>CM074722.1:455221941-456421941 GCA_037306005.1 Rhinophrynus dorsalis
ATAGGCGATTTTGAAAGCTCTTTTAGAATCACCAAAGTTGTTTTTAGGTGATAAGGCCCTTTTAATCCTCTGACTGCAAGAGAGGTAGCCAGTGCATTGCAATGCGTTCAATACCTCTCTAGCAGTCGAAGAGTTAAGCTCTGCAGAATCAGTTGACACTTTATAAGTAATAATAATGTACAACAAACAAGTGGAGCAGTTCTCGGACTATACAGATTCACCCTAACGAACAAATACAAATCCTAATTGATTTAAATAAGGGTTTTTAACCCCCTTGAATGCTAGAGTGGCTCAATTGAAATCAGTGGGAATCTGAGTAAAGTGTTATTAGTCCCTTGTGGTGCAATTGGTTTATCTGTGAATTGCCTTGTTTTTTGCTTTTTATGTACGGCTGTTTAACCCACTTTTAACCCTTAGAATCCCAGAGAGGTATCCAACGCATTGCGCTGCAATGCGTTGGATAGCTCCCTGGCACAATAAGGGTTAAGATTAGTGTTAGTGAATTTGAGGCTAGGATTAGGGTTAGTGAGTGATGCTGGCTGTATTTACAAAGAAAAAGTGGAGCGATGCTGGGGCATACCAGCTACATCACAGGGAACAAACAAAAATTCCCATTGATTTAAATAGGGATTTTACCCTGTTGTATGCTAGAGAGGCCACCAACGCATTATGAACAATACAGTAGAGACTTCTCTAGCATTCAAGAGGTTAAAATCCCCATTTAAATGATTGGAAAACTGGGGAATTTTTATTTGCCCCCTTTGGTGCAGTTGGTTTGCTGAAAAATCGCTTCACTTTCAGTGTGTATATGGCCCTTTAAAATTATGTTTAAGACTAGTATTAGTTAGATGTATGGTTAGGATTAGGGTTGGTTTTTAAAGTTAACCTGTAACCCTAAGATAAGCTTAGTTAATTTTAGAGAGAATCAAAAATTGCTTAAATAATGATGTTCTACGATTTGTTTGTAATGTAAATTGTTTTTCAGAAATTAACCTGTGGCACTTTATGCTAATTAGTTTCAGTACTGAGCTAACAGTGCCACACTCTGTGCTATGAATGAATCTAGAAAGAGCCAATGAACTGGGGACATTTCTAATAGAATAGTGAGTGATACATTGGCTTCAAACATAACTAATCAGCAGAATGTGCAGGGAATTAGCATAAATTGCTTCTTTGTGCCTCCAAAATGGTAAATGTCTCAAAAATTATTTTATAGTGAAATGGCAGATACAACATATAGGCAGATTTAATTCTCTATAAACAAATCACACTTGTCTTCAGATGATGGGTCTCCTCCTTCTACTTTGTGTAAGCCACCTCCCCTCAGATGTGGCTTACACTAGGTAAAAGGGGCGGGACGAGGATACTTTATCATTCAATTACTCTTGAACTACAACTCAGACAGTATTGAAATAACACTCTTTATGGCATAAATACTCTGAAGATTAATTGGAGCTGCTGTTTTTGTGAAACATTACTATCATGTTAAATGCTAAAGAGTTCCTCAACACATTGCTTTAGCATTTAACCCTTTGAGTGCCAGAGGGGTACACAACTCATTGCTTTGCAATGCATTGCGTATCCCTCTGGCACTCAAAGGATTAAGTTAAAAGCCCCATTTAAATATTTTTTTTTACATTTTGGTCTGTACCCTATAGTGCGGTTAGATTGTTCTAAATCTTCCTAATTACTCATCCCATTGTAACGACTATGAAAAAATTCTACTATTCCGGTAGCATTATGTAAATTAGATGCCAAGTCAATAAAATATACCAGCATTCTTGTTAAGATGTATACGAATAAAAAAGATTCATTATTACATAATTATGTGCATTCACTTAATTGGCAGTGCCATCTAGTAATAGTTATACGAGTAAATATTGTTTTAGTAGCCATAAACAACATGAACCAGGTGTGACAGGTATCACAAGATAATTATCGCCTGCTTGACAGTGAGGCTACATCATTGTATCCATCCACCAGTTTCATTCCTTGGGAAGTTTGCAACGCAGTGCGATATATGTTTGCTGTTGCTATTGGTCAGATATAAAACGTGTTGTAATAACTATTTAATGCAAAATTCCCAGCAGTGTGAGTAACCTTGTACTGCAGGAACAGCATTATACAGGACGCTATGATCAGATGACCAGAGGGGTACACAACCTACACCTTTGGGTGTTAGAGAGGTATCCAAGCAATGCATTGGAGACCTTTCCAGCATTCAGGGAGTTAAAGCAATAGTAATAGATCCAATAGATCCAAATAAACGGCACTCCGGAATTTATATTCTGTGTTAAATGCTTAAATGCTAAAGGGTTAAATGCTAAAGCCAAATTGTAGTTCATGACTAATTTATTTATAAAGTATCTCCCTCCCACCCCTTTTACTGACATAACTCTGCCTCTCATGTAGGTCCGGGTGGAGCGCAGCGAGGGACAATCGTCAGTGAGCATAAGGAAAATCCTGCCCTCCTTCCTCAAGGGGGCAGGGTTTTCCTTATACTCACAGCATGAAGATTGTGCCTCTCTGGGAGCTGTCTGGTCCTATGACCGGATTCCACATCTGATGGGGGGAGGCTTAAAATGGGTAAAAGGGATGGATATGTTATAGTTAAATTACTCATTAACTCCAGATCGGCTAGTATTGAAATACTGCTCTATTCAGACTACAAACTATGCAGATTAATCAGAGCGCCGTTTATATGAATCTGTTACTATCCCTATCCAAGTGCATGGAAATTTAGGAAATTGTATTTGTACACTATGGTGCAATTGGTTTAGTCCAGAATAATTCTGGTTTACTTTTATAAATATGGGACATAGGACACTGTTATTTTATGCATTTTTTTTTTAAGTTTTATACTTCCTTACGTAATTGAGAAAAGATAAGGAAAAGGAGAGAATACACCTTTCAAGAATGTGGGAAGTATCAAAGGAGGCACACATAAAAGAGGTCTAAAATATGTATAAAATGTATTAATGTGATCATAAAATTAAAAAACTTGTATAGATGCAATTAAAACAATAACAGGGTGACAGTCATAGATCCCAATAGTGGTAACATCCCCAAAGAACTAATACAGTATGTAATAGAATGTGGTTTCCCTTATCTGCCTAGATCCAGGTTGGTATATAACAAGCCCCATACAGTCATTTCTATCAGTATGAGTAGACCCTGCATATATGATAATGTCCCAGACACCCGAGTCCATCACAGATTTAGTATTAGTCCCAAATTCAAGTAAATACTGAGAGGTACAAAGTGAATGCAGGAAATCCAGCAAGTTAAAGGAGAAGTAACACCTCCTAATAATAATGTCCACTTACCTTACTATGGCCAGGAAATCCTAATGACCCCTCTGAATTTTTTTTCTTACTCTTTGATTCAAGAGATAACATTGCATGTCATGTCCACAGAGGCGGACATGACAGTTGCTAGATGGACCACAGGACACAAACTCCACCCACTGCACATGATAATCATGGCCCTTTAACCTTCTGAGTGCCAGAGGGTTACGCAAAGCATTGCAAATAAATGCTTTGTGGCTGCCTCTGGCACTCAAAGGGTTAAAGGGGTTAGATAGGATCAGGCACTCTGTCATCGTCAATTTGAAAATGGACATAACATCCAGAAATGATTGAAGATGGTATCTATTGAATAAAGGCACAAGGTTTAATTTCATTTTGGCCATTTTCATTTTCTAGCCCTACTATGGTAAACTAGGGATTATTATTAGGAGGTGTTACTTCCCCTTTAAACATGCAGGTTTCTCTGGGAGGAATCCCCATACACTGTTGACCCTGTGCTCTTTTTACCGGTGCTTCTATGTAGATGCACAGACAAAATGTAGAGTAGGTACAGCAGGGAGCCAAGCTTCATCTGCAATACCTGATGTCCTGTAATTGCATTTAATTGTGTCTATAAGTGTGTTTTAACTTCATGGTACATTAAAGGGATAGTAATACTTCATTTTATCTTTATTTTATTTTGTAAGCATTAAAAAAACATGAATAACGATACAAGTCTTATGTCTCAAACCTTTATGGTTTAAGAGATATTCACAAGCAAAGTATCCCCCCCCCTGTTCAGCCAGATCAGAAGGGAGGTGCCCAGGTAGACTGCAAAGAGGGACAATCTTCAATTAAGATAAGGGAAAAAGCTGACAAACGTGTCAAGGGGGGCAGGGCTTTCATTGTTCTCATAGGAAGAATATTGTCCCCTGCTGTTATCTGTCTGGTCTATAGACTGCATTCCACATCTGAGAAGAGATGGCTTACACTAGGTAAAAGGGGCGGGAGGGGAAACTTTGCTTGTGAATATCTCTTAAACCATAAAGGTTTGAGAGATAAGACTTATATCGTTCTTCATGTTTTTTTAATGCCTACAAAATAAAATAAAGATAAAACAAAGTATTACTATCCCTTTAATACATTTTGATACCTTTTTTAACATACAGTATGTGCTTTGGTACTTTTTCTGCCTCCATTAGGGGTTTCTTCTCTCAGTTTCCTTATTTAAATGAATGAAGTCCTTTGGCAGCACTTGACTTTACAACTGGATTTTCATATTACTAAGACACTGGGTAACTTCATCGACAGATGGACATATATAT
This sequence comes from Rhinophrynus dorsalis, assembly GCA_037306005.1. NCBI lineage: Eukaryota > Metazoa > Chordata > Amphibia > Anura > Rhinophrynidae > Rhinophrynus > Rhinophrynus dorsalis. Next base: position 455,226,554 of record CM074722.1, read on the forward strand.
ATAGGGAATTATCTAGAGAATATCTTTGAACATGAAACAAATAACAGCATTTTAAAGAAAAGAGGTTTTTCTGTTATGTACTGAATTAAAGGGATATTAACACAATATGTAAAAATATATATTTTACATATTAAGTGTTACTAACCCTTTAATTCAGTGCATAATAGAAAAAAATATATCTATATAGAGGGCGGAGATTGGCTGCAGGCAGTGAATTAGGGGAGGTGATTTTCACATGAGTAGGCAGAGGGGCAACCCCCACCCCTCCTGCCCACTCCTGTGTAAATTTCTGCAGTGAGACTCATCGCTGCAGCAGTCCAGGGGGCTTCTGAAGTGTATGGCACTTCCAGTTGAACAGGCAATGCTGTGCGCTGTTCATGAGGAGATTGGAGGAGTGATTATTGGCAGTTCCTGCTTGAAATAAGTGTTTCACGAACTACTTGTACAGTCTCATTTGCCAATCTACAGTATAGAGGTAGAGGTTCGGTAATAGAGCACCTGTTAAATTACCATTTTGTATTATCATGATGTGGCCCTATTCCTATCACTTACTATAGAATGCTCTAGTTCATGACTCAGTGTTTCCCCTACTGGTTATAAAAAGTGCTTTTCTCTGTCGTCCAATGCAGGTTACTGGTAACTTTGGGGTAGGCGATCAGCCCCTTTAATAGGCAGGAACAATTCTGAGATGTGACTTCTGGGTGGAGCCTACCTCCTCTCCTTAGCTTGCAGGTAGCCAATCCCCAACCAGTAAGATTTGTTCCTTGGTCAAGACACAAGGCAAGAGAACAGTCCTGCTATACTTTTAGCTTTTTTATTATTTTTCTGTTAGAAATGGAATACCACCATTAGGCGGATTACCATCACTGACAATTCCCATCACCCAAATGTGGATAGTGCAGTTTACCAGGAGCTTTTGTGGACCTAAGCCCTGGGGGGGTTCTTGGCTGCAAGTTCCTTCCCCAGGAGTTGCCCACCACGGCTTCTTCTTGATATATGGTAAACTGCAGACAGAAGACCTGCTGGTAAAAGGTGAGCACCCTTTGAGTGCTGAGGTCCACATGTCCCATGCTTCCCCTCTGCACAGGGGTCTCTGTTGGAGTTCCTGTTACATACTCATGCACTCATTGGGTTTATCTGTATGTCAGTGAGGTGTTTGGAGCAAGTTTCTGTGGTAACTTAACCTTTTTGCTGCTGGTTAGAGCCTTTTGGGTGGTTTTGGGACACCTTCCTTGTTGGGTTCAGTGTTTATTGAGTGGTTTCACATTGGTATCACCTCGCTTACTTTATGTTCCTCACCTTTATGGCACGCATTTACCACATAGACGCCATTGCTCCATTCACTTCTATGGGACTTTACAGTTCGGGAGGTGTCTCTGCAACCGCTCCATGTAGCAAGGTCAGAGACGACTCATGTTGTTGGTTTTCCCTTGCTCTGTCATCCTGTCAATGTGCTGGGGATGTTGGGAGCTTTAGGGGGCTTCAGGCACTGTTGGGGTACTCTGTCAGCGAAACTACGTTTCCCATGAGTGCCCGGTCTGCGCGCTCGTTTCTGATTGGCACCCGTTGCAGCAGCCATTTTGTGTATTCTCAGATCGAGTATCCTATGCAGGGCTTCCTTTTCTCCTCCGCAGTTTAACACTTCACCTATCAGATAAGTCTAATTTAGCATTTCTGAGGTGCATTAATTATCATACATGCTTTATTGTGGGTGTTTTGATACTTTGACCGTTTTGACTCTGTGAGAATGTCTACTCCATTAGACTTTGGGGCTAAACCTAAGACTAAGGATACTGGGGTGTCTGTGTCCCTCATTGCTCCTCATGTCAATCAGGGTTACTAGAGAATACTCAGGTCATGTTTGCCCAGCATGTGCTGCTGCCCCTGAATCCCCTGCTGGGGCCTCCAGCCATGCATTAGAGCCAATATGGATGCAAGAGTTTAAGGCTACTACCAGGGACCTCCTGTCCATCTTACAACTCCTTCCATCCACTTTACAGTGGGTCTTCAACTTGTTGCAGACCCCTGCCCCTATCAGATCTTCCCTGCCTAAACCGCCAGGTGTACCTGATGTGTCTGATTCCTCTGCGTAGGAATTATTGGTGGACTTTGATGATGATGACTGTTCAGCTGTTCCTTCAGCTCAGTTTTTTGGGGACCCCTTCGAGGCGGACCCCATTCCCTCAGCTGAGGGCCTGATCAGGGCTGTGTTGTCCACCCTTAACATTCCCTTGGTGCAGGAGGCGTCTTCTGACCCCTCTTATGTTTTCCAGGAGCCTGTTAGGCCCCATGCCTGCTTTCCACCTAATCCCACCCTTGACCGCTTGGTGTCAGAGGAGTGGAAATTTCCAGACAAGAAACAGTCTGTTTCAAAAAAGTTTGTTAAACTTTATCCGTTTTCTGAAACGTCCCTTACTCAGTGGGTCCATCCCCCCAAGGTGGATGCCCCATTTATCAGGCTTTCCAAGTCAACTGCCCTGCCAGTGGCAGACACCTCTGCTCTTAAAGACTGGACTGACAAGAAGCATGAGACTTCTCTCAAGGCTATTTTTGCGACAGCGGGCTCTGCCCTTCACTCTACCTTTGCTGCTGCATGGGTTAATAGGGCTGTGGCTGTTTGGACTGAACAGCTCAATTCTGCTGTCCATCAGGGAGCCCCTACTTCTGACATGCTGCGTCTTCTTGCTAACATTGCTGAGGCTCAGCATTATGTCTCTGCCGCCCTGTTTGACGCTATGCGTATGGTAGCAGGGCATCTACCATGTCTGTGGTAGCCAGAAGGGCTCTTTGGCTTAAGATCTGGTCGCCTGACATGGCCTCTGAGAAGGCTTTGCTGTCTTTGCCTTTTCAGGGTTCTTCATTGTATGGGCCTGAACTCAAGGATCTCATCAACAAGGCCACTGGAGGGAAGAGTTCTCACCTGCCAGTGGTCCTGAGAAGAAGGCATCTGTTACAAGGAATTGGCTTTTTCGTTCTTTTAAGGCAGACTTGCACCAAGCAACCCAGATGGACCCTTAGGCTTCCAAACCTTCTTCTGCATGACACACCGAACCCGGGTCCCCACCCGCAGGTAGGTGGCTGCCTACGCCACTACCTTTCGGCTTGGCAGGCCTCTGTGGCAGACCCATGGGTTTTACAAGTGGTGACCTCAGGATAAAGGATTCCCTTCACCTCTCTTCCTACTCCAAGGACCTTTGTTTTTCGTTTTCCCTCGGGAGCAGAAAAGAGACGCCTTTTCGAGGAAGCTATTCAGGCTCTGCTAGACAAGGCAGTCCTGGAGCCATTTCCCCCCTCAGGAGAGGGGCTTGGGATTCTACTCCAGCCTCTTTGTGGTTTCCAAGAAGGATGGGGCTGTCACCCCATTTTGGATCTGAAGGATCTCAATTCCTTTGGTGTCAGGTCCCAATACCGCCAGGAGTCTCTATGAACAGTGATAGCGGCCATGTCTCCTGGGGAGTTTCTGGCCTCTCTGGATCTTCACGATGCCTATTGGCACATCACCATTCATTCAGAGGGTCGGCAGTATCTTCGCCTTGCCTCCGACCGAGGGCACTTCCAGTTCTCTGCCCTCCCCTTTGGCCTGACTCCTCAAGTCTTCAACAGAGTCCTGGGAGCTTTGGTCTCTGTCCTACATCAGAATGGCATCAGGGTGACTCCAAATACGGACGACCTCCTTCTGAAGGCCTCGTCTCTGTAACTCCTTCACCAGCAGGTGCAGGACTGCATTCATGCTCTCGCCCATCACGGGTGGATCATCGACTTGGACAAGTCAGACCTTGTTGCTTCTCAGAAGATGGTCTTTCAGGGCCTCCTCTTCAACACTCACAGGGAGATGGTGTTTCTGACAGACGAAGTGGCTCATCAGATAGCACTGAAGGTCCAAGCTATCCTGTCTCAGGATCCGGTTCCAGGCAAGAAGTTGTCATCCTTGGTGGGGAAGTTCATTTCCACCATAGAAGTTGTTCCATTTGCCATGGCCCACACCAGGGAACTTCAGAGGTTTCTGATCCTGGCCTGCAAGGGCCTTCCAGATCTCCTGGAACAATTCCTGTCCCTCCCTCTTCAAGTGGAGCAGAGTCTCTCGTGGTGGCTCAACCTGAACAATCTCCTGAAAGGCCAGCCCTTCCTGGTGCCCTTCTGGACCACGTTGACAATGGATGCCAGTCTCTCCAGATGGGGAGCGGTGATGGGGCACTTGAGTGTTCAGGGCAAGTGGTCTCAGGAGGAATCTCTCCTTCCCATCAATATATTGGAGCTTCGGGCAATAGTGTGTGCCCTACATCACTGGACTCGACAACTGGAGGATTGGCTGGTAAGGGTGCAGTCGGACAACACCACAGTAGTAGCCTACATCAACAAGCAAGGCGGCACAAGAAGTCTCGCAGCTTAGCTAGAGGTCAAGGCTATTTTGTCTTGGGCAGAGGAGCATGTCCCTACCATTTCCACAGTTCAAATTCCTGATGTAGACAACGTTCTGGCAGACTTCCTCAGTCGACACACAGTGGACAGCGGGGAGTGAGAGCTGCATCCAGAGGTGTTCAACCTCATCATCCAGAGATGGGGACTTCCATGCATTGACCTGATGGCAACCAGACACAACAGGAAGGTTCCAACATTCTGCTCTCACTGGGCAGATCCCATGGCTCTGGCAGTGGATGCCTTGTCGATCCTGTGGACGTTTCCTCTGGCTTACATCTTGCCTCCTGTTCCCTTGTTGAACAGAGTTCTTCGGAAGCTAAGACTAGAGCGCTGCCCAGTCATTCTGATTGCTCCATACTGGCCTCGGCAGACTTGGTTTCCGTACCTTCTGGACCTCTCAGTGGAGGAACCTCTTCGACTTCCCTCCAGTCCAGACCGTCTTCTACAGGGTTACCTTTGGAAAGAAGACGTTCATCTTCTGGCTTTGACGGCATGGATATTGAATCCTAAATTTTGAGGAAGAAAGGATTTTCTTCTGGTGTTGTGGCTACTATTCTTAGTGCCCGCAAGCCTGTTTCCTCTAAGGCCTACCATCGAGTTTGGTCTACCTTCCTGACTTGGTGTGCTGACAAAGGCCTATCTCAGGATTTTGACCTTCCTACAGTTCTTTCCTTCCTCCAGGATGGTGTGGATAAAGGTCTCAGTCTGAGTTCTCTTAAAGTTCAGACTTCTGTGCTTTCTGTCCTTTTTCAGAGGCATCTTGCTATCATTCCTGATGTCAAGGTTTTCTTCCAGGGTGTTGCTCATACCCGTCCGGTGTTTAAATCCCCTGCTTCTCAGTGGGATCTTAACCTGGTCTTGGGAGTTCTCCCGCGTCCTCCCTTTGAGTCTTTGCTACCATTCCTCTACATATGCTGACGTGGAAGATGGCCTTTCTCTTGGCTATTGTTTCCGTTCGCCAAGTTGCGGACCTGCATGCCCTGTCCTTTAAACCACCCTTTTTGTTTTTCCCAAGGACAAGGCGGTGCTTCGCACTTCACAAGAGTTTCTTCTGAAGGTTGTGTCTGAGTTCCATATCAATCAGGAGATTGTGGTTCCTTCCTTCTGTCCTAACCCTACTTCTGCCAAAGACATTGATCTTCATATGTTGTGCGTTGTCTCAAGTTATAGTCCTTGAGGCAGTCTGACATTCTGTTAGTCATTCCTGAGGGTCCTAGGGCAGGGAAGCCTGCTTCCAAGGTTACCATCGCTTCTTGGATCAAGTCCATAATTCGTAAGGCTTACGAACTTCGGAAGAAGCCTGTTCCCTTCAGGGTCACGTCTCATTCTGCAAGGTCTATTGGGGCTTCTTGGGCCTACAAGAACCCGGCCTCAGCTGATCAGTTGTGCAAGGTGGCCACTTGGTCATCTGTGCACACATTTTCTAAAAACTACCATGTGGATGTCTTGACATCGGTTGATGCCAGTTTTGGGATTAAGATCCTGGAGGCAGCCTTGCCTGTCTTGGATCTCCTTAGTCTCTCAATTCTCTTTCATTTTTGAGCTGGCTCTAGTTCAGTGTGCTGTGTAATAGTTCATGGGGTTTGTTTTACCCCTGTTCAGTGTCCGTTGACACTTTGCGGTTAGTGTTGAGCTATTTATGATCTGAAGGTTCATTGGTGCTCTTTTGACTTTGGGGGCCTGCGCCTGGTCCTTGCCTTTCTTCCTGCCCTGGGGAACTTAATGGTTGGACATCCCAAAGTTACCAGTAACCTGTAGTGGACGATAGAGAATATAGGATTTTAGTCTTACCTGTTAAATCCTTTTCTCTTAGTCCATACAGGTTACTGGTCTCCCACCCTGTCAAGGAACCATGCTTGGTGCTCCTGCAGCAGAACGTGGGGGTCCTTTTGGGTTCCTGCTCACAGGAGTCTTCCTTTACCTTCTTACTACCTAGTCAATAGTTAGTCTGCAAATCTTACTGGTTGGGTATTGGCTAGCTGCAAGCTAAAGAGAGGAGGTAGGCTCCACCCAGCAGTCACTTCTCAGTATTGTTCCTGCCTATTAAAGGGCTGATCGCCTACCCCAAAGTTACCAGTAACCTGTATGGACTAAGAGAAAAGGATTTAACAGGTAAGACTAAAATACTATTTTTGAACACAAGTTGATGCTGGTGCTGACAGTTTGATTAAAAATAAATAAATAAAAATAAGTTAGTTTGAGCTTTAATAACATTTTAGTGAAAAAACTCCCATCAGTGGGAGCATCCTTGTGTTACTCAGCACTTAAAGCACCAAAATGTACAATATTTGTGTACATGGTGCTGTTTGTATCACTGATTATGGAAAGCTGTAGTATTTGATCCAGCCTCTATCATATAGTGAATTCTAAAAAAAAAAAAAATACTTTGTGGTCACTAGTTTTCACTGTTACTAACAGTTTAATTTAAAATAAATACATAATAATGTTTGAATGTAAAATCTCTCATCAGTGAGAGAAGCCTTGTTTTACTCAAGAAGAAAATCACTATAACTTGTTTTTCTTAAAAATAGTTGACCGATCCTTTAAAAAGATTCTATCACTTAAAAACATTTTTTTATTTAGAAAATTAGTTTGTGAGTTATTTAGCTGCATAGATTATACAAATTAACCCTTTGAGTGTCAGAGAGGTATCCAACGCATTGCAGCACAATGCGTTGGATATCTCACTGGCACACAGAGGGTAACATTATGCCATGCAGGGATTTCCTGTTTTAGGCCTATATTTTCTCCCCAACTCACGGTAATGTCAAGGTAATACAGCACTAAGACAGAAAGCATCTGCTGGGCATGCCTTAAAGTGGAACTATCATGCATGTAAAAGTGCCCCTCAATTAATTTTTACTACATATCAATCCTTTTATTATCCTTATTAAGTCTGGCATTATTTAGAAATCAAAGTTCTTCGGAGACTCACTGGTAGATGACAGCGCAGACACCTTGCTAAAGAGGCATCTGTGCACCTGTTCTGTCTGTCCCTACCGCCTCAATGATTGACAAGGGGAAGTTGCATTGTACCTTAAGGTACAGATAGTAACGGACAGTGCAGGAGCACAGATTCCTGTACGTCAAAATACCTGGTGGTGATTCTCCTAAGATCTTAGATTTTAAATAATGCCGGCATTTAATAAGGATAAAAAAAAGTATTTATATGCTTAAAGGGGAACTTTCACCCCGCAATAACTTAATGTTCACTTACTGCTCACCTGGCGACTAGCTGCTTAGTAGCGCTAGTCGCCAGAAATCTTACCCGGTTCTTCAGATATCGGCGTTTTACAGGAGCAGGAAGCACGGACGTCTCTTCACAGTGACGTCCGTGCGCCTGCGCTGTCAGTCCCTTGTGCACCGTACGTACAGTAAGTGAACATTAAGTTATTGCGGGGTAAAAGTTCCCCTTTAACGTTATGGTAAAAATTGATTGGGGGGTACTTTAATGTGCATAATAGTTCCGCTTTGATTAGCATAATTTATACATATAATTAATTTAACTCTTTAAGTACTGTGGGCGGCAGTTAAGGACCACAGGGCATTTTTTTTTCTAACCGGATTCAGGGGTCGGGCACCTCTGAAATCCATGATGTGCCAGGACTGTCACCGGTCCTTAAATGCTGGATAGCCGTGACAGTCCTGGCATGTTATTGGTCCTTAAAGGGGATGTATCATCTTATAAAAAGGTGTTACCATCCGCTTTGTTAATAAAAGTTATTGTACAAAACTGTGTTTTTTAAAAAAAATCTAACTACTTAAAAAGATATTCCCTCTTCAATCGCAGAAGAGCTTTGCCGAAGAATCAGTGTGTCCCGTTATGCTGATCGACAAAACTCTTCTGCACATCCTATTTCTTCTCCCAACTCCCTCCCATCTGCCCCAGGGAGCGCATTCACGCTTCCCTTCTGTGTGCTGTGAACAGCTCCTAGCGTCCGGTAAGCAATATACTGAGGCAACCTCAGAATAATGCTAATCGCAGATTGCTGTAACGCTAGGAGACGTTCACAGAACACCGAAGGGAAGCGGGAATGCTTTCCCTGGGGCAGCTGGGAGAGAGGTGGGAGGAGAAATAGGACGTGCTGAAGAGCTGTGCTGTTCACATAATGCGGAAGTGCACAGTACAGAATATATAATATCTTTATAAGTAGTTAGGCTTTTTTTTGTTTTTTTAAAAAAAATACAGCTTTCCTATAATAACGTTTATTAACAAAGCTGATGGTAACACCTTTTTATAAGGTGATACATCCCCTTTAAGGGGTTAAAAACTAGTTTTCCAAAATAAAAATGGTTAATACAGCATTCAGATTGTTTTAAAAGCTCTGATAGGGTCCCTGCTCTGTCAAGAGCAGAGGAAGAAGAGACGTGATAGATTTCCTGAACAGCTTCAGCAACACCCACAGGTATTATTTGTAAGAAAAACACTCACGCAGAGTCATCAACTGGTTTGAGAAAGTGCAACATTCTGTCTCCACCTTACATTCTCTCTCTGTTCTGTCAACATCCTGAGCCCCCCTGCATTCCTCCCACTCCTCCCACACCACTTCTCAGTCAGAGGCTTCTAAGAATGGACAAGAATATCAATGTTTCTCCTTTGCCTTTTAAAAGCCAGTGGTATTGAAGTCACATTCATAAGAAACGAAAAGCTTCCTTTAGGATTGATTACTTTTATACACCGCTGTGGTCTTTGAGTTCTAGGGGTTTTATTCTGGGTTTTAACAATTTGAGAGCCTGCGTTCTGAATGACAAAGGAGAGGAGGTCTCCAAAGGCAACAGGCAGAAAATAAAAGTGGAGATTGCAACTGGGAATAGTGCTAGTGGATATAAACACAAGGTCAAATAGAGAAACTTACAACAAATCATAATAAAAAATTGAAACATACTCACTTCCACATTAATGCAGCAGAAGATGGGTGTGTCACCTGCCTGGGCTTCCACTTCCGTGACCAAAAAATCTTCCAAAACAAAGAACGTGACAGTTATCTAAACCAAAAGAATCCATGAATAGACTTAATAAAAACATATATTTATTTAGATTATTAAAAAATGAACAAGAGATAAGCTCTGAAGGATGGGACCCCGAAGGTATGCAAAAGGCAAACTGAAGTCTAACGCGTTTCACTCTGTACTCAGTGCTTAATCATAGACAAAGAAAATAAAAGTGAATGGATTCTGGGGCAAACCATCTGCATGAAAAAAAGTCTCTAAAGTTACTATGGATTTGTTTGGGGCTTTTAACCCCTTGAATGCTAGAGAGATCTCCAGTGCATTGCGTCACAATGTACTTTAGAACTATTTAGTATTCAAGAAGTTAAAGCAATGGGAATTTTTATGCTTTCCAATTTCTTTGTGTATATCCAAGATGGAAGTCTGATAACTTCCCAAATCAACCACTTTCTGTTTAGTCTACTGTAAATTAGTGTAAGCCTGTTTTAAAGGGACATCAGCAATGCAGAGATGGTGTATTGGTTATGACACCTGTACTGAAAGGTATGCTGCAAGGTTATGGTGCCTTTCAGAGGGAGACACTTGCCACATGTGAACACACCAAAGTCTAGAAAGCTACATTAACACTGAGCTCACAAGTGACTATGAGTGATACTGAAGGTTGAGATACGCATAGCACCCTCCATTGAATGGCCAACCCACTTGGGTGTTAGCCAGTAATCTTCGGCTGCTGCTCATGTGTGGAGGCCATTTGACAATTCCACCTCCTCCTTGATGGGATTTGCAAGGGAATTCAGAAGGTACGTCCAGAATATGGGTGACAGGACTGTAAGTGAGGCCTGCTACAGTTCTGACCTGTATGAAACAGAGCTTACACTGAATTCAGTTTCTTTGCTAGATATTTTTGCAATCCTCACTTAAAAGGATCTATTCTACCTGTCTTCACTGCATCACATGTAGTGAATTCTACAGCTCCTTACCATAAAGCTGGGGTAGTCAATTGTTCAACCTCCAGCTGTTGTTGACTACAGCTCCAAACATACTATCAACAGCAGGAGGTCCAACAATTGATTATCCCTGCTTTAAAGTAATGTGGTGAGCACCATAAAAAGACCATGGCCAACCAAGCATAAATTAAAGAGTATATTTGCAAAAAGGAGTTTATTCAAATCAGATACATAAGTGTATGAAAAGAGGAATATGATGTCACAGGCTTACTTCACAAAACTCTTCCCTGGTCCCTAGGTTATACTTCATCCACTGAGAAAGATGTGTGAAACTTGGGAGCACCAACCTTGTAGCACACAACAAGTGCTATGTGTGATTCAGTATATGCATAGACACAAGTGCATTTGTATATACAATGCATGTAATAAGTCCCTTGGAACAATCATTTAGGGACATTTTCTCAGTTCTCCACCTGTGGAACTGGAATAAAGAAATTTAAGCGTTTTGGGCTTTTTGCTTGCACTTAGTACATGACCTGTGCCTGGTCACATATAAAAACCTCAACCATATGTGACATAGGTGCATAGGCCCAAAGGGGTACATACAAAGTTTGAAACTAAGGGAGTTTTGTGTAGTCCTGGACAAGTGTGTATACCTGTGTGTTTGCATATCCACTTTACTGTCACCTACCAAAGCAGACTGCATCAGGCCCGGACTGGCCATCGGGCATACCAGGCATTTGCCTGGTGGGCCGGTCTGGGCATTTAAAAAAGAAATTAATCATTAGATGAGTTTGGGCCGTCTTTCACTTTCTGAAAGACGGCCACCTCTTTACAAGTTTCCTGGCGGGCGGGCAATCAACGTGCGGCGCACCGCACGTGATTATGAGCTCCGCCCCCCTATGGGCTACTCAAAAAATAAAAATGGGCCGTTCAGCCTTAAATGCCCGGGCCTCTTTTTTGTCCCAGTCCGGGCCTGGACTGTATATTCTTCACCTATGTCCCACTATTACCCTCAACCACATATACACACACATTTATATACAAGCACATACACACACTGTTGTTCTATGAAGTTTGTTAGCTCTTGGGGTTTTCTGTAAATGTCATTGAACAATGGATGTTACTTACATCTTAGATCCTTATCTGTCTTGTCAGATAGGTAAGAATCATGCCAATAGTTCCGTGTCTGAAACAGTTTTGCAGTATGTGCTATGAGAATTTTTTTAACCTTTAATTGTTACTGTAGTATTTAAAGGGGAACCATGCCTTTGAAAATTGATGTACTAAGAGAGATCTCCACACAGTGCAGGGCAATGAGTTGAAGACCTCTTTAGCATTCAAGTGTTTAATTTGTTTTGGTGCCAGGCCAGTATTACCTTACACTGTCTTTTGAATGAATGTACAAAGAGCCCACATTCTGGGGACATTTGTACTTGCACAGCAAGAGGTAAAGTTGGCCTTGGAGAGAACAACTTTTCATACTGCACAGGTCATTTCCATAAAGTGCCATACCATGCCATCCACGCATTAAGGTTTGTTTCTCCAAAACGATTTATTTTACAGGGAAATGGCTAGCACATCCTATAGTTAGATTTGAATTATCTGTTAAACAAGCTAATCTTGTGATAGATCCATTTTGACCCTCAACCTATTGATTGCCAAAGAGGAATTCAGAGCATTGCATTGCAATGTGTTGGATAGCTCTCTGTCACTCAAAGGGTTACATTTCCCCTAAGTGTAGATTCTAGGTTATAAGTCCCTGTTTGCTGTAAGCCAGAGGCACGCCTGTCAGTCCTCAGGAAATCCATAACGTGCTACAACGTAAGCCTCTTTCACATGGCAGACAGACACATTCCCCTGTGACACTTCTGTCCCCCTTGTATCTACACTGACCTCTATCTTGCATTCCGCCACCAATGGGAAAGCAGAGGAGGTATCTGATACCTGGCCCATGTGAGCAACAGCAGATATTACTGGTTGTCACCCACGTGTATCAGCCATTCAAAGGAGGATGAGATGAGGATCAGTCTCCAATTCTTCTGGTATGAAAGGCCGGCCAGTGACCACCTTAGGTCTCTGTGAAGACCTTCCTTACTGTAACTTAACTAAGGGAATGCTGTAAAGCTGCTGCATGCTGGATTTTGGTGCAGTTATGGGATGATACTCGCAGTGTGAAAGGCATCATGATCCAGCATGTTACTTTTTACCACGGTCAACAATTCAGTGCAGCACCTCTGCTTTATGTCACCTGTATGGAATGAGCCATAGTGATAGTACTACTTGTGCGCACAAGAGACAAGCAGGACATCTCCCTCTGCCTTTCTGGTAAAAATGGCACCAACTTAGAGACTTAAGAATCAATGAGTGGGTACAGATTGTGTAATTCAGTATTTCCCCACCATTTTAAGTCATAACACATCCGATTTTAAGTAATGACGTATGTGGCAAAGCAATGCATTGGAGAAGTTTCTAGCGTTCAAGGGTATAAATTTAAACTGACACTTTGTAACAAATGAGTTATTGCGAAACAGCGTTAAGAATCACCTATGTGTGTTAGCCATTTTTTTATTTGAAACAGTAAATTGTGAGATATTTAGCTTTATTTATTTGTCAGTTTATGCAAATTAGAAGGTACAGACAGGCATGCCAGGCAGATTCTAACATTCCACACTGCTCTTCCTCCCTCTTACCACTCTCTGCCAGGCAGATTCTAACATTCCACACTGCTCTTCCTCCCTCTTACCACTCTCTGCCAGGCAGATTCTAACATTCCACACTGCTCTTCCTCCCTCTTACCACTCTCTGCCAGCCAGATACTAACATTCCACACTGCTCTTCCTCCCTCTTACCACTTTCTGCCAGCCAGATACTAACATTCCACACTGCTCTTCCTCCCTCTTACCACTTTCTGCCAGTCAGATACTAACATTCCACACTGCTCTTCCTCCCTCTTACCACTTTCTGCCAGCCAGATACTAACATTCCACACTGCTCTTCCTCCCTCTTACCACTCTCTGCCAGCCAGATTCTAATATTCCACACTGCTCTTCCTCCCTCTTACCACTCTCTGCCAGCCAGATACTAACATTCCACACTGCTCTTCCTCCCTCTTACCACTTTCTGTCAGCCAGATACTAACATTCCACACTGCTCTTCCTCCCTCTTACCACTCTCTGCCAGCCAAAAACTAACATTCCACACTGCTCTTCCTCCCTCTTACCACTTTCTGTCAGCCAGATACTAACATTCCACACTGCTCTTCCTCCCTCTTACCACTGTCTGTCAGCCAGATACTAACATTCCACACTGCTCTTCCTCCCTCTTACCACTTTCTGTCAGCCAGATACTAACATTCCACACTGCTCTTCCTCCCTCTTACCACTCTCTGCCAGCCAGATTCTAACATTCCACACTGCTCTTCCTCCCTCTTACCACTCTCTGCCAGCCAGATACTAACATTCCACACTGCTCTTCCTCCCTCTTACCACTCTCTGCCAGCCAAAAACTAACATTCCACACCTCTCTTCCTCCCTCTTACCACTCTCTGCCAGCCAGATTCTAACATTCCACACTGCTCTTCCTCCCTCTTACCACTCTCTGCCAGCCAAAAACTAACATTCCACACCTCTCTTCCTCCCTCTTACCACTCTCTGCCAGCCAAAAACTAACATTCCACACCTCTCTTCCTCCCACCTGCAGCATTCTGACATCCAGTACTAACTAATCTGCATAAACAGACAATTAAACACATAAAACTACCATTTGATATATAGAATGGCTAACATACGTATAGGCGATTTTCAGACTTATTACTTGTTTGTTACAAAGGGACAGTTCTACTTTAACTCACTGAATGCTAGCGAGGTCTCTGACATATTAACCCTTTGACTGATAAAGGGGCATCCAGTGCATTTCAAAGCAATGAGTTGCTTACCCTTATGGCGCTCATACATATAAGAGCAACATATTTTGGAAACAATGCTGTGGCCTTTAATCCCTTAAGGTCCAAGGATGTACATGTAGGTCATGGGCAAATGTGCCTAAAGGACCCATTCTGTATATGTACACCAAGGATTTCAGGGCTCCACACGTGGCTGCACGCGGTTCGGGGAGCCCTGAATCGGATTTAAAAAAAAAAAAAAAAAAAAAGCTCTGTGGTCCTTAACCCCTTAAGGACCAGCGGTCCTGGGGTGTGTGGTCCTTTAAGGACCAGATAGGGAATTTCGGTGTGCCGCCCCGTGTGACTGATCACGTGGGGTGGCACGCTGAATGAGGGACTGAAAGCGATCACTCCGGTCTTGGAGCGATCAACTTCAGTCCCCGGTATTACTCACTGCACTCCTACAGAAGCGCGGTGAGTAAAAGTCCGTGACGTACCAGGACCGTCACTGGTCCTTAAGTACCAGACCAACGTGACGTTGGTCCGGGTACGTCACGGGACACGAAGGGGTTAAGTGCCATCCGTGCATGTGTGCACTGGGTTAATATGACCCACATGATTATCACCAGCTCCTAATTAATTTCTGTTAGTACTTTGAGGTCAGTAACTCCCATACACTTGATGTAAGTGTCATTATTACTATTCCATCCTCTGCAATCTCAGTTGCATTTCTTGTCAGTGAGGCTGATGTGCTAGGATGAACTGGAGCAATTCTAAGGCAAACCAACTTTACCGTAGGTGACAAATAAAAATCCCTAAAATGTCCTTTAATTTAAATGGGGCGTTGAGCTCACTGAAAGATCTCTCTAGTTTTCAGGGTGTTAAATGTTCCTTTTTTAAATAAATGGGTGTTTTTTATTTGTCCCCTGTGGTGCAATATCAGTGGTGTTGTCAGGACAGGCTGGGTTCTTCTCTGCTTTACTGACTTGCATAGGTTGTAAATTAACAAACTACCCTCACTTTACCTGTACTTCAAGAACAGTTATCATGTGGATAGTGGAAGATCTGTTTCTCTGTTAGCTAGCTTGCCATTGTAGCCAGGACTGTATTGTGAGTTGACAGTGCCCCCATGTGGTTGCCCATTGTGATCCTCTGAATTGCATGTTTCAGTCTTATCCAGGACCTCTCTCAGGATGCTTTTGGATGGGACTGAAATGTTGATTAATAAAATGTAATTTTCTTCACAAGATAATAAGACCCACTGGTGCTGCTTTATTTCTTCTTATGATATACTGTAGGGATTATAGATGAGAGTTGGCATTGTGTTAGCCGTAGAAATACAGGAGGCAATTATATACAAGTTGATACTAGTATTGGCTAAATAAGCAGATTTAGGATGCAAGTTTTTAAGGCCTCTTAGGTCTTGTCCTTAGGCATTTTATATAGATAAATATCCTAAATCTGCTTAGTTAACTAATAAAGGTATCAACTTGACTATTATTGCCTCCTTTAGAGATTATGGCCGTGATTCAATTGTGTGCGATAAAACATGTGGTACGTCTAAATTGGCCACCGACTGACAGAAAAAAATGTCTAAAGTCGGTATTCAATTACTCTACCAGCTGAAAGCACAACAGACGTAAGCCCTCAGAAAAGTATTTGTGGTCAAAAGTCTGATTTGGATGATAAGTTCCCAAAGTGCTGCTAAATGGCAGCAATAATGGGAATATCGAAGGGAAAAAGCTAACAATCGGTGCCTGAGATTCTGTCAAGCAGTGTTTGTTAGCTCAAATACAGTCACCCTCCCAAAACTAACCCTGCACTATCCCTAACAGTGAAGTGCCACAATACTACCCCTAACACTAACCTAACACCCACATCTGTGTTACACTTACGTGTCATCCACTGTCTGTCTTCTATCTTCCTTCTTCTGTTTTCTGTAATCTCCTTCTAACTTCTCTCTTTTGTCTTCTTTCTTCTTTCTCTCCATCTTCTTTCTTCTTCTGTTCTGTCTTCTTTCTACTGTCTTCCAGAGCAATGCATTGCGTACCTCTCTGACACTCAAATGGTAAGCATTTCACATATGTCCAAGTGCAAATTATAGTATAAGATGCCACAGGATAAATATTCTCCCCCCATTTGTCCACTAATATCATAGTTACCATGAAATCTCAGGTATAATATGCACCTGTGTATAACACGCAGGTGTATATTATACCCAAGAATACGCACCCTTGTCTTACACCTTACTAACAAAAAATGAGAGCGGCCAGATACCTTCCCTCCCACCCCCAGTGCAATCTGCTCTCAAAATAATACTTCCACTAAAGTCCCCATCTTCTCTACGGGCTGCATGCTTGCATTTGCCACCCTCTTCCTTCAGTGTGCTGTCAGGACCTTCCACCTCCTGCCGATAGTAATGCCCTGTGAGAATTTCATTGTCCTCGCAGGGCAATAGCGTAGGCGGAAGGCCCTGACAGCGAATTGAAGGAAGCAGGCAGCATGCTTGCATTTGCTGCCCGCTTCCTTCAATTCGCTGTTACGACCTTAGTGGGGACTTCAGTGGAAGTAAGTAAGGATTATTTTGAGAGCGGATTTAGCTGAGGGGAGGTAAGGTATCTGACAGCCCTCATTTTTTTAAATTGCGGCAGGATAATACAAAAAAAAACAAAAAACAGGTAGTCTCTGTTCACCTCCCAGCCAATCAGCTTCAAGAGGAGGATTGAAGGAACTTGATAAAGCAGCGCTGCAATGTAAAAAAAATAAAGTAGATCTGTCACAATCTCCACTCCTTTACAAGTAATTTATACTTTTGTACAGTTCACTAAAAATAAGCAGTTGGTCTTGCTTAACATGTTTTTGTTTCTAAACGTACTTACAGTTTTGTACTTTGTGTTTTCCTGAAGGGAGCTGCCATATTGCTGTTTCATCACATTTTTACGCAGGTCCATTTCTGTCCTGCTCATTCTTAAATCACGTTTCAGCACATATCCCCTCTTCTTCCTTCTGTCATCTGTGCCAACTTACAGACATGTTTGCATCTAAGCTTTCGGTGTACACTGATTCACTCATGCACTAAAGAGTAAACATACGGCAAATGACGTGTGCTGTGGATCACCTTCAACATACACGCTGCATACACACATGCTCAACACTATAATTGCAAGAATACACAGCAGGGTGGCAGGGAGAGATGGGCTTATCACATCCCAGCAGGACAGAGTTTAAAAAGGTTTTGGGAGTGTCATGTCTCTGAATAGGAGGTAAGGGTTAAAGGGATAGTAATACTTCAAAATTACCATCCCTTATATAATACTTCAAAATTACCATCCCTTATATTGAAGCCCTTTTAAAACTAAATTAAATGCCACCAGCGGCATCTCTCAAACCTTTATGGTTTGCGAGATAGCCGCTTTTAAACTTCTCTCCCCCCTGCCTCTCCCCTGATGCCAGCGTTCTTGCTGCAGCAGGGGAATCTGTTCATTGAATCAAGCGGAAGCTCTTCAGCAGAGCCAGATCGCGTTACAAAAGAAACGATCCTTCACTAAAACGGTCTTCTATGTGTGCTTGGTAACTTATCTGCTCTGTAACCACAGTCTGTCCCTCTGCCTCTGCTCCCCTCCCTCTATCCAGCTTCCTCCGATGACTGAGGCTTTCTGCCTGTAAGCTGGAGCAGTCTCATTGGCCATATATCGATCTCTGCCAATGAGAGCGTTCCAGCTTACGGACAGAAAGCCTCCGTCATTGGCATGAACCGGTTCAAAACACCGGTTTGCCAAAATAAATGCTGCCCTGTACCTACTTCTGGATGGACTGCGGTTATCTGCTCTGTAACCGCAGTCTGTCCCTCAGCCTCTGCTCCCCTCCCTCTATCCAGCCTCCTCCGATGGCTGAGGCTTTCTGCCTGTAAGCTGGAGTGGTCTCATTGGCCAGATATCGATCTCTGCCAATGAGAGTGTTCCAGCTTACAGGCAGAAAGCCTCCGTCATTGGAGGAGGCTGGATAGAGGGACGGGAGCAGAGGAAGAGTGACAGACTGCGGTTATAGAGCAGGTGATCACAGTCTGTCTGGAAGTATGTACAGGGCTGTATTTATTCTTTGAATTTCGGCAAACCAGCAGGTTTTTTTAAAATATGAATACTCTTTTCAACATATTCACTAAATATCAAAACTGTTTAGACAAAGTTGTATAGGGTTGATAGATCCCTTTTTAAAGCAGAACTTTCAGCTAAACACAAGTTTGCTTTAATCCATTTATTATACCGATTATAACCGTGCTGGGTTTTGTTTTTAAAAAAAAAAACACGGTAGAAATGAAGTTTGAGGGTTTTCCTCTTCCCTCTTGACTTCTTCTCATTCTGATCGACACAATTGTGCCGAAGAGAATACAGGAGAGATCCTCCTCCCCGCTGGTCTGTCAGTAAGCTAGAGAACTCTCATTGGCAGAGATCAATATCTAGCCAATGAGAGTACTCCAGCTTACTGACAGACCAGCGGGTAGGAGGATCTCCTGTATTCTCATCCGCAAGATGGTGCCAATCAGAATGAGGAGAAGAGGGAAAAAGTTAACCCTCAAACTTAATTTCTATTGGGTTTTTTAAAAAATCAAAACCCAGCACAGTTAGAATAGGTATAATAAATGGATTAAAGCAAACTTGTGCTTAGGTGAAAGTTCCGCTTTAAGCTATTTTAGAGGTTCTACAAGTA
The DNA here is from genome assembly GCA_037306005.1 of Rhinophrynus dorsalis. Lineage (NCBI taxonomy): Eukaryota > Metazoa > Chordata > Amphibia > Anura > Rhinophrynidae > Rhinophrynus > Rhinophrynus dorsalis. Next base: position 455,245,460 of record CM074722.1, read on the forward strand.
TCAGACAAACAAGTCACTAAAACTTCTTCTAAATCCCGCTTTAAGAGTAAAAATGAATCCTCTATCACATTTCCTACTTATGAGGAACTTGACCAGATTGTCACAGATTATTACCATTTAAAGGCTCATTGCTATTCGGTTCAGAACTGGACAAACCCGTCAGTCAAGCCACTAGAGGAAATAGTACCTTTTTACCTCAAAACAAAGCTAAAAGATTTGACTTCAAGAACAAATCCTTCATACTTTGCAGCAGAAGCTCTTCCAGGCAAGTATTATCTAACAGTTTAGGAGATTCCTTGTTTTACACTAGAACAAAACCAACCTGGGAGCAGAAGAAATCTAAGCCCAAGACAGATGAGTCTAAACCTACCACAGCAGGAGATTTGGGATCCGGAGTTTCCCAGAGATCCTCTACTAGGGGGAGACACAGACACTATATTAAAAAATGGAGTACATCAATCTCAGATGAATGAGTACTCCAACTGATACAAGAAAGGTACAGGATGTCTTTCATGACTTTACCACCAATTCAATTCTTCATGTGCAGGATACCCAAGAAAAATTATTACAGAAAGCTTTTCATCAAGCGATTCAGCAATTCCTAGAGAATGGGGTGATAATCCCAGTACCAAAAGAACAGAAGTTCAAAGGCTTTTATTCCAATCTTTTTTTGGTACCCAAAAAAGATGGAGGATTCCATCCAATCCTGGATCTAAAAGCATTGAACCAATTCCTCTGAGTACCCAAGTTCAAGATGAAATCTATCAAATCAGTGTTAGCAGCCGTGGAACTAGAGGAATTCATGACATCATTAAACATCAAAGATGCATACCCACACACCCCAATATGGCCCAGACACTGACAATACTTCAGGTTTGCCTTCTAAAACCAACACTTTCATTTTGTGACACTTCAGACTACCCAGAGCACAGTGAGTGTTTACCAAGGTGATGGCTCCTCTTATGGAGCACCTCTGATCCAAGGGTGTAAACCTGACTCCATACCTGGGCAATCCATTACTAAAAGCTCTGTCTCAGGAGCTAATTCAACATCATCTTCATCTAACCTTGCTAACAATGAAGAGTTATGGTTGGATTGTCAACCTAAACAAATCCCACCTGGTACCATCTCAACAGATTCTACTCATAGGACTGCTATTCAATACCCAAAAACAAAAGGTGAAATTACCTCAAGAGAGAATTTTGGATCTTCAGGAGAAAATCATGAGGTTTCTAACCCAACTAGAAATCTCAGTCTGGCACTGTATGAAGAAGGTTGGAAAAATGGTAGCCACAGTAGCTTCACATGAGACCACTGTAACTGGAATTACTCCTCAATTGGTCCAAAAATCCAAACTATCTTTATGACATGATGTCTATATCACAAACAACAAGACAGTCACTACATGGCAGCTCTCAAGTGCAAACCTGTTCATGGGAAAACAAATTTCAATAACAGAATGGAAAATAGTCACAACAGACACCAGTCTGTACAATCATCTCTCCATTCAGGCTCAATGGACTGTATTGGAATCTTGTCTACCCATAAACATTCTGTAGTTACATGCAATTCACAACACATGGACAAAAATTCTCAAGAACCTTCCCAGTAGGATGCAGTCTGACAGTGCCACAGCAGTGGCCTACATAAAGCATCAGGGAGGAATAAAGACCAAAGCTGCATGGATGAAAGTGGAAAAGATCCTCCTCGGCTTAGAAAAACATGCTCCAGCATTGTCAGCCATATACATTCCTGGAGTGGACAACTGGGAGGCAGATTACCTCACCCGCCAGACCATAGACCCAGGGGAATGGGAATGAAAAGAAGAAATATTCCTTCAGATAATAGATTGATGGGGAGTACCTAAAATAGACATGATGGAGTCAAAAATAAACAGAAAACTGCTGAAATTTTGTTCAAAAGCAAGGGACCCACAACCAATAGCAGTGGATGCCCTGACAATCCCATGGAATTACAGACTAGTGTATGTCTTCCCTCCACTAACTATGATCCCCACAATCCTCTAAGAAATAAAGAAAAAGAAAGTACACACCATTCTCATAGCTTCATTTTGGCCAGGGAGATCTTGGTTTCATCATGATGACAGAGCCATGGCATCTTCCTCAGATACCAGATCTCATATCTCAAGGACCAATTCACCACCTCAACCTACTCAATCTAGTAACCCAAATATTAAAGAACAAGGGATTGAGTTCTCCATTCATTCAATCCATGCTCAGGGCTCGCAAACCTGTGTCTGCCAAAATATATAATCGTATTTGGAAGGTATTTTTTATTTTTGTTCTAACAAAAGACTACAATGATTTTTCTTCTATCTCTCTTCATTACTAGAGTTCTTGCAAACAGACCTAGACAAGGGACTAAGGATTAACTCTCTAAAAGTTCAAAATTCAGTGTTGCCGCTATCCCTGACATTTAACCATTTCTTCAGGGGGTAAACAGAATAGTTCCTCCATACATAACCCTATTCCAGCCTGGAACATAAATTTAATACTAGAAGATCTTAAATCCTCTCCATTTGAGCCATTATCATCAGCATCTATTAATCCTTTGAGTGCAGTACCACTCTGGCACTCAAAGGGTTAAAGATCTGACCTTCAGTGTTTCTCACAGCAATTGTATCTGTGAGAAGAGTTTCAGTGCACTATTGTGCATCACCACACCGTATTTCATCAAGATAAAATTGTTTTAAGGACTGTTCTGGATTCCAACCAAAAGTGGCCTTCCATATAAATCAGGAAGTGGATCTACCTTCTTTATGTCCTAACCCGTCTAACAGAAAAGAAGAATCCCCCATACATCAGACATGGTTGGATGCCTAAGGCAATATGTCCAAGTTATGCAATACTTTAGGACATCTAATACTTTATTTGTTATTCAAGAAGGGGCTAAGAAGGGTAGACCAGCATCTTATACAACTAATGCTGCATGGATGAAAAAAAAAATTAGACAAGCATACAGACTAAAATCTGTTCCAGCACCTTTCAGGATCATAGCTCATTCAACTAGGTCCATCAGTACTTCATGGGCCATGAAGGACCAACTTACTGTCAACCAGTTGTGCAAAGCAGCAATGTGGTCATCTGTTCACACGTCCACAAAGTTCTACAATGTTAATAGTTTTGCATCTCAGGATGCCAGTTTTGTCCGCAATGTTCTAGAGGCCATTGTTCATGTTTTCTTCCCTAACACTATTTTTTGGGATTGCTTTGGAATGTCCCCATGGTCCCTCATCCCTCAAAAGATGCTAGAGAAAAGGGGATTAAATTAAATCTTGAGAAGGAAATGGTAGAGGAAAGAATGGTATTCCCTATGTTACCTATGAAAACAAAATTCTGGAGGTGTTTGAGGAAAAGCGGAGTAACTCTATCAAATGCTTCCTCTGCCTGAAGCTCCATGAGAAGGCGTTTTTGATTGGAAGATTGTACGTGGTCAGTGATGGGGAATTTTTACTTACTGATTCTAACTGAAGCCAAGGACACTGGGTAGTCCTTAGTCATCGCTCTGGCTTTCCCTCTCCTTGATGCAACTACAGAAGGGTAGCTGTGTCGGTCCTGTAGAGCAGAGTTACTGGGAATGGGGGTTAAAGCAGAACTTTCATCTATTAATAAGTCGCCATTCAATCATTAAGCATATGGCGACTAGCTTGAAAATACATGTCTTACCTGTCACAAGTGGCAGATTCTAAAGAAATCTTTACTCTTTGGAGACTGACAGGCAGGTTTGTGCAGTCTCTGCGCCTGCGCCGTCAGTCCCTTCCGGTTACCATGTGGCACGCTGCAATGCTTTGCAGGAGACTGGGACTGATGGCACAGGCGTGCAGGCAAGATGTCTGCGCTGTTACCTGGCTTCCGGTCTCCACAGGGTAAAGATTTCTTTAGAACCTGCTACTTTTGATAGTTAAGACATGTATTTTCAATCTAGTCGCCATATGCTTAATAATTGCATGGCGACTTATTAATAGGTGAAAGTTCCTCTTTTAATCATTCCTTCAGTAAACTACGCCACACAGTTTAAGTTCCAAAATGAACACACTTTACTTGGGAGAATTTTATAGTAAAAAGCATAGAAAGGAACAAAGGGAACATAATTCAATATCGCCGCTCTGATCTCCAAACAATGAGAACTCGAGCGACAAGAAACAATAAGGTGTCGACCAATCCGGGCCCAGCTGCCACTGTATGCATGTTTAAGTTACCCGGATCCGGCAGATTAATTTAATCTTGTCTCACTGGCTTCCCAGCCAATGGGAACCGGAGAGACAAGATGGTACAAGTGGTGACCAATGAACAAGCCACATACTTGTAAAGCAACATCACAGTTTTGTCACAGTACCTCTGCCGGGGCTGCTCGAGCCGACCGCAGCTTTCATCTGGCAGCTCTGCCCGCATCATCCATCTGGTGGCTCCAGCCGCATCATTCCTCTGGCTGTGCAGTTTTGGGTTCTACTCACGGCCAGCTGCATTCTGGGTTCTGGCCTCTTCCTCCCCTGCACGCGGCGGCTGGATGACGTCATTATGGGCGCACGTCCAAGGGCATGGACGTGTGCTCGATTTAAAGTGGCAGTTGCTCAGATGATGGCTCCTTCTCTTCCTGGGCCAAAGGTTCTTATACTGCCTGGACACAAGGCTCAGTCGCCCTTTCGTGGTGTCCTATGCAGGGTGGCTTTAGTGCTGTGTATTACCTGGGTCTGTCCGACTACCCTTTCTGGTGCTGACTTCTAGCTCTGTGACTATCCGCTCTGTTTATGACCCTGGCTTAGTCTGATATCCATTCTGGTGTGGACCTGTGGCTCTGGTAGACTACCTCCTCTGTGTATCACCTCTGGCCTGGCTGACTATCCATTCTGGTGTTGACCTGTGGCTCTGTCTGACTACCCGCTCTGTGTATGACCCTGGCCAGTCCGATAACCAATCTGGTGCAGACCTGCGGCTCTGGTTGACTACCTGCTCTGTGTATGACCCGGCTTGTCTGAATACTCACTCTGGTGTTACCTGGAACTCTGTCCACTGCGTACCTAGCATACCAACGCTTCAGTGGATATTCTTCCTGGTACGGACCAGTGGCTCTGGCAGAATTCTCCTTTGCTACCGTCCAACAACTGGAGCCCTCAGGTGCAGACATGTGGCATAGTTTATTTCCATTTCTGGGAGCTTTGATTGTGCAGGTGCGGACCTGTAGCATAGTTTATTTCCGTTTCTGGGAGCTTTGATTGTGCAGGTGCGGACCTGTGGCATACTTTATTTCCGTTTCTGGGAGCTTTGTCTGTGCAGGTGCAGACCTGTGGTTGCCTGTCTCCTCCCTATTGCCTATAGGGGTCCTGTACTATACCACTAGGAAGTAGCTCTGTAGTTCCTGACATTGCTGAGATTATTGTGTGTACTTACTGTTTACTGAGAAATTCATTATGTTGTGTATCTTAATAAAACTGTGTTACCTAAAGTACTGGTCCAGTTCTTGTTCTTTGCAATGCGTTGCGTACCCCTCTGGCACTCAAAGGGTTAAAGGGTTAACGTCTATAAGATTAGAAGGAGCTGAAAATACAAGACTGTTAAGGCTCTGAATCACATTTAAACCTTTGAGTGCCACAGAGATATCCAAAATATTGTGATATTTTTTGGGTTTAGAAAAGTCTAGATTAAACAGAATGTTCCATGGGTCTCTTACACCGGAAAATAGATTGCAGTTCCTAGTCTGCTGCCTGTCACACTTTACTGTCAGTGACTAAGCCATGTTTAAATTCATTTGGCATCTAGTAATTAACTAGTAGTGAAATACACGTCGATATCCTGCGATGTGTAAAAATTTCATTTGGGAGAATCCTTTGTTTTAAGCAAGCTGACAGCTACTTTTTTCACTTCAGCAAATTACTTTAGAAACAATGAAATTGGCCATAGAGACTTCATGATTAATTAAGGGAATACAAATGCTAAAATACAAATTACTCCTTTATGAAGCAATGAGGATAATGTACTAAGTAAAACTGGAGAGATTCTGCGGCAAGCCAATTGCACAAGAGGGACACACAAACATTATCACTGATTTAACCCATGAAAGACCAGAAAGGTATGCAGCACATTCCGTTCCAATATGTATAGCACACTTAGCTGGTCCTTAACCCTTTCAGTGTCAGAGGAGTATGCAAAGCAATGCGTTGCGTACCCCATTTGGCACTCAGATTGTTAAAGGCAGGGCTGGATTTCCCAATAGGCAGAGTAGGCAGCTGCCTAGAACTCCAGGTTTTGAGGGGCGTCTCAGATTTGCTGGCCACACCCACATTCTGAAATGTGTGTGTGTGTTTGTGTGTGTGCCCAAAGCAATCTCAATGTCCCTGCACCCATTTATATATCCCTTTACGGACTCTTAATTAACCCCTTACATACTACAGAGATCACCAGCACACTGTGAAGTAGGAAACTGGTAGTGTAAAAGTGATACCTTTATTGGCTAACTGATTAGCTCTAGGATGCAAACTTTCAAGACAACTTAGGTCTCTTCTTAAGGCTTATTTAAAACTAAGGCTGAATACAAAATATGTGACAGGTTTTACATTCATGCAACTGCTTTTTAAATTTAAATTCCACTGGAGGTGAATCTCTTATCGCCATATACATTTTCCTAGACTCCAATAGAGGCATCTCTTTGTAGCTGGTTAAGTGGTACAAAATGTATTTCCCTTTTGATATGTTAGTAGATCTAGCATATTTATCGTGTAGAGAGTTTGCTACTGCAGCCAATGATGGCTAAGTATATGAAAAGTATAGTGTAATCCTCTAAATAACATTGCACACCCTTCTGGCACCCAAAAGGCCCGAACTATGTTTATTGTGTGGAATAATGTAATATAAATTCTTTGTCATGATTCATACAACAGTTCAGAGAATTAGACTTGCTCAGTAATTTATACTCCCAGATCTTTCTGTCTTTTTCTTTGTTTAAGTCCTCATCAGTGCAGACATTGAGATCATTAAAGTGGATGTGTCACCTATTTATAACATAGCCTAAATCAGTGGTTCTCAACCTTTCTAGTGCCGTGACCCTTTGATAAAATTTCCCAAGTTGTGGCGACCCCTAACAGTAAAATTATTTTCGTTGCTCCTTCATCGCTGTAATTTTGCTACTGTTATGAATCGAAATATAAATATCTGATGGTTTTAGGTGACCCCTGGCAAATCGTCATTTGACCCCTGAAGGGGTCCCGACCCACAGGTTGAGAACCACTGGCCTAAATAGTTAGGCTACATATTGAATACTTCTAAAAGTTTTATTTGTTGTAAATTTAACTTAGAAAGTCTGTCCCCCAGCTACTTCTGCATAGACTGCTGTTTCCTGCTCTGTAACCACAGTCCGTCGCTCTGCCTCTGCTCTCCTCCCTCCTCCAATGACAGAGGCTTCTGTCTGTAAGCTGGAGTGGTCTCATTGGCAGAGATCGATATCTAGCCAATGAGACTGCTCCAGCTTACAGTCAGAAGCCTCCATCATCGGAGGAAGGAGGAGAGCTGAGGAAGAGCAGTCTATGCAGAAGTAGGTAGGGGACAGACTTTCTAAGTTAAATTTAAAACAAATAAAACTTTAAAAAAAAATTAATAACATTTTAGAAGTATTTGATATGTTGCCTAACTATTTAGGCTATGTTATAAATAGGTGGCACATCCTCTTTAATGTTGTGAGCAGTTTTGCAAAAATGTTAACCTACTGGGGTTTCTTTTTTGTTGTTCACATTGCACCTATTACATTTCATTCATTTACTTAGCGTTTGTCCTGTCTCACCTGTATGCAATCCAGTGTTGGGACATTTCAAACACCTGGAGCGCGATTCAGTTACTTCCGTTATGACAACTAAACTATCGTCGGTAGTTTTAAGTCACATTTAGGTATTCTAGTGACACACTACCGAACAATGAAGTACTTAAACCCGTTTCCACCAAAGGATTTACATTGCATCTGTATCAAAATTATTACTAACTAGTAGGGGAGCACAGGAGTGAATACAACACATAACTGACGAGTCCCAAAAAAGCTGAAACATACATTTGGGGTTAACTGGTTTTTGCCCTTCATTTTAGGGTATGGAACACCTTTTGCACATGATTATTCTCCTATGTACATGGAAATTTCTTCTCTATAATGGCAGTACATAGCTAAAATGTGAAGCTTCTGAGCCGTGACTAGCCATAGAATAAGTATTTTTTTTGTTGACCCTGAGAGCCTCTCACATACTTTGGCTTGATTTTGAAAAACCTTAGGTGTCTTCCCAAGGATGAACTGTATCTCAGATGTGGACCCCTTGTTCTCAGTGCCTCGAGAGACCAGCTGCACCCAGTTTGGCCCAAACAAGGTTGAAATGTACTTCTGATATTAGCTGGGATTCCCATGCAGAGGGTGCTTACCTGTCATTTCAGAACTGGATCACCCTTTTGAGCAGGGTTAGCCTGATAAGTTCATGGACATTTCTCCTCTGTAATGGCTTTAGAGAGCTAAAATGTGATGATTATATGAGTGTTGACTAACTGTAGAACAAGCAATATTTGTTTTTGTTTGTTCTCAGAGTCTCTGACATCTTTTGGCTTGAATCCTAATGAGTACCAGTAATTTAAGTCTAAATTATTAGGGTAAAATATATTGGCTAACACATATTAGGTAATTGCATCTAATATTATTCCCCGAGAATTACCTAAGTTATTGCGCTCATAACAAAAGACATATCTGAGTACTATTTGAAATGTTTCAATCTTCCACATGTCTACTGGTTATCATGGAACCACACATACACAGGTGGTCACCCAAGCCTTGTTCCACTGTCTGCTCTTTCTTACAGGTCTTTAGTGGAACCCCTTTTACTGCTTCAGGGAACCATGAGGTTCCGCAGATCACAGTTTGAGAAACACTGTCCTGAACTATGTATCACAATACATAGGCAGATTTGAATGAAGTTTTCAAGTATTCATAAATTTCAGGAGACAGGTCCACTTTAAGTGTATAAAATCCATTTTCATTTTTTGGTGTCATTGTTCCTTTGAGTAATTGTTTTAAGATCTCGATGGGACAACTCTGATTTTTAAATAACAGATGACAAAGACCTTCTGTAATTATTACTGTTTGAAATTATAAAACTTGTTTTAACAAAATCAGAGTCATTTTAGTTTGACTTTTGTTCCTTTCTATGTCACTCAAAGGTTATATGGAAACTTTCTGTCATTTGGTGTTCTTTGTTGGGTTCCTTGGTTTCGACACTTTTAATGGAAAAAAAAAGAAAGTAAAAGTGTTAATATCAGACACAAAGTATGTGAATTCTGATACCTTTTCATCACTTGTACACTAAGAATTCTATTTTTTAAATGATATCCTGCCAGCTTTTTCACAATCCATTAATTCCTGGATCAACATCAGAAGGAATGTCAGAGCAGAGTGAAATTCTTGTAAGACACAGATGTCAGGATCAAAAGTCATAGACATTCTCAGAACAGCAGGGAAGCTTGCTTGTTAGACCTAATCGCAACAATTAGTATGTGCCATGTGACATTCTCTACCTATATTTCTGTGAAGTTGTTGCCATTCTAAGGAGGAAAAGTATTTTCGAAGCTGAAAGAAAAAAAAATATTGCTTTCATCGAATAGGATATGTGAAATTTTGTTAAGCCTCCCATGAATTACCTTTAAAGGAAATAAAGTTGTTTGTGCTTACATATGTTTAGCATTTCTAAGGGCCTTAGAACCCTTTCAGTGCCAGAGTGGTACCTAATGCATTGCTTTGGATAAGACTGGAGTGAACAGACAGCGCATGTGTGGTTCTCTGACTACAGTGGACAGTGAAACAAGGCTGGGGTGACACATAGGCGAGATGCACTAAGGCGTGATAAAGAGGTGATAAAGCCGAGATAACTTCCCCAGTGATATCACTTCTCCAATTCCTATGTTATTCTATAGAGCTTATGCACTAAGCTTATCGCATAGGCTCTATAGAATAACATAGGAATTGGAGAAGTGATATTATTGGAGAATGTATCTCCACTTTATCAACTTGAATGTATCTCCACTTTATCACCTTACTGCATCTCCCACATAGTGCATTTGTGGTTCTGTGACTACCAGTAGGACAGTGGAACAAGGCTGGAGTGTCTTACAATGCATGTGTGGTTCAATAACTACAACTGAACAGGGAACAAGGCTGTTCATGTGATTCTCTGATTTCCAGTGGACAATAAAACAAGGCTAGGGTGGGGTATATCATATATATATAGTTCTTTAACTACCAGTGGAAAAAGTCTGGGTGTCACACAGTATATGTGTGGTTCTGTGATTATCAGTAGACAGTGGGACAAGGCTGGGGTGGGATATATTATATATGTGGTTCTGTGAATACCAGTGGGACAGCGGAACAAGGCTGGTGTGACAGACAGTGAAAGTCTGGTTGGGCGACTTCCAGTGGCCTTTGGAAAAAATTGGAACTGTCGGTTAACATGTGGTTCTCTGAATGTAAGTGAATAGTGCTACAAGGCTGGGGTGCCAGACAGTATACTTCTGGTTCTGTGACTACCAGGCGACAGTACAAAAAGACAAGGGTGTCAGATAGTGTTTGTTTGGTACTTCTATGTCTCCCTGCTGGACCTAGCAGTACAGAGCAGATCCAGTTGGAGTATTTGAGTTACAACAGTGTGCATGCTGGGTAGTTAAATTTGACCACACTTTGGCACAGCATTTTCAAATTTGCTGTTTAATTTAGAGGACACTGAGCATATTTGAACTTGGAGCACTGATGGGATGTCCAGTTTTACTACCTAACATGTGCCTCATCTCCAACTCAAAATCAAATATGCTCAGTGCCTGCAATTGATCACTGGGCAAGTTTGCATTTACCACACATTCTCAAACCTGTGAAGAGCTCGACCCTGAACTAGTCACATGCTGGAAAACCTCTTGCATTGCCTCAGACACTAGCCAAATTTCCCCTGTGACTAATCTAAATGTACCACAGGGAAAAAATAAATGGAGGAATTACTAGTCCATGGAGTAATGGCCCAGTGGGGCATACCTGAGCCAACAATCCTCCCGTTAGGAGTTAAAGGGTTTGAATTCTAAGCTACCTGAAGATTTCAACAAAACTGAAGGGTTCCACTAGTAAACTTTTGAGAACCATTGATATAAAGGAAAAATAATTGGTTATTTTATGACAGAGTATTATATCACATACACATATGCATTGATATACAGACTTGGGCATACATTCATATATACATGCATGTATATTCACATGTATACATTCATACACATATTCATATATACAATACACTCACACACAGAGAATCACATGCATAACTGGGAACTTTGTCTTCCAGACTCCCTGGAAGGGTATCCTGAGGTGCCACTCAGGGAGATAAATGACACAATTAGCATAAAAAAGGGGTGGGGTTTAATAAAGAGTGGTGGTGGGGCTTAACAAACATAAAAAAGTATGAGGAACAGAATGTGGAAGGAGAAGTAGAGGGTGAGGAGTGGGAGGAACAGACTGGGAAGGAGCAGAAGTGGGCAGAGATTAATTAGAAACTCCCTACATCCAGAGTATCAGCCTCTGCCCCGGAGACCTGGTAATTAGCAGCAAAAAACAAAGTCTCCAGGGTTATGCACACGTGCACACAAATAAAAACACACAAACACATACACACAAGGACATGCAAACAAACATGCATACACATGTTGGACACTTCTTTTACATTCAAGGAGTTTAAGAGAAAGTGGTACTAAAGATTCTAGATGTACTAACAATACTAGATATACTAGAGGTACTAGAGATACTAGAAATACTAGAGGTAATAGATATACTAGAGATACTAGCTATACTAGAGATACTAGCTATACTAGAGATACTAGATATACTAGAGGTACTGCATATACTAGATATACTAGAGGTACTAGAGATACTAGAAATACTAGAGGTAATAGATATGCTAGAGGTACTAGATATACTTGAGGTACTACAGATATTTGATATACTAGAGGTACTAGATACGCTAGAGGTACTACAGATACTAGAGATACTAGATATACTAGAGGTACTAGATATGCTAGCGGTACTACAGATGCTAGAGGTACTAGAGATACTAGATATACTAGTAGTTATACTAAGGTACTAGATATACTAGATGTACTAGAGATACTAGCTATACTAGAGGTACTAGATATACTAGAGATACTAGATATACTAGAAATACTAAAGGTACTACAGATACTAGAAATACTAGCGGTACTAGATATGCTAGAGGTACTAGGTATACTAGAGGTACTACAGATACTAGATATACTAGAGGTAGTAGATATGCTAGAGGTACTACAGATACTAGGTATACTAGAAGTACTAGATATGCTAGAGGTACTACGGATACTAGATATACTAGAGGTACTAGATATACTAGAAATACTAGAGGTACTACAGATATTAGATATACTAGCAACACTAGATATGCTAGAGGTACTAGATATACTAGAGGTACTACAGATGCTAGATATACTAGTGATACCAGAAGTACTAGAGGCACTAGAGATACTAGATGTACTAGATATACTAGAGGTACAATAGGTACTGAGATACTTTAGGTACTAGAGATACTATAGGTACTGGAGGCACTAGAGATACAGATATACTACAGGTACTATAGGTACCAGATATGCTAGAGGTACTACAGATACTAGAGGTACTAGATATGCTAGAGGTACTACAGATACTAGAGGTGCTAGATATACCAGATGTACTACAGATACTTGATATACTAGCAGTACTAGAGGCCCTAGAGATACTAGATGTACTAGAGGCGCTAGAGATACTAGATATACTAGAGGTACTATAGGTACTGAGATACTTTAGGTACTAGAGATACTATAGGTACCGGAGGCACTAGAGATACAGATATGCTACAGGTACTATAGGTACCAGATAAGCTAGAGGTACTACAGATACTAGAGGTACTAGATATGCTAGAGGTACTACAGATACTAGAGGTGCTAGATATACCAGATGTACTACAGATACTTGATATACTAGCAGTACTAGAGGCCCTAGAGATACTAGATGTACTAGAGGTGCTAGAGATACTAGATATACTAGAGGTACTACAGATACTAGAGGTGCTAGATATACCAGATGTACTACAGATATTTGATATACTAGCAGTACTAGAGGCACTAGAGATACTAGATATACTACAGGTACTAGAGTTACTAGAGATACTAGATATACTACAGGTACTAGATGTACTACAGGTACTAGAGAAACTAGAGGAGGACAAAAATGAAAAACAAAGGTTATTTTTTCATGTGAATGTCGTCAGCAGACAGTGGAGTGAACTGACTTGGACAGACTGACTCTTTGGGTGATGTACACTAAGATGATCTTGAGCAATTCTGGGGAAGACAATTTGTACCACAGGGGACAAATAAAATTCCCCACTGATATAAGCAGGGCTTTTAACACCCTGAATGCTAGTTAGATCTGTTACACATAGTGAAGCAATGTGTTGGAGACCACTGAAATATTCAAACGGTTAAAAGACCCCTTTGAGTCAAATGAGAATTTGGAGAATGTTTACTTTTCCCCTGTGTTGATTTCCTCTACTGCTTAGTACATCAGCCTCCGAGTTAGATTTAGCAATTCTGGGGCAAACCAGCTGTAAGGTTCTTAACTAATTGAATGCTGGAGCTTTCTCTGACTTCGTGTACCCTTATGATGCAGTTGGTTTGCCCACTGAGCTGCTGGTTATTAACATTTTAGGTATACTTGCTTTCCTTAACCCTCTGAGTGCCAGAGGTACGCAATGCATTGCTTTACAGTGCGTTGCGTACCCCTCTGGCACTCAAAGGGTTAACCCTATATCTGCCAAAAGATTGGCCCTTTGTAGAGGAAGAGCAGATTTCTGGGTGGGTTTTGGCCTGTCCCTGTCAGAATATTTGAAGGATGATTTCAGAAGACTAAGGACACAATTCTAAATATGTTTCTGGCGTGTCAACACCCATTAACAGGTTATCACCCAATGTTATCAACCATTAACATGAATTTTCCCCAAACAAAAACCCCATTAACGTGTGACAGCACAGTCAGAAATGAACTTGCCCTAAGGCAGGAGAGAGAATTTTACTTCAGTGTTAGGTGACTGTGTGCAAGGTTTTTTACTGTCACCCTTTGCATCCTGGGTAAGATGGTAGAGAAGAGGAACATAACCAGAGGAGTATCTAGAAGGGATGCAGAGGGCGATGTTGGGATGGGGTCCAGATTCCAAAGGGGCTCATCTGCCCCAGTGTCCAATAAATTGGACACTGGGACAGAATATTTTTGTGTTGGGGGTCACAAAACATTTAGGACCAGGACTTTCCCATGACTTGTTATGCCATAGACCATAACTGGTCAACTTAAATATATTAACGTTGTATTATTTTTCTAGCTTTTCTGTTATTTAATGTGCTCTATATATGTTCTGCATTAACCATTTAATGATCAGTGGGGTTTGTAATGAGTTGCAAAGGAATGTGTTACACTCCCCTTTGGTCATTAAGAGGTTAAGGGAACACTAACACCACCTAATAAATCTGGACTTACGTTAAAGTGGAACTCACACTTTATAATGGCTTGGGAGGATGTTGAAAAGGCTTTCAAAATCATCTGTGTTAGCCATTCTTTATTTAAAATGATAGTTTATTTACATTTCAGTGTATGCATATTAGCCAGTACTTCCTGGTAAGAAGTGACAGTTGGGAGGGAGAAAGGAATGTTAGCATTTGACACACCAGTCTAATTTACATAAAATGACAAATAATTAATAATATCAAAGTATTTTACCAGGAAGGATACATTGAGATTGTCTCTTGTTTTCAAGTATGTCCTGGGGGTATAGATATTATTAAACAAATTAATGATACTCATTTTATCTACCTCAGACGGATAAAAGGTTGAGGCGACCTTGCTGGGACTAGAACCTGACGCCTTGCAGTTTAAACAGATTCTACAGCTGTTGCATTAACCAACTGATCCATCTCATCAGCAGCTAAACAGCTCATAAACTATAGTTTTACCCCTTTGAGTGCCAGAGGGATACACAATCCCATTGCAAAGCAATGCATTGCATACCAAAGGGTAAAATAAGGAGTGGTTAAATGGATAGTAATACTTTATGATTACTATCTCCCATATTGTAGATATTAGCAAAATAATTTAATAGCCCCAGGTTAATCTCTCAAACCTTTATGGTTTGAGAGATAAACGAAGCCAAAGTTCCCCCCTCCCTCCCCCTTCCCTGAAGTCAGCGTTGTACTGACTGCAGGTATATCCGGTCTGACTCTCATCAGGCGGCTCTGCAACAGAGCCGCGATCGCGTTAATGAAAAATGATTACTTCACTGAAACGGTCTTCCACGTGTGCTTGCATACCAAGCACATGTAGAAGACCGTTTCAGTGAAATAATTGTTTTTCACTAACGCAATCTCGGCTCAGCTGCAGAGCCGCAAGTCTGTCATACGACAGACTTCCCCTTCAGTCAGCACAACGCTGACTTCAGGGAAGGGGGTGGGAGGGGGGAACTTTGCCTTCAGTTATCTCTCAAACCATAAAGGTATGAGAGATGAACCTGGGGGCTATTAAATTATTTTGCTAATATCTACAATATGAGGGATAGTAATCATAAAGTATTACTATCCCTTTAAAATAAATATAGGTGATTATGAAAACTCTATCAAAACTCTTTCAAAATCACCTAAGCCACTGTAAAGTGTTAGATCCACTTTAAAGAGATAGTAATGTTTTACAAAAACAGCAGCTCCAATTAATCTTCATAGTATTTGGTCCATGGAGAGCGTTATTTCAATACTGTCAGAGTTGTAGTTCAAGAGTAATTGAATGATAAAGTTTCCCCCTCCCGCCCCTTTTACCTAGTGTAAGCCCCCACTCCTCAGATGTGGAATCCAGTCCATAGACCAGACAGCTCGTATCAAGGGTCAATATTCTTACTGTGAGAACAATGAAATCCCTGACCCCCCTTGACAGGTTTTTCAGCTTTTTCCCTTATCTTAATTGAACATTGTCCCTCTCTGCAGTCTACCTGGACACCTCCCTACTGCTCTGAATTGAGCAGTGTTACATCAGTAAAAGGGGTGGGAGGGGGATACTTTATCATTCAATTACTCTTGAACTACAACTCTGACATAATTGAAATAACACTGTTCTTGGCCCAAATACTATGAAGATTAATTAGAGCTGCTTATATTATGAAACATTACTATCCCTTTAATCTGGTCAGCACATCCTGTCAGTCACTATGGATCAGTTTAAGAGGATTGGTTCTCCAAAATTAATGTTTAATTAGTACTGGATATCATGTCCTTAGTGGCAGGCATTATTCTTTGTTGCATGACTCAAGGGGAAAGTTGCACTAAGGTTCAGTGTTGTTACAAAGTGTTTCTGTCGATGTGTGGCGAGCACATTGCCTTGGTGATAGAGACTCACATCGCCATATGCACTAAGAATTAGGCATGCAAGGGGAGGGGGGAGACAATGTGATCTTTAGCATATCAAACTGGTGTAAAAGTGATGTCTTGCCGAGGGGAGGGAGGGAGCAAAGAGAATGCAGAGAGACTTCAGCACCAAGAACAGTCGTCACGCAACCTTTTGAATGACAGTGTTTTAAAGGGATAGTAATACTTTATTATTACTATTCCCCATATTGTAGATATTTGCAAAATAATATAATAGCCCCCAGGTTCATCTCTCAAACCTTTATGGTTTGAGAGATAACCAAAAGCAAATACATGAATGTAGTTTAATAGCTGCACCCTCATTTTGTATTTTGCCATCATTCAGTGCTGGAGTAAGAGCAGTAAACTAATAAAAATAACAGTCCGCCCACTACCAACAGGCTGATATAGGCAGTAAACAGAACAGTGAATTGTTTAACCCTTTGAGTGTCAAAGCTCTGGTACTCAGAGTGAGACCCCGGATTTGAGAGTGCATTACTGGGTCTCCGGGGCAGAGGCTGATTCTCCGGATGTGGGGAGTTTGCTTTAAAACTCTGCCCACTTCTGCTCCTTCCCATCTAGTTCCTCCTACTTTTCCTCCTTCCCCACCCAGCTCCTCCCACTTCCCGCCCACTTGTGCGATACTCCAGAAAGCCCCTCCCCACTCATGGGCAAATCCCACTCCCATTTGGCAGTGATTTGCAGCAACTATACTCCCCAGTGGCATCAGTCCTGCAGGGGACTCCATAAATGAAAGTTCCCAGGTATGCACATGCTATTACAGACATATGGAATTGATTCCCATATATGGAGTTTGCACTAGACTAATAATTACACTGAGCATTTGATTTGGAGAACAATCTTCATCTGATGTGTATCAATCAATGGGAATTTTAGTAATCACTATTTCTCACCTGCTGTGCAGTTGTTTCGTCCAATAATGGCTCTAGTTTGCATTGATAATAAAGACCATATGCTTCCATAGTTTGCCAAACTGAAAGTTTACCTAAGTACTGATCTCTGTCATCCTGCAAGGGATAGATAAAAGCACAGTTATAGCTAAGCAAAGCCGCGAAAATTAAACACATGCTAAGACTCTGTTCTCACAATAAATGTATTGTACTTAAAATAACAGAATGGAATATGTCCTTCTGAGTAACAGCAGGTTATGAAAACAGTTACATCAAAGCATCTAGGGACAGAGATAAGACAAAGACTCATGACATTTCCCATGGACATCACAACTACAATATTAACCCACTGTGTGCTAGAGAGTTCATCAATGCATTTGGATCACTGCTTTGGATAACTCTCTATCACCCAGGGGTTAAGAGTTTCTGTCCGTTGGCAGGATGTTTACAAAGTGTTAAAACAACAGGAAGATTTAAAATCCTGCTGTCTATTTTGACAACCGACTTGGTGTTTAAGCTAAATCTCTCTAAATTGACAGAAGCCTGAGGCCAGAGGTAGTAGACACAATGAATAGGTGTGATGGAAAGGTGAATAGAAGTGTGAGGTCACATTCACAAAAAGTGATGGGATCTGACAGTCGATTTCAACTAGCAATAGGGTAAAACATGGCTTAACTGTTGGGAGGTTTTATTTCGGTGTTCTGAGGCCTCCAGCAACTGAAAGCGTAAAAATCATTAACTCTTTGAGTGCCAGAAGGGTACACAACGCATTGCAAAGCAATGCGTTGTGTACCCTTCTGGCACTCAAAGGGTTAAGTATTTTGGGACTTCCTTAAAAGATAGCATGTTAAAACTATCACAGTGCAGATGATCCCATGATTTCACCTTGTCCATCGAATCCTCTCAATATCAGCCAGACAAAATCCTTTCTTTTTTTGATTGTTCTACATTATTTCTGGAGACATTTGGGTAAATGTGCGAATATGATTCCATGCTAAGTCAGGCAGTGGAAACGATTTTTTTTTTTAAAGCTGAACTTTCAACTATTATAAGTCGCCATGCATTCATTAAGCATTTGGTGACTACCTTGAAAATACGTGTCTTACCTATAAAAAGTGCCGCATTCTAAAGAAATCTTTAAAGTGGAACTACCACCCAAAAAAATCTTTAGCTTAACTAAGTCCCCATCTGGCGACTAGCTGCTTAGTAGCGCTAGTCACCAGAATAATTACCTTATTTAATAGATTTCTGCTCTCTTCCATGGGTGACAGGCAGGACGGAGCGCTGACATCTTGCCATTGTGACGTCCGTGCGCCTGCTCTGTCAGTCCCAGACGGAGCCAAATGGCTCCTAGCAACGCCTCCTAGACCTAGCTGGGACTGACAGCGCAGGCGCACGTACGTCACTATGGCAAGATGTCCACGCTCTGTCCTGCCTGTCACCCGTGGAAGAGAGCAGAAATCTATTAAATAAGGTAATTATTCTGGCGACTAGTGCTACTAAGCAGCTAGTTGCCAGATGGGGACTTAGTGAAGCTAAAGATTGTGTCGGGTGGTAGTTCTGCTTTAAAGTTTGGAGACTGACAGGTAGGTTATTGCAACCTGCAGGTCTGCTCCGTCTGTCCCTTCCGGTTACCATATGGCACACTACAATGCTTTACAGGAGAACGGGACTGACGACGCAGGCACGCAGACAAGATGTCTGCGCTGTTACCTGGCTTCCGGTCTCCAAACAGTAAAGATTTGTTTAGTATGTGGCACTCTTTATAGGGAAGACATGTATTTTCAAGCTAGTTGCCATATGCTTAATGAATGCATGGCGACTTATTAATAGGTAAAAGTTCCGCTTTAACTGTACACCTGCCTACTGCCAATATACTAAAGTATGTACTCATAAAATGCTCCCCTTAACCCCTTAAGGACTGGCCGAACAAGCATGCGGAGGTCACTTAAGGACCAGGGACCTTTTTTTTTTTTGGGAATCCGATTCTGGACTCCACAAACGTTGTGCAGCTACGCGGGGAGCCCAGAATTCCATGACGGTCCAGGACCGTCATGGGTCGTTAACCCCTTAACGACCAGCCACTCGGGCGCGTTGCGGTCACTAAAGGACCACAGAACATTTTTTTTTTACATTTGGATTCTGGACTCCCCGAACGGTGTGCAGCAGCGGGGGGAGCCCGGAATTCCATGGCGGTCATAGTACGTCATGGGTCTTTAACTCAGATCTACCCATGACGTACTATGACCATCAAGGACCGTTAAGCGGTTAAGGGCTTACGGCTGTTTGTGCCAAAGGAAGGGAAATAGGTCAGTTTATGGGCATTCCTGTTTTTTCACAAGTTTTATGCACATTCTATGCAGCGGGCGTAAGAGGTTTGCAGGCATCAAAGTCCTGAGGACTTCAGAGTGTAGTTATGCACTATTGCAATAATACGCTTTAGGGCTTACCCTAAGGTGCAGCCATTCACCCTACTCATAGGTAAATGGCTCACCCAGTGTGATCCTTCTGTCAACTTTTAAGATTCACTTATTATTGAAATGTTTTCATATCTAGATAGATAGATAGCAAGTACACAAAATATTGGAACACATCCATATTTTACAATTATTAACCCTTAACTGCAAAATATTGCCTGCATATCACGACATAATATGGCCATATGGCAAGTCCTAACCTAATATATTTTGTCCTATGAACTGTTTCCTGCTTTACTCATTTACTAACTTAAATTACTTTCTCATGAGAGCTGGATCTTTCTTTAATGGAGAGAGACTTTCTAACAGGCATTATATAGCGTCCTAAACACAATGAACATTGCACCTGGGGGTGGAACGCTTAAAGGGATAGTAATACTTCATTTTATCTTTATTTTATTTTGTAGGCATTAAAAAAACATGAAGAACGATATAAGTCTTATCTCTCAAACCTTTATGGTTTGAGAGATATTCTCAAGCAAAGTTTCCCCTCCCGCCCCTTTTACCTAGTGTAAGACATCTCTTCTCAGATGTGAAATGCAGTCCATAGACCAGACAGATAACAGCAGGGGACAATCTTCTTCCTATGAGAACAATGAAAGCCATGCCCCCCTTGACAGGTTTTTCCCTTATCTTAATTGAAGATTGTCCCTCTCCGCAATCTACCTGGGCACCTTCCTTCTGATCTGGCTGAGCAGTGTTACATCAGTAAAAGGGGCGGGAGGGGGATACTTTGTCATTGAATTACTCTTGCACTATAACTCTGACAGAATTGAAATAACACTCTCCAAAGTCCAAATACTATGATGATTAATTAGAGCTGCTTTTATTATGAAACATTACTATCCCTTTAAACCAACAGAAGCTGGTAAAAACTTCCAGAAGTACAATTCCAGTCCAGGTTTTGGTAAGCATACCCAAAGAAAAAAAAACACATTTAAAATTGCTGGAGGGCAACCAATTGTGACCAAGATACCTAAAGGTGTTGCTTACCCCCCTGGCACTCAAAGGGTTAAGTGTGAGTTTCTAAAGTAAACTCTTCACCATAAGCTTAGTATAAGATTAGTTCAATTTAAAGGGATAGTAACACTTCGTTTTAACTTTATTTTATTTTGTAGGCATTAAAAAAACATGAAGAATGATATAAGTCTTATCTCTCAAACCTTTATGGTTTATGAGATATTCACAAGCAAAGTTCCCCTCCCCGCCCCTTTTTCCTAGTGTAAGCCATCTCTTCTCAGATGTGGATCAGGTTGTATGACAGTACAGATAACAGAAGGGGACAATTTTCTTTGTATGAAAACAATGAAAGCCCTTCCCCCCTTGAAAAGTTTTTCAGCTTTTTCCATTATCTTAATTGAAGATTGTCCCTCTCTGCAGTCTACCTGGGCATCTCCCTTCTTATCTGGTTGAACAGGGGGGGGATACTTTGTTTGTGAATATCTCTTAAACCATAAAGGTTTCAGAGATAAGACTTATATCATTCTTCATGTTTTTTTAATGCCTACAAAATAAAATAAAGTTAAAATGAAGTATTACTATCCCTTTAAGGAGAAATAAAAACTGCATATTTTTGTGCTAGTCTTTTGTTTGAAATATATATAATTTTGAGAAATGTATCTTTGTTTATGGTGTTACATTGTGGCACTCTATGCTAATTAATTTCTCTTATAGACCAATATTAACACACACACACACACACTGTACTATGAATGAATCTCTTGGGGTCATTTCTGATAGAACAGTGAGTGATCTGTCACCCTGAGACAAGTTTGTTGAGAATTGTTTTGGGTTCAAATCCTCCTGTATGTTGCACTTCACGTTTCTCTGAAAAAATATTTTTTTTGTAGAATTAACTTTTATCTTTGATGGCACAGAATGGCAGTTATTGCTAATACCCTGTACGGTTTACTAATGAGTTCTGTTCTAGTCCAAACATATACATCTCACTGTGAGAAATGCCCCAAAGTGTGGAATCTGCCTAGATTCATTTGTAGAACAGTGTGTGGTGATATTGGACCAGAATATAAACTAATTAGCATAAAGTGCCACACTGTGTGAACACCAAATAAAAGTTAATTTCCCAAAACTATGAGCATTACAGACAACTGGCTGACAGCTTTTAATTCTCTTTAACATTAAAGTGGATGTGTAACCTATTCATAACATAGCCTAAATAGTTAGGCTACAGTTCTAATACTTCTAAAACGTTGTTCGTTTTTTTAAAAGTTTTATTTGTTGTAAATTTAACTTAGAAAGTCTGTCCCCCAACAACCTTCACATAGACTGCTCTGCCTCTGCTCTCCTCCCTCCTCCGATGATGGAGACTTCTGTCTGTAAGCTGGAGCGTTCTCATTGGCTAGATATCTATCTCTGCCAATGAGACAGCTCCAGCTTACAGACAGAAGCCTTCGTCATCAGAGAAGGGAGGAGAGCAGAGGCAGAGCGACGGACTGTGGTTACAGAGCAGGTAACTGCAGTCTATGCGGAAGTAGCTGGGGGACAGACTTTCTAAGTTAAATTTAAAACAAAACTTAAAAAAAAATGAGTAACGTTTTAGTAGTATTCGATATGTAGCCTAATTATTTAGGCTATGTTATAAATAGGTGACACATCTACTTTAAATAAGTTATCTTCTTGTGACAGGTCCTAACTTATTAGTGTGGGTCTGTATAAAAATTTAGACTATAAGCATACCTGGGTACTTTTATTTGCATGTAAAAAGGGTGAGGCTTAATCATGAGTGGGGGAGGAGCATAACTGTACCGGTTTGTTCAACACTCAGACACAGTGGTTAGGATAAAACACAGTTTTATTGAAACAAGCACAATGATAATTACCCTTAAAGGGCTATAGCGTATTTCAGCAGAATTATACAGGTGCAATATAAGACTTAGATACATATGCCTACACAGGCCCAGTATAATAGGTAGCAAGAGAGTTCATATACTGTCACAGGTCAGGCATGATAGGGTGAATACCCAGATTAGCATCACAGCATGAGTTAAAGTCCCAATAGATATAATCAGTCTCTGTTGTGGTGAGTTCTCAGTAACGCCCAGTATGATGGAATAATAGCGAATAGGAGACTGTAGTGCTAGAATGGAGACTGAGCACTGGTAATCTGCCGGAGCAGAGCTGAGACTTATACCCACTGCCGTAGCAGTAAACAGAGGCAACAATAATACTCTGCAAGAGCTGACAGAATAGAGCCAAAGGCACCCTGCCGGAGCAGTAATGGAGGCAACAGTACTCTGCAAGAGCTGAATGGAACACAGCCAATGGCACACTGCTCGTAGCAGTAACGGAGGCACCAGGGTTCTCTGCAAGAGCTGAACGGAAACACAACCAATGGCGCACAGTCGCAGCAGTAACGGAGGCAACAAGGAGTACTGCAAGGGTTAACGGAAGGCTCAACCAATGGCACACTGTCGTAGCAGTAACGGAGGCAACAGTGAAGCTCTGCAAGAGTTAACGGGAGGCCCAGCCAATGGCACACTGCCGTAGCAGTAACGGAGGCAACAGTAAGCTCTGCAAGAGTTAACAGGATGCTCAGAAATAGGTACACTGCCGGAGCAGTAACGGAAGCAACACAGAATACTCTGCCAGGTAGGCCCAATCAAGGCAGAAGTCAGAATGTCGCCCAAGCGACACAACGAAGCAGGAACAGGAGAGCCGGTCCGTATCACGGAGCAGGAACGTCAGACAAGCCGGGTCAGGTCACAGAGCAGGAACGTCAGCCAGGCCGGGTCGAATCATGGAGCAGGAACGTCAGCCAAGGTGGGTCAGGTCACGGAGCAGGAATGTCAGCCAGGCCGGGTCGAATCATGGAGCAAGAACCAGAATCAGAGTAGTCTAACGGGCCAAGTCGGTACATGGGAACACAGCAACTCAAGTCAGCACTGGTACAGGAACACCACGAAAGGGCACCAGACAAGTGCCAGAGCCCAGTATAAAAAGGCCATACTGGGCGGGCCAAACACAGCTCAGCCAATCGGAGTGCAACACACAGAGACTGACAGAAAGCACGGGCACCGTGATAATAACCTACGTGGCTAGAGTAGGAGGAATAGGCTGGGGAAGCAGGAGAAGTGGGTGGGAAGTGGGAGGAATTGACTGGGAAGATGCAGAATTGGGCGGAGTTTGATTAAAACCCACCCACATCTGGAGAATTAGCCTCTGCCCTTGAGATCCGGTAATTATCAGCAAAGACCCGAGTCTTTGGCGCAAATCCGGAGAGTTCCCAGCAATGACTATAAGCTCCTTGGGGCAGGGACCTCTTTCCTATTGTTTCTATGATTGTGACATTTATTTTACCTCATAGATATTCATACAAAATACAGGGAGAGACAGAAAGAAAGACAGAAAGAAAGACAGAAAGAAAGAAAGATAATAAGTCTTAAGCTATTTGTTAGTTAATTAAAGCAATGAAAATGCTGGTGTGTTTTGCCGGGCTCGTAATAAAGACATCCACTTATCTATTTCAACAGCATTGACTGTTAAGTGAATGGCCAGATTTCAAGAGTTCTGGTCTAACTAAGAGCCACTTGAAGGCACTTATCTCCATCATGGTAGCTATTCAGTCTGAGACAAGTCTATCGTAACTGTCTACACACCGCAAATAAAACAAGGGTATCAATGGTTCTCCACTTTCTGTATCCGGTAATAGCAGAGGACAACATACTGAATTCAGACACTTGACTACTGGCTAGAGGCTCTTGTTCCAATCATAATCATCCAACAGCATAGCCTCTTGTTTTTATACTGGGATTAATAACCTGTGGTTCCCTGGTTCTTGTTGGGCTACAATTCCCATAATCCACTCCTGTGTTAGAATGTCTGAAATATGCTTCCGTCCTGCACATTGTTGAAACCTTAGTGGGGTTGAAACAATTCTCAAGCAATTCATATGTAGTATATGAACTATATTATATTGCGTTATGATTCATCTCTATAATAGGTGCTGAAATTGATTTATTGGTGTTGTCCCTGCCTATTGCTTAAAAAATATGAGATTAGTAGAGTAAGTGTGATACATTTAAAGGGATAGTAATGGTTGCTTTTAATGTCATTTAATATGTAGATATTGAAAAAAGAAATCAATTGATGTAAGTCTGGTCTCTCAAACCTTTACAGTTTGAGAGATATAACCTTCTAAAGGATCCCCCTCATCCCCTTTACTCAGGTAACGCTGCCTCTCTCAGCCGGCTGGATGGAGAGCAGCGAGGGACGATCTTCACTGAGCATGAGGAAAATCCTGTCTCCTTCATCAAGCAGGGCTGTCCTTATGTGTGAAAAGATTGCCCCACGTTGCGCGCTGTCCGCTCCCAGGACCGAATTCCTCCTCTAAGGGGAGGCGGCTTTCAAGTTGTAAAAGGGGAGGGAGGGGGGGTCCTTAGACAGTGGATTCCTTTTGAAATGCAACACGGAAAATACTGAAATAAAGTGTTACATGACCCTGTTTATAGGAGGATCAATTGGAGCTGTATTTTCCCCAGGTATTACTATTTCTTTAACCCTTTGAGTGCCAGAGGGGTACGCAATACATTGCAAAGCAATGCATTGCGTACTCCTCTGACACTCAAAGGGTTAATTAATACATTTGCACCTGTCACATTATCATAATTGTGATTCTTCAACATGGATTTATATATATTTATAAAGATAAAGGCAGACAATTGACAGTGGTACACTAAAGCACAACATTAAATAATACACAGATTGCTGCTTGTCCCCTATTGGGAAAAATAAGATGTACTTAGCCAAAAGCTCTGAGACAGCACTAGCAGGAATCAATCGATTGAAGCAAACATTTTTTGAGATGTAACTCCAACATGCCAAAGGTTTTCTGTCCAAGCATGAACCTTCGGCTAAGTACATCTATTTATATTGATAAATTAGATAGACAGAGTGACAGAGGGGTATACAATGCATATACACAGTGTGACCAGACCTCACTAAACGTAGGAGACTTATGAAAAATTCATTCTGCAGGTCTTCCCAGCAACCAGTGTAACAACCCTGCTGTATGTACATTATAAGAGTCCTGTCTCTAGAGGGATGTCTCATCACATTACATATGCATTGGCACTCAGGGAGTTAAACCTCCCATTTGCCAAACCCCATTGAATCGGACCTCAGATGCTAAAAAAGATATCAAAGCGTTTTGTGATTGAAATGTTCTAAATAACAGCAAAAGCTGGTAGAGGGGATTAGTGCTCTGTGGTGCCTGCATTCTGCTCTAGACATAGACAATAAGGATGTTTAGTGAGCACCTGCTATGGTGTCAATAGAGAGGCTGTGAACTAAAATCACACTAAGCATGAAGTGACTGATGATGGGGTGCAGGTTATCACGCTGACACCATTCACAATTTTAAAGAGAGAGAGATCTGCTATTATACGAGTTTATATAAAATATGCAGTGTCAAAATGAAATTACACCAGGTATTCTTGTAAAATAGCTTGCCTTTTTTTAGGCAACTACCTTTTTTTTTTTTCTCGTACAGAATTATTCTATTGTTATCTCTCTTGGAGTACACATTTACTTATGTACTTAATGGATAATGTGTTCTTTTTTTGTTGTTTATTTGGGGTGTCAGCCAGCAGGACTGTGATACAATGTATATGTTGTTCTGAAGCCTAGATACAGTCTGCGTGTGAACGTCATAAAATAGAAGTGAGCATTATAATGACTGACTCAGCCACATTCTTATCACCTTGAAGAGTAGAGGGGTGTATGGTGCACTTCACACCCCTCTGGTCCTCAAAGGGTTAAATGAATACATGCTAAATTACTACTTAAATTCAACTTAAAGTGAAAGTGTCACTTAAAGGGATAGTAATACTTAAGATGTAAAAAAATATTTGTTCTAGGGTTTATGTCCCCAAGTAAAACAACGGTAATCCCACTGCTGAGACATAGTTTATTAAAAAATTATAACAGCTGAAACTTGAAATTTTTAGGTGCAATATCACATTGGCCTGAAAACTTACAGTGGCGCTGTTGCTACACCATCCTATGGAGATTTATGGTCTACAGACCAGAGCAGTCCATAGGATGGTGCAGCAACAGCTCTACTGTAAGTTTTCAGGCCAATGTGATATTGCACCTAAAAAATTCAAGTTTGAGCTGTTATAATTTTTTAATAAATATGGCTCAGCAGTGGGAGTACCGTTGTTTTACTTGGGGGGATACACCCTACAACATATATTTTTTTACATTTTAAGTATTACTATCCCTTTAAATTCAACATAAAGTGAAAGTGTTAGTTAATTATATTAGAGTCAATTAAAAATAGTTGACATGCTGTGCTGGCATTTGTAATATAGATTGTTTTGTGGCACAGTGTGGCACATTATGCTAATTACTTAATGTGCTGGATCAATAACATACTAACATAGTTGATGAGGCTGAAAAAAGACAAGCGTCCATCAAGTCCAGCCCATGCCTGTCACAGTTTGTTTTGACTCTCAGACACAGAGTTAAGATAAAAACACAACTTTATTGAAAGTTTAAAGAGAACCCTCACGGGTTTGACATTACACATATATCTCAACACGTAATTAGTACAATGCAATGGTGAACAATGTTGCGGTGAATAATAGAGAGGCTCTACCGGCCTTGCCAGTACCGGGTAAGGCAGCCTAGGATTGGCACAATATGGAAATAGGCTCTACCGGCCTTACCAATATACCAGGCAAGGCAGCCTTGGGACTGGCACAACGAGAGAGAAGGCTCTACCGGCCCTGCCAATATACGGCAAGGCAGCCTAGAGACTGGTACAACGAGAGAGAAGGCTCTACCGGCCCTGCCAATATACTGGTCAAGGCAGCCTGGAGACTGGTACAATGAGAGAGAAGGCTCTACCGGCCCTGCCAATATACCGGGCAAGGCAGCCTGGAGACTGGTATAATGAGAGAGAAGGCTCTACCGGCCCTGCCAATATACCGGGCAAGGCAGCCTTGAGCCCAGAGGCGGCAAGTACTGGTGCAGTAGCGTAAGTGGCCTCAGCGACTGAGAAGTGATGGAGCAAACCAGTCGCACGTTCTGGACTACACAGAGGCCTACCGGTGCTATATAGGTGTCAGCGAGCAGCCGGTGAAAATAGGAGCAAACCAGTACCCACGTACTGGACTTCAGATAGACACTACCGGTGCTGTATGGGAAGCAGCAAGCAACCGGTGATATTGGGAGCGAACCAGTACCCGCGTACTGGACTACACATAGACACTACTGGTGCTGTATAGGAAGCAGCAAGCAACCGGTGATATATGGATCGAACCAGTACCCGTGTACTGGAGTACACATAGACACTACCGGTGCTGTATGGGAAGCAGCAAGCAACCGGTGATATATGGAGCGAACCAGTACCCGCGTACTGGAGTACACATTGAAACTACCGGTGCTATCTGGGAAACAGCAAGCAACCGGTGATATATGGAGCGAACCAGTACCCGTGTACTGAAATACACATAGACACTACCGGTGCTGTATGGGAAGCAGCAAGCAACCAGTTATAGATGGAGCGAACCAGTACCCGTGTACTGGAGTAAACATTGACACTACCGGTGCTGTATGGGAAACAGCAAGCAACTAGTGATATATGGAGTGAACCAGTACCCGCGTACTGGAGTACACATATACACTCAGGGATAAGAATGTTGCCCAGGAGACATGAAGACGGAGAAACTCTGCACACGATTCAGAAGCAGGAACAACAGTCAGGCCAGGACAGGAAGCTGGAACAGTAACGGCAGACGACCGGATCAGGAATGGAAGCAGGAATGTCAGCCCAAACCGGATCAGGAACGGAGGCAGGAACCACTTCAGCCGAAGAGGCTGTCAGGCAGGTAAGCAGACGGAAACTGGAAGGTAGTGTATGCAGCCAAGGCCCAGGGAACTCAGAAAAAGGATGCAGGTGGCTATAGACATAGAGACACCACGAAAGGGCAACCAAAGGGTGCCAGAACCCAGTACTGGGCGGATTCAAGACAGGCAGCCAATGGAGAGCCTTCACAGATAACTGACAGGAAAAGGCAGCAATCACGGGCACCGTGATAATGCCAAAACATCCCTGTTGATTCAGAGGAAGGCAAAAAAAACAAACAAACTCTGTATCCATTTCCAATTAACCCCCAAGTGGGTAAAAAAAACCTTCCCGTCTCCAAATGTCAGTCAGATAGTTCCCTGGATCAACAACCTATCTTCTTTGACGTCACCTGTCATAATTCTCAGTATTGTTCTGTGCTAGATAGGCATTCATTGCTTTTTTGAAAGCAGTTAGAGTATCTGTAAGCACAACATCCCGAGGCAAAGAATTCCATAGCTTTACTGCCCTTACTGTAAAAACATCCCTGTCTTTGTTTTGGTTGAAAGCACCTTTTTTCTAGTCTTACTGGATGACTTCTTGTTCTTAGCTCATCTCTTTGCATAGATAATTCTGTATCACACACACACACATCAGAATGCAACACTATGCAGCCAAAATGTTAACGTCAATTCCTCAAAAACGATTTATTTTCCGGACATATAGTACAACGTATAAGCAGGTCTTAATTACCTATAAAATAAAAACTTTTCTTGAGGCAACAGATCCAACTGTATAGTATACAAAAGAGTACAGTATGTCATAAAATTCACAGAAATTCTTGCAAAATGTTCATACTTGATAGGACTTTTTTATTTCAATTCTAAAAATCCAGTTCTATGTAGATCAGTTTAGAACTGAAAGGAAATCAGGGAGAAGATGAACTAAGCAGTGACAAAGGGGAAATAACTTCTCCAGTGTCATTAACTTTAGAATTTCTGTATTATTCTATTTACTAAGACCTCTCAGTTTGGAATGATCTTAGTGCATAGGCTCCATAGAATAACATAGGAATTGGAGATCACGTCCTCTTTGCATATCTCCCAAGTGTCTCTCTTTAGGAGGGACAGTCCCTCCTTGAGAACCAAATCCCTTTGTCCCTCTTTCCCACCCTGGTGTCCCTCTTTTTAGGCGATCAGACTGGGTGGTGTGTATAAGTGTATCACATAGCTCTGCAGCAATAAAACTCACAGTAATGTTTGTTTAAACTTTATTATATGTGTTTAGAAATTAGTCTGTTTAAATAAAACATTTGGTCTTGTTCTAAATCATTTATTCAAATGCAAAAAAAATTCTCCATAATGCCCCACCCACCAACCACTCCCCCAGGAACACCACCTAAAACACAAAATTGTCCCTCTTTGACCATTTGAAACACTGGGAGGGATGTCTTTATCTCTGCTTAGTGCATAATCCCCCTGTTGTGAAAAAGGGCAAGAAAGGCTGCCAGAGGTCTTTATGACCAGCGTTTCAGGTCCCAAGGTCATATCTGGTTCTGCACCTGCTGTTTCATTAGACTGAAGGTCACAACCACATTTTGATATAAATGAAGATCCCTAATGATTTAAATTGCTGTTTAACCCCTTGAATGCTAGAGAGCAAACACTATTGAAATATTTGGTATTATTGGGTCTTATATATATAATAGCACATTTGTGCAACTCTTGGGCAAACCAACTGCACTATAGGGGAGAAATAAACTATCCAATTCCCAATTATTTAAATGGGGCTTTTAACTATATGAAGGCTATAGAGGTCTCCAACAAATTTCAAAGAAATACAGTGGAGACC
This sequence comes from Rhinophrynus dorsalis, assembly GCA_037306005.1. Classification (NCBI taxonomy): domain Eukaryota; kingdom Metazoa; phylum Chordata; class Amphibia; order Anura; family Rhinophrynidae; genus Rhinophrynus; species Rhinophrynus dorsalis. The sequence continues at coordinate 455,276,019 of CM074722.1, forward strand.
TGTGTATCAATGAAGGTATTAAAAGATCCATTTAGATCAATGGAAATTTTTCTTTGCCCCTGTGATGCAGATGGTTTGCTTCAGAATTGGTCCAGTTTAATTCTAGCATTCTTATCTGTGCAGTAACAGCGCAAAGCAGCTTGCTGCAACTTTTATGCATTCTGTGCTGAACACATTCAGGTTGCAGCATGGCAGATTTGCAGAGTGGCTCATGGGACCAACCTGCACATTGTCCGTATGAATGTTGCTGATGTGTCATGCTCATTGTAATCTTCACTAATTGCCAGACCCACTTGGGAGTCAGCCAATCATATCTGGCCGGCCATCAGTCCCCCCCCCCCCCCCCACAGGCAAAGTCACAATAGAGGCAACACTGGTGAGTAACACAGCATTTTCAGTGGAGCTATATCTTAGCACAGTGGAAACATCACTTAAAGAGTGGCAGACAATAGGGTGAATGTATGAATGTGATTCTTCTTTAAAATAGGCACTTGGAATTATGTGTATGTGTGCTTGACTATTGCGTATGTATTAAGCTATGTATCAGAAAATTGTCATCATAACACAGTTTGTGCCAAAGGGTTGGCAGTGTGGAAGTGTTTGGCTATTTTGAGTGGGCTGTTCCTCGATGTAATTTTTAACACGATGAGCTAACAAGGCACAGAGGAAATCAGTTTAAAATTCTTAAAGGGATAGTAATACTTCATTTTATCTTTATTTTGTTTTGTAGGCAATAAAAAAACATGAAGAATGATATAAGTCTTATCTCTCAAACTTTTATGGTTTGAGAGATATTCGCAAGCAAAGTTTCCCCTCCCGTCCCTTTTACCTAGTGTAAGCCATCTCTTCTCAGATGTGGAGTGCAGTCCATAGACCAGACAGATAACAGCAGGGATCAATCTTCTTCCTATGAGAACAATGAAAACCCTGCCCCCTTTGACAACTTTTTCAGGTTTTTCCCTTATCTTAAAGGGGATCTCTCACCTATTTACACTTAATGCTCATTAGTTAGAGCATATATCTAGAACACTGAAAATAGTGTTCATTAGATTTAAAAAGTAGTTACATGTGCAAAATGTAAACTTTAAAAAGGGACCGGCAGCCTACTTCCGGCTTGCCGACCAGAGACAGCTCCGTCCCACTACCCATCATCCTCGCATGACGCAGGCTGTCTGTCACTAAAGTGGAGCGATCGCATTGGCTAGATATCGATCTCTGCCAATGCGATTGCTCCACTTTAGTGACAGACAGCCTCCCTCATGCGAGGATGATGGGTAGTGGGACGGAGCTGTCTCTGGTCGGCAAAGTTCGGCAAGCCGGAAGTAGGCTGCCGAACACTTTTTAAAGTTTACATTTTGCACATGTAACTACTTTTTAAATCTAATGAACACTATTTTCAGTGTTCTAGATATATGCTCTAACTAATGAGCATTAAGTGTAAATAGGTGAGAGATCCCCTTTAATTGAAGATTGTCCCTCTCTGCAGTCTACCTGGGCACCTCCCTTCTGATCTGGCTGAACAGGGTTACATCAGTAAAAGGGGCGGGAGGGGGATAGTTTGTTATTGAATTACTCTTGAACTACAACTCTGACAGAACTGAAATAACACTCTCCAAAGTCCAAATACTATGATGATTAATTAGACCTTCTTTTATTATGAAACATTACTATCCCTTTAAGTTTTCCTCTACATACTATAAGAGAGGTGGTAAGGGCTTGTTTGTAAGGATGCACAGGTGTTGCTGTGCACTAAATGCATATGAATATAACCACAGGCACAGGAATTTCAAGCTTATGAATATGCATGAAAAACTGCATTCACTAGTGAATTCATGCATTTCTCCAAATGTGTCTTTATAAGTGTAACTATAGATATCATTTTTATGTCCCTGTTTTTTGAGTAACTTTAGCATCTTGCAATACAAAATGCAAATACTGCAATGACTAATAGACCTTTTTTCACTCTTTGAGTGCCAGAAAGGTATCACACGCATTGCAAAGCGATACATTTTGGACATTTGTAAGAGCCAAGGTTTTGAAGCATTTATTTATGAAGAAAGAATATATCGTGTTGTGCTGCAACTGGGTTATTGATCTTCAAAGATAATGACAAGCAAGGGTAAGAGGATGATTTTAAGGTCTTACATACTAAGCACCAGTGTTTATAGTATAAGCCCTACAAGCTTTATAGTCTAGATAGATTGACAGACAGACAGACAGATAGACAGACAGATATATAGATAGATAGATAAAGATTATATAAAGGGACAATACATTTTAACACGTGCTGCTCCGGTATTACAGAACACCTGTTATCAATCCCATTTATGTGGGTGAAGCATACCTCCCAAGTGTCCCTCTTTAGGAGGGACAGTCCTTCTTTTAGCCTCAAATCCCTCTACCCCTCTTTCCCACCCTGATGTCCCTCTTTTCAGGAGATCAGATTGTTGGGTAGATATAAAAATGTAACACATTGCTCTACAGCAATAAAACTCACATTATTGTTTGTTTAAATGTCAGTATATGTGTTTATAAATTAGTCTGTGTAAATAAAATACTTTGGTCATGTTATAAGTCATTTATTAGGTTACAGAAGTTTGTATAAATAGGTCATGAAATAGCCTATAAATTCCTGGTAATGCCCCACCCACCAGCCACGACTCCAGCAACACCCCCTAAAACACAAGTGTCCCTCTTTGGCAATTTAAAATGTTGGGAGGTATGGTGAAGCATCCCTCATATTCACAGAACTCTTGATTATTTTTGTAATTTATCATTTCCTTTTGCCAAGTAACAAGAGACATCAACTTTTCAGCATTTCGGGTCATTCTGTAACTGGTCATAATTTATCTAAACAGAATGAGAAGTGACATGCAGAGGTCATACAGAAATGCACCAATCAAACAGCAGTTTCAGCTTTCTGGTGTCATTGAACAGGGCCTCAGGCAGAGAGAGATGGGCTATCAGTGTGCTGGGGTATACTGGTTGCAAGTTAAGATATCGAAATTAAGTCAAATATGATAGAAGTTCTACATTTTTATTACATTTTTATTACTTGTGTACACGGGCTGCATTAGCATATTTTTGTCATCAGTGCAGGAACACAACGTCTTATAACTGTCCGGCCTGCCACATGGCCATAAATTAGTCATACTGTATATGGTCAGTGGTGATGTAGGTTGGCTTTCAGCAATAACTTCCGATAAATAGATAGCCTGGAGAATGCGGGAGAAAATAGGTTATAACACAGAAGGTTTTGAATAGTGTGTGTGAACATAGCAATAAAATGAACACTTTCTTATTACTACAACTAGTATAATGCATTAAAGGGATAGTAATATTTAGTTTTATCTTTATTTTATTTTGTAGGCATTAAAAAAACATGAAGAACGATATAAGTCTTATCTCTCAAACCTTTATGGTTTGAGAGATATTCACAAGCAAAGTTTCCCCTCCTGCCCCTTTTACCTAGTGTAAGCCATCTCTTCTCAGATGTGGAATGCAGTCCATAGACCAGACAGATAACAGCAGGGGACAATCTTCTTCCTATGAGAACAATGTAAGTCCTGCTCTCCTTGACAAGTTTTTCTGGTTTTTCCCTTATCTTAATTGAAGATTGTCCCTGTCTGTAATCTACCTGGGCACCTCCCTTCTGCTCTGGCTGAGCAGTGTTACATCAGTAAAAGGGGCGGGAGGGGGACACTTTGTCATTGAATTACTCTTGAACTACAACTCTGACAGAATTGAAATAACACTCTCCAAAATCCAAATACTATGATGATTAATTAGAGCTGCTTTTATTATGAAACATTACTATCCCTTTAAAGATGCACACCCTTCTAGAATCTTAACCCTTTGAGTGCCAGAGGGTTAAGGGCTAAATTAAAACAACTGTTTTCTTAGGGAGGGGTAAAAGGAGAGAGAAAATGTTTATGTGAATAATATATTGTTGGCAAATAGAGATAAGTATGTGCCCTAATGTCCAATTAAAGATGTGATTCCAAACGTTTTTGACAAAATGCCCCCTCTTTTGGTTTCCACCAAACACTGGACCTCCTCATCTGTTTCAGCAAAGGTAATATTGTTGTGTTGTATAGAAATGTATACATCTGCAGCTGAAAAAAGCCACGTGCTCTCCCCATTTTGAGACTCATTGAATTAAAGGGGTATTACTAACTTAAAATATCATGGACTCCTAGACAGTATTTATAAAAATAATTTCTTATACCTGGGAATTTTCATGTATCAGGTGTTCAGAGGACTGGGGGCCGAGTGTCCAAATGATGTGATTTTTGTCTGTGCATGCTCAGTGGTAATACAGGTTTGAGTAGGGTGGAAGATTGTTCCTACACAGGCATTGTATTTACAGTCACCTGTCAATGTGGAAAAGGACAGAGCCTTCAGACACTGGTGAAACATTAGATGAACCAGTTGTTAAACACTTTGGTTTAAAATTATAGTATTGTTTCACAAAAAAGCAGCTCCGATTAATCTCCATAGTAAGGCCATGGAGAGTGTTATTTCAATACTGTCCGAGTTGTAGTTCAAGAGTAATTGAATGATAAAATATCCCCTCCCGCCCCTTTTACCTAGTGTAAGCCACCTCCCCTCAGATGTGGATTCTGGTCTCTTGACCAGACAGCTCACAACAAGGGACAATCTTCTTATTGTGAACATAAGGAAAACCCTACCCCCTTGACAGTTTTTTCAGCTTTTTCCCTCTCTGAGATCCATCCGGACAATCCTGCAGCTCTGAGGTGAGCAGCGTTAAATCAGTAAAAGGGGTTGGAGCAGGATACTTTATATTTCAATTACTCTTGAACAACAACTCGGACAGTATTGAAATAACACTCTCCATGGCCCATATACTATAAAGATTAATCAGAGCTTTTTTTGTGAAACATTACTATCACTTTAACATGGATATAGGTTTGATTAGGTCAACTTGCCCGTTCTATTAAGTACTTTTAAAATTGGGTTTACTGCTCATCTACGGGTATTTATTAAGAGGAAAATCTCTAATTCTGTCACAGTAACTTATTTCCAGCACCACCACTTCAGTGACGCTATGCGTTTTTCCATGTGTCATCTGCAGGCAAGAGGCTTCAGAGTGAAGCAGGCCTCTGTTTTATGCCATGCTTCCTGTAGTCTCCTCCTACCTACTTCCTTCCTCTGAGCTTGCTCCGCCTACCTGCTTCCTGAGGAAGGGTTTAAAGGGCAGTCTGAGTCCCGACTCATTTACCCTTACAGTGGTGTTCTGTGCAGTTCATTATTTGTATTCCTGATTCCTGTGTATGATCCGGCTTGTCTGTCCATCCATTCTGGTATTGACCTGTGGCTCTGTCTGATGATTCTCCTTGTGCGTTCCGATTTGGCTCAGATATCCTTTCTGGTGCAAACCTGTGGCTCTGGCTGACTACCCGCTCCGTGTATGACCTAGGCTTGCCTGACTACCCACTCTGGTGTTGACCTGGGGCTCTGTCCACTGTGCATACTATCACTTCAGTGGATATCCCACCTGGTGCAAACCTATGGCTCTGGCTGACTACCCGCTCCATGTATGACCTAGGCTTGTCTGACTACCCACTCTGGTGTTGACCTGGGGCTCTGTCCACTGCTTATCAAGCATTCCATTGCTTCTGTGGATATCCTATCTGGTGCAAACCTGTGGCTCTGGCTGACTACCCGCTCCGTGTATGACTTTGGCTCGTCTGACTATCCTATCTGGTGCTTACTAGAAGGCTCTGTCTGTTCGCTTCTTTGTTAGTTCCATTGTTCAGTCATCCTTCCTAGTATAGACCTGGAGCTCTAGCAGACTCGCAGCTACTAACTGCAGGCTGAGTCAGTATCACTCTTGGGCGTTAGCATACCGTGAGACTCCAGCAGGCTGAGGCCTAGTCTCGGACAGTGTGGTGGTGATACTGCTATTCCTGCTATTCCTGATACAGTACTCACCTTTTCATTCACCCACTGTGTATATATTTTTATTGCATTGCTGTTATTATTCTAGTAATAAAGGTTATATTAACTATACCGTCTGACTCTTGGTTTTGCTTGCCAACCATAACAAATTCAGGGTTCCCTGGTACCTTGATGTGCTGCAGTCACCCACTTATAGACATGCAATCACTTCCGCCATATCCTGTCACCCACTCCAGCGCACCATCTGTACTGTCCTAACTTTCTCACTCACCTAATGCATGTCTCCAGCTCTATCATGTCCCACCTACCACACACCATGTCACCTCCCCTCCACACCATCTTTAACTTTCTTATACCACATTTACCTATCACTACCTACCACACGTCATGTCACCCCCCTCTGGAACAGCATTCTAACCCTCCCCTCTCCATGTATATATTTGTGTGTGTGTGTTTGTGTGTGAAGTGGAGTTAAGTTGGAAGAAATTAAACTAGCTTATTTTGCCAACTTTTGTGTGTTTGAGTGAAAAGTAACTGTGGCTTTTTGCCATTGAATAGGTTCAGTGGAGAAGTGCAATTCTAGAGCAAACCAACGTCCCTGAGGGAGCTTTTAAATGAAGCTTTTGAAACCTTGGAATCTAGAAGTAGTGCATTGGAGACCCCTCTAGTATTCAGTGGGATTAAAAAATGTATTTTTGAATCAATGGGAATTCTTGAAATCTTTACTTGTCCCCTAGAGTGCAGATGGTTTGCTTCAGAATTGCATCACTCCATTTATACATATGGGCCTGTGTGTGTTGGGGAGCCTTGAGAAAAAGATTGACAACCACTGCATTTATGAAATAAAACAACACATTCCTTAAAAATAAATAAATAATTAATAATAATAATAATAATAATAATAAAATAATAAAAACAAAAACAGATAGTGTACTGCTGAGCTGGTCTCATGTAATGGTGCACTGCTATGCTGATCTCATTTAATGGTGCACTGCTATGCTGGCCTCATATAATGGTGCACAGCTCTGTTGGTCTCATGTAATGGTGTACTGCAGTACTGTTGTCATGTAATAGTGTACTGCTTTGCTGGTCTCATGTAATGGTGCACTGCTTTGCTGGTCTCATTTAATGGTGCACTGTTATGCTGGCCTCATATAATGATGCACCGCTCTGCTGGTCTCATGTAATGGTGCACCACTCTGCTGGTCTCATGTAATGGTGTACTGCTTTACTGTTCTCATGTAATAGTGTGCTGCTTTGCTGGTCTCATGTAATGGTGCACTGCTCTGCTGGTCTCATATAATGGCGCACTGCTCTGTTGGTCTCATGTAATGGTGTACTGCTGTACTGGTCTCATGTAATGGTGTACTGCTTTGCTGGTTTCACGGAATGGTGTACTGCTTTGCTGATTTCATGTAATGGTGCACTGCTGTACTGGTGTAATGTAATTATGTACTGCTTTGCTGATTTCATGTAATGGTGTACTGCTGTGCTGGTCTCATGTAATAGTGTGGTGCTCTTCTGGTCTCATGTAATACCAGTTAAATAAAACAACAGGTAATTGACTTGACATAACTTGGCTAAAAATCATATCTGGTATTAAAGGAGAACTAATACCTCCTCCTAATAATAACCCCCCACTTAATTTACTATGGACAGAAAATTTTAATGACCTCTTTAATTCTGCCATTGTGCCTTTGTTTAATTAAGAGGTGAGAATATTACTTTAAAACGCTGAGCTTGGCACCTATTAACTCTACACAACCCTGTAATAGATAAATAGAAAGTACACAGTATCTTAACCTATAGGACATATACAAATGACACCAGTAAAATGAAAAAAAGGTTCAGTATACTACTATTACAATATAATGGAATGGAACACATCCAAAATAAATCCAAGATACATTTATTAGAAAAAGTATACAAAATTGTATATCTACAATAAAATAAGGGTTATTAACAGTACCAGTCTCAGTCCAGTATTGTGTGACTTGGAGTTGGTTATGACGCGAGTGCCTCTAACCTTACTGGGTTACCCACATATCTTTGGACCTGTGGTTTTTCTGGTCCAGCCCGTTTTGTCCTTGCAAACAGTAGCTATCCAGTCTGTATTTTTTATCTTCTTCTTTTATTGTAGTTATACTATTGTGTATACTTTTTATAATAAATTTATCTTGGATTTATTTTGTCCGTGTTCCTTTCCATTATTTTCCAGTATTTTGTATAAGTAGTATATTCAGCCTTTTTTTCATTTTACTGGTGTCATTTGTATATGTCATATAGGTTGAGATACTGTGTACTTTCTATTTACATATTACAGTGCCGTGTGGAGTTAATAGGTGCCAAGCTCATAGTTTTAAAGTGATATTCTCTATTCTACTCTGTGGTGGAAGCTGTTTAATTTCGACACCAATGGAGCTTAGGGTGCCAGTGTATCTCCCTTGAAGTACCTGTTTTCTGTTTGGGTCCCTATTCGGACAAGTGATTGTAGCATCCAAGTTTCGGAAGAGTGAAACTTGGCAATATTCAGCACCTTCTCTGAATTCTAATTTACATAAGTAAGAGATGAGCGAGGAGATTCACTAAGGTGTGATAAAGAGGCAATAAAGCAGAGATGACTTCTCCAGTGATATCACTTCTCCAGTTCCTATGTTATTCTATGGAGCCTATGCACTAAGAATTCTCCAGCTTTGGAGTGCATAGGCTCTATAGAACAACATAGGAACTGGAGAAGTGAAATCACCAGAGAAGCAATCTCTACTTTAACACCTGTTTATCACACTTTAGTGAATAACCCCTAACATATTCAATCACTCCTAGGTCTTCCATTAATTTTCCATTAGACATGTTATTAGTAAATAAGAGTTTTATTTGTTTAGGAGCTGAATTTGCGCTCTTATAATTATTGACCTTTAACCCAGAGGGGTGTGCAATGCATTGCATCGAAATGTTGCATATTCCTCTGGCATGCAAATGGTGAACTTTTTTATTTTTGGGGGGCGGGATGCAGTGATTCCGAAAAACCTCTATTTAACCCCTTAGTGACGGCCGCGTGCAGAAGCGGCCGTCACTTAACGCCCGTCTAACATTTTTTTTTTTTTTTCAAAAGAATCCGGAGTCCCCGAACGGCGTGCAGCCGCGCGGGAATCCGGATTTCCGGGACGTACATGTACGTCCTCTGTCACTAAGTGACAGCCACAGAGGACGTACATGTACGTCCATTGTCGCTAAGGGGTTAAAGAAACACTAAACTCCTTTTTACCTTAATCTGGGTAGAAAACTCTGATAGCCACTGTCAGGGGTGTTGCTAGATTCCAAAAATATCTGGGGCTAGAGCCCATGGCAACAGTATGCCCACTGCCCGTGGTAATGACGATAAAGCCGTAGTGAGGAGTGGCTTATCCTCATACAACATAGCTATTCATTTTACTAATGGTGATATAATAACACACAGAAAACAGTACTGCAGGAATAGTGTTACATAGGATGTACAGTGCAAAGGGTTTAACCCTTGGAATTCCAGAGAGATGTTCGATGCATTGTGCTGGAGCTCTAATTGTTACAAAATTAATGCCAAATAATAATAACCCTCACCTTGCTATAACCAGAAAATCCTAATGGTCTCTATAAATTTCACTCTTGAGCCTTGATTCAGGTGATAACTTAATTCAGATCTGGATGTCATGTCCATAGAAGTGGATATAACAGTTAGTTGGACTTTTTTTTTTTTTTTTTTTTTTAAACTGAAGCCGGCATGTATCGCTTTGTAAATAAATTCATTGCACAATTGCTCCTTTAAAGGGTTACGTTTACCATGTGAGGTCCTGCCATGTCTGTCTCCATGACATCCAGGACTGTCAGACCATGTTCATACCAGGGAACTCAATGGATCTGCCCAGTAGACTCTGGTTTTTAAAGTTAATTATCTGGTCTCCAAGGACAGAGGCTGATTCTCTCGCTTTGGGGAGTTTCCTGTGTAACCTTGCCTACTTCCTGTCCATTCTGACTACTTAACACCCTGTTCTGCTCACTTCCTGTCCACTCTAATATTAAATCCCGGCTTTCCTCCTTCCAATCACTATTCAAGTCATATCCAACCTATTGAGCCACACCCACTTTATTACACAATTCTCATTTAGACAAGCCCATTCCCAACTCACGAGCCCTCCAGAGGCTCCAAAGAAAGTTCTCAGGTATCATGATGTTATCTCTTGGACAAAGGTACAATGAAAAATTAATTGGGGTCTTTGGGTTTCTTGCCATAGTAAGGTAAATGACGGGGGAGGGTATTATTAAGTTGTGTTGGGTGTGTTAAATCACAGTTTCTGACAGAAAACTCTCTGGAAAGAGATATTCAGGGAGCTCCCTGTCAGGGACATAAATGTGAAAAACAATAGATGAAGATGGGGAAAAATTAAAAGTATATTCTACTTAACTTTTCATATTATGCACTTGCAGAAAACGTAAAGTCAAAATGAAAGGTTCCTATCCGTTAAATGTTTAGCAGAAATGCATGTGGCAGTGTGTACTTTCCTCTCAGACAATATGCAAAGTTAGTACATCCTGGGATAAGGGCAATGTACAACATACACATACCTCATAAGCAGCTCAACAATGCCCATTCACCCATTATTGTGCCAAAGCATAAGCAATCCAGTTATTATTTGTTCACTTCCTAATGGAGGGGGAGAGAGTGGTTAGTGTGTGGGGGATGGAGGAGCAGAAAGATAAATAGTCAAATCAAACAAAACTGTATTACTTATTATCATGCTCACCGACTTCACATTTTCACTTGGTCTAACCACGGGTCCTGCACTGCCTGTTTGTGCACTCGCTGTCTTAGATCACTCCCATTCACATGTGCCACAGCATCCCTGCTGTTTCATGCGGTTGCAGACAGCCAATGAGAAAGGAGCATCATGACAAAACTGTCCTCTGTCATTGGCTGCTGATGCATATTGTTGGGAAGACACTGGAGTGTCTGGTGTGTGGCAGAGATTGCTTTAGCATACCTTACCTTTAGGCAGGGCTTAAAATTTGAAGTCCTTTGCTACTAGCCAGACCTGAAAAGTTACTTGCCACTGCAAGCCATAACATAACCACCAGGGCTGAATTTCTACTCGCCAGGGCTAAATTTTCACTCGCCATTGGCTAGTGGCAAGTGGAAATTTTGAGCCCTGTCTTTAGGTGAGGATTTAAAGATTTCCTTGCTAGAACACATAGTTTAGTTAATTAGAGGCTAAGTGAGTTTGATTAACTTGCATGTGATCTTTAACCCTTTGAGTCCCAAAGGGGTACGCAACGCATTGCAGAGCAATGTGTTGCGTACCCCTCTGGCACGACAAGTGTAATTATCATATGAAAATGTCACTGGTACTGCACGGGTACCACAATCAGCTTAAATTAGCATATGGTAACTGTTCATTTTCTGGTGTTTTAGCTAACATGACATATAGGCAGTTTTTATGCAGTTTTCAAATATGCAAAATTGAATTAACATGAAAGCCCCACTTAAACAAAGGTCTTTTAACTTACTGAATTCAAAAGAGGTCTTAATAATTTTCAAAGACTTCAAGAGGTTAATCCAGAAGATGCATATCAATCAACGTTCCAAAAAGTCATTTAATAAATCTCTGCTAAATGGATTTAAAAAAAAAAAAAAAAAAAATCATAATATTTTTTAAAAGTTCATGCCATATGTTTTAGGTTGAAAAGCGAGATTAACACATCTGCAAATGTGCTGGTTGTTAAATATGACACAAACAAGTTCAGTAAAAAAATGCTAATCGATTACTGATAATTTTTTAGGAGAAGTCAGGTGAAAAGTGCTTTGCAGACGCAGTCCCCTCAAAATCTATTCTGGTGAAATACACTGCAAGTGAGAATGATTCTGAATGCTCTTTTGAAAATTTTATGCAAATCATATTTACTCGATAATCTCCAGCGGGTAACATCGAGAGACTGGATTCTATTGCATGTAATAAATGTTAACACCTGTTTTATCAAACATTTTCCTGTTAAAGTCTATGGGGAAACCTGGAGATAAAAGCAGTGATGACATCAGCACCTGCATTAGAATCCAGCCCAAGAACTCTTTATTGTTTCACAAAATCCTCTTTTATGTGAGTTTTATTGCTGTGGGGAAATGTGATACACTTCTATACACAACACACAGGGGGAGATTCACTAAACCAGTGGTTCTCAATCTTTTTTTGTTCGAGGCACCCCTAACACATGATCTAGAACATTTGAGGCACCTCAAGCATATTTAATGTACTTTATCAAGGGCATAATAAGGGTACAATACATAAATATACAGTTATTATTAGGTATTATAATCATAATAACAAAACTACATATATTGTGCATAACAATTTCTATAAATCTTTATTTAAAAGTCCATTTTTGTTAGTCTTCTTAGAAAACATGGGGCACCCTAAGTTGATTCCGTGGCACACCACAGTACCACAGCACCCTGGTTGAGAATCACTGCACTAAACGGTGATAAAGAGGAGATGACTTCTCCAGTTTATCACTTCTCCAATTCCTATGTTATTCTGTGGAGCCTATTCACTAAGATTTCTTCAACTTTGGAATGCTTAGTGAATAGGCTCCATAGAATAACTTAGGAATTGGAGAAGTGATAAACTGGAGAAGTCACCTCCACTTTATCACCTCTTTATCACCTCTTTATCAATGCTTAGTGAATCTCCCCCACAGTCTGCTCTCTAAAAAAAAAGAGGGGCACCAGGGTGTGAAAGAGGGACAGAGAGATTTTGGTTTCAAAGAGGGACTGTCCATCCTGAAGAGGAACATTTGGAGAGTATGGAGTTGTCAATCATAAGTGCATTCATGGAAAGTCAGTACAAAGCACCTGAAATGTTTTAGTGGGTTTAACCCCTTAAGGACCATTGACGTGGCAGGACCCTCACGCTGGTCCGGCACTTAAGGACCAGTGACGGTCCTGGCACGTCACATACTTTTACTCACCGCGCTCCTGTAGGAGCGCTGTGAGTAATACCGGGGACTGAAGTTGATCGCTCCAAGACCGGAGCGATCTCTCTCAGTCCCCCGTTCGGCATGCCGCGCCACGTGATCAGTCCTTAAAGGACCGCACACCCTGGGACCGCTGATCCTTAAGGGGTTAAGAAAAGTAAGGTGTTAGTAAAAATACAAAAATATACAAATACATTGATTAGCTTATTTCATGCCTGTTCAATATATGGGCCATCTGATCCTGGGGTGCATCCTCCCTGAGAGTTTTAAACAGGAACTATACTTAAATCAATGTGTGGCACTTAATGATTTTAAAAGAAACACTTACTTAGGTAGGATTCGTTCATACAGCATCCAGGTAAATCTGTATATAATGTTTTGCACAGTACCTGCAGTAACCTGGTATCTGTTGTGTACCATTTTAGGTCTATAAGTCAATCTGAAACCAGAGTGTCTGGGACAGATCTGTAGAGTCCCCAGATATGGTCATACTTAGGAACGTTGTCTTCTTGAGCCCCCAGAGAGGGTGTATGTGGTGTGACTGGGGGATATAAATGACTATCTGTGTCACAAAGGGGTGGGGCTTAACAGCCTGTGTCTTGAACTGGGTGGGAAGTGTGCGGGAAGTGGGCAGAACAGGGTAGGAAGGAGCAGAAGTGGGCAGAAAGTTGGAGGTACAGGGTGAGAAGGATGAGAAGTGGGCAGGAAGTTGGCGGTATAAGATGGGAAGGAGGAGAAGTGGGCAGTTTTTCATTAGAAACTTCCCACCATCAATGAATCAGCCTCTGTCGCCAATGACCTGGTAATTTACCTATGAAAAAAAGGAATCACCAGGGCAGATACGGAGAGTTCCCAAGTATGGGTATGGCAGTAGCATGTGCTTGTTCTGTTACCAAATACAGCATAGTTCAAATATAAAATAAAACAGTAAATAAATATAACTGATTTCTATATGGAGGAAGATTCCTCAGCAAGTTCTATTGAACAGATTATCTATTTCAAAGGCATAGTTTACCTTTAACAAAAAACATTTTTACCTAATTAGCTAGCACACATTAACTAGTAGATCAGTAGGACCTGCCTGCCATTACTATAGTATAACTCAGTGGCGTTACAAGTCATTGGAGGGACCAGGTGCAAACATTTTGGGCCCCTGTAATACATAGATCTTTTCACAGATGCATAACTAGCACTTACTGGCCCCTGGAGCCCCTTGGATGCACAAATGCCTCCTCAGAACCCCCTGTAGTTATACTCCTGGTACAACTGATACCCTACAGTTCCCAGAAATAGTTATCTTTTAATGTGGAACTTGTCTCTTTGTAACAAATATGTGATTTCATATTTCATATGGACCTTTATTTGTTTTGTTAATCTTCTTATGGTACCGGTTAATTAAAAGCCACGCACTCCCTTCAACAAGAACGGGTGAACATAGCTCGAGAACAAGCTTTGTTGCTCAGACTGACACTTTTTAGGCGGGGTAAGGATCCTAATGACGTTAATGTCTTTTTTTCTCCTTCTGCATTCCTTCCTAATGGAATTCTTCCTCAAGCTTAAATATTGTGCTTGTTATGGCTGCCCATAGGTCCGAACCCTTTATCCCTCATCTCCTACTGACCCTGAGCTCCTTCCGTCTTATCCCTCCTTCTTTCTTTATCCCCTCTCCCCTCTTTTTTCTCCCCCCCTTCTACTTAATCCTTCTCTTTTTTCTTCCTCTTTCTATTCTTAGCCGTTCCCTTTTTTTCTCCAATATATTAGTGTAGTAGTTGAAGAGCCCGTTACACGGGCCACAGTGCGACTGCCAGCCGGTCTCGGGGCAGCTATCAGCTGCGGCGCAGGCAGTCTCTACTGTGCATGATTGCAGCAAGCACAGCAGTTTCTACTGCGCATGACTGTGTCGTTACACACATTTTAGCAAATTATTATATAGGATAGATTTGGCTTTCATTCGTTGTTTACGGTTGCAATATATCCTGTTAGATTTCCTTCGATATTTATATTAACCCCTTAGCGTCCGGTGACGTACCCGGACCGTCACGCTGGTCCGGCACTTAAGGACCAGTGACGGTCCTGGTACGTCAAGTACTATTACTCACCGCGCTCCTTCAGGAGTGCGGTGAGTAATACCGGGGACTGAATTTGATCGCTCCAAGAACGGAGCGATCTCTTTCAGTCCCTCAGTTCGGCGTGCCGCCCCACGTGATCAGTCACGTGGGGCGGCACGCCGAAATTCACTATTGGGTCCTTAAAGGACCACACACCCCGCGACCGCTGGTCATTAAGGGGTTAACCACCGATCTATTTTGTTTCTTTTTCGCTATGTTACTTATTTTTGTAATATTGCCTTCTCACCAATAAAACTTGATAAAAAAGCCCCCCTCACACATTCCAAACTGATGCATATAGTTAACCTTAGTATATTCCATGCATGTCATCCAGTGTCAGTCGTCATCAACTGTACAATTAAAAATCCGTCACAAGATAGGTTTGTGTTAAAACTTTATTATTAGGTGGATCAATACCAAATTAACCTGTAAGAAAGAGTGTATTATTGTCCATGCGCCTTGCAGATCTGCAGAATACTCCTTCCCAATTATAAGTGAAAGAGAGATAGCAGGCTCTGTTATTATGTCTGATAGTCGGAAAGACTAACAAGGACATTGCAAAAGTTTGTTATTCGCATTAAATGATAAACCAGGCGAGGAACTAGCCGAGATTTTCTAGAAAAGTATTTATCAGAATTTATGTGGAGAAAATCAACTGTTTCCTTTGACCCAATATTCTCATTAGAAACCAACTGATCATTGAATAGCACTAGGCGTATAACTATGCACTTTTGTACAAATGAAGTTGATTCAACTTTTTTGTACTGCTTTTTGTATTGCCACTAAAAAAATCATATTTTGGATAACATGCTGTAGTTCACCATTACTAGCAATAAAAATGCTGGCCTCACACATATGCAGGGCTGGGTTTACATCCCAGGCCCCCTAGGAAAGGCACTCTAGGTACCCTTAGCTCTAACCATGGCCACACCCGCACTCCTCTCTTAACCCCATCCTCAGTCCCATCCACTGTTTCCTGGTATGGAAAATACCCTTTGGCCTATGCAAGAACAAAAAAAAGCTTTAACCCCTTTTTTTTTTGCTAGAGAGATCTCCAACTCATTGCTCTTACATACTTCTCACAATAGATTTGTGTATATCATGCAATTTTGAATTCTCTAACTTTATTAGTCCCAACCACCTCTGCTTGCAGGTTGTCCCATGAGTCTATTACCCTTTCTATAAAGTAGTTCTTACACACATTCATTTGAAATTCCCACCCTCTAACTGTAAATGGTCTCTTGTTCTAGAATTCCTTTAAAAAAATGCTTCCCTCCTGAACTGTATTAAATCCCTTAATATACCATAAAATCTCGGGTATAATATGCACAATTTTACCCCTCTTCACCTTATGTTAAGTGGGGGGTGCATATTATACACAAGAGTTTTTGTTACAAACAAAAATAGGACTGCCAGATACCTTTCCCCCCCCCCCCCAGCGCAATCCTCAAAGAGTTAAACAGCTGAGTGATTGGTAGGAGATTTCCAGGCTGTAATCCCAGCGCTTAACCTCCTCTATCCCACAAGTGTCTGTGGGATTTCCAAACCACATCCTGGCACTTGAGATGACTTTGGAGACATGACATATTATGGATATATATAAATAATATGCTACTCGTTCGGGCCACCCTAGTCCTTCACTCTGCAGTGTATAATCAGATAATTAGAATCTTTACTCTCTCAGAATAATCCTTCCTTGCACTTAGATCCCCATCTTCCCTGCGGGCGGTATGCTTGCATTTGCCGCCCGCTTCCTTTCAATGCCCTGTCAGAACCTTCTTCCTGACAACACATTGAAGGGAAGCGGGCGCCAACAGGGAAGATGGAGATCTAAGTGCAGGTAAGGAAGTCATCTCAAGTGCCAGGGTGTGGTTTAGCAATCCCATAGACACTCGTGGGATAGAGGAGGGTTAAGAGCTGCGATTACTGCCTGAAAATCTACCTAGCACATGGCTGTTTCCTCTTTGAGGATTCTGCTGGGGGAGGGAGGGAAGGTATCTGACAGCTCAGATTTTTTTTTTTAGTTAGGGGGAAAACAAGGGTGCGTATTATACATAGGCACTCTTGTTTTCCCCTAAAATCTTAGGTATAATGTACACCTGCGTATTATACCTGAGATTTTACGGTATTTGAAGGTTTCGATCACATCACCCCTTCATTTCTTTCAAGCTGTGTTTATTAAACCTATGAGTGCCAGAGGGTGTGCAACAGTTTTGGCCACCAGTTCTTAAAACAGACATTAATGAACTGGAAAAGGTGCAGAGTATGATGTGGGGTTTCTTGGTACATGAAGACCCCTTGTTTGCTAGGAGGCTAATTGTCTTGTTATTTTGTTCCACTTTTTTCATTTTTAAATTATCAATGGATTTTAACCTCACCCATTTTCACATATGTTATAGGTGTATTGGCAACACAGGTAAGCGCATTTTAATGAATTGATGATTTTTACTTTAATCTTTACGTCATTGGCCATTTTATGAGCGACAACAATCTTTTTCATGCACATTGTCCCCACTTATGCTGGCCTGTCATTTACTGTTCTAAGCATAAATACACACATAGGGTCTCTTAATTAAATTTTATTAAATAAGGGAAGTCTAAGGCTATTATGGTACATTTAGGAGCAAAATCAACTGCCCAGCCAATTTTGGGTCTGAAATGACAGTTACCCCCATAATAAAAATATTGACACATGTAGGACTTCAGTGGAGAGAATAGTGATCACTCAGAAGCGCTCAGCAAATAAATGACCTTATCTAGCCCTGCAGATCATGTAGATCTGCAGGAGGGAGCATTTTAGAAATACTGATCAATTTCTAGTGCCACCCTTAAGTTTGAAATGCTTGTACGGACCCTTTGCTGCACCTTAAAAAGGCAGGAAACTTTATACATGTAAGATATTAATTGACAGGTATGGGAAATAAGTTTACATAGTTTAAAATCTACAATATTGTTTTTATGCTCATCTCTGTGATCTGCGGGGCTGAATGACATTAGCCCATCACTGAACTCTTTTGAGAGAGGAAGCAGCATCACTCTGGTCTTCATTAGATCTCTGCATCCGTGACTTCACTGTTAGCGGAACTCAGTGACGAGGACAGAGATCTCCCAGAAGAGCTGAATGAAGCTCTAATGTCACCCAGCCCTGCAGATCACGACAACTACAGAGAAAACAAAGAGATTATGGCAGAGTTTTAAAGCAGAACTACCACCGCTAAACAAGTTGAGCTTAAAGGGGAATTACCACCCCGCAATAACTTTACATGGCTTGAGTCTTCATCTGGCGACTAGCTGCTTAGTAGCGCTAGTCACCAGAAATATTACCTGGTTTGAAAGATTTTGCAGTTTTTCGGAGGCTCACAGTAGCAGGAAGCACGGACATCTCGTCTTAGTGACGTCCGTGTGCCTGCGCTGTCAGTCCCTTTTGGAGCCGGCCGGCCTTTAAATAATTCCCCATCTGGCTACTAGCTGCTTAGTAGTGCTAGTTTTCAGAATTATTACGTTGTTAAAGAGGATTATCAGTTCTTGTCGGGCTGACAGGCAGGACTGGGCGCAGACATCTTCCCATAGTGACGTCTTCGCTGTCAATCCCTTTTGGAGTCGGACGGCTCCTAGCAAGGCCTCCTAGATCCGTCTGAGACTGACAGCGCAAGCGTGCAGACGTCACTATGGGAAGATGTCTGCACGCTGTCCTGCCTGTCAGCCTGACAAGAACTGATAATCATCTTTAACAAGTTAATAATTCTGGTGACTAGCGCTAATAAGCAGCTAGTCACCAGATGGGGAATTATTTAAGCTCAAGTTGTTTAGCGGTGGTAGTTCCGCTTTAAGTTATGAGAATTTGAGTCCTATAACTTTCAAGTATCTTCCAACACCCTGACCTGGCATTGCCTTTCTAAACAATTATGCATTCCAAATAATTAACTCTTTGAGTGCCAGAAAGGTATAAAAACATTGAAAACAATGAGCTGGATACCTCTCTGGCACTGAATGGGTTAATTAAATACTTCCCACATTGTATTTTTTGTTTAGCTGATTTATATTGCCAGAGTCACTTTGAGACATCTATGGATTTCCTGTGAATCTTGACAAGTAGGTTCCGTAGGACCCCTTCCATCACTCACCAATTGGTTGGAGACGTCTCTAGCGTCCAAGAAGCTGTAGATAGCAGACAGAGGGCAGCAGTCCCCTCTGGTGGCAGTCTTGTTGCTCACAGCTTACTGCCCAAATTCTGTACATTTAGTTCAGTACCATAACATAACTTTAATTAGTTGTCCCAATACATTTATACATTCTAAATGAATGAAAATCTGGAAAGATCTGAATTTGTTTGGTTGTCTGTAGAGATTGGCCTGCTGAGTACATTTTACAAAAATCTGAAGGTTACAAATGCACTTACAAAAACACTTCCAGACACACACACACACACATATATTTATAATACATTCATAAATGCACACACACATATTATATATATATCCACAGAATATTTATAAGAGAAGCACTGAAAGGAAGCTCTGTTGACCTAGACCAAAACATTGACAGTTATTTAAGATCTGCAGGTGCTTCATTATGAGTCTATCTATCTATCTATCTATCTATCTATCTATCTATCTATCTATCTATCATATCTCTCTCTCTCTCTCTCTCTATATATATATATATATATATATATATATATATATATATATATATATATACACACACACACACACACACACACACACACATATGTAATGGAAAACTCAGGAATCTTCAGAAGGATGAAAGGTTTATGGTGGCACATCTGACTGAGGTTTCAGTCCTTCCTTCAGACCATTATCTAACTATCTTTCATTTAAATACTGTCCCACAGTGGTTTGTAACCATATACATTCATCCGAGGGTCTTGCTATCTATAAATTTGCCTGTCTGTATATCTATGTACAATTTAGATATATGTGACAGATATGTTCACTCTATGTATGTAAAAATGAATATTGTACCCGCATGTCCACAAAGTGAACTATGCTTTTGTCACTGCTTCAGTAGAAGAAGGATTGAAGCATATTCTTAAAACAAATTATCTGTCTAATACGTTGAATCATTTTGTCTTTCCCTGTACAATGTTGTCCAACACACAGGATTAGTTTAATGGCATACACCATTATCACACCATCTTTTGAAGTCAGAGGCCACTGATTGTCGTTGTCTCAAAGAAAACCAAAACAAAAAAATAACGGCATTTTAGTCAAAGAAGCAATTCAGTGGTGCGTATCGATTTGGCAACTTCACAGCTGCTTCTAATAAGTGGGATGGAAGAGATGTTTCTATGGGTCTGGAATTACTTTTCGATTGCTGGGGCCACAGCGTTGGTACTCTTATTTTGCTATGCCACCTTTCCTGATCAATACTGTATCTCCCAGCAGATAGTAATTAGGTTTGAGAGAGCCATTCAACAAAGATCTGTGTTGACTGTAACAGACACAGCCAAGGAAAAGGTCACACAAAATCAGCAGCCAACTAAAAGGTGATGGGTAAAGAAAGGACCCCTTGCCTTAGAACTACTTAGCTCTCTTTTAATTACTGTAATTTTCAACAAAAGTCAGAGAGTGAGATGATGAAGTGCAGCACTTTCCTCCCTGCTGTTTCTGATGAGGCTTGATAGGCCTCGAAATTACGCATTGACTTGTCGTTTCATTTCTCCTAGTGTTTAGTGCTAATAACCTGTAGGGTCTCCTTTTTTTATTCCTTTGTACCTCTCAGTCCTAGTGTCACTGCAGTAATTACACTGTGTGAAATTTGTACTGCAATCACAGCTGCCAACTTGTAGCTCCACAGACTGGGTCAGGCTTTGCAGTGGCAAAATAAAAAGAGCTAATAGCTTTGGAACAGCAAAGGGTTTTTTTTTTCTGCTGTTCTGCGTTTTAATAGAATCCGTCATTTCAAAAAACTGTGTACAAACATTCTTGAGTCCCTGGAAGCATTAAAGATTTTGGGGGCGTATTCGCAAACTAAAAAAATAGGAGCAATTCTGGAACAAACCAACTGCACAATAATAAGATAAATAAAACATTCCTGTTGATTTGAATTAGACTTTTATTCCTGTTACTGAAAAAGTGGTCTCCAGTACTTTGCTAAGCAATGTGATGGAGACGTCAGGGGGGTTCAAATTTCCATTTAAATCAAGGGGGATTTGAGACATTTTTAATTTAAACACCCTGAAAAGCCCATTGCATGCCCCTCTCTTGGTACAAGAGGCATTAACTCTTTGAGTGCCAGAGGGGTACGGAAAACATTGCTTTGCAATGCGTTCCATACCCCTCTGGCACTCAGAGGGTTAAAGGGATAGCAATAGAGGAAAATAAACTGCGGTCCGAGTCATCAGTATAGTTTTGTCACCCTGTAGAGCAAAATGTCAGTCCTATCGGAGTTGTAGTTCAAGAGTTATTAAGTTAGAAATGATCCCCCTCCCGTCCCCATAGTTACATCACCATACCTCCCAAGTATCCCTCTTTAGGAGGGACAGTCCCTCTTTTATGCTCAAATCCCTCTGTCCCTGTTTCCCACCCTGATTTCCCTCTTTTTAGGAGATCAGACTGGTGAGGTGTATATATATATATATATATATATATATATATATATATATATATATATGCGTGTAACACATTGCGCCACAGCAATAAAACTCACATTATTGTTTGTTTAAACATTAGTATATGTGTTTATAAATTAGTCTGTGTAAATAAAATACTTTGGTCTTGTTATAAGTCATTTATTAGGTCACACGAGGAGGAGTCAATAGGTCATGAAATAGCCTAAAAATTCTTGGTAGTGCCCCGCCTACCAGCCACACCCCCGTCAACACCCCCAACACCCCTCTTTGGCAATTTGAAATGTTGGGAGATATGCATCACGCTGCCTCTCATGCCGATCTGAACAGAGCGTAGCAAGGGAAATCTTCAATGAGCATAAGGAAAATCCTGCCCTGTTTTGTCAAGGGGGGCAGGGTTTTCCATAGTCTCAGTACATGAAGATCGTCCTGCGCTGCGCGCTGTCCGGTCAAGCGGCTGGATCCCACATCTGAGGGGAGACGACATAACATAGGTAAAAGGAGCAGGAGGGGGATCTTTTCTAACTAAATAACTCTTGAACTACAACTCCGATTAGACTGGCATACCGCTCTACATGATGACAAAACTATACTGATGAATCGGACCTCAGTTTATTTTCATCTATTACTATTCCTTTAAGGGGAGTGATTTCGGTGTACAGAGCTTAATAAATTGGTATGAGGCCAGCGTGGGGTATGAAAATCAATTCCAGTGCATGTTGCAGCATGGAACTGTAGTTATACATTCACCCCACTATTAACCCTTTATGTGCCAGAGGGGTACACAATGCATTGCTTTGCTATTCATTGCATACCCCTTTGGCACACACAGGGTTAAATGTATCATGGACGCTGATGCGTTTTGTAATACAATTCTGAGGTAAAACAATTGTATCATAGGAGAACAAATTAAAATTTACTGTGGATTTAAATGGGACTTTTAACCACCGCACTACACTCCCTTTTCATATATATATAGTGCAAAGAGGCCATTTTGATGCACAAAGAGTTTTGAACATAGTCTATAGTGTAAATTGACCAGACCATCCCTTTAAAGGGATAGTATTGGATCAATTATACAAAATTTCATCTTGTAGCTATTAAAAAAATAAATCAAAGATGCTGGTCCCATCTCTCAAACTTGTATGGTTTGAGAGATAATCGCAGCTAAAATTCCCCCCTCCCTCCCCTTTCTCATACATCAGAGCTCTAGCTGACAGAGGCAGATCTTGGTCCCGGGACTGGCGGAGGCTCTTCAGCAGAGCCAAAATAGCGACATTTAAAAAGAAATACTTCATTGGAACGGTCTTCAAAGTGTGCTTGCAAACCAGGCACACTTTGTAGACCGTTTGATTTAGCTACAATATGAAATTCTGTATAATTGATCCAGTACTATCCCTTTAACTCGTGGACACATATGAATTAGCACTAGGCGTATAACTATGCACTTTTGTACAAATAAAGTTGATTCATCTTTTTTTGTACTGATTTTTGTATTGCCACTAAAAAATAATATTTTGGATAACGTGCTGTAGTTCATCAATACTAGCAATAAAAGATGCTGGCCTGACACATATGCAGGGCTGAGTTTACATCCCAGGCCCCCTAGGAAAGGCACTCTAGGTACCCTTAGCTCTAACCATGGCCACACTGCACTCCTTTTTGGACTCCATCCTCAGTCCTATCCACTGTTTCCTGGTATGGAAAATACCCTTTGGCCTGTGCAAGAACAAAAATAAGCTTTAACCCCTTTTTTGCTAGAGAGATCTCCAACTCATTGCTCTTACATACTTCTCAGTATAGACTTGTGTATATCTTGTGTAAATTTGTGTATATCAGGCAATTTTGAATTCTCTAACTGTATTAGTCCCAGCCACCTCTGCTTGCAGGTTGTCCCGTGAGTCTATTACCCTTTCTATAAAGTAGTACTTACACACATTACTTTTGAAATTCCCATCCTCTAACTGTAAATGGTCCGTTTGATTTATTTTTTTAATAGCTACAATATGACATTTTGTATAATTGATCCAGTACTATCCCTTTAACCCGTGGACACATAGGAATTAGGCATATTTCAGGACTGCACTGAAATCAAAGCAGCCCTGCAGTATGCATTGTTCATATGTGACCCCAGTTAAGGTGAGGTCTGGTCACCCTACTATAGAGACCTGTATAAAAGTGGAACAGTGCAATTCTTGGTTACAAATAACATTTCTAGTTCATTAGAAATTGTTTTTTGGGGACAAATAGAATTGTTAATTGATTTAATGGAAGTTTTAAACTCTTGAATGTTAGAGAGGACTCCAACACAGACCTCTCTAGCATTCAAGGGGTTAAAATCCCCATTTGAATCAAAAGAGGTTTGTGTAATTTTTCATCGGCTCCATATGGAGTGGTTGGCTGCATATCTTTTAATTATAGGATTTTATGTACCATATGCACAAGGAAAGCAGAACAATTTATAAATAATTCAGTTGCACCATAAGGAACTAATGAAAATTCCCATTGAGTTAAATGGGCATGGGGGTCCGGGGGGGCAATGCCCCCATACACATTTGCCCCATCCACATAAACAAAGGGGCTGGCTGGCGTCATATTATCTCTTTGAGTGCCAGAGGGGTATTCACATCTGACACTCAAAGAGTTAACCCATTGAATGCCGCAGGGGTATGCAATGCATGGCACTCAAAGGGTTAAGGCTGTCTCTCCCCCCCCCTTTCCTTGAAAATTTTCTGCTGATACCTATGTAAATGGGACTTTTAACCCATTTAATGCACTGGAGACCTCCCTAGCTTTCAAGGGGTTAAATTAAAAGTCTCATTTAAACCAGTGGCTATTCTTATGCATGACCTATGGTGCAGTTGGTTTGCACAAGAATCGTTCTGTCTTTACCTTTGTGCAACATACATAAATAATGTAATAATGACATAAATTTATATATTTATCTGTAAACAGCGCATGTAGGCCGTTTGAGTTGGTTTAAATGTGTTAAAGTAATTGCAAGTCTACAAACCGGTGCACTATATGTCTATGGATGGTAATTTCTAAGTAATGAACTTCAGATATGGTTTATCATAAAGCCTTGGTTGTACCAAATAATTTCTCAAACTGTAAGGCAAGCACTGAAAATTGTGTGTAAGACGTTGCACGCCTGAGTGCTTTCAAATGAAGCGTTTTCTGCATTTCACACGCTACTAAAGGTGCACTGACTGTTAGAGACATGCTAACATCACTTTCTTACCCCCATTCCCACCTTTTAATCATGTAATTTTACTCTATTTTACAAGTTAGGTGTATATTATAATATATTTAGACTGGATGTAATGAACTTTTTCAATGTTTTCCTATAAACGAATTCACTTTTATTCATGATTGGTTTTATAAGTAAAGCATTCCTAGATATAAAGAAACATTTATTTACAGGAAGTGACATCACAGCATAACCTCACTTCCTGTGTCATTGAATACTAGAATACAGGACTTATCCACAGTATTGGAACATTTCATTAAAACTGTTTTTACATGTTAACTGGAAGCTGCTGTTGCTTACATCTTGGTGTCCCTTAATAAGCCATAACATTACCAATATTTATATTTAATCAGAAGCTTGACTTTATATCAATATTTATCCCCTTGGAGGCTCAATCCAAAGCATATACCTATAGACACACAATACCTTTGTCCAACTATATTCTAACTCCTGTGTCCCCTTATTACCACAAGACAGCTCCAGATATTTTACACATAAATGAACAGATTTTAGTTATTTTTAGGGTTACAACATGCTTTCATGTACTTTATACCGTTACTTTTGTAAAACCTATTGAATAGTTCCATAATTTGTATAGAGTTCATTGGTTCAGGTGAATGTCAGTAGCTACGTAACATACACTTTATATGACATCACGTCCAGTCACAACACCTCCTTTTGGCACCTGTTTGTTCACTAAGGGTATAAGTTTTTTTTTTCCACTGTTTGGGTATCTTGATGAAGGTTACTGCCCTTTTAACCAAAACGTTGATCCACACAATAAACTTTTGACACCTGTCATGAAGACCTGAGAGTGCTTTTTCCATTCGAAGATTATATATATATATATTATATATTTCTAAATATCTGTTTTATTTTTCCCATCATAGATGTAAAGATTAAAGGGATAGTAATACTTCATTTTATCTTTATTTTATTTTGTAGGCATTAAAAAAACATGAAGAACGCTATAAGTCTTATCTCTCAAACCTTTATGGTTTGACAGATATTCACAAGCAAAGTTTCCCCCTCCCACCCCTTTTACCTAGTGTAAGCCATCTCTTCTCAGATATGGAATCTGGTTGTAAAACCAGACAGATAACAGCAGGGGACAATCTTCTTCCTATGAGAACAATGAAAGCCCTGCCCCCCTTGACAAGTTTTTCAGGTTTTTCCCTTATCTTAATTGAAAATTGTCCCTCTCTGCAGTCTACCTGGGCACCTCCCTTCTGATCTGGCTGAGCAGTGTTACATCAGTAGAAGGGGCGATAGGGGACACTTTGTTATTGAATTACTATTGAACTACAACTCTGACAGTATTGAAACAACACTCTCCAAAGTCAAATACTATGATGATTAATTAGAGCTGCTTTTATTATGAATCATTACTATCCCTTTAAGGTTATATTACAAGTAGAAATGAGAGAACAGACCTGGTTAGTTAACCATTTAAGGGTCAGAGGGATAAGCAACACTCAGGGCCGTACGTTCAAAAGAAAAGTGGAGAAGTTCTGGGGCAAACCATTTGCACTGTAGGGGATGAGTACAAATTTGCATTGCATTTTAGTAATATTTAGTCTAACATTTCCTAAAATAAATTAAAAAAAATAAATAAATATTGAGAATTAGCAATCCACAACCACTTAGCAATACATATGTAGCAAATCGATTGCTGGCTTATTCACATATCAGTTGGGCTTGGGCTTAAAAGCAAACAACATTTAGCAAACTAGTTCCATTATGGGTAAATAAATGATAACAGGAAGGTTAATTTCTAAAAAAAAAAAAAAAAAAAAACCTGTTAATTTTGCAGAGAAATGGCAAGTACAGCATACAGGCAGATTTGAATTATCTGTAAAACAAATAAACTTAAAGGGATAGTAATGTTTAAATTTAAGTTTATTTAATATTGTAGGCATTAAAATAAGTACAAGGATGTAAGTCTTATCTCTCAAACCTTTATGGATTGAGAGATATAACTGGTTAAAGATCCCCCCTCCAGGCTGATTCAGACAAGCTGGCACTCTATGGGACAGCAGCAGATTACGGTCATTTGACCGGATGGCGGCTCTTCAGCAGAAATGAAATTGCTCTATTCTGAAATAAATACTTAATTGAAACGGTCTACAAAGTGTGCCTGGTTTGCAAGCACACTTTGTAGACCGTTCCAATGAAGTATTTATTTCTAAATAGCGTGATTTCGGCTCTGCTAAAGAGCCGCCTGCCAGTCCCAGGACCGGAATATCCTGCTGTCAGCTAGATGGTAGACTTGTCTGAAACAGCCTGGAGGGGGAATTTTAGCCAGTTATATCTCTCAAACCATAAAGGTTTGAGAGATAAAACTTACATCATTGTACTTATTTTTTTAATAACTACAATATTAAATAAACTTAAATTTAAACATTACTATCCCTTTAACTTGGGGCGAGAGGTCCATTTTAAAGTGGCCCTGTTGCCTTAGAATGGGTTTATTTAATGTTACTGAGAATTAAAAAAGTGGACCTATCATTTTGAATTTTTTGGGGGCATATTTGAAAATTTTATTATAAACTGCCTATATGTCACGTTAATCAAAAGTCCTTCAGATTCACACTTTTATTTCTGGGAAAAGTGAAAGTCTCCTGGTGCAGGCAAAGCTTAATTAGCTTATGAAATGTCACTGAGAAGCTTAGCATATGACATGTCACTGAATTTGCTTCATTAGCATATGACATGTCATTGAAATGCTTAATTAGCATATGAAAAGTCACTGATACTAACACAGGTACCGCAGTTAGCATACATTACCAAACAGTTTCAAGTATCTCCTTAACTATATATTTGTTGGCGTTTTGGTTAACGTCACACATGGGCAGTTTTTAAAGCAGTTTTCAAATATGCAAACTTAAATCAAGGCAAAAGGTATTCTGCCTTTATATTGTGCTAGCCATAAATTGTTTTTGTGAAATAAACCTTCGTTTGGTGGTCACACAATGTGTCATTTATGCTAATTAGTTCCTGTCCTGAACCAGTATTATCATACAGAATTCTATGAATATCTTCAGATCAATGGTTCTCTATATTTTTTTGCTCAATGCACCCCTAACACACAATCTGGAAGTCTCACAGCCATTCCTGGGAACTTTCAAAATGAGCTGACCCTGAGATCTTATGAATATTTGCTCTTAAAGCGGAACTAACACCCCTGCAAGAAGTAGCCTCAATTAGAGGGCTACAATCTTTGATAACTCGCTGTGTAATTATTTTTTTAAAAACGTGTTCTTAAAGAGTAATCCGTTAATTCCAAAAAGTACCTGGTGACGTCTTCACCCCAGAAAAGCGCATTGTGCATGTCAGCACAGAGCCAATCGGCTCTCTTGTAACTCCCCCAGCTTTAGATTCTCGGACCAGCAGGAGAATCTAAAGCTGATGATGTAGGTGTTTTCGTGTAGCCGGGAGGAGTTACAAGAGAGCCGATCGGCTCTGTGCTGACATGCGCAGTGCGCTTTTCTGGGGGGAAGACGTCACCAGGTACTTTTTGGAATTAACGGATTACTCTTTAATAAAATGTTTTTTTAAAAAAATAATTACACAGCGAGTTATCACGGATTGTAGTCCTCTAATTGAGGCTACATCTTGCAGGGGTGTTAGTTCCGCCTTAAATGTACCTATAATATAAATTCTTGGTGATACGTCCCTGCTTGATCTAATCGAGAGATGCCCCAAACAGTCACCAAGGAACCATTAACATATAACAGCTTACACATACCACTGCCTGAGTGCACACAAGACACACTGGACTTCTCCCTCTGTCTTCCTAGTATCAATGGCACCAATTTAGAGACTAAAGAAATATTTAATTGGGGAAAAATCAAATAACAATAACACTGAGCTCTCTTACCCTGAGAATTTGGACCTTCACCCTGAGATTTGGGTCAAAACCCTGAGTCTCGGGGTCAAACCATAAGAGTTCCCACCTATGCTCACAGCACTTGTAACATTATATAGGTCATTTGTTAAAGATGTAATAAAGGTACAAATACAGGGAGAAGTTTTAGTCAGACAGTCACAATAACAAAACAAATACATGGCTTATAACAATTTCTATAAATAGATTTTCACAACTCGACATTCACATTTTTGTCAAGATCTTTATACAGAAGAAGGTCACCCTAAATGGATGCCTGCCACACACCAAAAAGCCAAGGTACTCCGGTTGAAGGCCACTTGTTTAGAGAGCCCACGCACACTGGGGTATTTTCAAATAACATATAGACAAGAAAGTTTGGCCTCGAAGAGAACAAATTGAAATACAGGGAATTAGCATAAGATGACAGTTGTGCCATAAAAACAGAAAAGTTACCTCAGTAAATTGCTTATACTGATTTACTTGTTCCGTTATATGTTATTCATCTCCTTTAATCCTTTGCAATATTGTGTCTTGCACTTAGAGCTATACTTGTTTATTCCATTGTATGTAGACTTTTTTTTTAAATAAATATTTGAAATTAAAAAAAAAAACAGAAAAGTTACTTTCTCAAAAAATAATTATTTTACAGAAAAATAATGTAACATATATACAGATCTGAATTATCTGTAAAACAAACTAACACACCTCAAGTTCGCCACTTTATGGGCTTATCACTAAAGAGGTGACCCAAAGCAATGCGTTGCATACCCCTCTGGCACTCAAAGGGTTAATTAACGGGTTAGGCACTATATTTTTGTTGTATTTTGTATATTTTTGTTGTATTTTGTTGTGGATATATTAGTCTATTCTAAAAAGTATTCTGTTGGTGCCGTGCTTCGCAGTTCTGTGGGCAATTAATCCTTTGAGTGCCAGGTAGGTATCCAACGCATTGCAATGAAATGCATTGGCTACCTCTCAGCACTCAAAGGGTTAATTATGACATTTTTGACAAGCAGGTGTTTTCTAGTAGCCAGCGTTTCATAATGGGACGTTAACCCCTCGAGGACCAGGTGGGTGCTCGCACTCCTCCAGGGGTTAATTTGAGTAAACTGGATTATCTTGTTCTATTATTATTATTAATATTATTATTACTACTATTATTACTATTTTAACCCTTTGAGCACCAGAGAGGTATCCGACAGCAACGAAATGCATTGGTTACCTCTCAGCGCTCGAAGGGTTAATGATGCACTTTTGAGAAGCATGCATTTTCTAGTAGCCGGTGTTCCATAATGGGAAGTTAACCCCTTGAGAACCAGGTGGGTGCACATACTCCAGTCCTCAAGGGGTTAACGTAAGTAAACTGGATTATCGTGTTCTATTATTTTTTTTTTTTACCGTTTGAGTGTCAGAGGGGAACGCAATGCATCTCAAAGCACACCCCCACTGGCATTCAAAGGGTTAATATAACACATTTTCATCCGGCAATTGGCCTGTTTTCTCTCTTGTATTTTTCTGGCAGTCACTCCAGTTTTCCCATACATTTGGCAGCAAGTAACAAAGCCTGATTTTCTCAGTTCTTGGACAAAGTAAGATTCTTTCTGAGAGATGCAGGGACGGATTGTTGAAAGCATACTTCTCCAGCACAACAATAACACACAATGAGTTATTGACTTGTTTATCTATGGGAGCTCCCTTTCACTAACTAATTCTGACTCCCACAGTCTGGACAAATGATTGATTTCATTGCTGGAAAAAGAGAAACCTCTTGCACTAAACTCTGTAGTGCAAACTACCACCACCCCCTCCCATTTGTTCCCTTGATGAATAGAGCCTCTATTAAAATGCACTTTTTCAAAACTACCTGCAGCTGGCCTTTATAGCGAATTTTGTATATATAAATAGCTAATTTGTGACAGCCTTTGTCTCTTCACAGCTCATTGGAGAATCTTGTCAATGCATATGAAAGTTTTTTAGTCATAGTGTCTATGTATATTGATATGCATGTAAGACATCATTGGGAATATTAGCCAATCAGTATGTGCTAATTGGTGTGCATTTGCGAAAAGGAATATATAATATCTGCATTCATTTGGAGAGATTCTAGGGCAAGTTTTTTTAACAGCATCATATATAACCTACATTCCCAAAATAAAAAGATATGTAGTAGATGATTTATTGCAAAGTAAGATGATTAGGGTAGTACGTGTCATCTTGCTTAGGCTGTACTCAATCACTGAACTGTAAACCATTTTATTAGTTGGGTAAAGAATGGTACCGTGCTTGCCATAGAAAATGTAGGAGACTAAAAGGGTAAAAATGATACCATTATTGGCCATCTGAGTGGCTTTAGATGCAAGCTTTAAAGACAACTATGTTTCTTCTTCAGACATAATAATTATATTATGCCTGAAGAAGAGGCCTTGTTGACTTGAAAGCTTGCATCCAAAGCAAAGAAAATGCACTTAACCCATAAAATAAAATGGACCGTATTTTATAAGTTAAAGGGATAGTAATGTTTCACAATAAAAGCAGCTCCAATTAATCTTCATAGTATTTGGGCCATGGAGAGTGTTATTTCAATACTGTCAGTTGTAGTTCAAGAGTAATTGAATGATAAAGTATCTCCTACCGCCCCTTTTATTGATTTTAAAAAACACACTGAGGGGTGAGCTAAAGAGGTCCATCCCTCAGTAAAAAGAAGTCCAATTAAATAGGCACTCAGATACCAATTGTATTCACAGATATCAAATATAATTTTATTTACTTATCAAAAACATATATAATACAGATGAAGACATATAAAAACAATTAAAAACATATGGTAGAGTAGAGCCCCAAACATGCAGTTTATCAATATAGTGTTAGCCTAAAAAAGTTATGGATATCACCAAATACCAAAGTAATATAAAAAATGTATAACAATAGGCTATATACACTAAAATAATGTGATAATAATCCTTGATACAAAAAGGACAGGCATACAAACATATCTCTATGTAATTAGAATGAAAATTTGTCCCTACAAATAAAGACTCTACATTGTTATAAAGATAATATCATCACTCAATAGCAGTCATATAAAGTATACAGGAGAGACAAAAAGGGATCAAAAAGACATATACTTATCCTTAGTTTGGATCATGGAAATCCAGGACGGTCTCTAACCCCAACCATCCCACCACGTATCGCCTACAACTAGGCTTCTTCAGGGGATAACAACAGTTGATGGTAATCAGGATTTAAATTCCCTGTGATCCAATATGTGAGCAGATTACAAGTCACATGATATAATACATCATGTGATTACACCAAATTCAAAAGACTCAAATACTAGATATACAAAGTATCGCTGAAATAAATATGAATAGACACATTCATCTCCCAACTCCCAATATACTGTGATTCCCAAAATCTCTTCACCCCTTTCGAATAAGATGGATCAAAAAGCGCCGAGAGATGAATATAAGCACATATCATATGACTACAGGTCACGTGATGTCTAATCATGCGAACACAGTCAATGATACCCAGACGAAACAAGCAAATGAGTGCTGACACATGCTATAAATACACATATATGCTCCACTAAGTACAAAGTATTAGATGTTCAGGGTCCACCAACAAGTGGAATCATATGTTCAAATATAAGAATTAATGGTATAGACAGGACTTATAATTTTAAGTCCTTTGCTACTAGCCAGACCTGAAAAGTTACTCGCCACTGCAAGCCAAAACATAACTACCAGGGCTGAATTTCTACTCACCAGGGCTAAATTTTCACTCGCTATTGGCTAATGGCGAGTGGAAATTTTGAGCCCTGGTATAGATATGGAACTACAATAACCGCAACTGCTCACTATACAAAATGACAGAAAAACTGCTCTACACCAGGGGAGCAAGGAGCAAACATATGAATGGGTGGTGAGTACACAAGTTGCATACTATCCATAGAATGGGTGGTGAGTACACAAGTTGCATACTATCCGTAGAATGGGTGGTGAGTACACAAGTTGCATACTATCCGTAGAATGGGTGGTGAGTACACAAGTTGCATACTACCTGTAGAATGGGTGGTGAGTACACAAGTTGCATACTATCCATAGAATGGGTGGTGAGTACACAAGTTGCATACTATTCATACAACTACTCACCTACCCTTACACATACTCAAAATCCCTGCTCCCCTGAGTAAAGCAGACTATACAGAGAATCCCAAAACTGCAAATTGTGTCTAGATGTTTATAATTATCACATGGAGATAATATCTCCATGGTTACATAATGCGTGGAATTAGTAAAAAATTACTAAATAATGTGTCCCCCCATTTGTATTCCTGCCTAATAACATATCTGATATTACAAAAAAACCTGTGTATGGAGCGTGAAAGTCACTGTATTATATATGCACTTAGATGTGAACATGCAATAATCAACAGCACGGCAATAATTTTTGATCACACTCACCTACCGGATCACAGGAGAAACCCATAAAAACATATCAGCAAAGACATATAAATAAAAAGAGAGAAAGAGGTCTCTAAAGACTATTAAACATATATTATATGCTAAATAATAATCACCACTAAAGTGTCCTATGCAAATCAAACAAAATATGTGCTAACAACATACAAAAGAAATTCCCAGTGCATGTGCATGTGTTTTAGTGTCAAGCTTGATATCTTTCTGCTCTAGAGATGTATATGAGAGCAAAATTATTTAAAATAACAGTTATAAATCTGCTATTCCAGTCCAGCCTCTATGTTTTATGTTTTTCTTATCTTGGAAGGACTTTTACCCCTTTGAGTGCCAGAGGGGTACGCAATGCATTGCATACCTCTCTGGCACTCAAAGGGTTAAAACCCTCTCAATCTGAAAAAGCTTATTTTGAACATGATTTGCATGTATCACTCGATCTTAGTGTACTTTTTTTGTCTGCATACTTAGGGCCTAAGTCATCAAGATAAAGAGGTGCAATTTGGGGCTAACCAACTGTGCCAAAAGGGGGACAAATGAAAATTCCCCAAATCCCCATGGATTTAATTGGAGATTTGAATTCCTTGAATGAGAGAGAGGTCTCCAACTCATTGTGTCGCAAAGCGTTGGGGACATCTCTATCACATACCTCCCAAGTGTCCCTCTATAGGGGTTACAGTCACTCTTTTAGACATAAATCCCTCTGTCCCTCTTTCACACCCTGGTGTCCCTGTGTTTAGGAGATCAGACTGTGTGGTGTGTAGATAAATGTATCACCCTGGTGTCCCTGTGTTTAGGAGATCAGACTGTGTGGGATGTATATAAGTGTATCACCCTGGTGTCCCTGTGTTTAGGAGACCAGACTGTGTGATGTGTATATAAGTGTATCACCCTGGTGTCTCTGTGTTTAGGAGACCAGACCGTGTGGTATGTGTATATAAGTGTATCACCCTGGTGTCCCTGTGTTTAGGAGATCAGACTGTGTGGTGTGTATAGAAGTGTATCATCCTGGTGTCCCTGTGTTTAGGAGATCAGACTGTGTGGTGTGTATATAAGTGTATCACCCTGGTGTCCCTGTGTTTAGGAGACCAGACTGTGTGGTATGTGTATAGAAGTGTATCATCCTGGTGTCCATGTGTTTTGGAGATCAGACTGTGTATAAAAGTGTATCACCCTGGTGTTCCTGTGTTTAGGAGATCAGACTGTGTGGTGTGTATAGAAGTGTATCACCCTGGTGTCCCTGTGTTTAGGAGACCAGACTGTGTGGTGTGTATAGAAGTGTATCACCCTGGTGTCCCTGTGTTTAGGAGACCAGACTGTGTGGTGTGTATAGAAGTGTATCACCCTGGTGTCCCTGTGTTTAGGAGACCAGACTGTGTGGTGTGTATAGATGTGTATCACCCTGGTGTCCCTGTGTTTAGGAGATCAGACAGTGTGGTGTGTATAGAAGTGTATCACCCTGGTGTCCCTGTGTTTAGGAGATCAGACTGTGTGGTGTGTATAGAAGTGTATCACCCTGGTGTCCCTGTGTTTAGGAGATCAGACAGTGTGGTGTGTGTATAAGTGTATCACCCTGGTGTCCCTGTGTTTAGGAGATCAGACTGTGTGGTGTGTATGGAAATGTATCAGCCTGGTGTCCCTGTGTTTAGGAGATCAGACTGTGTGGTGTGTATAGAAGTGTATCACCCTGGTGTCCCTGTGATTAGATCAGACTGTGTGGTGTGTATAGAGGTGTATCACCCTGGTGTGCCTGTGATTAGGAGACCAGACTGTGTGGTGTGTATAGAAGTGTATCACCCTGGTGTACCTGTGTTTAGGAGACCAGACAGTGTGGTGTGTATAGAAGTGTATCACCCTGGTGTCCCTGTGTTTAGGAGATCAGACAGTGTGGTGTGTGTATAAGTGTATCACCCTGGTGTCCCTGTGTTTAGGAGATCAGACTGTGTGGTGTGTATAGAAGTGTATCACCATGGTGTCCCTGTGTTTAGGAGATCAGACTGTGTGATATGTATAGAAGTGTATCACCCTGGTGTCCCTGTGTTTAGGAGATCAGACTGTGTGGTGTGTATATAAGTGTATCACCCTGGTGTCCCTGTGTTTAGGAGACCAGACTGTGTGGCATGTATATAAATGTATCACCCTGGTGTCCCTGTGTTTCGGAGATCAGACTGTGTGGTGTGTATAGAAGTGTATCACCCTGGTGTCCCTGTGTTTAGGAGATCAGACTGTGTGGTGTGTATAGAAGTGTATCACCCTGGTGTCCCTGTGTTTAGGAGATCAGACTGTGTGGTGTGTATAGAAGTGTATCACCCTGGTGTCCCTGTGTTTAGGAGATCAGACTGTGTGGTGTGTATAGAAGTTTATCACCTTGGTGTCCCTGTGTTTAGGAGATCAGACTGTGTGGTTTGTATATAAATGTATCACCCTGGTGTCCCTGTGTTTAGGAGATCAGACTGTGTGGTATGTATAGAAGTGTATCACCCTGGTGTCCCTGTGTTTAGGAGATCAGACTGTGTGGTGTGTATATAAGTGTATCCCCCCCAAAGTGGATGCCCTAGTTTCCAGGCTTTCTAAGTCCACTGCTTTGCCGGTGGCTGATGCCTCTGCTCTCAAAGACTGGACTGATAAGAAACTTGAGACTTCTCTAAAGGCTATTTTTGTGGCGGAGGGCTCTGCCCTCTGCCCTGCCTTTGCTGCTGCATGGGTAAATAGGGCTGTGGCTGTTTGGACTGAACAGCTCACT
The DNA here is from genome assembly GCA_037306005.1 of Rhinophrynus dorsalis. Lineage (NCBI taxonomy): Eukaryota > Metazoa > Chordata > Amphibia > Anura > Rhinophrynidae > Rhinophrynus > Rhinophrynus dorsalis. The sequence continues at coordinate 455,311,997 of CM074722.1, forward strand.
TCTGCTGTCCGACATGTTGCGACTTCTCTCTAACATTGCTGAGGCTCAGCATTATGTTTCTGCTGCCCTGTTTGACGCCATCCGTATGGTAGCCAGGGCATCTATCATGTCTGTAGTAGCCAGATGTGCTCTTTGGCTCAAGATCTGGTCTGCTGACATGGCCTCCAAGAAGGCTGTCCTGTCTTTGCCTTTTCAGGGCTCCTCCCTGTTTGGGCCTGAGCTCAAGGATCTCATCAAGGAGGCCATTAGAGGGAAGAGTGCTCACCTGCCACTGGTCCTGAGGAAGTAGGCGCCATTCAAAAGGAATCAGCTTTTTCGTCCCTTTCAATCAGACTCGCGCCAAGTGACCCAGATGGTCCCTCAGACTCCACGCTCCTCATCCAAGCCTAAGCAGCAATGGAGATCCAAGTCCTCCAAGCAGTCCAAGGCTTCCAAACCTTCTTCTGCATGACTCGCCGAACCCTGGTCTCCACCCGCAGGTAGGTGGCCGCTTACGCCACTACCTCTCGGCTTGTCAGGCCTCTGTGGGAGACCCGTGGGTTTTACAGGTGGTGGCTGTGGGGTACAGGATTTCCTTCACCTCTCTTCCTCCTCCCAGGACCTTTGCTTCTCGTTCTCCCTTGGGAGCAGAAAAGCACCGCCTTTTCGAGGAAGGTATACAGGCCCTTCTGGACAAGGAGGTCCTGGAGCCAGTTCCCCCTCAGGAGAGGGGCTTGGGATTCTACTCCAACCTCTTTGTGGTTTCCAAGAAGGACAGGTGCTGTCATCCCATTTTGGATCTGAAGGATCACAACTCCTTTGTGGTCAGGTCCCAATACCGCCAGGAGTCTGCGCACAGTGATAGCTCCATGTCTCCTGAGGAATTTCTGGCCTTTCTGGATCTTCAAGATGCCTATCTGCACATCACCATTCATCCAGAGAGTTGGCAGTATCTCCGCTTTGCCTGCGACCGAGGGCGTTTCCAGTTTTCGGCCCTCAACTTTGGCCTGACCACGGCTCCTCAACTCTTCAACAGAGTTCTGGGAGCATTGATCTCCCTCCTACATCGGAACGGCATCAGGGTGACTCTGTATATGGACTACCTCCTTCTGAAGGCATCTTCTCCGGAACTCCTTCACCGACAGGTGCAGGACTGCATTCATGCTGTCTCCCATCACAGGTGGATCATCAACTTGGACAAGTCAGACCTTGTTTCTTTCCAGAGGATGGTCTTTCTGGGCCTCCCTTCGACACTCAGAGAGAGATGGTATTTCTCATGGATGAAGTGGCTCATCAGATAGCACTGAAGGTCCAGGCTATCCTGTCTTAGGATCCGGTTCCAGCCAAGAAGTTGTCATCCTTGGTGGGAAAGTTCATTTCCACCATAGAAGCAGTTCCGTTTGCCATGACTCACACCAGGGAACTTCAGAGGTTTCTAATCCTGGCATGCAGGGGCTGTCCAGATCTCCTGGACAGATCCCTATCTTTCCCTCTTCATGTGGAGCAGAGCCTCTCGCGGTGGCTCAACCTGAACAATCTCCTGAAAGGCAGACCCTTCCTGGTGCCCTTCTGGATCACAGTGATGACAGATGACAGCCTCTCCAGATGGGGAGCGGTGCTGGGGCACTTGAGTGTTCAGGGCCGGTGGTCTGAGGAAGAATCTCTCTTCCCATCAATGTCTTGGAGCTTCGGGTGATATTTTATGCCCTACATCACTGGACACAACAACTGGAGGGTTGCCCGGTCGGTGTACAGTCGGACAACGCCACAGCGGTAGCCTACATTAACAAGCAAGGTGGCACAAGAAGTCTCGGAGCTTGGCTTGAGATCAAGTCTATTTTATCATGGGCAGAGGAGTATGTCCCTGCCATTTCCGCAGTTCATATTCCTGGCGTAGACAAAGTTCTGGCTGACTTCCTCAGTCAACACACGGTGGACAGCGGAGAGTGGAAACTGCATCCAGAGGTCTTCAACCTCATCATCCAGCAGTGGGGTCTTCCTTGCATTGACCTGAAGGCAACCAGGCACAACAGGAAGGTGCCAATGTTCTGCTCTCGCTGGGCGGATCCCCTGGCTCTGGCAGTGGATGCCTTGTCGAGCCCGTGGATGTTTCCTCTGGCATACATCTTTCCTCCTGTTCCCCTGTTGAACAGGGTACTTTGGAAGCTGAGACTGGAGTGCTGCCCAATCATTCTGATTGCTCCGTACTGGCCCGACAGGCTTGGTATCCGGTGCTTCTGGACCTCTCAGTGGCGGAACCTCTGCGACTCCCCCCCCCCCCCCCGACCGGACCTTCTTTTATATGGTTACCTCTGGAAGGAAGAGGTTCATCATCTGGCTTTGATGGCATGGAGATTGAATCCTCAATTTTGAAGAAGAAAGGATTTTCCTCTGGCGTAGTGTCTACTATGCTTAGTGCACGCAAGCCTGTTTCCTCTAAGGCCTACCATCGAGTTTGGTCTAATTTTCTGTCTTGGTATGCTGACAAAGACCTATCTCAAGATTTTGACCTTCCTACAGTTCTTTCTTTCCTCCAGGATGGTGTGGATAAAGGTCTCAGTCTGAGTTCTCTTAAGGCTCAGACCTTTGCGCTCTCTGTCTTCTTTCAGAGGTGTCTTGCTATCATTCCTGATGTCAAGGTTTTCTTCCAGGGTGTTGCTCATACCCGTCTGGTGTTTAAGTCCCCTGCTCCTCGGTAGGATCTTAACCTGGTCTTGGGAGTACTTCAGCATCCTCCTTTTGAGTCTTTGGCTACCATTCCTCTACGTATGCTGACGTGGAAGATGGCCTTTCTCCTGGCGATTGTTTCTGTTCGGTGAGCTGCATGCCCTGTCTTGTAGACCACCCTTTTTGGTCTTTCACAAGGACAAGGTGGTGCTTCATACCTCACAAGAGTTTCTCCCAAAGGTGGTGTCTGGGTTCCATATTAATCAGGAGATAGTGGTCCCTTCCTTCTGTCCTAACCCTACTTCTGACAAAGAGAGGGATCTTCATCTGTTCGATGTTGTGCATTGTCTCAAGTTCTATGTGCATTGCATTGAGTCCTTGAGGCAGTCTGACACTCTTTTTGTCATTCCTGAGGGTCCTAGGGCAGGGAAGCCTGCTTCCAAGGTTACCATCGCTTCTTGGATCAAGTCCACGATTAATAAGGCTTACAAACTTTGGAAGAAGCCTGTTCCCTTCAGGGTCACAGCTGATTCTGCTTGGTCTGTTGGGGCTTCTTGGGCCTACAAGAACCTTGCCTCAGCTGATCAGATGTGCAAGGTGGCCACTTGGTCGTCTGTGCACACTTTTTCTAAACATTATCGTGTGGATGGGCTGGCATCGGCTGATGCCAGTATTTGGAGGAAGATCCTGGAGTCTTGACTGTCTAGGATCTCTTTAGTCTCTCAGTACTCTGTCACTTTTGAGCCCTGTTGGCTCTAGTTTAGTGTTTTGTGCAACAGTTCATGGGGTTTTGTTTTACCCCTGTTCAGTGTCTGTTGACACTTTGCGCTTAGTATTGAACTGTTTATGATCTGTAAGTTCATTGGTGCTCTGGTGACTTTGGGGAACTGCTCCTGGTCCTTGCCTTTCTTCCCACCCTGGGGAGCTTAATGGTTGGACATCCCAAAGTTACCAGTAACCTGTATTGGATGACAGAGAAAATAAGATTTTAGTCTTACCTGTTAAATCCTTTTCTCTTAGTCCATACTACTACTACTATCCTATTATCTAATTAGGTACAAAGTATGTGTTCTCACAACATAAAATAATTGTCTCTTTAGCCCCATACTGAGGCTTAGTTACTAAGAAAAGTGGTGAAATCTAGTGAAAATCAACTGCAATATATATATATATATATATATATATATATATATATCTATATATATTGTTTTGGAGGTGGAAGTGGAGTATGGAGCACATGGGGGGCACCTTTGTCAGATTTTGCAAAGTGAGCTAGAGCTGATACTGTTGTCATAGAAGTCCAAAATAATTCAAACACAGCGCCACATGCAGTCACATCTTTATAACCTTCTCCCCTGGAAATATTGGGCGGCTCCTTGGGTATCCTTTTAAAAGGTCGCACACAAAAGAGCGTGCAACCACATGATACTTTTTTGCATGCAACCTTTTAAAAGTGAACCATACCAGCCCTACCCATCCTTGTCCCTGGGTCTCCTGGAACACTTTCCTGGGTCCGTAGCCTCAGACACTACAGGTTCAGCACCTTGGAGAGCGAGCTGAGCATGGAGTTGTGTTGTCAGTGGTATGAGAATGTATATCTCAATGCACCAGGTATTGTAAACATGCACAAAGATAGCATTGTCTCTGAACATGTACAGAGCCCCTCAGGACATTGCTTTCCCTGGGGGTGTCATCAGAACTATGGGATTACATGAAGGTTTCAGAAGAACGTGGGAAATCTAATCAGGTGCACTGAGCAACATGGGGCTGTGAGTAGGAGTCTGATTAGTTATTTTCAAACCAAATGCCCTGCTGGCAGCTTCCAGATTGGCTGATTCTGATTTCACAGAATGCAGCTTGCCTCTGGATTGGTTATTTCAACCTCCAGAGGAGAAGCAGATGAATGTCAGGCAATGAGCCAGTTCACTTTTAAAAGGTTGCACGCAAAAAGGCGTGCAACCACATGACACCTACACTATGCCACAACATTAAAAATGGCCATATGAGAATCTCGCACTGCATGACAGCAAAGACTCTCATGTTGCATACTGCACGTCGCATACAATAATTATAGAGCCGGTTGCCGAGTTAGCAGTAAGAAATTGCCGTTACGTTAAGGGAGCTTCCACAATGTGACAGGGTCCCTTTAAGTGCCAAAGCTGTGATAAAATTAAACCCCAGGTGCTTTTACCACCTGACAACCCCAACCCAACAACAAAAACACATGGAGGGAGGGAGGGAGATTTTCCAAAATGAAAGAGGAAGAACTAAACCGGTAACCCTTTTTTATCACCTTGTACCACCCACCCCTTCCTCTTTACGTAGTCTTCCTAAACCAATCCACACATTTATTACTGATCACCCCCCAGCCCAGACATGATTCCCCTTCTTTATGGGTGGGAGAATTCTTTATTGTACTTTTTTGCGATTTTCCACATTCTGCACATCACTGAAAGTGAAGAATCTCATCAAAAGTCAACTGCATTGCTTTGCACCTACATGAGCACCCTCTGAGCACCAAATCATGCACCTGTCGTATTCTGTTTTCCCATTCACATATTTATTGTGCTCTCATTTAGACATACGATTAGTCCCTTATATGCAAGACTGGACTTATATTCAAGATGTCCCTAGACAGAGCACTGTAGGTACCCTTAGTTCTGCCAGTTGCCACACCCCCACTCCTCACATGACTATGCCGCCAGTCCCATCAGCTGTTTCCTGGCACAGAAAAAAACAAGAACGAATAAAGTTTTTATACTTTGGTTGCTCCACAATGTATTGGAGATCTCTCAAGCATTTAAGGGGTTAAATAATAACCTGTAAAGTGGCATAATACTGGTGCAAGGACACTGAGCTTGTGTTGGCCACACCCACAATTCAGAATATGGGTGTGGCCAGTACAGCTGAGGCTTCCCTCAAAATTAGGAACTCTAGGCAGTTGCCTACGCTCTCTATTAAAAAATCCGACCCTGCATTTATACATACAGTGAGGGTGATGTTCTAAGAGGATCTGGATCAATTCTCAGGCAAACCAACTGCATCACATGGCACAAATAGATATTCCTAAATTTCCATTGATCTAAATGGGCTTTTAACTCTTTGAATGCTAGAAAGGTCTCCAATGCATTGCTTCTCAGTACTATGAAGACTTCTATTGGAGTCATAGGGTTAAAAGGCCTGATGAAATCAATGGTATTCAAGCTGATAAAAAGCCCCATTTAAATCATTGTGTATTTGGGGGATTTTTATTCATCCCCTTTGGTGCAGTTGGTTTCTCCTAGAATTGCTAGTTCTTAGTTCATCAGCCTCATTATGTAGGTATCACTGAATTTAAAATGAGATAATTACATCTTCTGCTCCAGGCAACATCTTACGCATTGAAATGTTGGTTCATAAGTATTCTTAGCGCTTACCACCTTGTAATTCAGATAGCAATCTTTTATTCTATATAGAATACTGCCGCTTCAATGCAAATCAGATGATATTTCTTTTTTTTTTTCTTTTTGCAGCTTGAACATTTCATGAATGGCCTGACACATAAAATCACTCAAAAAGAAATACTTTCCATGACAGAAGAAGAACTTTATACTACACATGAAGAGGTAAGGCAATGATCAATTCATTCTCCATTTGCAACATTACCAACTGAACCAAATTAGGGGAAATGTTCAATGACATTTAAAGACCCATCTTCAAGTTCATTACTCTACTCAGATATGCAAGTACTGATTTTTGCGTTTGTCAGGAAATCGATATTAACCGGTACCCTTCCCTGAATGCGCTTTATGATTTGTCAAAAGCAGGACAGAATTATTAAAGTAGAATAAGCAGAAAAAGGTAATGTGTGTAATTCTTTAAATTGTATGAGTCCAGAATCTCTGGAAGAGGCTTTTACTGCATATTGTGTTATTTTTATAGGAAGTGCTAGTCTTTTATTTTATTCAAGGAAAGGTAGTTAGACTAGAACAGTTATTATATAAAAAGATTATAGCTTAAAGGGATAGTAAACCCCCCCGAAAAACTTTAAGCCAAATGATAGGAATAATAAAAACATACTTAACTCCCCCATTCCCATCTCTCAAACCGTTATGGTTTGAGAGATGTAAGAAAGTAAAGACCTCCGCTCCCTCCCCCTTCTCATGCGTCCGCTGTATAGCGGATGTCATAAGATCCTGCTTCCTGGACCAGACGGCGGCTCTTCAGGAGCGCTGTCATCGAGATATCTAACTATAATTACTTAATCGGAATGGTCTACAACGTGTGCTTGCAAGCCAGGCACACGTTGTAGACCATACCGATGAAGTATTTATAGTTAGATATCTAGATGACAGCTCTCCTGAAGAGCCGCCTACAGATGGGCGACCGGATTCTGCCTCTGACAGCTTTACAGCTCGTCAGGCAGAAAGGGTGGGAATGGAGGACTTTATTTTCTTATATCTCTCAAACCATAATGGTTTGAGAGATGGGAATGAGGGCGTTAAGTATGTTTTTATTATTCCTATCATTTGGCTTAAAGTTTTTCAGGGGATTTACTATCCCTTTAAGTAGTGGCAGGTCTAGTGACCGAGGATATCCTTTTGAAAGGTTGCCCACTATTGAGCAACAAAGAAAATGGCTCATTAAATAGGTTGCCACAATGAAAAGGATGATATCAGAATTTCGCCCGCATAAAAGGGCAAGTTTCTGATATTGCAGACTTAAGCGTTGCACATTTTAATAGTTCACGTTGAAAATTTTAACCTACACACTCCACACAGGATTCAGTACAACAACGTTTTTCAAGAAATGATCCAATACTGCTCTTACACACAGTGTGTGTAGGAATCACACATGCAACCACTGCTAGTGCTTACATCCATGTATGTTAACCTTTTGAGCGCAAAAGTGGTACTCTTGCTAGGCAAACCACATGGTCTGACCTACCAAAAGTCCAGCAGTATAGTTTAGGTAATATTCTCAACTTTCATTTCTGGGGAAAGTGCAAGTGAAAGTCTCCTAGTGCTGCAAATTCTTAATTAGCATATGAAACATTGTTGAAAACCTTCCATTAGCATATGAAATGTCACTGAATAGGTTCATTGACATATGCAATGTCGCTGTAAAGGTTAATGGGCATATGAAATGTGACAGATACCTCACAGGAGCCATAATTAGCACACATAAGCATAAGGTACCAAGTATGAATATCTCCTTAACTGTATATTTTCTGGTCTTTTGGCTAACATGATATATAGGCAGATTTTAATTACATTTTCAAATATGCAAACTAGTATCAAGATGAAAGGTCCCCTTTAAGTAAAAAGCTTGCGTGAAAGGTCTGCAGGCAGCCCCATAAGCTACTGTGCAGTTCCTTGTTGTGTCTTTATTGTATTCCCGTGTAAAGATGCAGTATGTTGGATTTTGGTGTGTTCATGTGATAGTTGCCCATGAGAAAGGCAGCATAGCCCAGCATAGTCAGTGCGCTGGTGTCTGTGTGAGAAAGGGGACTAAAAAGAAGTAATGTTAATAAAGCACTACATTATTTCAAGAAGACTTCCTCCTGCCCTTTTTCTCTGAGTGTGTGAATCTGGAGTGTTGCACAAATATCTACACAGATTATGATTAATAAACATAAAATTGCACATATACATAAAGTGAAATAATCACATTATCCCACTGATCCAGAGAGAAAGAGTAGATGCAAAGGTTTATCCAACACAGGGCCCCAATCCAACTAATGGCTGAATTTCATGCAGGTTTTTAACAACAGTTTCCTATTGAAGTCTATGGGGAAATACATAGATAAAATCAGTTATAACGTTGCCAACTGCAGTTGAGGCCTAAATTGGCACCTGTGTTGGCAGAACCAGAGAAGTCGTTCAACGATTAGTACTGAGGTGTTCTGAAAATGTGGAGCAGCACAAAGAACCCTTATTTGTTACCTGCAAGGGAAACACTCGATCCAGGTGGAGAAAAGACATATAAATGGGTAACTTATCAGAGGGGTAGAAAATGGAAATAATGCTACTGTTAAAAAATTGGAAACTTTTTATGAAAATGTGTATGTTTTAGGACCTTTCCTGTTCAGTAATACAGGGGTAACCCTACTGTTGGGAAATTTTTTTATTCAAAATTTGTTATAGCTTGAACTTGTGTTTATTTTTCTTTTTTAATCAAAATGTTAGTTGGTAAGAAAAGGCATGTTTTTTTTAGTGCAATTGTGAAAAGATGTTTTATATGACTCCCCTCCAAGAAAGTGGTTCTAGCTGTACTTGTGTAACACAACCTGGGTTACAAGTTTATTAGGGTTTTGTTTAGTGTGTGGACAGTTGCAGATATACAGGAAGGAGTCAGGGCTCTACTTAGAATAAAGGTTAAAGGGATAGTAGTACTTTGTTTTATCTTTATTTTATTTTGTAGCCATTAAAACATGAAGAAAGATATGTCTTATCTCTCAAACCTTTATGGTTTGAGAGATATTCACAATCAAAGTTTCCCCTCCCGCCCCTTTTACTTAGTGTAAGCCATCTCTTCTCAGATGTGGAATCTGGTTGTAAGACCAGACAGATAACAGCAGGGGACAATGTTCTTCCTATGAGAACAAAGAAAGCCCTGCCCCCCTTGACAAGTTTTTCAGGTTTTTCCCTTATCTTAATTGAAGATTGTCCCTCTCTGCAGTCTACCTGGGCACCTCCCTTCTGCTCTGGCTGAGCACTGTTACATCAGTAAAAGGGGCGGGTGGGGGATACTTTGTCATTGAATTACTCTTGAACTACAACTCTGACAGAATTGAAATAACACTCTCCAAAGTCCAAATACTATGCTGATCAATTAGAGCTGCTTTTATTATGAAACATTACTTTCCCTTTAAGTCTAGCACCCTACTATCTACCATCCAGTAGATGTCAGTGCCTTTTCCTGCCCTGGGTCCCTGGGCCATCAACATCCTTGCCCTGAGTTTTCAGCCTTGGGAACTGCAGCTTCAGTAAAATAGACAGTGATAAACCTGGGGTTCCATTGTACTTGTCAGGAATTGTGCAACTGGAGGCACTAAGTAGTCTGTATGTACACAAATATATAATTGTTGGACATGCATACCCCATCACAATAAGGGTATCAGGATGATGGAATTACTTGGGAGACTAAGAAGAGACAATGAAATTCAAGCAACCCCATTGTTTGCATAGGGTCGTGTCAGCAGAGCTCAAATTAGGTTTCAAACCCAGCACTTTACCAGCAATCCCAGGATTGGCTTATGTGGATTTCTGAGGGACAGCTCAACTCTGAATCAGTTGCATGGGCATCTAGGGGATGAGTGGAGGAGCCCAGGTAAGTATCCACCAGGGAATATCAGAGGGATGGAGTATAAAGGAGTGACTGTACAGTGTGTGTTGTTGGTCTTGTGTCAGGCTTTGGTAACATTTTGGGGTGGGCATAGTCTCTGGATGTTCAGTTCCCTTATGAAGTTTTCCTGAATAAAGTGTCCTATAATTCCTAGCTTTTTTCACCCTGATCTCTGTTCCATCTATACGAACCCACAGCCGTAGCCTCAGCCTAGGCTGTTGACACTACTGGTGGCAGTAGTAGGATCCGGCTGAACTAAAAAATGGCATGCAGGAACACCCCATTTGGACTGTCACTCATATGCAGAGTACAGCCTACCAGCTAGGGATCCAAGGAGCCCGTCATCTCAGTCAAGATAAGCGGTTATGCCTCATGAGATGTAAGGAGCCATGAGAACCATCCTGCCACACTGGGACCCCTCTATCACATCCAGTTTTATCTGGATTTGGAGTCCTGAGTCCAGAAATGCCTAGTTTAGATGGTAGGAGGAGTGATAAATGAGGATCAGTGGAAGGCTGTGGTCACCTTCCCAAAACAAATACAGCACATCCTTAGACATTTATAGGGCTGTTGCATGGTGAGGAGTTTGGTTTTAGGCATCTCAAAGCATTCCCAGAACTCTCTCTGGACATGGATGGCTTCATTAAGGACTTTGGGAACCAGTATTTGCTCAGTGCAGTACCTGCCCAGTACTGGCTGAAAATGTTGGTACCTTTGTTGAACAGTAGAGGTGCTTAGGTCTGCTGCTTGCTCCCAGGAGACCAGAATCTGGATTACCAGAGGGTGAAGTAGGCAATTCTGGTCCATTATGAGGTCATCTCCCCCACCTGAATCTCATAGGAGAAGGTTTCAACAGTTGCTGCCAAGGGGATACACAACACATTTTTGACACTGGATGCAGATGGCCTTTGACAGCTGGGTTGCAGGTCAGTAGGTGGCAACCACAAACAGAGTCATGCAGCTGATGCCTCTGTAACAGTTCTTTGGCCTAGCTACAGCAAGGATGTCCAGGAACTGTTAATAGAATGAACTTGGAAAATCTGGAAGCTGCAGCATTCTTGGATGAAGAAGCCATCCATTTATAACCACATTTGAAAATGAATGCCAGCCCAAAATAACTAAAATTCACAATTTCCCAGTATTGCAGCCTATGAACTTCCATGTGCCAAGACTTCAGCCAATCCAGCCAAGGCATCCAGAGCCCCTTGATCAGCAAGCCAACCCACTGTGACCACCTGAGTACAGCATTTGCAAGCTGTATAAATCAAAGGCCAGTGAGCCCTTTGGAGTTATGAACTTCGAGGCTTTTATAACAGTAGCACAATAGCTGTGGATCCTGGTCTGTGTTTACTTAAATGAGGGTGAAATGGAGATCGAGTTAGGAAGTAGAATCCACAGGAGGATTCCCTGGGCAAAACTCCACCAGCAATTTTAGGTAGGCCAGACAGTATGTGTAGTGGGAGTAATGGAAGATGTCCTGGCAGACATAATTCTGATGAATGAGATGTGTCTAATACAAATATCTTGCTGAGGTGATCTGAATCGAGCAAGCTAGACGTGTACCCACAAGTGAGGCTGCCATTGTTGCACCTATTCTCTGGATGTCTACTTCAGTAACTACACTGCCTACCCAGATGCTCCCCCAGACTAGATCCACCAGCTTTATCAGGCCCAGGGACCACTGACTTTGGTAGTACCCCCAGGTTCAACCTAAATACCGAGAATATGCTGCCCTACCCTGGAAACCATTAAGCATTCCATGCGGCTCTGCTGACAGACGAGACTGTTCAAGAGGTAAGGTTGTGGGTAGAGACTGGGGAGGTGGGAAAAGATAAGGACAGTATTGTTTAGACAGATGAGCTGCTGTACTGACTGGTAGACCCAAAGATGCCAGACTGTCCCTGGGCTGCCATACAACACCTCATCCCAGACACTTAGGGTGACCACTTCATTTGTTTCATGGGATACCTTTGGAGGGCCATCAGGGGATTGAGAGAATGCAGGCATGGGTGACCCAGAATTTTTACTGGCTAAAGGCCTCCAGAGAGATACCAGATTATTGCCTCTCTTGCAACATCTACAATATGATGGTACCATCTGGCCAGAGCTCTCGTGCCCCCCTGCAGCCCTTGCCAATTATGGATGAGCCATTCAAGACAGACACAGTGGGTATAATAGGCTCCTTTGTTCAGCCTAGTATATATCATCAGTGGACTGATCCACCAGTTACCTGATGGCAGTAGCTCTCCCCTCCATCTTGGCTCTAAAGGTAGCTGAAGCATTGGTAGGGATTTTCACCTGGGGCTGGTTACCTGGAGAAATCCTGATTGATCAGGGAACCCAATTCATGCCTGAGATGGCTCAGGGACTGTGGCATAACTACCAGGTCCGGAGCCTCAGGACTACTCCATATCACCCTCAGACTAACAGTTTGTATGATCTCTTTAATGACACTCTTAAATGGATGCTGGGCGCATTTGCAGAAACTGAAGGGGTGACTGGGAACAGTATCTGCCGCATATCCTGTTTGTCTACTAGGAGGTGCATCATGAGTTTGCCAGTTTTTCTGCTTTCAAGATATAGTACAGCTAAAACATGAGAGGGCCCTTTTTCATCTTGAAAGAGTACTCAGAGGTGGGGCTTTGGGAAAAGGGTATCCGATTGTCCAATACTTTCTACAGTTTAGAGACTGGTTAGAACAGTTAACACTCCCGGCTCAAGCACAATCCTGCCGGCTCAGGCATAGAAGAAAGCCTGGTTTGACCAGACAGATTGAACCAGGGAATATCAAGAGGGTCAGAAGGTGTTAGTGTTGTAGCCAAATCCACAAAACAAATTCCATGCTACTTGGAAGTGACCATTTGAAGTTGTCAGGAAATTGTCCAACACTAATTATGTGGCCCTTTTCACTCTAAGACCTAAGAGTCAGAGGACCCTTCACATCGGCATGTAAAAGGAATACAGAGTGAGAGGGATTCCAGTAATGTGCCTTCTACTGGAGGGGAAGATAGAACAGGAGGTTCTCCTACAAATACTGTCCGTCAAGTATAAAGGGTGATTTAGGTACGTAAAGCTGTGTCTACAGATCAGCCCACACAAACAGTAAGAGCTAAGTACCCTGCCAGGGGCCCGGGATGGACTTGTCACCCACCAGCCAGATGTTAGATTTGGGGTCAAGCAGCCTTCTAATAGTCCTTGGGAGTACCTGGTCATGATGGTACCTAAGAAAAATGTCATGACCCGATTTTTGTAGACTATAAGAGGCTACATAACTTTTACCACATGACCTGAAAAGATGATCTGTTGGATCAACTAGCCAGGATCCAGGTATGTGTCCACTCTGGATCTGAGCAAAGAACATAGACAAATCAATTTATCAGATTCAGGCAAGCCTAATTCAGCCTTCAGCTCTCCATTATTCCCATACAGGTCCTTGTCATGCGGTTTGGGCTCAAAAGTGCTCCCACTACTTTCTATCAACTGATTAATCTGTGGACAGACTACAGTATTGTGCATATTTTGACAATATAGCCATCTATAGTGCTATGTAGGCTCATTGTGGGAATCCTGGCCCGCATGCAAGAGGCTGAGTTGACTATGTGACCTGACAAGTGTCAGTTTGGGAAGGCAGAGGTGCAGTGCCTTGGTGCTAGCTTTCTTGAGGACAGCTGGTTATTATCACAAATTTTTCCCAATCTTATTGCCCTGGCCAAACCGTTGGCCGACATGATGAAGAAAAATCAGCCCAGAACTATGGTGTGAAGCAACCATGACCCAGTTAAAAAGTTCCCTCATTCAGTTACCTATCCATGCAGCCCCAGACTTCGCCAAGCATTTCCTTGCACAGACTGATAGATATACCTATGGACTTGGGGTGGTTTTGAGCCAGATATCGAGCTCAGGAGAGGAGCATCTGGTGACATATCTCAGCAGGAAACTGCTGGACTGAGAAGTGAGATATGCCGTCATTGAAAAGACTGTCTGGCCATTGTTTAGTCATTAAAGAAATTCCAGCCCTACCTATATGACTGTGAATTTACACTGGTGACTGACCACAACCCACTCACCTGGCTGAACAGGTCTGTAGGAGACAGTTGACATTTACTACACTGACACTTGATCCTGTAGCTCTATAGCTATCAAGTGTTGTATAGCAGGGGGATCAGCACCACAACGCTGATGACCTTTTCTTTGCCAGTCACAGGGTGCAAATTGGAGTGGTTTCAAGTCCAGCGCCTTACCAACAGTCCTGGGATTGGCTTATTTGGATTTCCCTCAGGGGCAGCTCAACTCAGGATTGGTTGCCTGAAACTCCATAGGATGAGTGGTGGATCCCCAGAGCCTCCAGGAGAATCAGTGGGATGTAGTATAAAGGGTTTACTTTTAAAAGGTTGCACGCAAAAGAGCTAGTAGAGAAGCGGCTCAAATAGCTGATAAAATAAATATGGGTGATCGCTCAAAAGGTGATTGTGTACAAAACAGGAGGTGGTGCGGAAGACCTGTAGTCCCTGCTGCAAAACATGACCAGCTGCAAGTCGGTCATACATGATAACCTGAAGCTGGACAGCTGGAACCCCCTGCACATAGCTGCCTATGGTGGGCACCAGGACCAAGTAAGTGGCAATTATATTTTCTCTACTAGTACACTGGGATGCGACCTTTACAAAGGCAGCATGAGAATCTCATGCTGTCATGCAGTGCGAGATTCTTATGTCGGCATTTTTATTGTGGCGACATGGTGAATGTGTTATGTGGTCGCACGCTCTTTCACTTGCAACCTTTTAAAAGGATAACAGTATAAAGGAGGGGACTGTATATTGTTCATTGTGTATTGCTGGTCTTGTGTCGGGCTTCTGTAACATCTTCAGACATGCTCCAAAACCCCATGAAGCATTCCTGAATAAAATGTTCTGTAATTTCAGCAATTGTTAGCCTGTTCTCTGACCCTTCCATGTGGACCCACAGAGGCAGCCTCAGTCAAGTACAAGTCTACTATCACAGCACTCTGTGGGAGAGATTGAGTCATTGTCAACAGTTCTCCATAGTAAGTGATAGGAACACCACTGCCTGGTGGCCAGAATAGAAAACTGCAGTTTAATTACAGAAAAATAAGTCTGAATTGTTATTACTTCAGAATGACAAACCACCTAGCAGCAAGAGTACTCATTTGTTTCAGTTAGAAAAACCAAATAACTTTTTTTATGTTTCTGCTCCTTTAACTTTAATGGACCAGTGGGATGTAGATTTCATTATAGAACAACTAGTGTAAAAAGCCCGTGTACACGGGCTAAGGTCCTGGTGATGTTAAGAGGCCGGCCCTGCTCTGCGTACTGCCGCCGACACAATCGTGAACTGTAGAGATGGCCTGAAAGGATTCCTACACCTCCCAGCATTCTGTGCGTTCGGGCAGTCTTTACTGTGCATGACGGTTTCTGACAAACATCCTAGCGAATTATTATATAGGATGTGTTGCATACCCCTCCAGTCCTTAAAGAATACTTAAACTAGGGATGAACAATTTGTAGCCCTTGTGCTGTTGTTGAACTACAACTTCCATCACCCTCAGCCAGTCATTGGCCATCTAGGGATGACGGGAGCTGTTGTCCAGTAACAGCCAGAGGGATACTGTTGCCTGGTCTATCCCCTGCAGTTCAGAGGTGAAGCAATCTTTTCCAGGCAGGTTTGGGTTAACTCAAATCTTATAACCTCCGCAGCCCATGCTGGGAATCTGACAGCACTTTTTATAAATGAAATAATAACACAAGATTGGTCCCAGCAAAAGTGGGATATTATTTCATGCAGATTTAAAAAAAAAAAAATGTTGAAACCACTTTTATTTTAGGTAAAAGCTGTATTTGCCAATTTTGGTCCATTATCATCAGATGCTTGAGATGAAGAGAAATTCACCAGTTAATGAATAAAACATGTACTTAATGCCTTTTTTTCTGTAAACACGTAACTGTTATCTTGAATATTTTCTCTTATTATCATGTTGCAATCATCTATATTTATGTACTATCAGCCGTGACATTCTTATTGTCTTCAGCCCCATGTGACTCCTAGGGGTCCGACGGGTGCATAAATGACCACCCATGAAGATAATGCTAATCTTGGTTTGCTCAATAGCTGGGTAATGAAGTTTTATAGTTCGAATATCAGATTTTGTTAGCATTCAGTGTTTGCAAAGAACGTAGAAACATTTTTGCTGCTTATTTTTGCTGTTTATTTATAGCTATATTACTGTTGCGTTATTGTGTCATTACCCATCCCTTTATCTGAGATTAAAAAAAAAACTTAGAAAACAGCATAGTGTTATTATTGAGTGCAAAATGGAGTTATAAAATCGTGGGTATACACACACAAACTGAGGCTGATGTACTAAGATCAGGATCAAACAAACTACACCAGAGGTACCGCGTGTGTGTGATTGTGTGTATATGTTGTGTATATCTGACTGTGTTTACGTATGCAATGAGTATGGTGGGGGCGGACATTTTCCTCCTCTAGAAACAGAAAAGTCAACGTAAGATTCCCTTATTTACTAACATGTGAATAACAAATGTTGTGTCTTTGTTGGACTGAATGAGAGTCCTGAAATGAATTGGATATTATTTGTGAAAAGCTACTAATAACTTATAGAAAGAACCACAAGATGGGATCGCTGATAAATGTCTCTCAAAATAAGAATGAAAATCAACAAATATATTACTTACATCCAGCGGAACACGTGTTATGAACTCCAAGCCGGGGATATTGCAAGCCAGCACTTAAACCCACCCTGCCAGGGAATCGCATCTCTCTGGAAATCCTTCACAAATTATTAAAGTGTGTTTGATCTCAATAAATAAAATGTGTTAAAAGAACATAAAATAATTAAATAGCTCAACACTTTTCAGAGCATGCAGGCTGTTTCTTCTGGAGCCAAAAAAAGTAACTTTTTGTGTGTGTGTATGCATGTTTTTGCATGTGTGTGTATGGGTTTCAGAAATTGTAAGGGGTTTGGAAGGAAAGTAGGAAGAGTAATCACAAGAGTTATTGTATTGATCAATCAACAGTTTGATCCCTTAATAACCTTTTATAAGGCTTACAAAAGGGCCCTTAATGGACTGAAATGATTGATTTATAAATTGACTTTTCTCATTTCTCATAAATACCCTCCTTCCATTTGCCATAACCATACCAGGAATAGAAAACACAGGTGACATCTAAAGATGGGCTATAAAATTGCATTCACAGGTCAAATCAAAATTTTGGTCCTTTAGCACTTTTCACTTTTGCTGAAAGGCTATTACAGTGAATCTCCATCTATTTCTGTAAAGTAGTACTAGCACACATTGAGGTGGATGTAGTATATGGGGTTACCGGACAAATTATAAGCATATACTGATATATGCAATAGCAGTGCTGAGATTGGTGCTCCTGTAAGTGTCCGATAGTACATATTAGGGGACAAAACTCCATCACACCCAGTCTCAGCAATCGTTAAGTTTACACCACCCCCAAAGCAGACTTCCAGGATGTGTTGTAGGTCATATATTGTTTCCTCCTTTGTGAAGTAAAGTCCAGACATATCCATAATCACTCTTTGATGCATAATGACCATTTTGGTGCTAAAGGAGCTTTGTACATAAGTAATAGCAGGAGCAGGGTCCACATTGCTCAAAAAATGGCCCTTTGTGCCAAAATACACTTCATGCTGTGATCATACATGCTTCTTAAATAGAGAGTAATGTTTCATAACAAAAGGATCTACGATTGTTCCTTATAGATTATACTAATGCTGTCCGATGGTTGCATTGTTCATATTGCTCTAGTTGCAATTAAATTATATTATTAAGTGTTCACCTCCCACCCATTTTCCATTGCGTAAGCCACCTCTCCTCAGATCAGAAGTCCAGTCATCGGATTGGACAGATCACAATAAGTGACAATCTTCTCTCTGTCAGTATAAGGAAAACCCTGCCGTCCTTGAAAAAGGACAGTTTTTTCCTTATTTTGAAAGAAGATTGTCCCTCCTTCAGTTCTGAAGACAGAAGACTGACGTCGGTGAACTGGGTGGAGGGGTAAACTTTATAATATAATTTAATCGCAACTAGAGCGATATGAACAGTGCCACCATCGCACCGCATTAATATACACTGTAAGGAACAATTTTAGCTTCTGTTGTTATGAAACATTACTGTCCCTTTAAAGGAGAACTTACACCTCCTAATAATAACCTCTCACTTACCTTATTATGACCAAAAAAACATGGCCTCTATGAATTTTGCCCTTATGCCCTAGTCCAAGAAATAACATTGTCAATCAGTCCTGGATATCATATCTATGGAGGAGGACATGACAGTTGCTGACAGCATCACACAACCTCAAACTCTGCTTACTGAACATGGTAATCTAATTCTTTACTCCTTAAGGACTGGGAAAATCTGGGGTGGATTTCACTTAAGGACCAGAGCAATTCTGACATTTTTGACTATGTCTTTATTCAACAGTGTTTTTCCCTCTAGGTATTTTATTTCAGCCACGCAAGTTATATACCATTTTTGTTTTAGACACACAAGTAGGGCTTTCTTTTGATACCACGTGTATATGGATAACCCACTATTTATTTTATTAAAATTACAGAAAACTGTAAAAAAAAATAAATAAATAAAAAAACACCCTTTTTATTTTTTCTCTTGGGATCATTTGGGCGCAATGAGTTAAGTTTTTATGGAGACTGCATGAAAGGTATTACCAGTCATTCATACCTACAAAATGTCCAGTTTTAAGGGGGCACTGTCCCCCCTGGGGTGAAAATCCCCATGTCCCTCTTTCCTACCATATTTTTCATTTTTTTTGTTATTAGTAAGACTTGTGGTGTGTATAAGTCCAGGGCTCCAAATTTCCACTCGCCTCCTAGTATTTGGCGAGGAGAAATTGAGTGAGGGTGAGTGGAAATTTAAGCCCTGTATGTGTAGACCTCAGCGACACTTAAAACATAAAAAGTTTACAAAGTAAAGGAAAAATCACAGTCTTTCTAGAGACAGTCTGAATCACAGTTTGAGTATCAAGTGTGATGTTCTGATTGCACTTACTAAAACTCTTATCAAAACAGGGGTGGGCTGGGACAGTGGGCTCGGCCGATAGTAGAAATGGGCCACTTGACTGTATTTGCCCTCTGGGCTGTATGTTGCCAGCCCTCCCCTGCCTGGGTTACCTTGCACAGCTATTTTTTTTCACAATGCACTGCAGACCTTTCTAGCACTCATGGGCCATTCATAGCTTTAAAAACCCCTGTTAAATCAAGTGAGAAAAAATAGCTGTGCAGGGTAACCCAGGGAAAGATGAACAACCCCTTCACAGATAATAAACTATGTAATGATAGAATCTTTATGAATAGGTCTCCTGATTGTGTTATATAAAATGAAAGACCTAATAAAAAATGACCGCTATAAATACTTTCATATAAGGGTACTAAACAATATGGGAAGAAATAAAGAGATGGGTGGGGTTAAAGGCGGGGATATGGGTGGGGCTAGTAACTTTTCAGGCCTGACTAGTAGCTCAGGACTTGAAATTTTGAGCCCTGTATAATTCTATTGAATTTCTCCACAAAAATCAAACTCCCATTATTATTTTTATTAACACTTAGCAGATTTGTTTTTTATATTCTATGTTTTAATAAAATATTTACTGTTTGAATTAAAATGAAGGTACATAGCAGAAGAGACTCTGACTGAAACAGAGCGCTCTGTTTCCGCTTCAGCAGAATGATAGCAGCGTTCTCGGAGGTTCGCTGCTATTATTTAACCCATGATTGTCCTGGCACATCGTGGGTCGTTAACAGGTTAAGGACCAGAAGACTGTGCATCACAATGCTTTTCAATTTGTTGCCCACTTTCTCCTTTAAAGAGTTAAGTAGGCTCATGCATTTCCAAGTTGCTTTCAGTAGAAGGCAGTTTTCTGACCACATGAACAACTCACAGGAGCTGTTTTGGGACTACACACTGCTCCAACAGGACCAGGCTTAACCCTTTGAGTGCCAGAGGGGTACGCAACGCATTGCTTTGCGTACCCCTCTGGCACTCAAAGGGTTAATAAAACATGATAATTTCCCTTTAACCCCTTGAGTGCCATAGAGGTGTCCAACGAATTGCAACGCAATGTGTTACCTCTATGGCACTGAAAGGGTCAAGAGAATTTGTTAGTACATCAGGGAGAATAACTCTCTCTCTTGTTGATAAAAGATGAGTGTTGGTACCGTGTTAGCCACAGGAGGCCGTTATAATCAAGTTGATACCTTCATTGGGTAACTAAGCAGACTTAAAGGAGCAGTAAACTTTTTTGATGAAAAAATATATATTGTGGGGATTTTCCTATTGAGTAAAATAATGGTACTCCCACTGCTGAGCGATTTATATTTCCAGAGTTATTACTGTTTAAACCCATGTTTTTTTACATTAGCAGTGCACTCTAGTGGTCAAATTCTAATTAGATTTCCTGTTAGATTCTAATGGAGAGGAAAGTAAGAGACATACAGTTCTCCATAGAATGTGATAGAAACTGCCTGTCACTTCCTGTCAGTTAGAACTATCAGGAAGTAAACACAGTAAATTCACTTCCTGGTTATTTAAACTGCTATAAGTTTTGAATAAAACATCTGACAGGGATGTGATTGACCTTGTTTTATTCAGCAGGAAATGCTGTGTAAAATATGTGTTTCCATAAAAAAAGTTTACTGCTTCTTTAAGATGCAAGCTTTCAAGACCTCTTAGGTCTCTTCCTGAGGAAGAGACCTAAGAGGTCTTGAAAGCTTGCATCCTAAATCTGCTCAGTTAGCCAATAATGGTATCAACTTGACTATAATTGCCTCCTGTAACTCTCTCTCTGGCACTCAAAGGGACAAGAGAACTTGTTAATACATTATTGAGAATAATTCTCTCTCTCTGGCACTCAAAGGGTCGAGAGGAACTGGAGAAATGTTGCAGCAAGCCAACTGGACAATATGGGACAAATGAAATGTCCCCAAAATTCCATTAATTCAAATGGAATGAATGCTGGAGAGGTCACGAAACATTGCAAATCAATGTGTCAGAGACCTCTCTAGCATTAAACTGGTTAAAAATTCTATTTAAATCAATTGATTTTCTTGTATTTGTCCCCTATGGTGCTTTTGGCTCGCCCTAGAATTCCTCAATTTCTTCTTAGTACATCAGTGAGAACAATTCCTGCTAAACCTTGTCCCACACGTTGTGTTCACCTTTGACGCCTCTGAATAGCTGTGAATATGTGTGGGGAGCCATCGATTAAAAATGTAAAAATATTCCACCAAAGTTGGATACACTATTCTTTCCTGCGATCTGCAGAGCACGTTTCCACAAGTCCGTTTCAAGTCCCTATTCTCGAGCAATCTACTCATTTACCTCAGATCCTCCCCATCTCTGTATATCTTGCCCTCGCATGCTGTGTTTTTACTGAAGAAAGAACAGTAAAATCTGTAGAATTTTCTCCGCTGCACAATAAAAATGGGCATTTTTTCCAACGTATGTATACATAAGCCTCCTTTTGTGAATAGAGTGGATAGGGTCAGATAATGTTTGAAGGGAGAGTCTTTATGTCTGGCAGGCTTGCAACTTTCCACATGGATGCACCTACACACAAATAGATTGAATTATGAACAGACCCATTAGTGGTGGGATCACTGGAGGTCGAGTTTTGTCTCCTTTTACCTCCATTCACAATTTTTTTTTTTTTTTTTAGAAAATGGGGGAAAAGAAGATTTGCAATAGAAAAAAAAAAAGATTCATGAAGTATTTTTTGTAACCTACTTTTAAGAACTAGAGGGTGTGCATGGAGCAGCCTCCCGGTGGAAGTGACAGGCCTATTACAATAAATGAATTTAAATTGATGCACACGGACAGAACTAAATGTCTTAATTTGTTTAACAGAAGGACTAACCTAGGTAGCAGTCAGGCACATTAGATTGTAAGCTCTGTGGGGCGGGGTCTGCTTGTCAATGTATGATTCATTTGGTTGTATTTATCCCCCACTAATAATAATGCAATTATTACACTGTAGCCTGTAGCTCTTACGCATGTCCTGGATTTTATTAATTGTACTATTAATGTTTCTATAAAGAGCTGCTTAGTGCTCTAGAAATAAAGATATAGACATACATCTATATAAGTACTGACATTTAAGGATTTCAAAGCCTCATTTAAATTCCTGAGAATTTGGGAAATTTTTATTTGTTCCCCTTGGTGCCGTTGCTGCATTTATATGTATATATATATATGTATATATATATATATATATATATATATATATATATATATATATATATACATACATATATCAATGTAAATTTCGGGCACTCCTAGTGAAGAAAAATTGTAACAACTGCCTGGGTGCTACTAGTTTAAATAGGTATATACAAGAAGAAATGGTATCATACCATGGAGCCAGTGCACACACACGACTTAAGTCCTGTGTGTGCACTGGTTCCATGGTATGATACCATTTCTTCTTGTGTGTGTGTGTGTATATATATATATATATATATATATATATATAAATAAATATATAGGACTCAAAATTTCCACTCGCCACTAGCCAATGGCGAGTGAAAATTTAGCCCTGGCGAGTAGAAATTCAGCCCTGATGGGTATGTTTTGGCTTGTAGTGGTGAGCAACTTTTCAGGTCTGACTAGTAGCAAAGGACTTAAAATTATAAGCTCTGATTATATATATATATATATATATATATATATATATATATATATAAAAATATATATATGAATATGAAAGAACTGGACGCACTCACGGATACGGGTACAAAATTTGTTGAATATTTTTAAAATTGCTTCATTGCATCTCAATAAACAATATGCAGCACAAACACAAATTTTGTACCCGTATCCATGAGTGCGTCCAGTTCTTTCCTATTTGTTGTATACTGTGGATCGGCACCCGGTGGGTGGACGGTGATCAAGATTGTCATTATAGGTGAGTGACTGTGCCAATTTTCTATATGTTATATATACACAATGGATCACACACAAAAATAAATAAATGTACTAATGTGTTTTCTGTAAAGGCTTTGACAAAAATTAGAATGCTGAAATTCATTTATATATTTATGGAAATTATTACACACAACACATTTGTTGTTGTGATACTAATTGAGAGAACTAAAAAAACCTATATATGTGTTTTTACTCCTCAATACTATATGATAATTGATCTATAAAATGTTACGAATTCTCATAAAATTCTAGACTGCATGTTAAGGTTGCCTTGATGAAAAAAGTTAGATAACCACTGCTATAGTATATTCTTTGGCTTTGCAGGAGGATCTTGATGCTGGAACAGAACTATGAGCCTAATTCAGCAAGCTGTAATGGTGCACTTCTAGGTAAAACCAGGTGTACCATAGAGGACAAATGAAAATTTAATTTAATTTAAATGGATCTTATAACCCCTTGAATGCTTTGCAATGTGTTAGAGACCCCTCTAACATTCAAAGGGTTACAAATCCATTATAGATCAATGGGAATTTGGGGAAATGTCTTTTCTTCCCTATGGTGCAGTTGGTATGATCCAGAACTGCATCATTTTAGCTTTCTGAATTAAGCCCTATAAACATTAACAGGATAGTAATGTTTCACAAAAAAAGCAGCTGTGATTAATCTTCATAGTATTTGAGCCATGCAGAGGGTTACTTCAATACTGTCAGATTTGTAGTACAAGAGTAATTGAATGATAAAGTATCCCCCCCCCCTTTTACCCAGTGCAAGCCACCTCCCCTCATATGTGGAATCTGGACTCTTGACCGAACAGGTAGCAGCAAGATACAATCTTCCTACTGTGCCCATAAGGAAAACCCTGCCCCCCTTGACAGGTTTTTCCTTATGTTCACTGAAGATTGTCCCTCGCTGCAATCCATCCAGACAGTCTTGCTGCTCTGAGGTGAGCAGTGTTACATCAGTAAAAGGATCGAGAGGGGGATACTTTATCATTAAATTACTCTGTTGTGAAACATTATTACCCTTTTGAAGAAAAACAGAACTCATCTCCAATAAGGGTGGTGTTCAGTAAGCCAGTGGTTCTCAGTGTTTGTTGCTGAAGGCACCCCTAATATGTCAAGTATGTAAAGAAGGGCACAAATATATAAATATTCTTGGGTTATTCTTGGGTCTCGCAATCTGAGTCACAAAATCAAATATATTGTGCATAATAATTCTCATAAATATACCTTTGAAACTTAACATTCTTATCAGAGTGTTTATAGAATATCACAGACCCTAACTGGAAGTCTGAGGCTCACCAATGTGCCACGGCACCCTGACTGAGAAACACTGCAGTTAGATAAATGGTACAGTTCTGGAGCAAACCAACTGCACTGTATAGAGGAGAGACATAAAAATTCCACAAATTCCCACTGATACATTTGTTAGTTGTAAACACAATAACGTGGGGCTTTCCAGGGAGGTATCCAACACAATGCACCACAACGTAATGCTTCGGATACATCTCTGACACTCAAAGGGTTATGGTAGACCTGTCACCTTTGAAGGGATAGTAATACTTCGTTTTAACTTTATTTTATTTTGTAGGCATTAAAAAAACATGAAGAATGATATAAGTCTTATGTCTCAAACCTTTATGGTTTGAGAGATATTCACAAGCAAAGTTTCCCCTCCCGCCCCTTTTTCCTAGTGTAAGCCATCTCTTCTCAGATGTGGAATGCAGTCTATAGACCAGACAGATAACAGAAGGGGACAATTTTCTTTGTATGAAAACAATGAAAGCCCTTCCCCCCTTGACAAGTTTTTCAGCTTTTCCCCTTATCTTAATTGAAGATTGTCCCTCTCTGCAGTCTACCTGGGCACCTCCCTTCTGATCTGGTTGAACAGGGGGGGGATACTTTGTTTGTGAATATCTCTTAAACCATAAAGGTTTGAGAGATAAGACTTATATCATTCTTCATGTTTTTTAATGCCTACAAAATAAAATAAAGTTAAAACGAAGTATTACTATCCCTTTAAGTCAAGTCAGCTTATTTGAAAATGTCATAAAGAGCTGCTTATGTAACGTTAGCCTAAGGGAGACCAGCAGATATGTAGCCCAGAAGATATTGATACTTATTTCTGAAAAGAGATGTATTTTACTGCAGCACAAGAAAGAAAGCTAGACTGATTTTACAGCTGTAATTCTCTTACATTTAAACCCTTAACCCCTCCAGTATGTTTCCTGCCCTCTACCTCTGACCTCCCCCACCCCAGCCAGGCATTGGCTACCCTCTACCTTTGTTCCCCTGAGGGAAGGGAAGGACAGCTTCTATTGAGCTGGAGGGGAAAAAGGCAGAGGCTGCCTGCCACCCTAATGCATTTCAGGTGCAGTGCAGCTCATGACCCGCAGTTACTGGGAATTCCTCTTTCATGGAAAATAATTGCAGTAACCAACCCCTATCACGAACTGGGTTCAGAGGGTTACCCGCACCTGTTGCACATAGTAGATACACACTGATCTGTTCAATATAGCTCTCTTGCAGTCCTGGAAAACTGCAGGACAGCCAACACCTATTATTGCTCGATCTTGTGGGGCTGAACACTACTTTTCACTTTAAGAACTTGGATGCCGAATGCTGGGGGTCAACTAATAGTTAGCACAGAGGAGTCTCATTCGTTATCGGAATTAACCACACAAATTTCTCCACCAACTAAGATGGCTATACACCTCCACCCCACCTACCTTCAGCCATTTCTTTCAGTGCACAACTGTATGCTTCTTAAAGGAGCAGTACAATTTTAAATGAAAAAAAAATATGTTATAGGTAGTTTTCTTCTAATTCAAGCAAGTGTATTCCAACTGCTGTAATATTTTTTAACTAGTTTTAAAGCCCATGTACAATGGCCAACACTGGTGGCGCTGCAGTCAAGCGGTCCCAGGAAGGTGCGCAGAGAGGACTCCGGTCTGAATTCGGAGTGCCCCACTCTGTATCAGCCAAGGCGCGGGCAGTCTGTACTGCGCATGACGGCTTCTGACAAACATCCTTAGCAAATTATAATATAGTGCAGAAACACAAGAAAAACAAGAAGGCGCTCCTAGTGCATTAACGTAACTTAATTTCTTCACTCAAATTCTTCACCCACATAAGAATGGTACTCACAATATCAAATGATCAGTGTAACAAGTATTTGTTCACTGAAATTCACGCTCAAGGGTTTTGATCCACTGTCCCTTTAAACAGTACAATTCCTTCCAATGATGCAAGAAACTCTTGGGCTGCTCCTTTTATGAAACCAGTGAATGGTCACTCATATACAAAAGAAAAAACACAAAAAAGGGCGCCCAATAGTGCCTGTTATCTCTTTAGATATTGAATATAAGCATACAGGTAATATACTCACAAAGAAGGTGGTTGTGATCTGGACATACGCCCAAACACAACATTCAAAGCCTGCAAGAGAAAATTGTAACCTGTCCTTGCTCAGGTATGAAGACGGTAAAAAACTTCCAATGAGGGAAAAATCACGAAAAAATCATAATAAGCTGCTGAAATCCATATAAAAAATTTTAATATTGTTACCAAAATAACTATATTAAAAACAGTATAAAACGGCAACAGTATACATCAACGTTTCGCAGTGCACTACTGCTTTCTCAAGATACTATGCCTTCTAACAAACGATCAGTCAGTACTGCGCATGACGGCTTCTGACAAACATCCTTAGCAAATTATAATATAGGATTCAACTTATGGCAGTTCAGACTGTTAGTGCCAGCTGGTAATCAGAAGGCATCGTTTTAATAGTGCACTTTATGAGAACTTGAGTCGTTATGTAAGGCTCTCCATTATAAGTGACAGGAACAGCGGCACCTGGTGAGCACAACTGAAGAGTACAGTTTAACCCTTTGAATGCGAAAGAGGTGCCTCTCTAGCACTTAACCTTTCGAGTGCCAGAGGGGTACGGAATTCATTGCAAAGCAATGTATTCTGTACCCCCTGGCACTCAAAGGGTTAAAGGTTTAATGTAGGGAAAAATAAATTTGAGCTGTGGTAAGATTTTTATTGTAAAACCCATAACAGTTTGTGTTCCCTCATTTTAATCAGTAGGAGAGAACTCAGAACAGCTCTGTGCTTCGCTTAAAGCTCTTAAAGGGATAGTAATATTTCACAGAAAAGCAGCTCTGATTAGTCTTCATAGTATTTGGGCCATGGAGAGTGTTATTTCAGTACTATCAGAGTTGTAATTCAATAGTAATTGAATGATAAAGTATCCCCCTCCTGCCCCTTTTACTGATGTAACACTGCTCACCTCAGAGCAGCAAGACTGTCCGGATGGATCGCAGAGAGGGAAAATCTTCAGTGAGCATAAGGAAAAACCTGTCAAGGGGGCAGAGTTTTCCTTATGCTCATAGTAAGAAGATTGTCCCTTGCTGTGATCTGTCCGGTTCCAGGACCAGATTCCACATCTGCTGTGTGAGCTGTGTTACACTAGGTAAAAAGGGCTTGAGGGAGATACTTTATCATTAATTACTCTTGAACTACAGCTCTGACAGTATTGAAATAGCACTCTCCATGGCCCAAATACTATGAAGAGTAATCATACCTGATTTTTTTGTGAAACATTACTATCCGTTTAAAGAATAAGTAACACTACTTAATAAGGACTTCCATCTTACCTTACTATGGTCAGAATATCTCAATGGGCCCTATGAATTCTTTCTTTGTGCCTTTGTTGAAGAGATAACACTGGCATTGTGCTAACTGCTCTCATGATTTACCTCCTTCAGGTGAATGAGCTGATTGATGAATTGAAAACAGTTATCAAGACACATAAAGGTCAGCTCTCTGCAATGGCCCCACAATTACAGGCTGAGAGAGAGCAATGTGCTGCTTACATCTACCAGCACATTAAAGATCCCCCTTCCAGTGCGGTTCTTCCACAAGGCCTTCATTTAAAGGTGAGGGTTTGTAATGGTGGGCTCCTGGCATCAAAGGCCATGGCTGGATTAACTGTCAGACACCCCTAGCAGTGTTGCCTTTAAGGTGAGAATGTGTGAGCAACCCAGCACTGAAACAGTTAAGTAGGACTATTTATGCAGGGCTGCACTGGAAAAACCGATGCACTATGCGGTCCCGCTTGTTACAATTTTAACTATTTCAGTGCTGGACTCCTCACTGGTGCACACTTTAAAGAGGATACTGGCCCTTAGGTGCCCTTACTTTCTCTCATGATCCCACCTCTTTTCCTTACATGACTCTGTCATCAGTCCCGCTCAACAATGCTTGGTTACAAAAAAATCCCTGTTTCTTAAATCTAAGTTCTTAAAGGAATAGTAAAATGTAAAAAAAATATATATTGTAGGGTTTATCCTCCTCAGAAACACAAATGTACTGCTGAGAGCTGTTTTATTCAGAAGTTATCGCCGTTCAAAATTAATTTTTTAGGTGTAATATCTCAATGGCCTGAAATTTTACAGTGTCACTGTTGCTACACAATCCTATGGAGGTTTGTGGTTAACTGACCAGAGCTGTCCATAGGATTGTGTAGCAACAGCACCACTGTAAGTTTTCAGGCCATTGATATATTGCATCTAAAAAAAATTAAAGTTTGAGTTGCAATAAATTTTGAATAAAACACCTCTCGACAGTGGGAGTACTCTTGTTTTACTCAGGATAAACACTACTATAAATATATATATATATATATATATATATATATATTACATTTTAAATGTTACTATCCCTTTAACGCTTTGTATGTTAAACATACCTGGGGACCTACTTGTTCCAAGTCTCCAGAGAAACACTATAGAGCTGAGGGTATCCAAATGATGGGAGAGACTCAGTAAGGTATGATAACGAGGTGATAAATTGGAGATGATTTCTCTAGTTCCTGTGTTATTCTATGGAGCCAATCATCCAATCATCCTCTGTCCTCGAAGACCCAGGTAAGGTGCTAAAACAGTGTCCAATACATTTCTTGCCCAAGCTATGTAGACCCGTCTATCATCCAAGGGGATAATTAGCTTAACTCTGCCAGAGGGGTACTCAACACATTGCAAAGCAATGCTTTGTGTATGCCTCTGGCTCTCACAGGGTTAACAGTAACATTTAATGTGACAAGCAGAACACTTGTTACAATTTTTTTCTGCAGGATGGCACAGATAAACCTCTGTACAGATGTATTTATTCACATTTTACCTTAAATGTGAACTAAAACTGTCTAATCCCTTAACCCTTTGAGTGACAGAGTGGTACGGAATGCATTGCTTTGCAATACATTCTGTACCACTCTGGCACTCAAAGGGTTAAGGACCAGCCACGCAACTGCACCCGGCACTTAAAGGGTTAATAATACCCAAAATAAAGTTTATTCGGTATGGTAGATTTTACAAAAATAAAGTATTTGGAGAAAGTCCTATGTCTCAAACCTTTACGATTTGAGAGATAATTGCATCTAATGTTCCTCCTTCCCTCCCCTTCTCCTGAAGTTAGTGCTCTGCTGACAGCAGGTGATTCCTGTCTGGGGACCAGCCAGTGGCTCTTCAGCAAAACCGAAATAGCGATCTTTAAAAAGAAGTACTTCACTGGAACAGTCTACAAACTGTGCCTGGTTTGCAAGCACGCTCTGTAGACCATTCCAATGAAGTAGTTCTTTTTAAAGATCGCTATTTCTGCTCTGCCGAAGAGCCTCATTGGGTCGCACAACTCGACTCTCCTTCTGTCAGCTTTACAGCTGACATGGGGGGGCGGGGGAAATTTAGCGGCGAATATCTCTCAAACCATAAAGGCCTGAGATATAGGACTTTCTCAAAATACTTTATTTTTGTAAAATCTACCATACTGAATAAACTTTATTTTGGGCATTACTAACCCTGTAAAGGGACATTATTGCTTGAAAATAATTTTATTTTATATTGTAGCCCTTAAAAAAACATTAAAATGATATAAGTCTTATATTAGCAAGTAAAGTTAATAATAATAAAAGTAAAGTTCCCTTTTCCTGGCTGTTTTAGCCAAGTCTGCCATCTAGTGGACAGATTTGGAATTCGGTCCACAGTTCAGCGGGCAGCTCTTTCGCAGTGCCGAAATCACGATCTTTAAAAAGAACTACCTCATTGGAACTGTCTACAAAGTGTGCCTGGCTTGCAAGCACACTTTGTAGTCCATTCCAATTAAGAAATTCTTTTTAAAGATGGTGATCTCAGCACTTCTGGAGAGGCACAGCCGGTCCCTGGACCGGATTCCAAATCTGAAGGGTGGAGCAGTGACGTCACTCCAGGGGAAACTTTACTTCTGAATATCTCCCAAACCAAAAAAATGTTTGGGAGATAAGACTTATATCACTTTTAATGTTTTTTAAGGGCTACAATATAAAATAAAATTATTTTCAAGCAATACTATCCCTTTAAGGACCACAGGGCAAATTTTTTTTTCGGAAATGCAATCAGAGGTCCATGAACGGTGTGCAGCTGCGCGGGGACCCCTGAATTCCATGACGTACATATAAATCATAGGTCCTTAATGTAAATGTGGGTCTTTAAGGGGCTAATAATACCTCCCCTACATACACACTTACCTAACTATGGCCAGAAAATTCTAATGGCCCCTATAATTTTTTGTATTTCTGCCTTTGTTCAAGAGATAACATCTCCAGAGAGTCCTGGACGTCACGTCCATGGAGGTGCTGAAGCACAGAGTGCACAAATCTACTTAACACTTTCATCACCAGGTGGGGGGGGATAACGAATTGTAAAACGAATGCATTGCTCACCCCTCTGGTCCTTAACCCCTTGAATGACAGAGGGGTACGCAATGCATCGCAGAGCAATGAGATGTGTACCTCTATGGCACTCAGACAGTTAAAGGGTTAAGATTATTATGTGATTGAGGTCCTGGGTTCTCCTAGCAACTGTCATGTCCGCTTCCATGGACATGACATCCAGGACTGACTGAACATGTTATTTCTTGAATAAAGGCACAATGAAAAAATTCATGGGGACCAATCAGTATTAACTGGCCATAGTAAAATAAGTGGGGGGTTATTATAGGGAGGTGTTAAATGAATAGTTGCCCCCCACTTTTTTTCCCCTCTAGCACTCAAAGGGTTAAAGTGGAATTGTCACTGTAACAACTATATTTGACTTTGAAAGAGCTTTCATAAGTACCTATATGTTTGTTAGCCAAATTTTATTTCAAATGATAGTTTTTGAGACATTTAGGTTTATTTATGTGTCAGTTTATGCAAATAAGCTAGTTTCTGGTAGGAAGTAGCAGTTGGGGTGGGGGAGCAGAGTGGTAGGGCCTGCCAGATTTGCTCCAACTGACAAAGTTAAATATATCATAAACTTTTTTTTTTAAATAAAAAATATCCAACATAAAAAGAGGTTCTTTTTGAAATCCCTTTCAAAATCACCTGTTTGTTACAAAGTGACAGTTCTATTGTATCCCCTTAAGGACCAGCGGTCCCGGGGTGTTTGGTCCTTTAAGGACCACATAGCGAAGTTTGACGTGCCAGCACATTGGACTGATTGTGTGTGCCGGCACGCCGAACGGGGGACTGATAGTGAACACTGCAGTCTTGGAGCGGTCAATTTCAGTCCCCACTACTACTCACAGTGCTCCCGCAGGAGTGCTGTGAGTAAAAAATATGTGACGTACCAGGACCATCACTGGTCCTTTAGGCAAAAACAGCAGTGATGGCCCTGACACATCACTGGCCATTAAGGGGTTAATTGTATCCATTAATTTTTACATACTGACTTTCTTTCATTTGTTGTACATACTACTGTAGCTTCATACGTCTATTTTCAGTCCCATGGACGCCCTCTACCTGCAGCAGTCTGCTACTTGACTGCTGTTGATACAAAGGATCGTAAGGCCTGAGCGGGCCATATGCAGGAACAAGTAGAGTAATGTGTTGCACGTTGCTTTGTGCAAACGCAAATTGCCCAACTTCCCAGTGATTTAAATAGGGACTTTAACCTTAAATACTAGACTGGTCTCCACCGCATTGCTTCACAATGTGTTGGTGATCCTTCTAGCATTCAAGAGGATTAAAAGCCCTAAATGACATCAATTTAAATGTTTTATTGTTTCCTATGATACAGTTAGTTGGCCCCAGGATTGCTTTACTTATGTCTTGTCCATGTGGCCCTAGGTTGCCGTCACATGCCGAGCCTGGTATCTGTTTACATTCTTATGTTTGCAGGATTAGGCTTATAGTACAGTTGTTTAACCCTTTGAGTGCCAGAGGGGTAGTCAAAGAATTGGACACCTCTCTGGCACTCAAAGGGTTAAGCTCTTGAGGACACGAGTGATGCACAGCACATCGCGAAGCAGAGCATTGCACTCCCCTCTGCTCCTCAAGGGGTTGTATGACCAAATTATATAAGTTTTATTGTACACTGTACTGTGGGTATGGATAAGGATAATGAGGTTGTGATATCTGCTGTTGCAGGTGTTTGAAAATGGCAGAGACACTGGCGGGGCCCTCATCTATATCAGCTATAAAGAACTTCAGGGGGGATCTGTTCAACATTCTAAAGACATGATGCAGAAGGTAAGTCTTCTCACACCCATCCAGTGAAACAATGGGTCAGGTCTGTGATGTTCCAGTAGTTTATGCTTTTATGGGATCAGGGGGATCCATGGACATACTTGGGAATGTCTCTCTGAGCCCCCGTAGAGGGCTCATGTGCTGCTGGACAGGGAAAATCAATGACAATATTCTCTTCATAACAGAGATGGCGCCTGATCTGGTTGGCGGGGATTGCTAGTCTGCAAGCCCCATGGAAAGTGGGTGGGAAGTGGGCAGAACAGGGTGTAAAGGAGGGAAGTGGGAGGGAAGGAGAAGAAACTCACACCAACCTCTGCCCCCAGTGACCTGGTAAAGCAATCGGAAACCAAAGTCTACGGGGGGCAGAGTTGGAGACTTCCCAGGTATGCCCATGGGTAAATCATTGTCTAATTTTGGTAAATTAGAAAAGGTATTGTTACCAAACCTCCCCTTTAAACCCCTTAAGGTCAAGTGACGTGTCAGGACTGTCACCAGTTTCCTGTCCTAAAGGACTGGTGACAGTCCTGGCAATTCACATATTTTGTGCTTACAGCACTCCTGCAGGATCACTGTAAGCACTAGCGGAGTTTGAAATTGAGCGCTCCAAGACCAGAGTGGTCTCTCTCAGACCCCTGTTCTGCGCGCCAGTACATGTCATCAGTCACGTGTGGAGGCTCACCAAAGTCCTCTATGTGGTCCTTAACCACAATCCAACTCTTAAGGGGTTAAAGAATAACTAACACCTCTCAGTAATATCTCCACCAACCTTACTAATCCCAATGACGAATTTTAGTCTTGTACCTTGGTTCAAGAGAGAGAACATTTTCAGTCAGTCCTCGATGTTACATCCATGGAGGCAGACCTGACAGCTGATGGCTATTTTTTCAAACTGATGTAGGCAGAGTGCATGAGCCTGGTTAAGATTAAATTGTTTATCTAGCAGAGTTTGAGGTCCTGCGGTCCTGTTAGCAACTGACATGTCCGCCTCCATGAACATTAGATCAGGTCTGGCTGAAAATGTTTGGAAATGTTATCTCTTCAGCCAAGGAGCAAGAGAGAAATTCAAAAGGGCCATTATGATTTTTTCAACACTCTTGTGACAACAATGGAGAAAACTTAGTGCATGTTTAACACCATATGGAGGGACGTAACTGAGTGGGAAAGAAAGGAAAAAAAATATTTTAGAAAATTGCGGAAGGGGGGAAATTAGGGCAGGATGAGACGAGGAGTCAGAGGAGGGGGAGACAGTGGTACATCTGGAACGAGGGCCCGCTCCGGGTAAGCCACGCACGCCAGCAAGTCTGTGCCACAGAAGTGACTGGTTAAAGTATATAATAGGAGTATCACAGTCAACGCGGGGATCCCAACCACTAACTTATGATTGTAAGGAGACTGGGGAAAAGCTCATGGAAGAGTATATAGGGGCCCAGCTGAACGTGGAGAGGAGACTTGGTCTGATAACCATGGGGTAAAGGCAGAATGTTATTTTTCTTAACCCTTTGAAAGCCAGAGAGTGATTCAATGCATTGCACTGCAATGCACCGGATACTTTTCTGGCACTCAGACGGATGAGGGAAGGTCTGTGCATCTTAAAGGAGCATTAACCTCTCCTAGTTATAAATTTTCACTTACTTTAATCTGGGCTTAAAGTCCTAATGACCACTACCAACCAATTCTATTTGGATTGTTTCCTCCAAATGAACCTTTAGTACTAGATATCATGGAAGTGGACATGATTCTTTGTTGTCTGACTCCAGGGACCCAAACTCCTCCCACTATAGGGGACAAATGCACACTTCCATTGATCTAAATGGAGCTTTTAACCCTTTGAGTGCCAGAGAGGTATCCAACACATTGCTTTGCAATACGTTTGATACTTCTCTGGCATTTAGGGGGTTATTCCTTTGAATGCTTTGCCTTGTGCTGGAGACCACTCTGCATTCAGTGAATTAAGGCTCTATGTAAATATCCGCACAGAACTGGCTGATAGTGGTCATTAGGACTATACGTGCAAGGTTATAACTAGGAGACGTTAATGTTATTTTAACACTTTGAGTGGCAGAGAAATATTCAGCAGTTTGCAATGCAAATAAGCCATTGGAGACAGAGAAAGCAAATCACTGTAAATATGGGAAGGTGTTGGTAATCGAGGTATAATCACAGGGATAGATGGCAAAGACAGCTCAGATGGATTCTGGTGAAGTTTGCCACAGTATCACCAGGCAGGACCCATATTGATCCTAGGTGCATCTCCAAACCTGGGAACTTTGTCTTCTGGAGTATCCAGAGAGGACTCTTTTGGTGCCACTGGGGGATATAAATGATGTGATCTGAGTAAAAAAAGGGGTGTGGCTTACTTGTGAGTGGGGGTGGGGCTTATAATCATGTCACAAAAGTGGGAAGGAAGTGGGAGGAACGGTAGCCTTTTAAAAGGTTGCAACAGTGCACGGCTAGGTGGCATGTTAAACATGGTGCGATGATCAAAAGCGCGGCATGAGAATCTCGCCCTGCATAAAAAGCGCAAGATTCTCATGTCGCATCCTGAAATGATGTTGCATACCTTGGCCCACATACTTTGCTACTAGTAGACATCATCATTGAGAGCATTAATAACTGATACAGATTCCCTTGGGTTTGAAGGAAAATACTATTTGAAATGAGTTGTACCTCCAATACTAATTAGAAAAACATAATAGGTTGCCCTCCTAGTAACCTGTTGGCCGCATACCTTGGCCTGCATACTTTTAACCCGTTGCCCCTGGTACTTTAAGGCTGGGGTGAACTGCACCACATAGAGCTCTCTGATCCGCTGCCCATAGTACAGAGAGATCAGGGCTATACCTAGGTGTCTGAAGTGAAGCCAGCACAGAAAGTTAACTTTACTGTCTGCACTGGCTTCACTTCAGACACTTAGGTATGGCTCTGATTTCTCTGTACTATGAAGCCATACACCTGTCATGCATTGGGCAGCGGATCAGGGAGCGCTATGTGTTGCAGATCACCCCAGCCTTAAAGTACCACGGACAATGGGTTAAAAGGATGCGGACCAAGGTACGCAGCCAACGGGTTTCTAGGAGGGCAAGCTGTGATGTTTTTCCTATTAGTACTGGAGGTACAATTCATTCCAAATAGTATTTTCCTTCAAACCCAAGGGAATCTGTATCAAGTTATTAATGTTCTCAGTGATGATGTCTAATAGCAGTAAACTATGTCGGCCAAGATATGCAGTGACCTTTCAGGACGCAACATGAGAATCTCACTCTTTCATGGAGGGCGAGATTCTCATATCTCCCTTATGATCATGGTGCCCAATGTTTTCTGCACAACCTTTTAAAAGTGAATCGGAGCAACTGGATGGGGAGGGATTAGAAGAGGGAGGGAAATGGGAGGAGCAGGGCGGGAAGGAAGAGAAGAGGGAGGAGTTTCTTATGAAACTCCCCACCATCGAGAATCAGTGTCTATCCCATGAGGCCCGGTAATCAACTGGAAAAACCAGAGTCTCCAGGGCACGTCCGAGAGTTTCCGCATATAGTGCATTTCACCCCATTTCTGCTTCGTATATAAGCCTCACTATGATTATTATTATAAATAATCAAATAAGAGAACTACAAGTACAATTGTTACACTTAGAATAGTGATATATTAGATTGGAGAACTGTACTCCTTCATGGTGCTTGCTGTTTGTCAGCCTACACGGTCAATGTTTATAAAGCAGCAGTAAACTTTTTTTATGAAAAAATATTTTTTGTAGGGATTTTCCTATTGAGTAAAATAAGGGTACTCCCACTGCGAGAGATTTATATTTCCAGAGTTATTACAGTTTAAACCCATGTTTTTTTACATTAGCAGTGCCATCTAGTGGTCAAATTCTAATTAGATTTCCTGTTAGATTCTAATGGAGAGGAAAGTCAGAAAAGTCAGAGACATACAGTTCTCCATAGAATGTGATAGAAACTGCCTGTCACTTCCTATCAGAACTATCAGGAAGTAAATGCAGTAAATTCACCTCCTGATTATTTAAACTGCTATAAATTTTGAATAAAACACCTGACAGCAGTGGGAGTGACCTTGTTTTATTCAGCAGGAAATGCTCTATAAAATATGTGTTTTCATAAAAAAAGTTTACTGCTCCTTTAACCCTTTGAGTGCCAGAGGAGTACACAAAGCATTGCAAAGCAATGTGTTGCGTACCCCTCTGGCACTCAAAGGGTTAAAATAATTATCAGGATTTTAAGTTCATGGTAAGCCTTTACTTGTACTCGCTGAAAAACCATCTGACTGGCTTTATAATTATTCACTTACAATATTGCATATTTCGATATTTATAATTTATCATTTTGACTTTTGCTATATTTTTAAAGTCTTAAGAAGTTTTAGTCCTGTAATAAAGTTTAAATATAGAGTTTAAACAATTATGTAATTAGATGTCATGGGTGTTCAATATGTAGCCCTCCAACTGTTGTTAGACTACAACTCGCATCATCCTGAGCTAGTCAAAGAGGATAGGAATCATACTCCATTCCTTTCTGTGTCTGAGAAGTGTCCATTGCATTGCGATGCAAGGTGAGATGCAATTTTTTGGACACCCTTCTGGCACTCAAATGGTTGAGCCACTTCTGAAACTGCAACTGTCATTTTGAAAGACTTCAACATCACCTGTAATTATGTTTCCATTTTTTTACTTCAAATTTTATCTGTCATTTTGAGTAAATGAACTAGTACTGGCCAGCAGGAAATGGCAGTTGGGAGGGAAAGCAGTGTGAAATGTTAGAATCTGCCTGACATGCTACCCAGTGCTATTTAATTTTCATAACATGAGAAATAAATAAAGATAAATATCACTTCAACTATTGTTTGAAATAAAAAATGAGTAACATATACAGGTAATTGTGAAAGCTCTTTTAAAACACCTCTTTGTTACAAAGTGACAGTTCACTTTTTAATTAAGAGGTTGTCAACATGGATAAAATGTCTTCCAACACTCCTTATGTGTTAATGCCTACATTATTCTGGCGTAATGCCACTATTCTCACATCTCAGATGAACACACAGACACGCACGCACGAACACAGACACAAACACACGCATCTAAATATGATTTTCAGGATTCCGCAAGTCATTGTTTGTTTGCTGCCTCCCTTCACCCAAACTAACCTGCTATGAGGATACTGGCACTATCATGTAACCAAATAAGGAGTGTAGTCAGCGTGCTAAAATGGCTGCAGTTATCTGAGAAAAAGCGAGTCATTTGTGTTTACATGAAACGCGTGAACCATTCCTCCCACTTCATCTGATGAGATAGAAGCTGTTAACCCCACAAGGGCTTGCTGCTTGATGACTGGTCTCACTGGCTCTCAAGGATATCATTAAAATTTTATTTTGCCAGAGTTGCAATACTGGCAAAACCAGGGCCATTTTAACAACAGGGCAAAGTAAGCAACCCCTCCGCCCCAAACAAGGGCAACTCTGACTCACTAGCATCACAGCTTCTATATGCCATTTGGATCTCCTTCTTGGGGGCTAAACTATCATCTGTGCAGTAAGTGCAAAGCTCTGGTCCCAGCCAACTTTAAGAGCCTAAGGAATGCTGATAATATGCTACGTAGAGGTTTCACACGACATTCTTTAAAGCTGAATGTACGATCAAAAAGGAGAAAACTGGTAGAAATATTATTTAACCCATTGGATGATGAGGTCTCCAATTAATTGTGAAACTGAGATAGGCCCATATTTATAATGGAGTTATTCTGGAGTAAACCAACTGCACCATGGGGACAAATGCAAATTCCTGTTAAACTAAATTGAGCTTTTAACCCCTTGAATGCTTGAGAGGTCTCTAATGCATTGTTTCACAATGCATTGGAGACATCTCTAAAATTCAAGGAGTTAAAAAGCTCTGTTCAAAGGCATAGAAATTTAGGAATTGTCATTTGTCACCTATGATGCAGTTGGTTTACTCCAGAATAACATAGGGGGAGATATATAAGAATTGTGCATATGTAAGAATTGTTGCAAAAATTCACTAAGACGGGTCATATTTATAAAGACTTAAGTCCATGTTTATAAATTTGTTTATATGAGAATATTCTGAGGAAATTCACAGAAAATGTATAACTGGGAATATTTTTTAGCACACATTGGTAGCACAATATTCTTCCATTAGTACCCGGCACTGAGATTTAATCACTAAAACTGCCTTTATTTTTGGTGCAATTAGTGAATTTCTTGATAAGTATATTGGGGAGATTTATAAAAAACATTCCTAGTACTTTTTAAAGGGATAGTAATACTTCGTTTTATCTTTATTTTATTTTGTAGGCATTAAAAAAACATGAACGATATTTAAGTCTTATCTCTCAAACCTTTATGGTTTAAGAGATATTCACAAACAAAGTATCCCCCCCCTGTTCAGCCAGATCAGAAGGGAGGTGCCCAGGTAGACTGCAGAGAGGGACAATCTTCAATTAAGATAAGGGAAAAAGCTGAAAAACTTGTCAAGGGGGGAAGGGCTTTCATTGTTTTCATACAAAGAAGATTGTCCCCTGCTGTTATCTGTCTGGTCTTACAACCAGATTCACATCTGAGAAGAGATGGCTTACACTAGGAAAAAGGGGCGGGAGGGGGAAACTTTGCTTGTGAATATCTCTTAAACCATAAAGGTTTGAGAGATAAGACTTATATCGTTCTTCATGTTTTTTTCATGCCTACAAAATAAAATAAAGATAAAACAAAGTATTACTATCCCTTTAAGGAACAGTCCTCGAGTCATGTCTTCTGGAGATAATGTTGGGCTGATTTATAAATGATTAAAAACATTTTTATAAATATTACTTTATTACTCTGATGTCCCTGCTTGGAATACTTAAGGAGAGCATATACCTGACATTAAAGGGATAGTAGTGTTTCATAATAAAAGCAGCTGTAATTAATCATCATAGTATTTGGACCTTGGAGAGTGTTATATCAATACTGTCAGAGTTGTAGTTCAAGAGTAATTCAATGACAAAGTATCCCCCTCCCGCTCCTTTTACTGATGTAACACTGCTCAGCCAGAGCAGAAGGGAGGTGCCCAGATAGATTGCAGAGAGGGACAATCTTCAATTAAGATAAGGGAAAAAGCTGGAAAGCTTGTCAAGGGGGACAGGGCTTTCATTTTTCTCATAGGAAGAAGATTGTCCCCTACTGTTATCTGTCTGGTCTTACAACCAGATTCCACATCTGAGAAGAGATGGCTTACACTAGGTAAAAGGTACAGGAGTGGAAACTTTGCTTGTGAATATCTCTCAAACCATAAAGGTTTGAGAGATAAAACTTATATCGTTCTTCATGCTTTTTTAATGCCTACAAAATAAAATAAAGATAAAACAAAGTACTACTATCCATTTAAGATTCAGGTGGAAATTTTGTCTCAATATTGTTGTAAATAGTGACATTCCTTTATAAATTAGCTTCACAACTTTTTCCAAACATTGAAACTCCATTAAAAACAGCCTTTTTAACGCTTTTTTTTTGCTTACCTACACTTTTATAAATCTCCCCCTTTGTGACATGGGGGGAGAGTTATAAAAGTGGAGTTACGGAAAAGAAGAGTTAAAATGGATGTAAGATTGTTGTTGCTAGTTATAAAAGTATTAATGACAGTTTAGGAGGACATAACGCCGTGTAGTATGTGTTTTATAAAATGGAGTAAGGAAGTTTGTAAAAAATGGCTCAGTGAATTTATAAAGAAATGTCGCTATTTTAATTCTCAACAAATATTTAAGGCCATATTTGAGCGGTCCATATTCTTTACGGTCATCACATTTATACATGTAACTTAAATACTTTATAAATACCAACACTCATAATAAGGAGTAAGGACATTTTAAGGATGCGTTGACAAAAACAAACAAGAATACTTTTTATAAATCTCCCCTACAGTTCTTATTTGAATAAGGTTATTTCTACTCCACTTTTCAAAAAAGACGACTGACTGGAGTTAGCATTTGGAGAAAAAAGGGGGAGATTAATTAAAAATGCTCCTAGTACTTTTTAAGGAACGATCCTTAAAGGGATAGTATTTCTTGAAAATAATTTTATTTTATATTGTAGCCCTTAAAAAACATTTAAAATGATATAAGTCTTATCTCCCAAACCTTTATGGTTTGGGAGATATTAGCAAGTAAAGTTTCCCCTGGAGTGACATCACTGCTCAAGCCCTCAGATTTGGAATCTGGTCCACAGACCGGCCGCGGCTCTTCAGCAGTGTCGAGATCACAATCTTTAAAAATAATTTCTTCATTGGAATGGTCTACAAAGTGTGCTTGCAAGCCAGGCACACTTTGTAGACAGTTCCAATGAAGTAGTTATTTTTAAAGATCATAATCTCCGCACTGCTAAAGAGCTGCCGGCTGATCTGTGGACCGGATTCCAAATCTGTCCATTAGATGGCAGACTTGGCTAAAACAGCCAGGAAAAGGGAACTTTACTTTACTTTACTTGCTAATATCTCCCAAACCATAAAGGTTTGGGAGATAAGACATATCATTTTTTAATGTTTTTTAAGGGCTACAATATAAAATAAAATAATTTTCAAGCAATACTCTCCCTTTAAGCCATTGCACTTGGAGATAATGTGAGGCTGATTTATACATTCTTTACTGCGTTTTGATAAATATGGTGTTATTACTCTGATATTAATGCCTGGAATAGTTAAGGACAGTACATACCTGGCGTTAAGATTCTGGTAAAATTGTTGCAACTAGCAACATTTCTTTATAAATTCATGGTACAACTTTTTACAAATGTTACTCCAATTTTTAAAAAACAAACTACATGGCTTACAGCCCTCCTAAACTGGCGTTCTTCGATTTATAACTATCAGAGACACAGTTACAGCCATTCTAATTCTTCATTTTGCTTAAAGGGATAGTACTACTTCGTTTTATCTTTATTTTATTTTGTAGGCATTAAAAAAACATGAAGAACGATATAAGTCTTATCGCTCAAACCTTTATGGTTTAAGAGATATTCACAAGCAAAGTACCCCCCCCCCCGTTCAGCCAGATCAGAAGGGAGGTGCCCAGGTAGACTGCAGAGAGGGACAATCTTCAATTAAGATAAGGGAAAAAGCTGAAAAACTTGTCAAGGGGAGAAGGGTTTTCATATTTTTCATACAAAGAAAATTGTCCCCTTCTGTTATCTGTCTGGTCTTACAACCAGATTCACATCTGAGAGGAGATGGCTTACACTAGGAAAAAGGGGCGGGGAGGGGAACTTTGCTTGTGAATATCTCATAAACCATAAAGGTTTGAGAGATAAGACTTGTATCGTTCTTAATGTTTTTTTAATGCCTACAAAATAAAATAAAGTTAAAACGAAGTATTACTATCCCTTTAACTCCGCGTTTATAATTCTCCCCCAATATTGTTAAACGTTTATACATTTCCTTATGTCGCTTTGCAACATTTTTTCAGACACTTTCTTTATCACTGCTGGTTTAATAAATATCCCCCATGGAGCCTTAGGAACAAGCATTTCTGGTGAAAACCAGCTACATTACAGAAGGCAAATAAAACTGCTCATGGAAAAAATAGATGATTTTGAGAAAGGTTTCAAAATCACCTATATTTATGTTAAACATTTTTGATATCAAACAGTAGTTTAGGAGATATTTAACTGTGTTATTTATCAGTTTATGCAAATTAGCTAGTACTGGCTGGAAGAGTGGCAGTTGGGATGGGGAGCAGTACGGAATGTTAGTACCTGGGTTGCATGCCAGTCAATACTATGTAATTTGCATAAACTGACAAATGAATAAATATCTCATAAACTTTTATTTTTTTGAAATACAAAATGGCTCACATAGCTTATTTTGAAAGCTCTTTCCAAACTGACTGTTTGTTACAAAGTGACAACTCCACTTTAACCCCTTGATTGCTGGAGAAGTCTCCAATGCATTGGAGACCTCATTAACACCCAAGGGTTTAAAAGCCCCATTTAAATCAATGGCAATTTTGGTAATTTTTATTTTACCCCACGGAGTAGTTGGTTTAGTCCAGAATTGCTCGAGAGAGGAGAGGGGGAATTACCACACATCCTCACTGTGCTTTGCAGTGCTTTGGGTACCTTTCTGGCACTCAAAGGATTAAACATCTCCACCACCCAAGAGGTTAGCTCTTGGTGAAATTATCATAGTCAAATCCATCTCTATATTCTTCTATCCTTAAAGGGATAGCAATAGTTAAAATGTAAAAAAAAATATGTTGTAGGGTTCATTTCCCTGAGTAAAACAAGGGTAATCCCCCTGCTGAAAAGTGTTTTATTCAAAAGTTATTACAGCTCAAATTTGAATTTTTTAGGAGCCATATCACAGAGGCCTGAAATTGTACAGTCGGGCTGTTGCTACACCATCCTATGGAGATTTATGGTCTATGGACCAGAGCTGTCCATAGGATGGTGTAACAACAGCGCCACTGCACAATTTCAGGCCACTGTGATATTGCGCCTAAAAAAATTAAACTTTGAGCTGTAATAACTTTTGAACAAAACAACTTTCAGCAGTGAGAGTACCCTTTTTTTTACTCAGGGGGATAAACACTACAATATATATATATTTTTTTACATATTAAGTATTACAATCCCTTTAACCCTTTAAATGCCAGAGAAGTACACATTATACCAAATTAAAAACTGTCTGTATGTTGTTGTAGGTGTTTGTTTGGAATATAAATAGTTTTTCAGCAATGAACCTTTAGTTGTCCATGTCACAGTCTGACATAGTATGCTAATTAGTTCCTGTATTAAGCCAATATTACCGCACAATGTGCT
This sequence comes from Rhinophrynus dorsalis, assembly GCA_037306005.1. Taxonomy (NCBI): domain Eukaryota; kingdom Metazoa; phylum Chordata; class Amphibia; order Anura; family Rhinophrynidae; genus Rhinophrynus; species Rhinophrynus dorsalis. Next base: position 455,355,331 of record CM074722.1, read on the forward strand.
ATGAATTAATCTAGATAGAAACCACACACTGGGGGCATATCTAATACCAATGTGAGAGAGTGAGAGGTTTGACCTGGAATATAATTAATTAATATACTGTACAGGGAATTAGCGTTACATGCCACACTGTGCCATCAAAATATCAAGATTGATTTGGTTTGAAAGACATTTCCTGTGCATATGAATGCAGACGACACCGTAATCTACATTAAGGGCCATATGTTCAAAGAAGTAGCGAAATAGCTTTTGTCGTTTGTAACGACTTTTCAAAGTACAGTGTCGTTGGCCTCATTAATATTTTCAGAGAGTGTCGGTTGTGATTGGATATGTGTCATTTGTCCTGACTGAAATTGTCATATGTAAAGACAAAAAATGTCTTAACTAAAGACAGAAAATGTCTTAACTAACAACAAAAATATTTTAACTAACGACAAAAATGTTTTAACTAAAAACAAAAATTCTCGCATTCAGATATTCACATTCCCACCACTTTTTTCTTAACGTACAAATTTTGTCTTTTGTAAGACATTTTTTTGTCGTTAGTTACAACAAATTTTCTTTTCCTCTATACAACACTGGAGAATAGTTTAGCCACACCCTTGCCCCACCCCTTTGCACAGCAATTCTGTAGTTGTGTCGTACACAACGGACATTACTAGTTTTTTGTCATTACTCTATAGAAAATATGTTGTTCATGCATATAATTGCTTATTTTTGTCTTTCATACGCCATTTTTTTGTCGTTATCCCTTTGAACATACGGCCCTAAAAGTCCAAACATAAGACAATTTGAGGCAGTATTACAGGAAGATTTATCTGAAGTTCAAACCATTCTCAAACACTGAGAACACAGTCACAATGGTATTAAGTAAATAGTGCAAATTACTTGAACTCCACAATGCTCATTTAACTATCATACCAAAGTATAATCAACACTTGGCCCCACTTTATTCCTACGGATATCTTGGTTTGTGTCCAGACTCCAAACTCACATTTGGTTTTCATATTGATAAAATTAATATCCAAACTTTATCCTAAAGCAGGCACTCTGTTTAAAAACGAATCCTGTGTAAGTCCCCTGGTAAAAAAACGTTTGGTGCAACAGCTGTATGCTAGTTATCGACTACTGGGATGTAGTATTTTCTTCTGTGCCACCAAATCATCATTGCAAGCTCACATTCATTATTCTGCTTTGTTTAAGTGTAATTAAACTACCCATCATTGAATTAATCAAACTGGCTAATACTCAAATTCAGATATACCCTTCACCTTTTCTGCCTAGTTTATGACCACTTCTCTGGAAAGCTAACACACCACCTGATCAGAATGCTTGCCCCAGCTCTTCATACTTCCTATAACTTTCACTCCACTACCAGCAACTCCCTTACTATTCCAAACTACAAGAAAGGAGCAGGTGTTCTGCGTTCTTCTGCAGAGCTCTCAAAACCTGGTATAACCTAGCTCCAAAAGTATCCGACTAGTTTTAAATCTCTAAAATAACTGCTTCTATGTACTTAAAGGGGAACTACCACCCCGCAAACATTTTATCTTATTTAAGTCTTCATCTAGCGACTAGCTGCTTAGTAGCGCTAGTCGCCAGAAATATTACCTGGTTTAAAAGATTTTCGACTTATTCGGAGGCTCACAGTAGCAGGAAGCACGGACATCTTGCCATAGTGACGTCCGTGCGCCTGCGCTGTCAGTCCGTTTTGGAGCCGGCCGGGTAAACCAGGTAATATTTCTGGCGACTAGCGCTACTAAGCAGCTAGTCGCTAGATGAAGACTTAATTAAGATAAAATTTTTGCGGGGTGGTAGTTCCACTTTAAGTACATAGAAGCAGTTATTTTAGAGATTTTAACTGACAGCGCAGGCGCACGGACGTCACTATGGCAAGATGTCCGTGCTTCCTGCTACTGTCAGCCTCCGAATAAGTCGAAAATCTTTTAAACCAGGTAGTATTTATGGCCACTAGCGCTACTAAGCAGCTAGTCGCCAGATGAAGACTTAATTAAGATAAAGTTTTTGCGGGGTGGTAGTTCCCCTTTAAACACAATATGTAACTGTATATAAAAGGGATTGTGTTGTTTTTCTCATTTATTGTAACTTTGAATTGTAGATGCACTCCAGAATGTTCTTGAAAACAGAAATCTAAATAAATCGAAAGATTCATATGGAGACAACTGCACTTTAAATCCAGGATTACATATGTTATTTTCAGCTTTGGGAACTGAAGCTGGTCAGTATTGATATTGGCCAGTCATTATCTATAATGGTATTATCAATAGTGGTTGTTTTCTTAGCTTTGCCCATTACATATTAATACAGATTCCTACAGATACATTGTTGTAGGAAATGGCCTTAATTTTATTGCTTTGGCACTAGTATATGGGGGGCTGCTTTAAGTTGGAAAATACCTCACCGCAGCATTTTGTTCTGAATGTCTCCATATTGATTACTGCTTGGTTTTGTAAGGTAAACCCTGAAAAATCCATTAGCCAACACGCTTACAAAATGTAGAGCATAATGCGGAAAACAGGAAGATAAAAAAAAAACCTTTTACAAATGGCCCGATGCAGTGTATTCCATCTGAGTGCTTGTTCTGTACAACTGTCAAATCAGCTTTCAGCCTTTATGCCAAAGGGTCATAGCTCAATCATAATCCTGTTGCACCCCCTGCTGGTTAAAAGCCTGTGCTCATTTTGTTACTCTACACTGAGATAAACATTGCAGTCATTTCACACTCCTTTTAACATTGTATATGAATTTAATTATCATGTGTTTGGACTTCGATTGTAATAGAGTAAAAAGGATTTGGCACAGCCTGGGTGTTTTATATTTTTGCTTTATTTTGTTCCATGCCAGCTTCTCCAAACTATTCATCAAAGACTCCAGTGTTCTGCTGACTTCAGTCTTTTAGGCCTCAGACCTTCACGACTTTTCGATGAAAAAGGCCAAGAAATTAAGAATCCACTGTCCCTGCAAAATGAACAAAAAATATGGGTTTCTTATGGAGAAGAGTACAGGTATGATCAGAAATATTTGTTAAACATACCAATCCCATCATATATAATAATTCGCTAAGGATGTTTGTCAGAAGCAGTAATGCGCAGTAGAGATGGCTGCGTGAGCTGCAGTCATGCGCAGCAGAGACTGCCCGCGCCACAGCTGATAACAGAGCAGGGAGCTCAGAATCAGACCAGAGTCCTCTCTGCACACCTTCCTATGACCGCTTGGTCCCAGGAAGGTGCGCAGAGAGGACTACGTTCTGAATTCGGAGCGTCCTGCTCCATTATCAGCTGCCGCGCCGGCAGTCTGTAATGTGCATGATTGCATTGCGGCCAGTGAGGATCCGGCCACCAGCCGAGGTTGTTGGGTGCCACTGTGGCCCTGTACACGGGCTTTTCAACTAGTATATAATAATCCACTAAATGTGTGTTTGTCAGAACCCGTCATGCGCAGTAGAGACGGCTGCGCGAGCTGCAGTCATGCGCAGTACAGACTGCCCTCTCCACGCCTGATAATGGAGCGCCCCGCTCCATACCAGCCACGCGGTGGGCAGTCTTTACTGTGCATGACTGCACTGCGGCCATTGCTCGGTGGCACTGTGGCCCGTGTACACTGGCTCTTCAACTAGTAATCTCTGAAATATTTTGCAGGTCCAGTGAATCCCTATCCTATTGAACTTACAATCTAAGAGATAAAGTGCTAAGAGATGAAGTGACTTGCTTAAAGTTACACGAAGCTGACACTTTAATAGAACCAGAATGCCCTGCTTCAGAGTCAATAGAGAGTTTTATTCAGGGTGCCGACCTCCTTTTATTAAGAAGTGGTTTCTTAAAGGGCGATTGACTAGCTACAAAAATATGTACTGACAAATTAGATCTCTTCATTTAAGACTCTTTTTCATAAACATTTGAAAATGTTAACACTTCAAATAAAATTCCACCTAATATGAGTGATCTTTATTGTGTTCATAGTATAGTTTACAATTTAACTGGTCTTCTTTCCCTTCAATTCAGTGTACTTTAATGGAATCATTGCTTTTAATTCTTCTTTTTTATCACCATTCAGTAATGTGAACGCCCTCTACCTGTAGTCTGGAAAAAGAGCCTGCAACTCAACTTAAACTGCAAAGGCTCATAAGAACTCTCTCTTTCTGTGTAGGCCTAATTCTCTGTATGTACTAAGAAGGACTGGAATAATTCTGGAGCAAACCAACCATACCAAAGGGTAAAAATAAATCTTAACAAAATATCCAGGGATTTAAATGGGGCCTTTAACTTCTTGAAGGCTAGAGAGGTCTCCATCATATTGCAAATTTCTGAATAGCTGTTGTCTATGGTGCAGCTGGTTTCCTGTTGTATTGCTCTAGTTCATCATAGTACATCATCAGGCCTTTGATGATAAATACAGAGGCAGACAACAGCCTGCATTTAGAGAGCGCTCATATAAGTGAAAGTCGAAGTAAGAGAATAGAAATAGCTGTTTCAAAGTACACAGAATTGGAGCAAGAATCTGCCAGCAGATAAAATACACAATCATAGTCTACTGAGACACTAAAAATGAAAACTAAACATTTCTATTCTTTTGTGAACCCAAAAACACTTTGCCGAGAGACAACGTGAAAGGGTTAACTACCCATCCAGGTGACAGATTTTAAAATTCCAGTAAAATAGCTTAGGTCCTGTTGGAGGCATTGGTGTTTGCGAATATGACAACCCTCTCTCCCCGACTCAGTCTTAATGCCTTGTCATAGTTCTTGATGCCTGCCTATCAGCACAGCAAGAGGGATTTTTTCATGTCTGAATAGTCACCTTAATGATAGCAGATGGAAACGCCACAGGGGGTGCCAGCCCATCACACTGTCATTGTCACAGGCTGCCCTGACCCGTCCCCCCCTTTTATTTTTGTTCCTTTTTAAGAGAGAAATAGATGGTAATTGAAAAGCATCTTAAAGCGCTCATCTCCCCCTATTTTTTTTAACCAAACATAAGAAATGAAAGTATACATTTTTAATTCTGCTTCTGTCACATTTCACCAGTGCTTTACTCTGTGAAATATGTAGCATATATTATTTTTTTGTACCCTTTCAGAACCAGTGGCACGTGCAGTGCATTACTTCATAATTCATTGCATACCCCACTTGTCCTTAAAGGGTTATCATATCATGACAACATATCCCTCTGCGCAGTACAACAGAAGTCAATAGTGTGTATAAGTCAGCAATGTACAGGAAATATAACATTCGTTATAATAAAATTGGTGTCTGAAGATTATAAAATCTTGAATGGTATTTAATCCTTTGAGTACCAGCGGGTTACGCAATGCATTGCTTTGCAATATGTTTAGGATTCAAGAAATTAAATCTACAATTATTTCATACCTTAAAACTTGCCGCTCGTGGAGGAAATACAGGAGGCAAATATCGTCAAGTTCATACCTTTATTAGCTAACTACACAGATTTAGGATGCAAACTTTCAAGACCTCTTAGGTCTCTTCCTCATGCCTGAGGAAGAGACCTTAGAGGTCTTGAAAGCTTGCATCCTAAATAAGTTTAGTTAGCCAATAAAGGTATCAACTCCACTATATTTTCCTCCTGTATTTCTTCGGCTAACACGTTACCAACTCATCTGTGAAGGAAACAGATATTGATTTTAACAAACAAGATTTACATAAATACATATTTTGTAGAAGAATAACTTGAGGCAAATTAGCCACATCATTAAGTTCATTAATGCTTAGTGAGCTGAGATATAGTGCATATTTAATTCATGGTAATGATTCTTCTTCTACAGCTGTTACTGGGTTAATTTTCTTTTTTTTTATGCTAAATTTACATTTAAAACTCTTCTTAGCAGATGTCAAACTTATGTATACCTCTTGTGTAAAAATGTATAATTGTATACCCCAAAGAAACATTTCTGAAATTCATAATAATTGTTCAATTTATATTTCCACCTTTTTTCTATTGATATATTAATCTGAAATCCGATATCCCTCTACATAATCTGCTATTTCTTCCTTACAGACTTTAAATTTGTTTAGAAAAGTCTCAGAGACTATATAACATTTTGTGTTTTTGATGTTTAATATAAGAATTACTTTTTGTAATTTTTAATTTTTTTAATTATTTTTGCTTCTTTAATTTTTCTTTAAACTGTTAGTCTCTACTCAATACTTAGTGCACAGTTTCTTGTGTGAAATTACTTTTTAATTATCCTTCAGAATTAGACATAAATAAAATTGTTGAACATTTTTTTTATTATGCTTAATAAAATGATATATATTTTTTAATTTGTAATTTTCTTTATGATGATAGTTATATCTTGATATCCAAGCAATGCTAGGTATTACCTTTAGAAAATTTACACCAAAGTCTTCTGTAAAGAAGAAATTGGCAAATGAACCATTTCCTTTTTATTTTGTTTTACAAACTATTTTTATGTATTATAATATTCATCTAGCATAGATAATTTTCCCCATTTTATTATTTTAAAATACAGGAAAATAACAAAATTTTCGCAAGTCCTTGGGATTTTAGAAATGGTAAGAAATTGGGCTGCACTGCTCACTAATAATGAAAACTGTATTATGTATTATTAGTGCACTGTGCTTCCCGATTGCACCATTATTAGTAGGAAGATTAGATCATTATGTGTCTGAAGCTGGAAACAAGACCTGGGACTTTAAGCATAAGACCTGGGTTTAAGCATCAGATCAGTAGATTTAACCCTTTCAACCAGTGTCTAGCAAATGCAATTAATCAGAATGAGGTTATTATATCAGCCACGAAAAAAAAATCACAGAATATGGTACTATCTTTATGAATACATTGCAGATATTTTAATGTAACGATTGCCACTAAACTAAACAGTGATAATTATTAACCCTGTGTGTTTGTGTTTGGGGACCCAATGGGTTGCTTGCAGTATGTTGGCAGCCCTCTGGCACACAAAAAGTTAACGGGAAAGCAGTTAGACAAAATCATCAATTTGTCACTGTAATTCTTGCATAGCTTGCAGCAAAATAGTATGTAATCTTATAGAAATGTGGTTTCTAATATCTTTAAACTGGAATCTTGTTTTCCCCATATGATTAAATGACTCAACGCAATGCATACCTCTCAACATTTCAATTTGCCAAAGAGGGACACTTGTGTTTTAGGGGGTGTTGGTGGGGGTTTGGCTGGTGGGTGGGGCATTATAAAGGATTTTTAGGCTATTTCGTGACCTATTGACACCTCCTTGTGTAACCTAATAAGTGACTTATAACGAGACCAAAGTATTTTATTTACACAGACTAATGTAAAAACACATATACTAATATTTAAACAAACATAAATGTGAATTTTACTGCTGTAGAGCAATGTGATACACATATATATACATCTCACCAGTCTGATCTCCTAAAAAGAGGGACATCAGGGTGGGAAAGAGGGACAGAGGGATTTGGGTCTAAAAGAGGGACTGTCCCTCCTAAAGAGGGACACTTGGGAGGTATGCAATGCGTTGATACCTCTGTGATTACATGATTAAATGACTCAACTCAAGGCGTTGATACATCTCTGGCACTCAAAGGGTTAAACTAATTATTTGATAGGCAAGTGATCAAAAACCAGTAGCCCATTGATATCTATTTTGTCTGGTCCTTCACTGGCCCCATGTTTCATAACATAGGTTTAGTTTTTCTATTGCAGTGGTTCTCAAGCTTTTTTTGCTAAAGGCACCCCTACCACACAGTCTGGCATTTTCGGGGCACCCCTGTCATTTTATGTAATTTGTCAAGGGTGTAGTGAAGGTTACAGATACATAAATATAGAGTTATTGTTAGACCTCACAACTAAAATAAACATATTATGCATAGTAATAGCCTTAAATGTACAGTTGTAAGTCTACATTCACATTTTTGTCAAAGCCTTATAGATAAAGTGGGGCCCCCTACATGGATGTATGTGGCACCCCAAAGTCCCACGGCACCCTGGTTGAGAAACAATGTTCTATTGTCTAATCTGGAACCTTTTTTCGGTATTTGATTGGATGACGTTAAGGGGATCCATCACCCCTTTACAACTTTGTGTAAATATCTTTCATATACAGCAAATATGCACTAAGCCCTTAAGGCTCCCCGAATGGAGTGCAGCCGCGTGGGGAGCCCTGAATTCCATGACGTACAAGTATGTCCTTGGTCCTTTAGGGACCTACACTCCGTGACGTACATGTACGTCATGGGTCGTTAAGGGGTTTAAGTTTATTCTTTTTTTTTTTTTTTTTCTTTTTTTTTTTCTTTAATCGCTTGTTTGCAGAAATTAGAGGAATAAATAGAGCCCCGCACCTACTTCTGGGCAGATGGCGGCTACCTCATCCTTGCCACAGCCTGCCACTCTGCCTTTCTCTATCCAGCCTCCTCCAGTGACGGAGGCTGTCTGTCTGTAAGCTGGAGCACTCTCATTGGCAGAGATCGATTTCTGGCCAATGAGAGCACTCCAGCTTACAGACAGACAGCTTCCGTCATCGGAGGAGGCTGGATTGAGAGAGGCAGAGCGTCAAGAATGAGGTAACCACAGTCTGCCCGGCAGAAGGCGTTGGGCTCTATTTATTCTTCTAATTTCTGCAAACAAGCGCTTAAAAAAAAAAAAGAGAAAAAAAAAAATAAACTTTAATGCATATTCGCTGTATAATAAAGCTATTTACACGAAGTTGTAAAGGGGAGATAGATCCACTTTATTTTAGGTAATTATAGAATATACATGTGATCAGAAATCAGCAGCTTGGTGATTGTTTGGTAGAGCTTTCCCTGTAGATCCCTCTTGCTCCATTTACATACTTCTGCCCTGTCCATTATTTAGCCACTTAGAGCAAGGTGAGCCCCTCTCCCAGATGTTGATGTACTACAACCATAACTGGGAACTCTCTGGATCTGCCCTGGAGACTCTGGTTTTGACTCTGCATCACCAGGTCTCTGGGTCAGAGTCTGATTCTCTGGGGTGTGGGCAGTTTCTTAAGAAACTCTACCCATTGGTGCTCCTTCTCTGTCAGTTCCACCCACTCTCTGCCCATTTCTCCTCCTTCCCCAGCCTGTTGTTTTAACATGTTTCTGAAGCCCCACCCCCGTCACGATTAAGCCCTGCCCCTTCTGATGCAAACTGCGTCATTTGTCACCCTCACTGGCACCACAGGCTTCCCCCTCCGGGGAGGCCAGAAGAAAAAGTTCCCAGGTATGACTACAACTCCCATCATCCTTTGGCTGCTGTTGGATAATGGGAATTGTAGTTCAGAAGTAACTGCAGGGTCTCACTTTTCCAAAACCTCACTTAATGCTAGAGAGATCTCCAGAACATTGCAACGCAATGGTTTGGAGACTTGTCTAGCATCAACTGGGCTTACAAGCTTTTTTATGTTTGGATATTATAAGCCAATGGTATTTTTTACCAGTTAACAGTGGATGGAACTGGAGGTGGAGTCATGTGAGTTGTGGGGGTGTGGCCATGGGTGCCTACGTTGCCTTGCCTAGGGATCCTTGAGATATAAATCTGGAACTCTTGTGTAAAAAATAATTTTGCAATATTAGCAGACATACATATAAATGTCAGTTTGTGATAGAACTTAACCCTTTAAATGCCAGAGGGGTACACAACGCATTACAAAGCAATGTGTTGCATGTCCCTCTGGCACTCAAATGGTTAAGGTACACAAAATTAGCTAGTGAATTTGTTAAAAATACCTAAGCTTGCTTTTACTTGAAATACTACCTAAGGTTTGATAAAGAGGTGATAACGTGGAGATAACTTCTCTAGTGATACCACCTCTCCAGTTCCTATTTTATAAGAGAAATCTTAGTGCATATGCTCCATAGAATAACATTGGAACTGGTTTTATCTATGAATTTACCATACCTCCCAAGTGTTCCTCTTTAGGAGGAACAGTCCCTCTTTTAGACCAAAATCCCTCTGTCCCTCTTTCCCACCCTGGTGACCCTCTTTTTAGGAGAACAGTCTATGTGGTGTATGTATATAAGTGTATCACATTGGTCCACAGTAATACAATTTCCATTCATGTTTATATAAACTTCAGTCTATGTATTTATAAATTAGTCTGTAAATAAAATACTTTGGTCTTGCTCTAAATCATTTATTCAGTTGCACAAAGAGGTGTCAATAAGTCATGAAATAACCACAAATATCTCGGTAATGCCCTGCCTACCAGCCGCGCCCCACAGAACACCGAAAACACAAGTGTCCCTCTGTGGCCATTTGAAATCTTGGTAGGTATGCTTTATTTTTTCCTCAGAGCCATACAATAGGGAGCAGACATACGGACATGTAAAACAGTACAGACAGCAGAGAGGATTTAAAAGGATCAGAGCGCGCTGCTTGGGAGAACTTAGTTTAGAGTAGTGATGGTGAAACTTTTGGGGCCCAAGTGCCCAATTTATGCCGGTGAGTAGGTTGGATATATCAAAGTGCCAGGGCAGAGAATGTACCATGGAGACACGATATAATTGTGTAAAAACATATGTGAAAAGACAATGCATAATTGTGTGTTCCTTAAGCTATAAGACATATCTAAACTGTTTTTGCAACGAATAAAAGACACACAAAACCAACTTTCTGTGCCTATTAATTTTTACTGAGACTAAAGCAGCCATTGTATCAGCATCATGTAAAGTAAATGGAGAGTAACACTTGAATGTATTTCCGCAATGCCACCAAGTTTGAAACTGAATGTACAAGTTTAGTCATCCACTTTACAATATTTCCAAATAACAGCATAACAGCTGTCACCAAGGGATACTAAGCCTTAATAGTATATGAGATGACAACACTAATACTTGAAATTGAAAGCCACATTTATGAAAGGAAACTGGAGCAATGCGCACAAATTGTGAGCAACATGGAGTAATACATTGCTATGTTAATTGCTTTTAATGTTACTCTGTTCTCCAATAATAGTTCTAGTTTGACCTTGATAAAAACAGGAATGTAAGTATGAGGAAAAACACAACTTTGGACAAAAGAGGTTTTCAGTTACAAAATCCTTTCCAGCGACACCCCCAACTCCTCTACATTGTGTTGGGCAAAGTGATTGGTGCAAGAGGCAAGGACTGTTTGACCAACATTTAAGTGTGGAAAACACTGGATTATAGGTCAGTGGTGTTGGCAACAGAGCAGTGAAAACACAGAAGCTGTCTCCCTCGTCGAAGTAAACTAATCCAAAATTGTAACAAAGGGATCCCAAAAGTCCAGATAAATACTTACCAGCATACCTGGGAACTTTTCAGTGTGGACTACTCAGAGGGCAGTCCTCTGTTGCCAAAAATGACGCAATTTGCATCATAAAAGTGTCGGGGCTTAATCGCGAGGGGGCGGGGCTTCAAAACCCACAAAACCCCCCCCTGAAAAATAGTGTTACAGCTTACCTTAGTTTCAGCTTCATCTACAGGCGCGAGGCTTCAAGCATGCAGCAGGCCTCTGTTTTATGTGTTTCTTCCGGTAGTCTCCTCCTACCTGCTTCCTCCTACCTACTTCCTCCCTCTGAGCTGCTCCTCCTACCTACTTCCTGTGGAAGGGTTTAAAAGGCACACTGAGTCCTGACTCAGTTGCCCTTGCGTTGTTTTGCTTAGCAGTTCTCTTACCTTGGGCTCTGTGTATGACCTGGCTAGTCATCCATCCAACCTGGTGCTTACCTGTGGCTCTGTCTGACTATTCTTTTGCATATTCCTATTAGTGGATATCCAACCTGGTGCAGACCTGTGGCTCTGGCTGACTACCTGAACTGTGCATGACCTGGCTTGTCTGACTATGCTCTCTGGTGCTGACCTGTGGCTGTGTCTGACTATTCTCTTGTTTGTCCCCTGTACCTAGCAGACACCCAGTCTGGTGCGGACCTGGGGTTCTGGTAGACTAGCTTATACTGACTGCAGGCGTGAGTCAGATATATGCTTCCTATTACTGACTGCAGGAGTGAGTCTGATATCCGCTTCCTATTACTGACTGCAGGTGTGAGTCTGGTATCCTTCTAGTGGTTCTGAACCTAGACATTGTGTTCCTGCTCCTGTTCCATTCCAGCTCCTGTTCCTGGTTCCTACAGAGACTACCTGTGGCTTCTGCCTAGTCTCTAGCAGTTTGGTCTGCACCAGATTAGGTGTCCACTATCTAAAGATAAGGCAGGAGAATAGTCAGACAGAGACACAGGTCAGCACCAGATTGGATGGTCAGACAAGCCAGGTCATACACAGAGCCCAAGGAAACAGAACTGTATTGTACGACAACACAAGGGCAACTGAGTCAGGACTCAGACTGCCCTTTAAACCCCTCCTCAGGAAGTAGGTAGGAGGGGCAGGCTCAGAGGAAGGAAGTAGGTAGGAGGAGACTATAGGAAGCATGGCATAAAACAGAGGCCTGCTTCACTCTGAAGCCTCGCACCTGCAGATGACACGTGGAATGACGCCAAGCGTCGCTGAAGCAGCAGAGCTGGAACCAAGGTAAGCTGTGACACAGAGGAAGGGATGGATTTTTGCTCTTTTACCCAAGAGGAATCATCAGGATTTGGCAATAGCATTAATATGAGCAGAGGATGAGAGAGCAGCATCAATTATCGCTCCTAGGCACCTTGCTTCTAATTCTGGATTTACTGTAGTGCCATTTACTGGGTCTGGTTTCATGGGGATGAGGATTAGTTCAGCTTTAGACATTTTGGGATGCGTAAGTGCCATCCATTCTAAGATAGTCGAGAGGCAATCTGTGACTTTAGAATGAATATCAGGTGTCAGTTGCAATGTGGATAAATAAAGCTAGGTGTCAACTGAATAGAGATGATATTTGAGTCTGAATCAGTTAACAAGCTGATCAAGTGTTATTGTGTAAAGAGAGAGCAGGTGGTCCTAGAACAGAACCATGAGGAACACCTACAGAGAGGTGGATGGGAGAGGATGAAGAGGTGGAAATGGAGACATTGAAAGACTGGTTACTTAGATAAGATGACAGTCAATTCAAGGCTAAGTTACAGATGCCTAAGGAGTAAAGAATTTGAAGAGCATGATTGACAGTGTCAAAAGCAGCTGAGAGCTCAAGCACAATAATAAATGAATAGTGACCTTGTGATTTGGAAATGTGTAGATCACTGACCACTCTTGTGAGAGCAGTTTCTGTGAATTGAGCAGTGCAAAAGCCATATTGTAATGGGAAGGAGAGAAATACCTTGATAGCGAAAGGGCTGGTGCTGTCAAGTGTACTGTTCTTGAGATTTGGTATTACTATGGCCTGTTTGTAGCCATCAGGAAAAATGGAGGCATTAAAAATCTCTACTAATAAGGGGAATAGTGTGGGGAGAGACTGGATAAGGTGAGAGGCAACAGGATTGAATGTGCATGTAGTGTAAGTAGAGGAGGAAAGCATGTTAATTTCTCCTCCATGTCTACAAGGGGAGATATTTTCACAGATGGAATTTTTGTAGAAGTTAACAAAGTCTTGAGATGGTATTACATTTTGGAGGGAGGATGAAGGAGTCAAAGGTAGAGAAGAAATGGCAGGGTTGGATTTATCAGTATTAATAATTTGTGAAAAGTATTGTTTGTTTATTCTGGGAGAGAAGCGTAAAAGCAGGAAAGATAGAATATGTAGTGGAGAAAGTCTGCCGGTGTGCCCGATTTTCTCCAGAATCGTTCAGCTGAACCGGGTACAGAAACAGAGGAATGCGGTGTTTTATTAAGCCATGGCCATTAATTAGAATTACAGGGGCAGAGGAGAGAGGAGCATGCAGGTTCAAACCAGAAGACTGGCCCTACTTGTAGGTTTTGACAAGGCAGTTAATGTCAGAATCAGTAGGAATGGATTAAAGTGCAGTAGCCAGGAAGGCCTGGAGAACAGTGAGTTTAAGTGACTTGAGGTTGTATATGAAGCCGGGAGAAGGTGGGGATTGAGCCAGAAGTATGAGTGGTACTGAATGTTACAAGATGGTGTTCGGATAGTGGGAAATAGGAGATATTAAAATCAGAACGTGTACAGTCTTTTGTGAACACAAGAGCTAAGTAGTAACCATCCTTGTGAGTACTAGCAGCTGTTCACTGGTGTAGTCTGAAACCAGATGTCATAGAGAAAAAGCGGGATGCCCAGGAGACAGCGGGTCATCCACATAGCAGTTTAAGTCCCCCAGAAGAAGGGAAGGTGTGTTGGTTGACAGGAAAAAGGAAAGACATGGTTCAAAGTCCAAAAGGAAATTTGACCATCTACGTGTGGCGTTAGGTGGATGACAGATAACTGCAACCTACAGAGAGGAAAAGTGAAAATACAGACTGCATGTGACTCAAAAGAGGAGAATCAGAGTGAGGAGGAGGATGAAAGTAGTTTGTAATGGCAATGTTTGGAGAGAAGCAATCCCAAGCTTTCCTTATGTCAACACAAACAAATGTCTATAAAATATATATTATATACAGTAAGAGAGCGCCTCTCATTATATAAGTATGTACAATCTAATTATTTACCAAATAAGATAAAGTAGTAACCATACAAAGAATAGAAGCACTCTTTCTTCTATATATTTTATTCTTTGTAGCGTTACTATTTTCTCTTATTTGGTTAAAGTGGAACTATCCCTTCAAATAAAGGGCCCCCCAAATTATTATTGATATAGCGCAGGTACAGGAAGCTACTGACAGCGCAGGCGCCTCTAAATAAAGCAAGAAGCCTGCCCGTCAGTCTTGGATCAAGTAGGCTTTCTTAATAATGCTGGAATTATTCTTTATAATACTACTAGTTGAAGAGCCCATTCCACGGGCCACAGTGCCACTGGCAGCCGGTCGCGGGGGAGTCACGCGCAGTAGAGGCTGCCCATGCCCAGGTGATACAGAGAGCGTCCAGCTCTGTGTCAGCCGCGGCGCGGGCAGTCTCTACTGCGCATGATTGCAGCACGTGCAGCAGTCACTACTGCACATGAATGTGTCGTTACACACGTTTTAGCGAATTATTATATAGGATAGGATTATTTCTATGCTTATCGCTATAGCAATAAGTATTGTATTGTGTGCCTGTTTGCACTAATGTGCATATACAGATGTGCGGGTACAGTGCATGCTGTTTGCACCCTCAGCATAGAACCATACCATGTGCTAAACTCCTTTTTTGGACATCCCCTTCTATTGCTTTCACAGAAGAGCAAAGTGTTTTTAAGAATTCCTACCCTTTCAGCCCCTTGTTTGGTAGAGAGACATGATATCCAGGAATGATTGACGATATCTCTGGAGCAAAGGCACAGACACAAGCTTTCCATAGATTGATGTGGCCTCAGTGCCACTTGGCAGCAAAACACCTTGACCTCAAGCTTTGAGAAAAATGGCAAGGGAACTCTGCAATAACCTTTGTGAATCAGCTGGTGTATATTGCCAGGTGTATAAATAAAAATTATATGTGTATCCATGATTCACTCTCTCTCACACACCTAGGCTAAGAGGAAGGTGGCATAGGTGTCTCTTTCTCCTTAACATTCACTTATCATGTTCTCTCATTTGTTCAATCTTTCCCTTTCTCTGCCCTTCAATTACACTTAGTCTACCTCTTCCTTACATTTTCTCTTCATGTAGCAGACATTTACAGACCATGGGACCCAACTTCCAGGTTTTTGACAACATATCTGCCCAGCTCCCTCACTGTGTCTCCCCTAACATCTAAACCAGGAAATTATATACCTGAGATCTTGGCTTTCATAGTGGGTAAGATATTAGAAGGGATACTAACTGATAGTATTCATGACTAGATGACGACAACAACATTATAAGTAGGAGCCAGCATGGTTTTATGAAGAATAGATTATGTTGAACTAATTTACGTGCATTTTATTTGGGGAAGGGTGTTGCTGTTGATGTAGTATACTTTGATTTGGCAAAAGCCTTTGATACTGTGTCTCTTAACAGGTTATAGAGTAAACTAAAATGCTATGGGCTTGACAGGTGATATCTGTGCATGGCTAGAGACCTGGTTGAATGATAGATGGCAGTGAGTTGTGTAATTGAACCTTTTTTAGGTTGGCCTAAAGCTGTTTTTAAGATTATTTCTTGTATTTAGGCATATGCATTTTGAGACATTGATATATACTGCAAATTTTTATAATAAATAGATATTCTGATTTTTGAGACTGGATGTGTCTGTTCTGTTGTCTGCCTAAGCGCCAGGTTTTGCTTACGTTTATAAATTACAAACTACCTCCAGGAGTACTTATCCTCTGCTGAATGTCACTGTAGGAAATCACAATTCAAATCTAGACTTCCTTACTATGCCTTTCCACACCAACCTCAACCACCATCTTCACCCCCCATGGTCTTGAATCTGGAATTAAATCCTAGTACAATCCTCTCTACCTCTTACAGTTTAGAGTCTGCTCACCAAAAGGTTGTACTAACAGAAGTAATCAATGATCTACTCACTTTGAAATCGAAGAGACATTTTTCCATACTAATTCTCCTTGATCTCTTTGGCTCTTTATAAATAAAATAATGATTATATATGTAGTGCATGTATGTTATAAAAGCATGTGTTTATATGTATGAATTCAGTGTTTGTGTGTCTTTCCTACTTATTTGTCAATATGATGCATGTATATAGTACATAGCTGTGTTTTTGATCTGTGTTTGTGTGTGTGTTCAAAACAAAATCTGTTTGGAAAATAAAAAAGTATGTAACATATGTATATATTAACCACTTAATGACCAGTGGTCCGGGTAGTGGATTCCCTTTAAGGACCAATTTGATTGGATTCCTCGAGCCAGCACACTTGACTGATGACGTGTGATGTCTCGCTGGACAGGGGTCTTGGATCGGTCAATTTCAGACCGCAGTAGTGCTCACATTGCTCCTGCGCAGGAGGCAAGTGAACAAAAAATACGTGACGTTCCAGAGCCATCAACGGTTCTTTAGGCAAGGGCGCCGGGAACGGTCCTGGCATATCACCGGTCATTAAGTGTTTAATTTGCCCAGCACAATTTCCTTATTGGCTGGTATGTTAACGGGGATGTGCTATTAAAGCAGAACTAGCATCCACATTATATTGAGCCCCAAATACTAATAATAATAGAGATATGCATATACGTTCTTGTAATTTCAATAATAATTGCAGCATTAGTGAAAAATAGACCTTTATAGGCAGACAGGCATCAGTAGGGATCTTGCCGTAGGTGCTCTCTGCGCCTGCGCCATCAGTCCCTTCCGGTGCCTTAAAGTGAAAGTAATGTCTAAGAAAAACTGTTTTTGCATTTAGAAGAGCTTAAAAAGCTGATCTAAATGCAAAAAAACATATCTCTCAAACCGCTATGGTTTAAGAGATACGGGCGTTTAAAGTTTGATTTCTCCTACTGACAGCTGTAAAGCTGTCAGCAGGAGATCCGTGTCGGTCGACATGCTGGTGCTTGAGAAGTGCCGGTATCTCATTACTTACACGGAATCCCTTCATTGGAATGGTCTAAAACGTGTTCCTAGTGTTCAGTCACACGTTTTAGACCATTCCAATGAAGGGATTCCATGTAAGTAACGAGATCCCAGCACTTCTCAAGCACCAGCGTGTCGACCGACATGGATCTCCTGCTGACAGCTTTACAGCTGTCAGTAGGAGAAATCAAAGTTTAAACGTTTTTTTTGCATTTAGATCAGCTTTTTAAGCTCTTCTAAATGCAAAAAGTTTTTTTCTAGACATTACTAACACTTTAAGATAACCAGACACTGAACTCTCCAATCGTGGAGGAGAAAGGGAAGGACAGTGCAGATGCAGAGATGCCTTCTCTGCAAGATGCCTGTGCTGTTTGCTGATGCCTGTCTGCCTATAAAGGTCTATTTTTCACTAATGCCACAATTATTACTGAAATAACAAGAACGTAGCTGCATATCGCTGTTATTATTAGTATTTGACTCTCAATATAATGTGGATGGTAGTTCCACTTTAATACAGTGCATCTCTTTCTTTAAATAAAACCAAGTAATACTACAGGGAAGCATCAAATTTTCATACCATAAAAGAAGGTATCAATGAGCTGAAAGCCCAATTTAAATTAATATGAATCTTTAATTTATCCCCAATAGGTCAGATAATTTGACTGAGAATTGCCCCAGTTCTCTTAGTCTATCAGCAACTTCGAGTCTAAGATTATTATTTTGATGTTTTCTTTCATACGTTGATATTGAAAGGTGATTTACAGTGTCTGTTATTATCTTGCAGAGATGGCACATGGTAACCAGATTTTTTTCACTCTCATATTTGGGTTTTTGTTTATCTTTATTTGACTGCATTTCACTATTTGCTGACAACACGAGAAAAATAATTTACTCAGGCACAAACAAAATGTGTTGCCTTAACACTTTTAACATCACTGCTACAGCGCTGTTTCAATTCTCAGTAAGGGTCAGTCATTATAGGAAAGGTAGGATGTTATGATTACTTTTCATCTCAGGGGACCTAGGTGCATTATAGCAAGAAGAATCATGGGAAATTAGTTTTCCTCCAGCTGTAGTGCAGGGATTCAATAATCTGCTGATTACAACAGCTCAATAGTGAAAAGCAACTTGCAAAATCTTATTGTATAACCTAGAACATCCGGGTACCGCAATTCTGCAAAAGAGGTAAAGTATACATGGAGAGTGGATGAAAAGGAGTCCACAAGTAAATTTACCATGTAAATAGAAAAAAATCTAACATGTTCTTCACTTATATTAAACCATCTACTTGATATAGGATACTAACATAAATCAAGGATTCCATCCCAAACACAGCTGAATGGCTACTGCTAGACATTTCAATACCTAATAGGCTCATTTATAATATACATATGCTAGACCTAGAGTGTGTGGGGACTAATATTCTACATAAGAAGTTGTGGGGGCTAATATTCTGCATAAGAATTAAAGTAAACACAGGGAGTGGAGGAGAGGATAAAAAGAGTTCACAAAAATGTCTATTTAATTAAATGTAATATTAATAGAAAAAATATAAACCATATGTTCTTCACTTACATTAGACCATCTACTTCATACAAAATAGTAGAATAAATTAGTGGAGGAAAGATAACTGCCAGAACACAACCACACTGCTAGACAGTTGTATACCTAAAAGACAAGAGGATCATTTATATGTGTAACCTACATAAGTATATTGTGTTTTGCATGTTATCTATACACTACAACATTTTTCTATATCTACCTAAAGGGCAACACAATAATATGTATGTATCATCTAGAACAGGGCTTAAAACTTGAAGTCCTTTGCTACTAGCCAGACATGAAAAGTTACTCGCCACTGCAAGCCATAACATACCCGCCAGGGCTAAATTTTCACTCGCCATTGGGTAGTGGCGAGTGGAAATGTTGACCCTGATCTAGAATATCTAGAACTGCATTTCTGAACAGGAATAAAAATATTATTGTGAGTATATGAAAAATACAATTCCCAGAAATACAGTATCCTGTTTGCTACATAATATAAATGAAAAAAACCTAAACAATCTGTTCCTCGTTTACATTAAATTAGTGGTTATATATTTGTACCCTTCATTACACCTTTGATGAATTACATAAAAATGTTAGGGTGCCCTGAAAATTCCAGACTGAATCTTGGGGTACCTTGAGCAAAAAAGGTTGAGATCTGCACTACATATTTCTATAACTAGACACTATAATACAACCATGTAGCTACTCATAGACATTTCTGCAACTACTCAAAAGTCCACAGGATAATAAATAACATTGACTGTTAGGAGATTGCAAGTCTGCTATGAAGTAAAACTATCCAAGGGAAGTCAATGGAAAGCACTGTCCTCAAAGTGACTGCATTTACCATGGTATATTTGTACTCAGGGCTTCCTGCGCATGAACCCCATAGATATGGATGGTAATTTTTGTGGCTTTCTCTGGGTACTTTTGCCCATGGAGGTAGACTTGATTTGGTGAGCCTGATTAGAGGCCTCACCTTTATGAATTTGTTGATAAAAGGGGATGGGAAAGTGTAAACTGGTGGGGCCATTGGCATAGTGAACCCCAGTGGGAGAGGCTGCTGTCTGGCTTATAACAGCTTGCAGAACCTCCAACAAATTCAGACCAAATCTTCCACAAATAGAAAAATATAAGCAAATTATTATTTTCCTACAGTAAGCCTTAAGCTCTTAACCACCAGCAGTTTGGGGAAGTGGATTCCTCTTAAGGATCGCTTTGATCTGAGTTGGTGAGCCGGCACACGTGACTGATGACGTGTGTTGGCTCACTGAAAGGGGATCTGAAAGTGACTGCTCCAGTAGACCCTGATAGTGCTCACAGTGCTCCCGTAGGAGAGCTGTGAGTAAAAAAATACGTGATGTGCAAGGACCGTCATAGTTCCTTTAGGAAAGTTTACCAGTGGCGGTCCTAGCACGTCACCGGTTGTTAAAGGGTTAATGAAGAGAAAATAACATCTAAAACTTAAGACTACAATTACTCCTATGCATTTCTATAGAATGTAAAACTAAAAAAAACACTACAAACACCAAGCATCCCAAAATATAACCCTTTGAGTGCCAGATTGTTGCGTACCCCTCTGGCTCTCAAAAGGTTAAAAATTTGGGTTTTTCAGATTATAGAGGTAAATTAATTATAGCGGTAACCTTTTCTTATTTTTAAGAATATATTAAGAAGATTTCTTTAAGTGAAATAAGTAGCAAAAAATATTAATTTTGTTATTGTTAATGCAATGAGATTTGTACCCACTGCTTGTCTATTCAGAAAGACCAGTGTATTATCTCAGTCTGGTTGCAGACAGCAAAACACTGTAATTTCTGAGACATCCTATCACGATAGCTATGGCAGTGGGAGCTCTGGAAAAGGAGGATTGGGATGCCCCGCAGAGCATATGTAAGACTAAACTTTAGGTGAATATTTACAGAGGCTAGCATGGTATAAAAGGTGTTTAAGTGTGTATAACCTCCAAATCATTTTTAAGTGTTTCTTTAAATCATGTAGTAGTGTGTGTTTGTGAACTTGTGCATTTGAGTGCGTTGTTTTATTTAATCTCCCAGATTACAAGTAAATTCAACTTTCTAACCATAAAATGAATTAGAATGATTGTAGATAGATAGATAGACAGACAGACAGACTGATAGATAGATAGATAGATAGATAGATAGATAGATAGATAGATAGATAGATAGATAGGTGGATAGATAGATAGATAATAGATAGATAGATATTAGATGATAGATAGATAGATAGATAGATAGATAGATAGATAGATAGATAGATAGATAGATAGATAGATAGATATGTGGATAGATAGATAATAGATAGATAGACAGATATTAGATGATAGATAGATAGATAGATAGATAGATAGATAGATAGATAGATAGATAGATATTAGATGATAGATAGATAGATAGATAGATGGATAGATAGGTGGATAGATAGATAATAGATAGATAGATATTAGATGATAGATAGATAGACAGATAGATGGGGGATTAGATAGACAGATAGATAGATAGATAGATAGATAGATATTAGATGATAGATAGATAGACAGATAGATGGATGGATAGATAGATAGACAGACAGAAAGACAGATAGATAGATAGATAGATAGATAGATAGATGTATAGATAAATAAAAATACCAGTGTATATTGTGTTTGTTTGTTTGTGTTGGTACTGTAATGTAAATGTGTATTTACCCCCTTAAGGACCCATGAAGTGCCAGGAACGTCATGGGTGAACTTGCCATAAGGACCCATGACGCACCTGGGACATCATGGATATCAAGGCTCCCAGTGCAGCTGTATGTATTCAGGAGCCCTGAATACGATCGCACCAAAAAAAAAAAACTTTGTGGTCCTTATGTGCCGGCCTCGCACGCTGGTCCTTAAGGGGTTAATGTGCCTCATTAAAATAAACAGTTGGAAATTTAACCGCTTAAGGACCAGCTGTCGCAGGGTGTGTGGTTCTTTAAGGACCATTTAGCGAAGTTTGACATGCCGTCACACGTGACTGATCACATGTGCCGGCACACCAAACGGGAGACTGATAGTGATCGCTCCGGTCTTGGAGAAGTCAATATCAGTCCCTGTTACTACTCACAGAGCTCCCGCAGGAGCGACATGAGTAAAAAATACGTGACATGCCAGGACTGTCACTGGTCCTTTAGGGAAAAA
Source organism: Rhinophrynus dorsalis (assembly GCA_037306005.1). NCBI lineage: Eukaryota > Metazoa > Chordata > Amphibia > Anura > Rhinophrynidae > Rhinophrynus > Rhinophrynus dorsalis. Next base: position 455,377,474 of record CM074722.1, read on the forward strand.
CAGCAGTGATGGTCCTGACATGTCACTGGACATTAAGGGATTAATGGAACACTAAAACCTAAAAACAAACTGGGGTTTTATATTCACTTAAGTACCTTCCAGTTCATGAAAACATCTGTAAAAGGGAGCAAACATTCCTGCCTTTCCAAGCCTCCAGGACTTCCATTGATTGTCCAGGATTTTCTGTAAATGGACTGAGATATGATAACAGTGGACACTAATCATAAACAAGTAACTGACTGTAACTCTTGTCAATGATCTCTGAGCAGGACAATATACATGTACTAAAAGCAAGTTTAGATTTATATTTTAGCAATGTTATACATGAATAATTAACCCTTTGAGTGCCAGAGCAGTACACAACTCATTTTTCTGCTGTGCGTTACGTACCACTCTGCCACTCATAGGGTTAATTTTTACATATGCTATTACTTGATATTTAAAATTATATCAACCTCTTTCATCTTTTGGTGTTAGTGTTATGACTACCAGTCATAAAAAGTGCCCCCCAATTCATTTTTACTGTTTCAAAATGCATATAAATCCTTTGATAATCCTTATCAGGTTCAGCATTATTTAGAAATTTAAGTTATTCAGAGACTCATTGGCAGTCATCTTGCTGAAGAGACATCTGCATACTTGCGTTGTCCGTCCTTGTCTGTACCTTAAGGTACAATGCAACTCCCCCCAGCCAATCAGTGAGGAGACAGGGACGGACAGCCCAGACACTCAGATGCCTCATCGGCAAGATGGCTGTGATGTTGTCTGCCTGTGAGTCTCTGAATAACTTAACTTTCTAAATAATGCCGGACTCAATAAAGATTATCAAAGGATTTATATGCATTTTGATATAGTAAAAATTAATTGGAGGCACTTTAAAAAAAATAAAAAATCATCTATCTATCTATCTATCTATCGATCTGCTGCTTGTCTATCTATCTTATTCTCTATGTATCTATCGCTATATATATGTGTGTGTTTGGACATTTTATGTATACAGTAAGATCAGTGGCTGCTAAGCTGAAGCAACATTTCTTTCTAGACTAGAGCCAGATTGCCCTGGATTTAAGTAAAACGGCTATCTCTATCAGTCTCTCTCCTTCTCTCCCCCTCCCCCCCATTTGAAGCATAAAGCAATGGGGAACAGAATTCTTTTTGGAATTAGTTTGCTCCAGTTTTCCAGTTGGCAGACTTTAATAAATAGACCACACTGGGATTTTGAGTGGCCAGAAAATAAAGATGGCCTTAGGGCCTGTGATGTCATCTACTCAGTCTGTGTCCTGTGCTGACCCTTGTGGTCATATAGTGAAAGACTTATTGAAGGAGGAGGAGATACACTGGTGGGGAGAAGGAGGGATTCATAGGGGGTCTCTGGAATTGTGAGTAAAAACATGCATCATAGTGAAGGGTAGTAGCATGTGACAAACTGTATTGTATTTTGCACAAAACTTCTAAATGTGACATTTTAACCCCCTATGTATTTGATTTAAATGGGGCTTATAAACCTTTGAATACCTTTCTGATGCATTGCAAGAATTTCAAAGTGGAACTGTCACTTTCAAAAGCACCTATATTTATGTTTGTCATTCTTTTATTTACAAAAATAGTTTATGGTATATCCAGCTTTGTCAGTTACTTCAAGACCCCTGTCACACAGGCAATACCAACACATTGATGTTGTGTTGTGTCTGTCTCTTGTGGCGAAAGCCTACATGCTGGACTGTGGTGCCTCCCTATTGGATGACTGTCTCCTCATGTCATTGCATCAATGTCCAGAGTGCTGAAAAGGAGGGAATGCAATAAACATAACAAACATATAGGTGCTTTTGAAAGCTCTTATATAATCACTTGTTTTTTACAAAGTGATACAGGATAGTAAACCCCCCAAAAAACTGTAAGCCAAATGATAGGAATAATAAAAACATACTTAACGCCCTCATTCCCATCTCTCAAAAATAAAGTCCTTGAGAGATGGGAATGAGGGAGTTTTACACAATGTAATGCCCCCATGTGCGGCTGACAGCGAGCCACAAACACCAAGAATTAGTTATATACACACAAAAACATCCTCGCTGTGCACTCTCCTCTTAGTGGTAGTATGCCTGGGTGCCAATCCCAAAAAATTAATTTGTATCCAAATATAGAAAATAAAAAAAGCACTCACAGGATTTCTTTATAGTGGTGAGCAGTTGTGAAGTTTATTCCATCAATGTTTCGGCCCTGTTGTGGGCATCTTGACAAAGGCCCACAACAGGGCCTAAATGTTGATGGAATAAACTTCACAACTGCTCATCACTATAAAGAAGTCCTGTGAGTGCTTTCTTTATTTTCTATATTTATATATATAATTTTTTTTTTTTTTAATTTACCTTGCTACCTATTATCGTGGAGATATTATCTATTTTTTCTATGTATTGTTTAAATTTTTTATTTTGGCAAAATATCCTTATACTATAAAAGACCAGATGTATGTTTGTCCGATGCAGTCATGCACAGTAGAGACTGCCCGAATGCAGGCCAATGCAGTAAGGCACAGTAGAGACTGCCTGAACATACGCCAATGCAGTCATGCACAGTAGAGACTGCCTGAACATACGCCAATGCAGTCAGGCACAGTAGAGACTGCCTGAACACACAGAAAGCTGGGAGGTGTAGCTCTGTGATTTTACACACTTTGGCCCGTGTACACAAGCTTTTACACTAGTTTTATATATTTTAGAGGAGCGCTCTTCTATTTTATATATCTTTTATGCCCCTACTTTTCCTAGTGAAAAATCTGACTCTTGGTACCATTGGTTTTAACTTGTGATCATTTCTGTGACAGCAAGCATACAACACAAATATCTTTTTCTAGTTCAGTTCACTTCCTTGTAAGATGGCTAGTTATTGTATAGAAACTGTTTTGACCATTTTCTCATACTCGTATTGATCTACAGCTGTAGTCATCTGTTGTCCTACCAATATTCTTCAAATTAATTTTTCAGGCCTCCTGTAGACAGCGTCCTTAATTTGATCTTTGACAAAGTGACCTTTACAGAAGAAGCTGGGACCAGAATAATTTATAAAGCTCTGATGGACCCTGATGTTTCACTCCCTGGATATGACAGGTACAACATGTTCACAAATTAAACTTAATATGGGTACATTGTTTGGATCACATCCATATAATGGGAACATTTAAATACTGCTTTCTTTTTTTTAATTAACACATTGAAGAAATAATCATTATATTGAACAGCAGCATTGAATACACCACCAGAGTTGTAAACAAAATGTTTAAGCCCTAATTAAGGGAATGGAGGAACTGAAATATGGAGAAGTCTAGTCAAACTTGATTTATTTACAAATGACATGTGGGCATCGTTTTACATATTATGAATATATGCAAGGTCAACACAAAGATCTCTCTAGTCAGCTTTTTATTCCAAGGCCTGATCAAATAACTTGGGGCCACCATTTATGGTTAGAGGAAAGGAAGTTTCAGATTCAGGAGAGGTCTGTTAACCCCTTAGTGACCGCCTGCACGCACACGCGGCCGTGACTTAACGCCTGGCTAGGATATTTTTTTTTCCGCCAAAGTAATCCATTGTCCCCGAACGGCGTGCAAGCCGCGCGGGGACCTGGACTTCCGGGACGTACATGTATGTCCTCTATCACTGACAGTTTCTGCGGGACATACATGTACGTCCATGGTCGGGAAGGGGTTAAATAGTAGAATTATTTGCCCAAGGATTTAGCAGTAGCATATGCAATGGATAGATTTAAGAGAGGATTAGGTACAGTTCTAGCAGAAGGAAATATACAGAATTATAGTGTGTAATATTAGGTAAAACAGGATGTTCTGTTAAACAGACCAATACCCATCTTGAAATCAGGTAAAAGTAACGGTTGAACTTGATGAACCTGTGTATTTTTTTCTACTCTGCCACTGAAATGGTTAATAATTTAAAAAAGAATAATACAAACTATACAGTGTAATTAATCATTGGATAATTTGAATGGTGCTATGTTACTTGCAATAAAGTCAATCTTTAGCCCAAAATGTTCAAATAATGGTACACATTCAGCATTATAATTGTCTGTTTTTTATTTACAATTTCTTTTCTTTTTTTTTTTTTTTTTGTTAGTTAACTGAAATATGTTACTCAGTATTCTGATTGGTACATTCCCTGTTATCTCACCCAGACACCAAACATAGTAAGGCAATCTTCTCAGACCATCAGTAGCAAGTTTATCTCTTTATCTCCTGTCAGGCATCTGCGAGAGAAAGATTAAAAATATGAAAATCAAGAAAATTATATAAACCACAGGAACATTGCATTCCTGATATTGTTAATGGAGGGCTCTTGGACACCCCTCTGGCACTCAGAAGGTGATGATGATGATAATGATCATCATTATAATTTTTTTTACAGCATTAATATTTTTTAATGCAATGGAAAGGGAATAACTCCGAACTGGTAGACAATTATATTATTTTTCTTTCTCCCTTTCAGCTGGAATCTTTGTCCAAGATTTCCTGACAATGTTTCTCCCACAAACTTGCAGACTCTTCACAACCCAGAAATTGTGGATGCTGACAGCCTTTTTCTCCAGTCCAAGGTTTATACCATATTTCTTATTTAAATTTCCACTTTTGATGTTTTATGAAAAAAGTACTATACATTATTTTTTATTTGATGTGTGTGTGTGTGTTTTATGTGAATTTCACACAGAACAGTTAATCAGTGTTGGTAATATTAACAAGACATTAGTTCTATTCTGAAAATTCAGATTTACAAATATCTCCAATTTAATCTGTTTTCGATTTTTCCATTTTTTATTTGTCCCCTATGGGAAAGGTGGCTTGCCCTGGAATTTCTCAAAGTTTTATTATTAAATAATCTCCACTGTATTGATTACTATATGGAGCTTCTTGGTTGTGCTTTAATTTTTTAAATCCTTATGGATGTGCACCTATCAGCAGAGGAAAGAGATAATAATGCAATATATATTTTGTGTTAGATTGTTTAACTTTATTATAGGAATAATTATATTTTATTTTAATATTAATAGTTGAAGGGATAGTAATGTTTCAAAATAAAAGCATCTCCAATTAATCTTCATAGTATTTGGCCCATGGAGAGTGTTATTTCAATACTGTCAGAGTTGTAGTTCAAGAGTAATTGAATGATAAAGTATCCCCCTCCCGCCCCTCTTACAGATGTAACACTGTTCAACTCAGAACAGAAAGGTGGTGTCCAGATGGCTTGCAGAGAGGGACAATCTTCAATTAGCATAAGGGAAAAACCTGACTAGGGGGGCAGGGTTTTCATTGTTCTCACAGTAAGAAGATTATCCCTTGCTGTGATCTGTCTGGTCAAGTGACCAGATTCCACATCTGAGGGGAGGCGGCTTACACTAGGTAAAAGGGGCGGGAGGGGGAAACTTTATCATTCAGTAACTCTTGATCTACAACTCTGACAGTATTGAACACTCTCCATGGCCTAAATACTATGAAGATTAATTGGAGATGCTTTTATTTTGAAACATTACTATCCCATTAAGATATTTTCTCCATTAGCACTAATCTTTTTTTGACTTAGTAGGTATGAAATGTATTCACAAATCTGCGCTTTTGCCTGTCTGTCTAGCAATATGTCTGCCTATCTATTCATCTTTCTTTCTTTCTTTCTTTCTTTCTTTCTTTCTTTCTTTCTTTTTCTTATATATTTATCTAATCTATCCATCCTAGCAAGGTCATACTGTTTGAAGGGGGCTAAAGCTTCAGATCTTATGCTTAAAGCACCAGCTTTGTGCAAGTAATGGGCCTAATCTCTCTACTAGTAATGCTGCAATTGGGCTGCACTAATAACACATTAGATTGGTCCAAATCTTGCTTGCTACTAAAATAATGCTAACAGCCACTTAGCTCCACTATATTCAGACCTCTTCATGACTGATATTTGTGGATACACATGGCTGGGCTAATTTCTGGTCTATATTGCTCTAGTATATCTAGACCGTGGTAGGTTCTCAAGGGCTACCAACAGTGCAATGCTTTGGAGACATCTCTAGCACACAGTGAGTTAACCCTTTGAGTGCCAGAGGGGTACGCAATGCATTGTGTAGCCCTCTGGCACTCAAAGGGTTAAGCATTGGCAAGGAATGCATTTCACACCACTTTGGTGCCCAAAATGTTAAGGCTGTGTTTTAAGAGTTAAAAAAAAAATAAAAATAATTATAGGGCACAAAGGGTCGTATTCATCAATCTAAAGAGCTGAAATTCTGGACCAAACCAAGAGCACCATGAGGGGGAAATTATAATTCTCGATTTAAATGGGGCTTTTAAACCCCCTGAATGTTAGAGTGGTCTCAAACGCATTTGATCTCTAAAACTGTATATCTTTAAGCTTGATGAATACAGCCCATAGAGATTTAAAGTTTGTTTTCTTTTAATAATCAATAAAGTTTAAAATATCACATTGATAACATTTAAATGGATAAATGAAAACTCCAGAGCAATACTTAATATAATATACACAGAATTATGTTTTATACAATACATTTTTTTAACAAGATTCTCAGTTTTACAGAAGCAAATATATGTGATAAAGATATGTCTATGAGTCTTCAGGGTTGTGAATTTAACATGTACAAAAAACGTATTATTAAATAAAGCTTGGGATTTGGGACATGCTATTGTTGGTTGCAGACAATACGTTGCAATTTGGTGCCTAGCAGACCTCTACATGAATAGCTTCATAAGCACACTAAAACCTTACAGGTCATTGCCTACATATACTTCCAAGGATCACATACAAATAATTGATTCTGACTTAATTGTGTTTGTTAAGTGAGGGTTAAAATCCAATCTTACTATTGGGTTTGGATTTCAAGGTTTCAAGAATCCTGCAATTGATCTAAACCTCATATATTTAAATTGTTTTGGGACATAAATATGGTTTCTGCTGGCAGAGTATTGGCCTCTCTAGGATTTTAAATCTCTCCATTTGCATTACAGAAGAAATGGAAATCTTGATTAGCTGTGATGGAGAAGAATAGATTTCAGAATTGCTTTAATTCCACTGTTTTGGCACAGAAGATGAATTATATACTGAACAGAAATCAATCCCGTGTTTTGTCTGCTAATTCTGTTCTTTGTGTGGATCCTGACAGCAACTTAAAACTGTACCAAGGAAATTCAGATTCATGCTTACAAGCCAGATGTCTCCAAATGTTACAAACAAAACATAAGCTTATGAGTATAAAAGCAAAGTGGAGCAATTCTGGAACAAACCAATTACACTACAGGAGACATATACAAATTCCCTGAATTCCCATTGAATCAAATGGGTCTTTTAACCCTTTGAATGGTAGAGAGGTCTCCAAAGAACTGTAAAGCAATGCCTTGGAGACCGCTCTCGCGTTCAAGGGGTGACAAGCCCTACTTATATCAGTGGGGAATTATATTTGTGCCCTTTGGAGACGTTAGTTTGCCCCAAACTTTGCTTCTATGCACAAGGCCCCTATTTATTAATCAGTGTGTTGCATTTCTAACCATTGGGTTAGATATCTAGGTTTGTAAACAGAGATGAGAAAATCCCGCCCCCCTATTTGTTTCTTGTTTCGATTAAAGGGATAGTATTGCTTCATTAGTAAAGTAAAACTGAGTCTTCTTCATACCATACCTCCCAAGTATCCCTCTTTAGGAGGGACAGTCCCTCCTTTAGACCCAAATCCCTCTGTCCCTCTTTTGCACCCTGATATCCCTCTTTTTATTAGATCAGATTGCATGGTGTGTGTATGTAAGTGTATCATATTACTCTACAGCAATAAAACTCATGTTATTGTATGTTTAAACATCAGTATATGTGTTTATAAATTATTGTGTGTAAATAAAATACTTTGGTCTTGTTATAAGTCATTTATTACATTACACAAGGAGGTGTCAGTAGGTCATGAAATAGCCTGAAAATTATCGGTAATGCCCCACCCAGCAGCCACATTCCCAGCAACACCACCTACAACACAAGTGTCCCTCTTTGGCAATTTGAAATGTTGGGAGGTATGTTCATACTTTTTTATAATGATGTGTATCAATAAAACTTTATTAAACGTTGCAGTTTTACATTTATACTCTAATAAAGTTCCCCACACTCCTACCTCTTTTACTTACCTCAGCAGCCTCCCCTCAGATCTGGAATCCTGTCCCGGGACTGGACGGATTGCAGAGAGGGACAATTTTCCCTCTTTCAGTATTTGGGAAAGCCTGCCCCCTTACTGGAAGAAGATTGTCCCTCTTCAAATTCTGACTGGACTGGCTTGCTGAGGCTGTTGAGGTAAGTAAAGGGAGAGGAGAACTTTATTAGAGTATAAATGTAAAACAGTAAATTTTAATAACGTTTTACTGATACACATCTTTATAAAAAAAGTATCAAGAAGAATGGATTTTTCCTTACTAATGAAACAATACTATCCCTTTAAGTGTTTGAAAAGATAACAGGAAAGAAAGCCCTTCAGGATCCAGCTGACTCATGACGCTGCTGAGCAAAAAATAAGACGTCCTCCATTAAAATGGTACTTTGATTAAAACATTTGCAGGTTTTTTTTCAGTAAGGACAGTAAAGTTATATAATTCTTTGCCTCGGAATGCTGTACTTGCAGATACTGTTCTTGCTTTCAAAAAAGTAATGGATACCTTTCCCGGTCAGAACAGTATTGAGAATTGTGACTGTTAGTTTCAATAGAATGTCGAGTCAGGAAAATACTCGACTTCCCTTTGGAGTCAGTAAGGATTTTTTTTACCCACTTTGGGTTAATTGGAAATGGCTTCAATTTTTATTTGCCTTCCTCTAATTCAACAAGGGTGATATGGCATGGGCTGAACTTGATGGACGCATGTCTTTTTTCTGCCTTATCAACTACCTTACTAAGTTACTATTACTCATTTTGAATATTGTTATCAATTTTTCTGCATTACTCTAAATCTATGTACATAAAGCGCTGACTAAACTCCTGGTTCACAAAAACTGTTTTGAGATTTATGAAATAGCTACATTTGTCCAAAAAAAAAAAAAAGTGATCAATGTATTGAATTTATAACCCTTGGATGCTCTAGATGTTTCCAGTGTGTTGCAAAGCAATGTCGTTGTCAGTAGAGATGAGCAAATCTCCCCTGATTCATTTCTTGGTTTGATGAAGCATTTGGAAAGATATCGGGAAACAAGACTCTTCAGGATCCATTTATGCCCAGAGGAATCTATTCCAGCTGACACAGATGTACATGAAGCCGCTCTTTTATGCATTTCTAGTATTGTGATAATTTTTTGTACAATTCTGTTGGCTTAAATGAAATACAAAAAACATTGACCAAATTCATAAACCTCAGAACAATTTTTGTGAATCATGAAGTAGCTAAATTTTTCTGACAAACAGGCTTGCTATTACATTTTCTTCATCTCTATTTACAGACCCCCAAAACTTATTTTTGGTAACAATAATGGAAAAAAATAATGGACAACCACTCTTTTATTGACATCTGTGAGCTGCCATCTTGCTTACTCACAGTTTTGCCAGTGTAGACACTGCTGAGTTTTGAGCCACCGATATAGCACTGCTGATGTAATACAGTTCTTTCCTAAGTGATTAACCTCTTAAAGGGATAGTAATACTTAAAATGTAAAAAAAAAATATGTTGTAGGGTTTATCCCCCTGAGTAAAACAAGGGTACTCCCACTGCTGAAAGGTGTTTCATTCAAAAGTTATTAATTTTCAAAGTTGAATTTTTTAGGTGCAATATCACAGTGGCCTGAAATTGTACAGTGGCGCTGTTGCTACACGATCCTATGGACAGCTCTGGTCAATTGACCATAAATCTCCATAGGATGGTGTAGCAACAGCGCCACTGTACAATTTCAGGCCACTGTGATATTGCACATAAAAAATTCAACTTTGAAAATTAATAACTTTTGAATAAAACACCTTTCAGCAGTGGGAGTGCCCTTGTTTTACTCAGGGGGATAAACTCTACAACATATTTTTTTTTACATTTTAAGTATTACTATCCCTTTAAGGAACAAAGAGGTATGAAATTCAGTGGTCATCAAGGGTTTAAAAGTCAGCAGAACCAGTAACAGAAGTGCTCAACTTTATTACTGTGTATGTTAATCTGTATAATTTTTTAGTTTGAATCTTAACCCTTTGAGTGCAAGAGGGGTACACAACGCATTCATTCAGGGTTCATTACTCTTTAGCAATGTTTTTAGTGTTAAAAAAATCCTTCCTTTGCTGTAGTCAAAAGGTCCATTCCTCTAATTTTAATGGATGCCCTCTTGTTTTAAATGGCTTCTCTGCACCAGAGGTTCCAAGGAGTGGTAAGTAAGTGGGCATTCCTCTCTGCCTACTGGCACTCAATGCACAGACTAGACACAGAGGTAATAGATGCAAAATTGGTTTTCATCCTTTCATTTTAATGCCTGCTTCAGGTGTGCAATAAACCATTTGTGTGCCTTGATCAGGGATGACCAATATGTGGCCATCCAGCTGTTGATGACTATAACTCATATAATCCCGAAAACTTTTGTCCTGCAGGGGATGATGAGATTTATAGTCTACAACAGCTGGAGGGCCTCAGATTACCCATTCCTAGACTAGATGGTTTCCTCCACAGGAAAACTGTGCCCTTGTTTAATACATCTTCCTTTCCTGTGCTTTTCTCGGTATTATTGAAATAGTAGTCTGATGAACTAAATGGATACTATCACCTAAAAATAATTCTGGTGATTCCGAAAGAGCATCCAAAATCATCTATATGTTGTTTTAATAATTTTTTATTCATTTATTTTGATTTAAAGATGATGCTAATTAAGGCATGCTGCACAGGTACTTCCTCTACTACACTACTACCCCTATTCAAGATCTTCAAAGATGTTTTTAGGTCACAGTGTCCCTTTAAGTGAAAAAGTGGAGCAATTTGGTGGTCTCCAACACATTTAAATCTATGGGGATTTGGGGAATTGTTATTTCTCCCCTGTGGGGCAGTTGTTTTGCTCCAGAATTGCTGAACTTTTCTTTTCTGCATAATGACCAATGTAATGTGAACAGGTGGGGAAAACTGAAAGGATCCTGCTCGTATAGACATGTGCATTAGGTCAGGTCCATAGACGTAGCCATTAATCTTCTCCTCCATCAATGTTTTAATCACTGTAGGTGGACTTCCAACTGGTTTTACATCCATCCATCATGGTAGAGAAAAGGGCTGTGGTTCCGGGGAGACTAGGGAGGAATGGACAGACTGATCACATGACCACTTCAACTTTGCTGCCTTGTAATACATGGGCGATCACAAAGGTGAGCTGTAATCTGCAAATATGACAATGTAACTATAACATTATCTGTTCTGTGTCTGCTATTTACTATATAAAGAAAGTTTAGCCCTTTGAGTGCAAGAGGAGGGTCAGAGGGTTAAAGGAATACATCTTAAAGGAACAGTAAATATTTATTTTATGAAATGACACACATTGTTGGCTTTATCTGTTGAGTAAAAGAATGAGACGTCTGCTTTTGAGAGATGCTTTGCTGAAACAGCCTACACATGACATAGGAAAGAAAGGTTAGGATCAGGGTGTAGCAATAAATATATTTTTACCGTGTTAGATCGCCATATACAATATTTATTAAATATATATACTGAACCTGAGATGGTGCGGGAGACACAGCACATGGCAGTGAATGAAGAAAAACAGAGACCTTATTCAATTCATGTATCAGCCAAACATTTTTGGTCCAGCACAAGGACATTTATCATGCTGGACCGAAAACGTTTGACTGATACATGAATTGAATAAAGTCTCCATTTTTCTTAATTCATTGCCTTGTGCTTTCTGTCCTGCATCATCTCAGGTTCAGTATACTTGTGTTACTTCAATGGGACGTGCACCAGCCATACTTTTGTGTATTTTCTAAGTAATGTGTGCCATGGCCAATATTCTTTTGATTATATATCCTATATAATAATTCGCTATGGATGTTTGTCAGAAGCCGTCATGTGCAGTAGAGACGGCTGCGTGCGCTGCAGTCATGCGCAGTAGAGACTGCCCATACCACGGCTGATACAGAGCGGGGCGCTCCAAATTCAGACCGGAGTTCTCTCTGCGCACCTTCCTGGGTCCCAGGAAGGTGTGCAGAGAGGACTCCGGTATGGATTTGGATCGCCCCGCTCCGTATCAGCCGAGGAGCGGGCAGTCTGTACTGTGCATGACTGCAGCGGTGGCACTGTGGCCAGTGTAAACGGGTTTTCAACTAGTATATTATATAATAATTCAATTGGATTTGTATGTGTTCATTTAATAAACCAGTAGAAAGAACTTTTCATAAACGAGTCTTATTTAAACTATTTAAATGCAAGGGCTCACTTCTCAAGTGTTTAATGGAACAGTAAACTATTTTTATGAAAACATAATTATGCTTATAGTAATTCTATTCTTGCTGAGTAAAACGAGGATCTCTTTTTTTGAGACAGTAACATAGTTGATGAGGCTGAAAAAGACATGCTTCCATCAAGTTCATTCCATGCCTATGTTGATCTAGAGGAAGGCAAAAAAAAAACCCTATTGAAGCAATTTACAATGAAGCCCTAAGTTGGTAAAAAAAATAATTCCTGACTCCAGAAGACAGCTGGATATTTCCCTGGATTAACATCCAATCTGTATTTTAAACATCTGTAATAATTCATACAATTGTTCTGAGCTACAAAGGTATCCATTACTTTTTTGAAAACAACTACAGTATCTGCAAACACAGTATTCCTAGGCAAATAATTCTACAGCTTTATTGCCCTTACTGTAAAAAAATTCCTGCCTTTATTTTAGTCTAAAGTTCCTTTCCTCTAGCCTTAATGGATGACCTTTTGTTTTTTGCTGAGTTCTGAGTAAATAGCTCCTCAGAGAGCTCCTTATTTTGACCTCTATTTTATATACGCACGGTGTGGTCACTTAAGGACCAGGGACAATTTTTTTTTTTTTTTTCAGAATCGGATTCCGGGCTCCCTGAACGGCGTGCAGCCACGCGGGGAGCCCGGAATTCCATGACGGTCCAGGACTGTCATCGGTAATTAAGTGAAAAACAAGCCATGACGGTCCTGGACCGTCATGGGTCCTTAAGGGGTTAAACTCACAATTTCTATTGCTGTTTCATGGATGATCACTCAAACTCTGCCTTAGTGGGCATTGTAGAAAAAACAGGCCCTGCTACTATTAGCTTGATTAAAAATATGGTTGAGTTGTAATACAGTTTCAATAAAAAAATCTCTCAGTGGGAGTACTTGGCAAGAACTATATTTTTTTATAGTTGTTTAATACATCTTTAACAGCTCAAGTGTGCAATACGTTTGATACCTCTCTTGCACACGAAGGGTTAAAACACCTAATAAACAACCCCATACATTCTTCTTCCCATGTATAACTCCACTCTTATAAATATACAGAATGCTTCAAAAGTAGCATTCTCATCTTGTAATCAACATTTTTGTGTTGACCTTTGAACATACCTGGGAACTTCTCCCCAATGTGCTGCCGACAAGGGGATATCATCATGTGATTCACATCATAAAGGTGGCAGGGATTAATTGGGTGGGTTTACTTGCCAATGTGTCATAAAGTGGGTGGGAAGTGGGCAGAACAGTGTGAGAACGAGAAAAAGTTGGTGGGAAATGGAAGGAACAGGGTGGGACGAGAGGGAACTCACCACCGCTGGAGAATCAGCCACGGTCCCTGGAGACCCGGTAAGTCAATCTGAAAACTGGAGTCTCCGGGGTACATTCATAGAGTTCCCAGGTATGCACCTGAACCATTGTTTCCTACAAATGACAAGTATTGCATTCACTGCACACTGTATACATTGATTTTTCCAGACAATACACATGAAATGTAATGGCTACTAGCTGTCCTATCGCAGAAGTTTTGAGCCATATACTTTGTCATAGTATTTTAACCCATTCAAGGCATTAGAATCACAGTAAAATATTAAAGTGATAGAAACCATTTATTTTGTATTTACGTATTCTGCAAATGCATAAAATGTAATGTCAGATTGCTTATATGCTTTATTATTATTTTAATCTTTTCATATTTGTTTTTTTATACGTTTTTGCTGCTGACATTAGCTTCCTGGATCTGTGTCCAAAGAGTTTTCTATCAGGGGATGTGAAAGCTGGTACAGTGATACGATGCAGAAAATATACAATGTAAAAAGATATATAGAACAGTGGTTCTCAACTCCTGTCCTCAGGACCCACTAACAGGCCAGGACTTGGGCATTTCTCTGCTAAAGCACAGGTGTGGTGATCAGAGGCTCATTCACATTGATTAACTCGCCTGTGCTCTAACAAGGAAATCATCATATCCTGGCCTGTTAGTGGGTCCTGAGGACCAGAGTTGAGAACCACTGATATAGAATACATAGCAATCACGGCTGCAGTAATAGTGTTACATTGGGGGTTATTCACTAAAGTGTGATAAAGAAGTTTTGGAGATGACTTCCCCAGTGATATCACTTCTCAAATTTCTATGTTATTCTATGGAGCCTATGCACTAAGATCTCTCCCACTTGAGAACATTTAGTGCATTGGCTGCATAGAATAACACAGAGATTGGAGAATATCACTGGGGAAGTTATCTCCATGTTATCACCTCTTCATCACACCTGAATGCATCTCCCCTGTTGTGTCACTGTCCTGCTTTGAGGACCACTGACCAGAAAACTCTCTGGAAACTGAAATTCAGTGAGCTTACTGTCAAGACATTAAAGTGTAAACAGATAGTTAAAGTTACAGCATATAAAAAGTCAAAATAAATGGTTACTCTCCCTTTAATAGTTATCTCCATCTTATACACTTGGAGATGAAAGATCTCTCCAGCAAATTTTAATGTAATGCGTTGGAGAGCTGTCTCACATCCAAAGGGTTAATCATCTTCAAGAAAGCATCGCTTTTACAATACTTTCGGTTCAGTGATCGTTTTTCAGCACTTACGTATTTGAAGGAAAATGAGGTGTTAGGAGTAAAGCAAGTGACACGTTACTAGACCTTAATCATTACCCTGTGAAACACACAGGAGGAGAATGCAGAGAGGAAATATCAGAGGTCTCTAGCTGCCTTCCGGTGAACTGTAAAATTCTGCCACACTTGTGTAAGGGATCACTGCTAATAATCCCCACTCCGTCACTAAGTTGCGGATAGTATTTAACTTTCTGAGACTGTTAGTGTTAATATCCTGGCTTATTCAGCTATAATGACCCTTTTATTAGGACAAAATGTTTCATTTTCTGGTTCTTTTAACATATTTACAGCAGCATACAGAAAACTAAAGAAGCAATCCTGTAGTAAAGCAATTGCATCATAGCGGCCAAAGAAAAATTCCCAAGATTGGTTTAAATTGGGCTTTTAACACCTTGTTGGAGACGCCTCTGCCAGTAAGAAGTCCCTATTAATTTAGTTGGATTTTTTGTATTTTGCTTTGTGCAAAAATTATTCAAAGTTCCATTGACTAAAAATGGGATTTTTAAATCCTTGAATGGAGAAATCTACTAATGAAAATGATTTGGGAGTAGTGGTAGACAATAGACTTAGCAGTAGCATTCAGTGCCAGCTGACAGCTGCAAAGGCCAATAAGATATTGGCATGTATTAAAAGGGGTATTGACTTAAAGGGATAGTATTACTTCAAAATTACTATCCCTCATATTGTAGCCCTTAATAAACTGAGTTAAATGACACCAGTGGCATCTCTCAAACCTTTATGGTTTAAGAGATAGCCGCTTTCAAAGTTTCCTCTCCCCTGCTGTCAGAGTTCTGCTGCCAGCAGGGGAATCCGGTCCCGGGACAGGCGGAGGGTCTTAAACAGAGCCGATATCTCGTTATGGAAGGAAAAAGGATTAATTGAAACAGTCCTCTACGTGTGCTTGGTTACCAAGGACACATAGAAGACTGTTTCAATTAATCATTTTTCCTTCCATAACGAGATATCGGCTCTGCTGAAGAGCCTCCACTTGATTCAGAGACCGGATTCTCCTGTTGGCAGCAGAACGCTGACAGCAGGGGAAAGGAAACTTTGAAAGCGGATATCTCTTAAACCATAAAGGTTTGAGAGATGCCACTGGTGTCATTTAACTCAGTTTATTAAGGGCTACAATATGAGGGATAGTAATTTTGAAGTAATACTATCCCTTTAAGAGAGGAAGATATTATTATGCCTCTTTACAGGTCCATGGTAAAACCCCACCTAGAATATGCAGTTCAATTCTGAGTGCCCTTTCTGAAAAAGGACATTATGGAACTAGAGAAAGTGCAGAGGAGGGCTACAAAACTAATAAGGGGAATAGAAAGTTTTAGTTATGAAGAAAGGCTAGAAAATTTAAAGGGATAGTAATACTTAAAAATTACTATCCCCCATCTTGTAGCCAGTAAAAATATAAAAGTAAAAACTTAAATGAGGCCAGCGGAATCTCTCAAACCTTTCTGGTTTGAGAGATAGCTGCTTTCAAAGTTGTGCTTTTTGCCTTTTCCCGTGACATCAGCGTTCTAGCTGACAGCAGGGGAATCCTCTCCTGGGATCAGCTGGAGGCTGTGCAGCAGAGCCGAGATCGCTTTAATAAAAAAGAAATCCTTCACTAAAAAGGTCTTCTACGTGTGCTTGTTTTGCAAGCACACGTAGAAGACCTTTTAAGTTAAGAATTTATTTTTTATTAACTTGATCTCGGCTCTGCTGCAGACCGGATTCCCCTGCTGTCAGCTAGAATGCTGACGTCAGGGGAGAGGGAACTTTGAAAACGGATATCTCTCAAACCATAAAGGTCTGAGAGATGCCACTGGCCTCATTTAACTCAGTTTTTTACTGGCTACAAGACTGTGGATAGTAATTTTTAAGTATTATTATCCCTTTAAACTTGTACACACTAGAGAAACAGCGTCTTAGAGGGGATATGATAACACTATATAAATATGTTCAGGGCCCATACAAAGGGCTCTCCAAAGACCTGTTCATTAACAGAACAGTACAAAGGACAAGGGGTCACCTGCTTAGACTTGAGGAAAGGAGATTTCATCCACAACAGTGGAAGGGTTTCTTTACAGTAAGGACAATACAGGTATGGAATTCACTGCCTGAGGAGGCGGTGTTATCAAATACATTTGATGCGTTTAAAAAGGGCCTGGATACTTATTTAAAAGAGCGGAACATAGAGGGCTATGAATGTTAGTATTGGGAATTAATATTTATTTAGTTCTAGTTGATCCAAGGAGAAATCTAATTGCCATTTGGAATCAAGAAGGAATTTTTTTACCCCATTCAAGGCAGAATTTGAAATTGGCGTATTGAGGGTTTTTTTGCCTTCTTTCGGATCAACAATGGTAAACAGGAATAGGAAAAGGGTTGAACTAGATGGAAGCAAGTCTTTTTTTCAACCTAAATTACTATGTTACTATGTTACATACATTGATCTCCAATATATCACTCTGCAATGCTATTGAGACCTCTTTTGCAATCAAGAGGTTAAACGCCCTATTTGTATGTTATGATGTCCATTGCCTGGTTTAGTTGGTTTCCCTGGTATTGGCTCTTAAGGTACGATTCTGGTAGTTAAAGGAGCAGTACATTTTTTTTAATGAAATCCTATATGTTATAGAGCTTTTCCTGCTGAGTAAAACTAGGTCACTCCCATCACTGTCAGTTGTTTTATTCAAATGTTATAACCGGTCAATTCTGTTCTATTCTCTGGAAACAGAGATCCAGGGTGCTTACTTCCTGAAATTTCAAACTGAACTATTGTCAGTGACTCGCTTCTCCCATAGAATGCAAAAGAATAACAATACGAAATCTGACTGCTACAGGACAATGCTAATGTACAAAATCAACAGTGGAATCACTCTGGAAAGATACATCTCACAGCAGCGACAGTACCTTTGGTTTACTGAACAATGGGGTTTTCTGCTCCTTTGAAGAGGTGCAATTGTGGAGTAAACCAACTGCACTGTAGGGGATAAACCAAAGATCTTAATGGTTTAATTGGGAATGTTAACTCCCTGAATGCTGTAACTCAATAGGATATTTCATTTGTTCCCTATAATACAGTTGGTTTCCTCTAAAACTGCTCCTGTTCTGACTAATGTCTTTATATTTTTCCTAGGCTGGCATGATCCTGAGTCGAGCCTTACCACAAGTTTGCCTGGCAGTTGGGCACGCCATTGATCTGAAGAACGAAGAAGGGCAACTGTTACAAGGGTATCGATTAGCACTTCAAAAAAGGTAACACTGATTTGTCTCCAATAATGGAGAAGCGCTGGCTTAACCCTGTGAGTGCCAGAGAAGTATCCAGTGCATTGGATAGCTCTCTGGCACTCAAAGGGCATACCTGGGAACTTCTTCTCTTTAAACCCCGTGGAGATGGCTCATGTGCTGCCAGACAGAGCTTGTCAATGACACGATTTGTGCCATAAAAGGGGTGGGCTTAAGTGGGTGGGCAGGGCTTGCTAGTCTGCATATCATAATGTGGGTGGGAAGTGGGCAGAACAGGGTGGGAAGGAGAAGAAGTGGGAGGGAAGGAGAAGAAACTCACCACTGCCAGACAGTCAGCCTCTGTACCCGAAGATCTGGTAATGCAGTCTGAAAACTGGAGTCTCCAGGGCATATCTAGAAAGTTCCCAGGTATGTCAAAGGGTTAATAAATGTCAGGCTGAAACACTGTGGGGAATGAACAAATATGATTCAGCCCAAACTCACACACTTGAATTGATTTCCCAGCCCTTCTCTTGTCCATCCCCATTTACTAAGTTACTTACACTGAACATTCTTCTCTTTGCACTACTTGTGTCACTTGGACAGCAATGGGGAGGTCTATAGGCTATTTGGAGAATTCCTTTCCTCTACACTTTGTATAACGCTATGTATTAAATAAGGTGTAGAGGAAATGGTGTAACTTACTATCATGTGGTTCAGTAGTAAGGTACTTGCTAGTATTAACCCTTTGAATGCCAAATGGGTAAGCAATGCTTTGGGCACCCCTCTGGCACTCAAAGGGTTAAAATCTTAACAACTCATGTCCTCTTGTGTGCATTTCAGCCATCATACTGTAAGGAAGTCAAATGGATCAAATATGACTTATAACAGGGGTTTGTCTGTGGAGATATATATGTGTGTTTATGTATGCATACATGTCTGTATCTATATGGATATAGACATGTAAATATGTATGTATGTATAGATGTATGTGTGTGTGTAACAGTATTTTGATTCTGTACATAATACAATCATCTTTATTATTATCCCTTATCTGTGTGTTTTCTTAAGTTACAACCTACCCCCAAAGAACAATTGTACCCTTGGTAAGAGGGGCTATATAGACTTTCTTACAATACTCTGTAGTGCATACCTTGAGGTTTAGCCAATGGAGCTGGACGCTAACACCAGTGCAGCCATGTTGTCAGATTCGTACAGTTACACCAAGTGTATTTCTGATGCGTCCTGCATTTGCATGTTTGTATTCATGAAACCTTATTTTGTTTCAGAGCAAGAAATGATAATGGACAATTATGGGGCTTTGGAAACAAGGGTTCAATCTTTTCAAAGGTAAAACTGAATTACCCATTTTTTTGGCTTAGACTTGGTTATTTAATTTTATCCTTGTGTTTTAGATATCAGTAGAAACATAGTGCTTGAAGGCAGATAAGAACCAATAGCTTGTCTGATCTGCTGTCTTCTTAAGTACTCAGCCATTAATCCTCAGGATAACCTTAGGCCTGTTTCACAGTTGCAGTTCCCTGTGACAGTTGTGTCACCTATGAATCTCTCCTGCGTTATACCACTGATTGCAATACAGGGGAGGTACTGTATGTCTGATTACTGGCCCCTGTGAACAGCAGCAAATATTAAATGGCAGCCATGTGAGTCAGTCTTTTATTGGGGGTTGTCATAAGGATCACAACCACCAAAGCTGCCAGTGAGAAAGGTCTGCCAATGGTCCCATAGACTTCTGTGCAGATCTTCCTTAGTGCAACTTTACAGAATTCCTAATGGAACACAGTAAGGTTGCTGCAGTTGCTGCATACAGGATTTTGGTGCTTTTATGCAGATGATAGTTGCTCATGTGAATGGCACCATAGTCCATCATATTACCATTCACCATGGGCGACAAATGTAATGCAGCATCACTGCATTGATGACGCACCCCATGTGAAAGGGGTTTATCCTGGCCATTCCTGAGTTCCTTTTCTGTGTTAGCCCTTATCATCTCTACTGGGAAGCTCTGTCATTTGCCCCTCAGTAAAAATTTATATTTGCTCCCTATCCTATAGCTGTTTGTGCCCCAAAATTGCTCCAGTTTCAGCCTTAAAAATGTCCCCCTTTATCTGTCTTGAAAAAAAAATGCCTTTTACTGTTCTATGGTTTAAAACAATAACAACAGACCTGATTGCATGAAAGTAAGCATGCCACGGATCAATTAACTTTGCTTTAATGTGGGACATTTATGATGCCAGCTCAAGGTTTATCCTTGTAATGAAGAAAATTAACATGATTAGAGATAAGAATATTATTCTGTAGAAACTACCAATGATTGTGTTTAGCCTTAGGAATACTTACTATGAAAACATATACATTAAGGAAAAGAAGGTGAATAGCGCCTTGGGGGAGATGATTAAAGTGGAACTTTCACCCCAGCCTAAATTGTATCAAATTGATCCTTTGTTTTAAAACATAATCAAGTATGGTTTTCTTTCTGAAAAAAATCACAATACTCACATAGTTTTATGATTTCAAGATGTACCAGGTGACGTAGCTCTGAAGTTCGGTGCGGTACAAGCTGTAACACACACTGCTTCCCGTTCCATCCCTTTTCTCTAACATGATCACACCAACAAACTTTCCCACTGATCTTTGTTGACAAGAAGAGCCACTGCCCGCACACGTAATACCCAAGCACAGCCTGCCATGTTGAGAAGGGGCAGGCTTTCTATTTGTGACTGACACATCTCTGAGTGAGAGTGCTGCCAATCAAGAAGAACGTCATCAAGATGGCGGCACTCTCCCTCTTGCTCTCAGTCAGTTTTGTGGTACTTTTTCACCATAGGGTGCAAATACTTGCACACTAGGAGGTTATTTTTCCATAACATTTCTTAACTAGGAGATGTTGTTAACACCTGACACATCCACTTTAATTCTTGTTATTACAGAAACCATTGGCATTGTCTGGAGAAGAGTGCCGCAGTGTTTTAATTCCCTTTAAATGCTTGGTGGTTTTATTGCTATTATCTCTGTAGAGCTTTTATCACCAACCAGAGCTCTTCATAAATAGTGATAGCAGCTGTGCCCCCATAAAATGGAAAGGCCACATGAAAACATACAGAGTTTTGCTCTGTAATATCTTTTCAGTTTGCCATCTCTCAACGATGAAAAGCCATGCACAGCATATATTTTTCATAAAACATGTTAGTATCTCCTTAAGCACTGAATATTAGAGATGTCTCTGTCACAATGTGGTGGTTTTACTAAGAAGAAATGGAGTTATCCTGACGAAACAAACTGCAGTGAAAGAGACATACTTATTTGGAGTATCCTTTTAAAACATCACATTCAAAACAGCGTGGGGCTGTTTGGCACGTTAAGCATGTCACCGTGATTAAAAGGGCTACATGAGAATCTCACCTTTCATCAAAGTGCGAGATCCTCATGTCATGTCCTTGAACGGCACTGGCGCTTCAACCCAACCCACACAATTTCACTTGTTCAAACAAACACCAAACCAAGCGAACAGGCAACTTCTGTCCTTCCATTGTGATTTAAAACCTGGTTGACCCAGGAGGGCGCTATCCAGAGCTGAACAGTTATCAGTCTGTGGCGCATTCAAAACAGAGATTGAGGGGATTGAAGAGCCGATAAAGCGGTGTTAGTGGGGTTAGTGGTGATTAAGCTGAGCCTGCTTGTGTAGCTCTAGATAGCGCCCTCCTGGGTCAACCAGGTTTTGAATCACAATATGACGACAGAAGTTGCCTTGTCGCTTGGTTTGGTGTTTGTTTGAGCTAGTGAGTGGGGAGAAAATGGTGCGGTGGCACTGTTCAAGGACACGACATGAGAATCTAGCACTTCGATGCAGGACGAGAATCTCATGTCGGCCTTTTAATCACCGCTACATGCTTAATGTACCAAACAGCCCCACGCTGTTTTGAATGTGACGTTTTAAAAGTTTACCTTTTTTTGGCCCCAGTGGGGCAATTGATTTACCCCAGAATGGCTTTGGTTCCCACTACAACAGCCTCAATGGATTCTAAATGTTTCTAGGTCCATTGGTTTAAGATGTAGGGTTGTGTATATCAAGTCAGGTTGTGTAAGTTTGAAACCCTTTGATTGCCAGAGAGATATCCAACGCATGGCTCATTGACCTGGAAATAATTTTTTTCCAATTTATAATTACCTCAAAAACATCATTACCTTTTTAATGAACAGTCCAAATTGCTAACGACAAATTTAATGACTTCAAAATACTCAGTTCTAAGTAATAAGAGACAAGGTTTTAATTATAGAGCAAAATGTTTTTTATTTAAATATGATATAGTTTGGAGGGGAAAAAATACACACATGAAAGGTTCTTGGATATTTTTATGGATAAAAGTATTTTATGCTTGCTCAGTTTTTCAGAAATTATTATTATCTAAACTTTGCAAGGTTCAAGTAAAAGAGGTTAATCGCTAAAATAAAAGACAAATAATTATCTTTTGTGTTGGGTAAGGGCTTTTTCATATGTGATTGATTCATAGTAGCCCCTGCTACATTTCCATGGTCTGTGTCCTTTTCCTGTGTTCTCTGGATCAAGGCTGTCCAAGTTCCATCCTCCAGGGCCAACAACAGGCCAGAATGTAAGGATTTCCATGATTAAGCGCAGGTGAGTCAGTCACAATGAATGATCACTGATTAACTCACCTGTGATTAATCACGAAAATCCTTACATCCTGGCCTGTTGGTGGCCCTTGAGTACTGGACTTGAACAGCCCTGCTCTATACAATCCCAAATCAGGGAGGCTTACCTGACAGTTGGCCCACTTGAATGTCAACCAAATATTATTTCCTGATGCCCACTTGGGTCAGCCCTTCATGGATGAGCTTTGTAATCTCTAATGTAGTATTGTCTAGCAGCCTCAGAGGGTGCAGTGCAAACCTGATTGCTGCAACTTTACTGCGATCCTGAAGGAATGCAGTAAAGTTACAGCTTGCTGGACATTGTTGCTTTCTCATGGGAAAGACGTCATAGTACAGCATCATACCTTTCAACACAGGCAACATAACCAGCACAGCATTACTGAATTTGTGTCACCTGTGTGAAAGGGTTCTAAGTATTTTCATTGACACTGTTAGAGATAGTAATGTTTCACAAACAACAGCTCCAATTAATCTTCATAGTATTTGAGTCATGGAGAGTGTTATTTCAATACTGTCAGAGCTGTAGTTCAAGAGTAATTGAATGATAAAATATCCCCCTCCCACCACTTTTACCTAGTGTAAGCCAACTCCCCTCAGATGTGGAATCTGGTCACTTGACCGGACAGCTCCCATCAAGATACAATCTTCTTACTGTGAGCATAAGAAAAACCCTTCCACTTTTTTTCAGGTTTTTCCTTGTGCTCACAGAAGATTGTCCCTCTCTGTGATCCATCCAGACAGTCTTGCTGCTCTGAGGTGTGCAGTGTTACATCAGTAAAAGGGGCAGGAGGGGGATACTTTATCGTTCAATTACTCCTGAACTACAACTCAGACAGTATTAAAATAACACTCTCCATGATCTAAATACTATGGAGATTAATTGGAGCTGCTTTTATTTTGAAACATTACTATCCCTTTAAAGCTTATTGCCTGTAGTGAAGAATTGTGGACTAAAATCACATTTCAGATGGAGTTTATTAAATACAGGCAAATCAACAATAAAATATTCTGTCTGTGAAATTACAGTAGTGACAATAATCATTCTTGCTTACTTGCATTTTAGTTCTGGGTTACATCTACAACAAACAAGTTTAGCAATGCTTTGGAAACCTCTTTAGCCTTCAAGGGATTAAATGTAACCAATTCAACACTGTTGTGTGAGATTAGGAAAAATATGTCCAATGATGGACATTATTCAGAAAGAATTCTGCAGGTCCTGACTGTTTTATGAGCTTACAATGTGTGAAGGGACAAGTGAAGCAGGTTCCTCTTGTAGTGAGAGCTTGCAATCTAATATACAGACAGTAGCAATTAATTGCTTACCGCTTCTTGAGCTGCATAAATGTTATTGGTCTTACAGAGTCCTCCAAATCTGTCAAGGTCATTAACTTCCAAGCACATACTTAAGTGCTCACAAATATATTAATGTAGCAATTCACTTTTTTGTATGGCCACACATTACAGAAGAGGAGCATCATCATCACACAGACCATTATGCTAACATTTGTCTTTTATGTCTTTTGACAGACTAAATAATTATAGAATGCTACAAACAAGGACACTTAAGTATAAATAAATGGTTCCTGCCAGTGACAAAAAATGGCAAAAAATGGAAATACGTGTTCAATTTTCAATTAAAAAATTGTCTGTAAGCAAGAATGGAAGCAAAAGTGTCACTTAAGGCTATTTGTGTTCTATACCATGTTATGATGAACACCGTTCCTTAATGATCTGGAACTGAGATTATGATGAACAACAAACACTAAAGACTGTAATCCAAAGCACTAAGTTTTCTAGGATACAATGTATCATATGACATATGTAATAACACACATGATTTCAGTTGACAAATAACAGTACCAGTCAAGTATTCCTCTTCCAATTGAATTGCTGAGGTTCAGCAGATACCCTGACATTTTCATGTTTTTTTTCTCTGTTGCTTGTGTCCTCTCTGGCAGGCATATCCTGACTTTGTCTTGACCTACGTAGTGGACCTAAATGTAAGGGAGGTGGTAACCCAGGCAGAAGACCACTTCCATCAAGCCTCTTGGCATCTTCACAATAATGGAAACGGCTCATTGAAAGAGGTCAGTGTGTTGAAAGTATTGGATACCTTCTTAGCTTAAAACAATATAGAGCAAGGGTAGGCAATGAGAGACACTCCAGCTATTGCTGGACTAAAACTCCCTTCAGCTTCTGTCAGCTGTGATGATGGAAGTTGTACTCTGGCAATATCTGTATTTTCTCATATTTCCCACCTTTGATACAGAGGAACAAGAGCTGGTTTCTATGCACGTAGTATGCTGATTTAAGAAGAAATCTCATTGTGTTTTGGAACCAGGAAATAATATATTACCAACATGATCCTTTTTTTTTTTTTTTTTTTTTTTTTTTCCTTCCTTTGGATCAACAAAGATGATATGGCAAGGTCTGAACTTGTTGGATGTGTGTCAACCTTATCAAGGTGTTATTATGTAACACCACTAACAGATCAAAGCTATGAGAAATGTCATGATTGAAATAAACCGATATTGCATGATTTTTCCATTAGCAGTCTATAATTTTTAAAATGCATTCTAAAATGTCGGTCACACAACTTTAAAACACCTCATATATTTAATGTAGGGGTGGGAAATGCCTGTCCTCAAGAGTTTCCAACAGTGCGTGTCCTCAGGATATTTATTCCCTTACCACCCAAGGACGTACATGTACGTCCCGAGCGGATGTCCCAAGTGGACAGAGGATGTACATATATGTCCCGAGCGGATGTCCCAAGTGGACAGAGGATGTATATGTACGTCCAGGAAGTCATTTAAAAAAATGAAAAAAAGTTTGCTGGGCGTTAAGTGCCAGCCGCGTGCATGCGCGGTCGGGCACTAAGGGGATATATGATATACATAAAAATGATATACAATAAAAATAATAAATTATAAGTATTACAGCGTACCGATAATTATGGTTCATATCTTTAATTACCAATTTGAAATTGAAGAATTCCTAAAATCCGGTGGCCATCTTTGTTTTTCCTTTTGGTCATGTGCATTCCTGCCTTTTTCCCCAATCCTAGTGCTCTCCGTATTCAATTTCAGATGGGAGGGGGTGCTTCGCTCATGGCAAGCTCTCAACGCAAGTCTCCGATAGGGAAAAATCCACCCTCCCCTATTACTAAGGAGCTTAGTGGTGACACAATATTGCATTTAAACTCAGTGGTCGCTGGGTTTTCTGAAGAATGACACACAATTTTGTCCCTCAGTGCGATCTGTCCGATCAACCGACAGGCTTTTGAATCTCACTCATATAAGACTGACATACTAAAAGGGGGTGGGAGGGGAACTTTAGACTCAACTGAAGAATACGCACCTGCAGACATTGAAAGACAAACATTACTGAATACAAATGTATATTACACCATCCTAGTGCTGTTTATATTGAGGCATTAATATCTCTTTAAACACATACAAATTCATTGAAATTAATGAGCAACTAATTTAAGTTGATGGAGAATTGGACCTGTTCTGGGGCAAAACAACTGCACCATAGGGGACAAATACAATTCTCCATTGATTTGAATTTAATTAAATGGAGCTTTTAACCCCATGAATGCTAGAGAGATCTCCAACACATTGTGACGCGCACACACACATATACTCACTTTCACACATACACAGTCAGAGACATAGCTAAAGAAAGCACTGGGCAACACTGGGCTGTTCCTAGAGACAATTCTATAGCAAGCTCCCAAGAGGTGGCCATGTTTCTCCTCCCCCAGCGTTTGGTGACACTCTAGCTGGTTACGCAAGGGAAGCAGAGTAAATGGTAACAGAGGAGAGGTATGTTGGGTAGGATAGCAAGACTGAGAGAATAATTGTGTAGGGGATCTTTGTACACTTCCTGTAACCAATGTTCCTGCAGTGATTTTGAAGGAAGTGACATGGGGCAAAGATCCTCTGGTAATTCCTGTCACAATTATTCCCCTGGCCATGAGATAAGATGCAGTAGGGTGGATTTTGTATAACTACTTCCTACTTGGATTTCAAAAGTCTATGCACCCTTGCGGAAATTGTTGATGAAGAGGCTGAAATCAAAACAGCTCATGTGAGATGTGTTTACCCTTTAAAGGGATAGTAATACTTAAAATGTAAAAAAAAATATGTTGTAAGGTTTATCCCCCTGAGTAAAACAAGGGTACTCCTACTGCTGAAAGGTGTTTTATTCAAAAGTTATTACAGCTCAAAGTTTAATTTTTAGGCGCAATATCACAGTGGCCTGAAATTGTACAGTGGCGCTGTTGCTACCCTATCCTATGGACAGGTCTGGTCCCGGGACCATAAATCTCCATAGGATGGTGTAGCAACAGTGCCACTGTACAGTTTCAGGCCACTGTGATATTGCACCTAAAAAATTCAACTTTGAGCTGTAATAACTTTTGAATAAAACACCTTTCAGCAGTGGGAGTACCTTTGTTTTACTCAGGGGGATAAACCTTACAACATATTTTTTTTTACATTTTTAAGTATTACTATCCCTTTAATAATATTTTGCAGCCAACAATATTTAACCCTTTGAGTGCCATAAGGGTACACAACACATTGCATTGCATACCCTTCTGGCATTCAAAGAGTTAATCGAAGAAACAAATGGATCATGATTTGAAAAAATAAAAAAACTATCAATGCCTGTCTGCATAAGTGTCCACACCCTTTAATTATTATTTTATGGAAGCACCTAGATTTTGCAGTTTTATCTCACTGTTCTTTGCAGAAGAATTCAAGCTCAGTCAAATGGTGAGGGCATCTCCTGTGCACAGCATTCTTTAGGCCAGTCTACAGGTTTTCTATAAGGTTGAGGTCTGGGCTCTGATTGGGCCATTCCAGGACACTGATGTTTCTGTTTGTAAGCCATTCCTTGGTTGATTTAGCAGTGTGCTTGTGATCGTTGTCCTATTGAAAAGTGAAATTCTTATTTAACTTCAGATTTCTGGCAGAGGGCAACAGGTTTTGCTCCAAGATATCTTGATATTTAGATCGAGTCAGTTTCCCCTTTATCCTAACCAGACCCCTGTACCCACAGAGGAGAAGCAGCCCCATAGCATGATGCTGCTGCCACCAAGCTTGATAGTAGGTATTTTGTTATTTTGCTGGGTAATGAGTTGTGTTGGCTTTATGCCAAACATATCTTTTTGGAATTAAGGTAAAAAGTTTTACCTTGGTTTCATCAGACCATAAGACATTACCCTACAAGGTTTTG
This sequence comes from Rhinophrynus dorsalis, assembly GCA_037306005.1. Classification (NCBI taxonomy): domain Eukaryota; kingdom Metazoa; phylum Chordata; class Amphibia; order Anura; family Rhinophrynidae; genus Rhinophrynus; species Rhinophrynus dorsalis. The sequence goes on from CM074722.1 coordinate 455,405,663, forward strand.
GGAGAATAAATGTATCTTCTCATACGGGCTTGGATGTTCTTTTTTGTGACAAATGGCTTCTGTCTTGCCACCCTACCCCACAGCTCAGACTTATGGAGAATACGTCAAATGGTTGTAATATGCAGGGAGTGGTTGGTTACTGCAATAAACTCCTGCAGCTCCTTTAAGGCTGCTGTGGACCTCTTGCTAGCCTCTCTGATGAGCTTTCTGGTCATCAATTTTGCTTTTTTAAAAAAAGAGAATTACACGACATGAGTATACAGAAAAAAAAAACATTGACCGAAGACTAACAGCCATACAAAATTGTGATTTCAGCAGTATAGGGAACATTGATAATAGAGGTGGACAACAGAGATAGCATATATAGGCAACTAATATAGTATCAGTGCAAACTCCACATTTGTAGAGTGTCTTCATGAATAGGTTGGATAATTTGATGACATATGAGAGGGTAACAAAACACTCTTAATACAGTTGTGATAGTTGTGATAAGAGTGATCAGCGATATAGGAGTACAACTCCTAAATAAAAGCAGTACAGCGTTTGAAAATGTAGGAATAACGAAGAAGAAGATGGAAAAAGTAGGGAAAAGGACAAGAAAAAGAGGGGAGAAGAGGAAGGGTGGGGTGGATGTCAGCTGATGTCCTGGAGACTGGGTTAGAAGACAATCACAAAGAGTAGCTAAAGCAACAGCTTTGTAACAAGAATGCACATGTATCAGACCCAAACCTCCATCCCGCGGAGATTGTATCAGATATTTCCAGCTCAGTCTAGGCATCTTATATTTCCATACAAAGGAAGACAACATGGTTTGAATTTTATCTAAAATTCGTCGCGGAATATTTAGGGGCAGGGCTTGCAGCAGGTAAAGGATCTTAGGTAAGACGATCATTTTTAGTAAGTTTACCCTTCCCAGTCAGGACACAAACAATCCATTCCACCTGCGTAAGTCAGTGTCTATGGACGTCATCAGAGACGTCATGTTTACTGACATCAGAGTCCTAGGGTTATTTGTGAGAGAAATCCCTAACTATTTAATAGAATCTGTAACCCACTTAAGTGGACAACAAGATTGTAATGATTTTGCCAGGATCGCTGAGAGAGTCAAGTTTAAGACCTCAGATTTAGTCATATTGACTCTGAATTGTGACAGGGTGCTGTATTCCTCTAATAGGTCTAATAGAGGAGGTAGAGAACTATCCAGATAGGAGACGTAAAACAGGATATCATCTGCATACGCAGGTAATTTAGAGTATTCAGTGTGCACTAAGGCGTGATACAGAGGTGATAAAGAAGAGAAGATTTCTCCAGTGAAATCACTTCTCCATGTCCTTTGTTATTCTATGGAGCCTGTGCACTAAGATCTCCAGAGTTAGTGCATAGACTCCATAGAATAAAATAGGAAGTTGAGAAGTGATATCACTGGAGAAGTCATCTCCACTTTATCACCGCTTTATCACTCCTTAGTGCATAACCCCCTTGTATCACTACTCTTGCAGCAGTCAGTGCACTGTATGCTGGATTTAATAGGCTGGAGGTAAGCTTTCCTGCTGCAGGGAAAGTGTTATATGGTATCACTATCTCTGCTATACCAGGGCTAGCGTCTATTGCAGGTGCTAAATGTTAACTCCTGTTTTATCAAACATTTTCATATTGAAGTCTATGGGGAAAAGTGGAGATAACAGCAGAGATAAAAATTAGCACCTGAGAGATCCAGGGAGCCCAGTCAGGGACATAAAAATTTTACAAAAATTAGAAGATAATAAAAATAAAAACAATAAGTACAGACCCTTTGATTTTACATATTATGCACCTGCTGAATATACAAGTCAAAAAGGAGGTTGACTGTTACTTTTATATACGCATTTTTATAGGCATAAAAATGTAACCCTTTGAGTGCCAGAGGGGTACGGAACGCATAGCAAAGCAATGCGTTCTGTACCCCTCTGGCACTCAAAGGGATATATATATAAATATATAGATATATTTAGCATTTATTAATGTCCATACACAATAAATGCATACATATAAATGATATATAGATATACATACCATGACACAGATGCATGTTATGTTCAACAATTTGCAGACTGATGCCAGTCATCTTGATCAGCATCTACTTTCCCGAACATCAGATGCTCAGTGTTTGCCTGCAGGTGACCCAGGGGAGCAGAGGCAGCTGACAGTGGCATTGCTGAGGAAGCTGGAAGAGAAACATCCTAAGGCCTCAGCTCAAAGGTAAGCCACTGACAGCACAGATACTTATTGTTCAATGACATTAGATGTTTTCCTTCAGTTTCATGTTACATTGATTCCCCAGATACTATTGAAATATCTCAGAAGCCCTCTGGCTTGAGAACAGACATATTCCTTTTTGTTAGTACAATTATTGGAAAGTGTGACATATGTATGTATATATATATAATATATATATATATAATTTTATTTTGTTAAATCCTTTGATTGCCAAGGGAATACACCCTTTATGGACCATAGGAGAGGAGCTAGCAACCCTTTGCTTCCTCTGATCCTTAATTCTTTCAGTGTTGTAATGTGTTGGATACCTCTCTGGCACTCGAAAGGTTTTAAAGGGTTAATGTATTTTGTTACTTTAATGAAGACTATGGGGTGAAAGTATCACACCGATTCCATGCAATAACTGGTGGCGGAATCAGCGTTCTGTCCCTTTATCTGCATAATATCACCAAAATCTTCCCCGTAACACATCAGGTGATAAGGAAGTGATAAAGTGGAGATGACTTCTCCATCACTTCTCCAGTTCCCTTATTATTCTATGCAGCCAATTCACTAAGATCACCAAAGTTGAAACGATCTTAGTGCATAGGTTCCATACAATAACATAGGAACTGGATAAGTGATATCACTGGAGAAGACATCTCCACTTTATCACCACTTTATCACCACTTAGTGATATTTCCCCCCCGTGTCAAGGTGAGGATAAGGGGGTAGTCTATGAATGTTTTGGGACAGTCCTTTCCTCTATGCCTTCCTTAGGCCAATGTACTAACCAGGGCATAAATGAAGTGACTTGAGTATAACCCATTTTCTTGCACTTTCTATGCGGCAGGTGCACAGGGTTTGATAGCATAATGGTCTACTGCTGGCAGAATGTGTCCACCATATGCACTACAGCCCTCTTTCCGATTGACACTTATTTTATCCCCATTTATATATTGTAACATACTACTATTGTAAGGAGCTGTGTGGCGCCATATAAATACAGAAATACAAATATACATGCACTAATGCAGACTGGTAAGAGCAGCCATTGGCATTAGACTCTACAAACACCAATATGTCTGCACTGACAGATTCCTGCACTAGCCCCTAGGATTTCTGTATATCGCTTCTTAGTATAACTGTCCTTTCATTTTGCTGTTCTTTATTCTTTTTTTATTTTTTTTTTGTGTGTAAAATGTTTTTTTCTTTGGCTTATGCTATTCATTATAATTTTAACCCCTTGGATGCTAGCATCCAAGGACTTAGTCAGGGCCATTTTAAAGGAACAGTTTTGGTATAAAAGCATTCATATTGTGTGAAGCAAGGTAATTCCCACTGCCTGGGAAATGCTTCAATCAAAAGATCTTGCTCCTCAAAAATGTTTTTTTTTCTTTTATTCAGACTGTTAGAAACAGCTCCATCTGGTGTCCTGGAGCACAGTTTATCATGTTGTGCTTAGGAGAGTTTGAGTTAAAGGGATAGTAATGCTTTATATGTAGGAAAATATAAATTGTAGGATTTATCCTGAGTAAAACAAGGGTACTCCCACTGCCGAGAGGTGTTTTATTTAGGTGCCGTATCTCAGTGGCCTAAAATTGTACAGTGGCGCTGTTACTACACCATCCTATGGAAATTTATGATCAACTGACCAGTGCTGGCCTTGGGATGGTGTAGCAACAGCGCCACTGTAAAAATTCAGGCCACTAAGATACTGCACCTAAAAATTTCAAGTTTGAGATCCATTAACTTTTGAAAAGAACACCTCTCAGCAGTCAAGGTAGTCTTTTTTTACTCAGGAGGATAAACTCCGCAGTATATATATATATTACGTATTAAGTATTAATATCCCTTAAAAGTGGAGTTTTCAGCCTCTGGACACCTTATGCCATTGGACTTAAAGGGGAATTATCACCTCTTTATTACTTGCTCCCATATTAAAATGGAAGAAACAACAATGTTAGGAAGTTCTGTCATTAATTTTAGTATTGCCCAGGTTTAGAGAAAATGTACTTACTAAATTTGAGCATGATGTCATGTACAGGCATGTAGTGGTAATGCCAGCAGTTCCCCCGTGGCATTACATGACTGCCTGCGCATCACCTTCCCATTTTCCTCCAGGAATATGCCTAAAATGCTGTCTGCAGGCAGAAGTGTTATGAATGAAAAAGCAGGGCAATGAATACACCGTAAAAAGCAACATCCTGCACTGATGAGTGCAGGATGTTGCTTTTTACTGTGTATTCTTCACCTGGCTTGCTCTTTCATGTGGCTACTGCCTGCAGGCAGATTTATAGACACATTCCTGGAGGAAATGGGGAAGGCAAATGATGGGGAGAGTGCTGCCCATCATATTGAATGTAGGTAAGATGGCTGTGCTCTCCCTTGTCTCTACTTAACATTAAGTTATGTTATAGACTTCAGGTATGTTGCAAGGCTATATTTGTGGGGGAGTTATAGTTGATGATAGTTCCACTGTAACACATAATACTGTCTCTAGGTTGTTAATTAAAAAAAAATCGGAATACTTTATTAGATATTGTGTTTAAAAACATACCCAGTGATGTCACCATTTCCTCTTGCGGCCCTACAAGCTGTGCCGCAGAGCCATGTATGACGTCCCCACCCCCTCCCCAGCTCTCCCTGGGAGAGAGTGCGCTCCTTTTGTCTCCTCCACCTGCACAAATAGGTTCTCGGCACCACTTTCAAAAACTGACACTCAAAGGGTTAAGCTACACACTGTGTAAATAAAACAAAGTGTAAATAAAAGTGTATTCTGGAATTGTCTCCCCACAACAACCTCTTTGTCTTGAGCTCAATTTCCAACCTCCCAGTGAATAGCAACCATTGCCTGCAGCCACAATGAGTCCACTAAAAGCCTGACATACACTCTTGCTGGGGCTACCTGACCAAAACCAGAGAGTGGACCACCTTGCATTGGAATCACCATCCAGAGGTGAGGAAACAGGGATAGACCTTCCACCCCAACCAGGTACCCTACACTGAGCATCACTCTTTCTCCCCCAGCTGACAAAGGCTCCCCGCCTCTCCCAAACTTGTGGAGTGTCCTTGTCTGACAGCCACCACTCCATGTCAGCATCTTGTAGTGACGCTGACACCGCTTTGCACTTTTTGTGGAGGGGGTCTAACTGGGAGAGTGTCTTACCCTGTGGATCTGGAGCCCTTGATGCCAGCCTTTAGTGCATGTGACTACTCTGGAACATCACTGGATGCCACAATGCATAAACGTATAGAAGAGTCGTGGCTCCAACCGGCACCAAGAGGGTTAACAAAGACACGGACATCCAGACCAGAAGAACACAGAGAATTTCTCAGTCGATGATTCCAGTGTACGCATTTATTGACATTGGTTTTAATTTCACATTTCTATTTCCACATTTCATTCTATTAGCTTTTAAGCCATTTTTGTATAGTTTGCTATGAAATAGATATTGTTCACCATTCACTTACTTCTACACTTAGAAGAGGCTATTTTTTGCTGCTTCTTTTCTTTCTTGCTGCTCTGCTTCTTACGATGGTTATGTTAAGCCTTTGAGTGCCAGAGGGGTATGCAATGCAAAGGCTTAAAGAGACAGTAATGGTCCATAAAAGTTTAAGTTTTGTACAGCAGGAAAAAATAACTTGAGTGGCACAAACCCTATCTCTCAAACCTCTATGGTTTGAGAGATATAGGCATTGAAAGTTCCCCCCTCCCTTCCCTTCTCCATATGTCAGCTGTAAAGCTGACAGCAGGAGATCCGTGTCGGCCGACACAAGGAGGCTCTGCAGCAGAGCAAACCAGGCACACTTTGTAGACCTTTCCAATCAAGTAATTATTTTGCAATAACGCAATTGCGGCTCTGCTGCAGAGCCTCCGGTTGGTCCCAGGACAGAATTTCCCTGCAGTCAGCACAGCGCTGATGTCAGGGAACAGGGAGGGAGGGGGGAAATTTCAATGCTTATATCTCTCAAACCATAGCGGTTTGAGAGATAGGGTTTGTGCCACTCAGGTTATTTTTTCCTGCTGTACAAAACTATAACAAGTTTTTATGGGACATTACTGTCCCTTTAACACAAACATTGTAAGAAGCCAGACTGAAGAATGTCTTTACTTGTCATTATATTGCAGAGCAGCACAGTGTGTACCTTAACCTTTTGAGTGCTGATAATACACTGTCTCAGGTGTAGATAACCCTCTTACTTATATTGCAGAGCAGCACAGCGCACGGCCAGCGTTGGGGGCAGACTTAGTATAGAGGGAGAGTGCTACCAATCAGTCTCAATGTCATCAAGATGGCAGCACTCTCCCTCTTACTACCACAGATATAAGGTAGCTTTTTTATTTATAATGGGGCAAAATATTTTGATCTCATGGGGGTTTCTGGATTTGTATGGGGGTACAAATAAATCTGTGAGGTTAAGTTGGAATGTGAAAGTTGCACCTGTGATGCGCCAGGACAGTCGTATTTTTTTCCCTGAAGGAGCAGTGATGGTCCTGGTACATCACGGATTTTGTGCTTACAGTGCTCCTGGGATATGAGATTGACCACTCCAAGACCAGAGTGGTCTCTCTCTTTCAGACTCTTTCAGACTGGTCATTATGGAGTTAAAGACTAATGCTTTCTATAGAAGTGATAGCAACAGCAGCACTTGGAAATCTAACAAAGTGGCTGCTGAGACAGAAGCATAGAATTCATATTCACAAAGTCGTGGCTAATAAAATGTTGCATACAGAATAATATGTGTCTGGCTGAGAAATGTACAAAACTAAGTGAAACGGACCCAGATTATAGTTGGAATCCCATAAATAATGGAGAATTGTAAATCAAAATCATAACAAACAAAGAATTACTGTATTCACCATAAACTTCTCTTGGGCCCCAGTGAGTCTGATGTACTAACTAGAAGCGGGGTCATTTTGTACAGCCCAACTGCACCATAGGGGGTGATAGCACTTTTTAGCCAAGATTCTATTCCCTCCGGTAAAACAGCCGGTAAGGGAAAAAAAAAAACACCTATGTATCTCAGCTATTCTATAGCTGACGAGGTACATGGAACAACCAGCATTTTTGATTTTTGTTCCCACAACTCTCGCTAAATGGTATGAATTGTGTGAAAATCAAAGGAAAAAATAAAACAACTCTCAGTGTTTGACACAGTGTCAAACAACGAGAGTGAACTCCAAACAGTCACCCTCCCTCACCTCCCATACACTAACCCTACACTATCCCTAACATGACACTAAATAATACTACCCCTAACACTATCCTACCCAAAAATGTAACACTTACCTGCCATCCACTGTGTCTCCTTCTTTAATCTTCTGTCTTCCCTTCTTCTCCTCTTCTTTCTTCCTTTTAATCTGTTGTTAAAAAATCCAGTGAGTTGTTTTGTTCTTAACCCCCAAAAAGATGCCACAGTTAACCCTTTGAGTGCTGGGAGTGGGGGAGGGGCGTTACCCCTCTAACACTCAAAGGGTTAAAAGATGTGTGGCATCTCTCCTCAAATTAAAATGTTGCAGTGCCTTATATTATTAAAGCGGAACTACCACCTTTAAGAATGATGTCCCCAAATAATTCCTCATCTGGCGACTAGCTGATCAGTAGCGCTAGTCGCCAGAATTATTTCCTCCTCATTGTGAATTATCCTCTGCTCTGGGACTAACAGGCAGGATGGACAGCAGACATCTTTCCATAGTGACGTCTGCACGCCTGCGCTGTTAGTCCCTTTTGGAGCCAAACGGCTCCTAGCAACGCCTCCTAGAGCAATCTGGGACTGACAGAGCAGGCGCACAGACGTCACTATGGAAAGATGTCTGCGCTCAGTCCTGCCTGTCAATCCCAGAGCAAAGGATAATTCTCATTAAGGAGTTAATAATTCTGGTGACTAGCGCTACTGATCAGCTAGCCTCCAGATAAGGAATTATTTGGGGACATCTTTCTTAAAAGTGGCAGTTCCGCTTTAAATAAACATGTTGCCCAGTTTATAAAAAATATACAACCCACACATGTCACACACTGTACTTTTCCTGCACTATTAGTTTGTGAATATCCTCTAAAATGACCAAAAAACTATACTCAGAAGGAAATTTTTTTTAATTGAAATTCCCATAAAATGAATGACAAACAACTGTCCTTGAGTTTATTTTTAGTATGTTTCACTAGCAAATCCTTTTGGTTCTAAGTTTAGCATTAGCTCACCTTTCTAGAACACTAAAATTCATCTTTTATGTGTCTTCCTAGAAAACTTAGAACTTGAAACTAAAAAAAATGTAAAATTCTATTTTTACCAGTTTGCATTATTCTATATTCTAGGCACAATAGACAGAGAAAACCAAATAACACTAGATGCTACTTAAAGGGATAGTAATACTTAAAATGTAAAAAAAAAAATAAGTTGTAGAGTTTATCCCCCTGAGTAAAACAAGAGCACTCCCACTGCTGAAAGGTGTTTCATTCAAAAGTTATTAATTTTCAAAGGTGAATTTTTTAGGTGCAATATCACAGTGGCCTGAAATTGTACAGTGGCGTTGTTGCTACATGATCCTATGGACAGCTCTTGTCCCGGGACCATAAATCTCCATAGGATGGTGTAGCAACAGCGCCACTGTACAATTTCAGGCCACTGTGATATTGCACCAAAAAAATCAGCTTTGAAAATTAATAACTTTTGAATGAAACACCTTTCAGCAGTGGGAGTACTCTTGGGATAAACCCTACAACATATTTTTTTTTACATTTTAAGTATTACTATCCCTTTAATTTGTGATAGTATGCAAAATTTCAGGGACTGGTCATTTGCATTTCTTTCTAAAGGCAGGATTGCTATGTAATTATGTAATATGCATTAGTATGAGTTAATATACAGCAGGGGGTGCCAGAACCACAGAACTACCTGTCAAAATCTGTATATTTCTTGCTTTTTCACATGACATACCTGTACTTAAACTTTTGTAACAATTACACACACAAGAGAAAAAGGTTAAAAAGGAATACCATTTTTGTAAGAAGACAATCCCCTTCTTCAAATGAGGGGTAACTTTCCTTCCTTCCCCTAGTCCAGTGTGAACAAATGTTTCCAGCAGATGGAGCTAAAGTACCCTTCAAAGTTGCTGAAATCTTTGAAAACTATAGCATTTCCTACTGTATTCATTAACAGGTCCTCTCCCAAAAGACATACCATCTTACTGGTAAGAGCACAAAAACTACCCTTACTAATATCTGTCATTTGTTTTACAGTCTTCAAATATGACTTGTCTGTACTTAAATGACTGCACCAACTAGCCCCATAACTTTAGGCACAAGAGGGCCATGGTCGGAACATTTTAAGAGCTCCTACCTTTCTCCTAACCTATATTGTATAATAATAATAATAATATTGGTGATTACGACAGAACACAAGAGGGCCTTCTATGAAAAAAGGGCAGCCTGGACCCAATTGAAGCAGGGGTGGGTAGAGATGATACCATGTATGTGATGAAATTGTGCATGATGTGCATGATATCATTTATGAGACGGGATTCCCCCAGTCAGGAACTACCACTTTGGACCAAGGACTTCACTGAAGGTAAGCCTGCATTCCCGTTAGTAACCCCCAGCTACAGGACTGCAGAGGAGGTGGTCTTCCATATCCATAGCAGTTTTAGACCATCTGCTGAGGAAATGGACATCCATATCCTTACCATAGATGTAGTTAAAACAAAGGTCTCACATTTACAGGGTTAAAGCCCCATTTGCCTCCTTAAATGCTAGTGACGCCTCTAACACATTGCTACACAATGCACTAGAGAAGTCTGTAGCATTGAAGGGGTTATATCAATAGGAATTTTGGAAATGTTTATTTTTTCCCTGTGGTGCAATTGTTTTACTACAAAATTGCTCCAGTACATCAGCCTCAGTCTGATATGCTGAAAATATGTATGTATGTATAGGTTTATTATATAGTGCCACTGGCTATGGAGCAGGTTAACAGGTTGCAACAAGATGCAGGAGAGCTCTAGTGGTTTGCAAAGTAATTAATCAGAACAAATGAGATTCTCATGAGGATCACATCAAATGAAAAGATACTCACATAGCGAGATGTGACCGGCGTCTGGATCTGAGCAGCAGGTCTGTAGCACTCAGGGAATTTTTAGTGCCGATCCTTCCCATTAATGGATCCAATCATGTAGCACTTCAAACAACAGTGTCTCAAACAAATGGCAGACAGACAGGAGATGTTGAAAGATAAGGATGCATAAAAAATATACTTTTATTTATAAAAAACACATATTAAAAATCTCAGCATATTTCATGGTCCAAACCGACTATTTAATCCGGAGTTAAAAGGTTAACTCTTGTACAGTTGATGATAGCTGACAGTTACAGCTGATTGCAGCATGAAATGAACGTACCAAATGTTAGTTATGTGTATTGGTTTGGAATGTATGAGCGGTGGGCTTTTTATTGCAGGGATGTTTTCTGTTGAGTAAACAACCTTAATCCCACTTCTGGCTGTTTTATTCTGCAGTTACAAAGTTGCAAACTGCTGGGAAGTGATGAAGCTGTTACTGTCACATTCTGTGGTGAACTGCAGCCAAAGGCTCTCCTCTCCTATAGAATGTAACACAATAATTGACATGCCAACAGCTGAACTGTAGCTGAGCTCTCTGGATACTGCAGAGAACAGTTTATGTAAAAAACAACAGTTTAAATGTTTTGAATGTCATTTTAAAAATGCAAACTTAAACTCAAGGTAACAGATCCACTTTAAAGTGGAAATGGCACTTCTTAAAGGGATAGTAATGTTTCATAATAAAAGCAACTCTAATTAATCATCATAGTATTTGGACTTTGGGGAGTGTTATTTCAATTCTGTCAGAGTTGCAGTTCAAGAGTAATTCAATGACAAAGTATCCCCCTCCCGCCCCTTTTACTGATGTAACACTGCTCAGCCAGAGCAGAAGGGAGATGCCCAGGTAGACTGAAGAGAGGGACAAACTTCAATTAAAATAAGGGAAAAACCTGAAACACTTGTCAAGGGGGGCAGGGTCTTCATTGTTCTCATAGGAAGAAGATTGTCCCCTTCTGTTATCTGTCTGGTCGTACAACCAGATTCCACATCTGAGAAGAGATGGCTTACACTAGGTAAAAGGGGCGGGAGGGGAAACTTTGCTTGTGAATATCTCTCAGACCATAAAGATAAGAGTTATATCGTTCTTCATGTTTTTTTTTAATGCCTACAAAATAAAATAAAGATAAATCGAAGTATTGCTATGCCTTTGAAGAGGAACTTTCATTAAAATTAATGTGCCCCCCAAACCATTATACAAATAGCGATACGCATATCGATACTTATCCTGAATAAGTTCAGCATTATTGAGAAATCCAGTTTGTTTGGGAGGGATCAGCAGGCATCAGTGCAGACATCTGTGAGTCTGCTCTGTCCTTCCCAGTCTCCTCTAGGATTGGTCAGGGGGAGTTGCACTGTACCTCAAGGTACAGGAAGGGACTGACGGCGCAGGAGCACAGGTGATTCTACAGCAAGATGCCTGCAGCTGAGCCTCCAAAAAAGTAGCATTTCTCAATAATGCTGTACTTATTCAGGATGATATAAGTAATAATATGAATATCGCTATTTGTTTAATGATTTGGGGGGCACTTTAATTTTAATGAAAGTTCTGCTTTAAAAAAACAGGTGCTTTTGAAAGAGCTTTCAAAATCACCTGTATTAATGTGAGACCTTTTTTACTTCAAACAATAGTCTCTGAGATATTTAGATTTATGTATTTGACAATTTATACAAATCAACTAGTACTGTCTTGCAGGAAATAGCAGTTGGTAATTTAGAGCAGTGTGGAATGTTAGAATGTGGCTGGTAGTGATTGATGTGCAAAAAAAAAACATGTTTTTTCCTATTGCACCTCATTTGGAAATAATGGTGCACACTAACGTAGGGGTAAAAAAAGACAAGTAACCCCTCATTTAATGTGGCTAATTGTCTACTTTCCAAAATTGAATGCTTTATCTACTTTTCTTCATTTCTCTTGTTATAACCGTTTTAGTACAGATAAGTCACTGTTGAAAATGTGTGAAAAATTATTGTAGTTGGCATAGTTTTGCGCTTCTGGCACCCTCTACATTATGTCAACTCATGCCTGCAGGGTGTAATTTTTCTTAGATGAGTAGTAGCTAGTGATTACAGTCAGCAATGCCATGTTTTATTCAAAGCTATCTCTGTCTTTGAATAGGTAGAAATGTAAAATAGCTCAATCGTTTCCTATATCGCCACCATCTGGAAACAGTTGTGCACATCAAACTAGGGGTATAAAGGCAAGTGCCCCCTCATTTCATGAGAGTGAATGTCTTTTTTCCAAAACTACCTCACCTTACTTTCTTGCATATCTGTAATGGTTATGACCATTTTAGTGCAGGCAAGTAAATTCAAAAAGAAAAGTGGCAGCTGTAGGTTAGAGTTCCTGGCATCCCTATATTGTATGTTCACCCACACAAATGGGGTATAATTTTTCTCAGGCTGGTAGAAGGTACTGAATACAGTAGGAAATTATATTGATTTCAATTATTTTAGTATCTTTGAAGTGGTGGAAATGTAAAAAATGCATGTGCTTGTTCCTGTTGTGCCAGTTTAGGAATATTTGTGCACTCCTTCCTAGGGGAGGGAAGGCAAGTGACCCCTCATTTGATGTGAGAGAATGTCTACTTACCAAAATGGTATAATTTGCATACCTTTCCTTCTATGACCAGTTTAGTACAGGCAGACATTTTCAAAATATAAAACTTGTACGTATAGTTTTGTGCTTTTGGTACCCTCATATAATATGTGAACTCATACCAATGGGGTGCCATGTTTCTCTTAAGAGCAGTAACTAATTAATACAGTTTCAAATTTCTTAGTTTTCACAGATTTCATTACATTTGAAGGGGATGTAAATGTAAACAAATGCCTTTTTTTTTCCTTTCGCGCCACCTTCTGGAAACATTTATACACACCAGGCTATGGATAGAAAAACAAGTGTGATATCTACTTTCCAGAAATATATAGTTTTATATAGCTATTCGGTCATTTTAGGGTAGTTTTACCATGTAACCACAGGAATGTGCATTTGACTTAATAAATAAGTAATTTTTACTTTGTAGTTCTTTTCATATTGAGTAAAACAAGGCTACTCCCACTACTAAAAGATGCATATTTTCACAGTTATTACAGTTTAAACTCTTGATTTTTTTACAATAACAGTGCCCTGTAGTAGTCAGATTCCTATGAGCTAATGTGTTTGATTTCCTGGGACAGGTGGGTCACTGACAACCAGAATAATTCTAGTTCTATGTAAATCCTTGTTAACACTTCATCTAGAATATGGAGTACAGTTTTGGGCACAGTTCTTAAACAAGATATTATTTAACTGGAAAGAGTGCACAGACGTACAACAAAACTGATAAAGGGATTGGATTATCTGAGTTATAAAGAAAGACTAGCCAACTTGGCTTGTTTACATTAGAGGAGATGTCTAAGGGGTGACATGACTACTATTTACAAATATATTCAAGGTTAATACAATAAAAACTCTCCAAGGAGTTTTTTAAGACTAGAGGAAAGGCACTTCTGACTAAAACAAAGGCAGGGATTTTTTACAGTAAGGGCAGTAAAGTTATGGATTTATTTACGGTTGGATGCTGTGCTTGCACATACTGTATCTGCTTTAAAAAGTAATGGATACCCATCTAGCACAGAACAACATTGAGAATTATGACAGTTGAAATATTTGACTCTGACAGGGAAATATTTGACTGCCATTTCGAGTCAGGGAGGAATTTTTTTTACCCACTTGAGGGCTTAATTGGAAATGCTTTCAATAGATTGTTTTTTTGTTTTGTTTTTGCCTTCCTCTGGATCAACAAGAATGATATGCATGGATTGGATTTGATGGAGACATATCTTTTTTCAGCCTCATCAACTGTTTAACTGTCTCATGCACTTTAGTGCCTATCCTTAAGTGCAGACACTGGTGTTAGAGTTTAACACCAGGGGGTTGCACTGATGTTTTTGTAAATTCATCACACTGTCTCGACCCCACCCCTTGAGTACATATGGTGGGATGCAAGAAACTTGCGCATTAGCTATTTATAGTTTGCAAAATTATTAGCACCAAAATGTTAGCTAATTGAGCATGATTTTTCAGAATTAGTGAATGTTTGCCTCTTTTTGTGAATGCCTTTCAAAATGTATGTGTGGCTAAAATGTCAGCTGTTTTGTGAGAGAAATTACATCTAATTCGGCAAAGCAATTAGCTCACATTTTCATACGTCTGGCCAAATTTGTTGTTATTTTAGACAGTTTTGCTAACTTTGCCATTAATTTAGGGGCATTCTCTAACTTTTACCATTCATTTAGAAGCATTAGCTAACTTTGCCTATTCAGCATCAAGGTATTAGTATGTTCTTTTCATCAAAACGTGCGCATGCACAAATTGAGCATAAATTTATTGCTTTCAAAAAAATAACGAATGCTTCACTTTCTTGTTTTCCGGACGTAATTCTTAGTGCATGTGGTGAAATGTGTCTGATTCACCAAGATGAAATATTCATATCACATTACCAAAAACAATTTGATTTTATATTGCACTTAAGTGCATCTCCCCCACTTCCTAATAGTGCACCAACCTCGGGGCACATAAACAGCATAGGTCTATAAGCACAGATATCACTCAGAGACCTGCAAACTAAAAATAGAGAATGGTATATAGGTTCATACCTGGGAACTTTTTGATGCTTTGTGCTGCCGACTGGAGAGAAAAATTATGCAATTTGCGTCAAAAGGGGGCAGGGCTTAATTGTGAATGGGGGCGGAGCTTTAAAAATAAAAAAGTGTACAAAATAAGCTGGGGAAGGCAGAGAAGAGGCTGAGAGTGGGAGGAACACAATGGGAGGAGCGGATGTGGGAGAGTTTCATTAGAAACTCCCCACATCCAAAGAATCAGCCTCTGCCCCGTAGACCCAGTAACTAGAATCTAAAATTGGAGTCTCTGGGGCAAATCCAGAGAGTTCCCAGCTATGTATAGGTTTCATCATACTGGTACCCCAAGGGTGTAAAAGTCCCATTTAAATTAATAGAGATTGTTTTATTTTTTCTTGTAGTTAGTTTGCCCCGAATGGCTCCACTTTTGACTTTTTTGCATATACCCAAATGTTTTCTACTCTTAATGGACTATAAATTATGAAAAACATTTTCAGCATTACTCTCCCTGCACCCTACTCATTAAAGGGATAGTAATATTTTCTAAAGACATCAGCCCCGATTAATCTTCATAGTATGTGGGAGTTGTATTTCAATAACGTCTGTGTAGTAGTTCAAGAGTATTTCAGTTCTAAAGGATCCTCCCTCCCCTTTTAACTTCTGTGCGCAGTCTGCCCTTAGTTTTGGAATCCGCTCCTCGGACTGGACAACGTGCAGCAAGAGACCGTCTTCATACACAGAGTATAAGGAAAGCCCTGCCCCTCTTGATGAAGGAGGGCAGGGTTTTCCTTATGCTCAGTGAAGATTGTCCCTAGCCACGCTCCATTTGACCAGTTTAGGGAGGCAGCCCGAAGTATGAGAAAGAGGAGGGAGGGGGGTCCTTTACAACTGAAATGCTCTTGCACTAGTACACAGACATTATTGAAATACAGAGCTAAGTGTCCCACATACTATGAAGATTAATCAGAGCTAATGTGTGTGGAATACATTTCTATCAACAGTAGGCCTTATCTCGCTTAGTTATGTGTCCTTCTTAAAGGAGAACTAACACCTCTTAATAATACTCCTCCACAATTACCTTACTATGGCCAGGAAATCCTAATACCCCCTATGAATTTTGCCATTGTGCCTTTGTTCAAGAGATAACATGTTCAAGTCCTTCACGTCATATCCATGGGGAGAACATGTCAGGTACAGGGCATGGGTACAAAACACGGACAAACACTGTGATTGGAGGAGAAAACAGACCATAGCTTTAGTAAATTCCACAAGTAATACATTTAATTATACATAAACCAGTCCTTGCTAAATAATAACGTATTCAATAACAGAAACCCTCATGACTGGGCAGATGCTTTCATTAACAGACACATATCTCCTTAAACAGAGTTAAACATCAGTTATCCCATTGGACCATAACTTGGATCCGAATGTGTAAAGTAAGTACCAGTGATGTAAGTCTGAGGGCAGGCGTCCATAGGGTTGTTCCCTAAGGTTACATACACGTTAAGCCTTAGTGTCTGTAAATTATACCAGGCTAATATAAAGCCAAGGACATACTGCCCAGCTATGACTATTATAACAGCAAATCCAAGTCAAGAATATGGGAGGGGAGGAAAGTTTTCTCATTGCCTGCCTGCCTGTGAATGTGGATTTCCTCCCTGTGCACTAGAACTAACTCAACAGCTCCATCCTAACAATGTCACATGACTCCTACCAGAGACCCGAACATGATTCCCTTTACAATCCGTTCCCCTACCTGCCCAGGGAATTCTTATCAGTTGCTTGCAGTTTTTTCAATCTGAAGCAAGCACGAGCCCACTTAACCCTTAACCCTTTGAGTGCCAGAGAGGCAGCCAACCCAAGAGGTATAAATTGCATTGTGAGGCACTAAACCATGTGTAGTGAGCAGAGTTTGTGGTCCTGTTAGCAGCTGTCATGTCCGCCTCCATGGATGTGACATCCAGAACTGATTGCACATTGAATTTTGAGCCAAAAAAAAGAGGGAAAATTCAAAGGAGTCATTAGAATTCTCTGGCCATAGTAAGGAGATTGAGGAGGGGTTGTTATTATTAGGAGGTGTTAATTCTCCTTTAAAGCAGTCAGTTATATATATATTTACAATGCGTTTTGTTTAGTTTTTTATTCAGTCAAAACATCAAATAAAAATGGCACCAAGTTTTGCTGTTTCTTTAGTCACTATGGAGGATTTCTGTTATAACTGTTATTCCTAGGAACTTCATCCCCGGAGAGGGCTCATGAGCTACCCACCAGGGGGATGTAAATGACGTGATTGGAATCATAAAGGGGGCAGGGCTTAATCAGATGGGTGGGGTTTATTGTTCTTGGGAAGTGGGCAGAACAGGGTAGGAAGAAGAAGTGGGAGGAACAAGATCAGGAGGTGTGAAAGTGTGCAGGAAGTGGAAGGAACAGGGTGGGAAGGAGTAGAAGTGGTTTAGAAGTGGGAGGAACAGGGTGGGAAGGAGGAGAAGTGGGTGGGAAGTGGGAGGAACAGGATGGGAAGGAAGAGAAGTGGGTGGGAAGTGGGAGGAACAGGATGAGATGGAGGTTAAGTGGGTGGGAAGTGGGAGGAACAGGATGGGAAGGAGGAGAAGTGGGTGGGAAGTGGGAGGAACAGGATGGGAAGGAGGAGAAGTGGGTGGGAAGTGGGAGGAACAGGATGGGAAGGAAGAGAAGTGGGTGGGAAGTGGGAGGAACAGGATGGGAAGGAAGAGAAGTGGGTGGGAAGTAGGCAGAACAGGATGAGAAGGAGGTTAAGTGGGTGGGAAGTGGGAGGAACAGGATGGGAAGGAGGAGAAGTGGGTGGGAAGTGGGAGGAACAGGATGGGAAGGAGGAGAAGTGGGTGGGAAGTGGGAGGAACAGGATGGGAAGGAGGTTAAGTGGGTGGGAAGTGGGAGGAACAGGATGGGAAGGAGGAGAAGTGGGTGGGAAGTGGGAGGAACAGGGTGGGAAGGAGTAGAAGTGGTTTAGAAGTGGGAGGAACAGGGTGGGAAGGAGGAGAAGTGGGTGGGAAGTGGGAGGAACAGGATGGGAAGGAGGAGAAGTGGGTGGGAAGTGGGAGGAACAGGATGGGAAGGAGGAGAAGTGGGTGGGAAGTGGGAGGAACAGGATGGGAAGGAAGAGAAGTGGGTGGGAAGTGGGAGGAACAGGATGGGAAGGAGGAGAAGTGGGTGGGAAGTAGGCAGAACAGGATGAGAAGGAGGTTAAGTGGGTGGGAAGTGGGAGGAACAGGATGGGAAGGAGGAGAAGTGGGTGGGAAGTGGGAGGAACAGGATGGGAAGGAGGTTAAGTGGGTGGGAAGTGGGAGGAACAGGATGGGAAGGAGGAGAAGTGGGTGGGAAGTGGGAGGAACAGGGTGGGAAGGAGTAGAAGTGGTTTAGAAGTGGGAGGAACAGGGTGGGAAGGAGGAGAAGTGGGTGGGAAGTGGGAGGAACAGGATGGGAAGGAGGAGAAGTGGGTGGGAAGTGGGAGGAACAGGATGGGAAGGAGGAGAAGTGGGTGGGAAGTGGGAGGAACAGGATGGGAAGGAAGAGAAGTGGGTGGGAAGTGGGAGGAACAGGATGGGAAGGAAGAGAAGTGGGTGGGAAGTGGGAGGAACAGGATGGGAAGGAGGAGAAGTGGGTGGGAAGTAGGCAGAACAGGATGAGAAGGAGGTTAAGTGGGTGGGAAGTGGGAGGAACAGGATGGGAAGGAGGAGAAGTGGGTGGGAAGTGGGAGGAACAGGATGGGAAGGAGGAGAAGTGGGTGGGAAGTGGGAGGAACAGGATGGGAAGGAGGAGAAGTGGGTGGGAAGTGGGAGGAACAGGGTGGGAAGGGGGAGAAGTGGGTGGGAAGTGGAGGGCAGGATGGGAAGGAGAAGTGGGCAGAGTTTCAGAAAAAACTCACAACTGCCGAAGATTCAGTCTCTGTGACCGGACACCAGGTAATTAATTGTAAAAACCAGAGGGCAGATCCGGAGATGCAGATCCGGAGATAGACTACAACAGAGTTCCAGTGCATAAAAAGAATATAAATATACCCAAGAGCTGTATTATTGACTCCTTCCTAACTGTAAAGCTCTTCCCTAACAGTGAGATCCCTGGATCTCTGTTTCCAGAGAGTTTTCTGGTCAGTCGACCATCCAAGCATGACATTGATAAAATGTAACACTATCCTTGAAGCACTGAGTGCTTTGTATGCTGTCTTTTTTACATAGTATATTTTTTAAATGCACATATCTATATACCTTCTTTCAGAGTGCTTGACAGAAAACTTTGTGGAAACAGATCAAAATAAGTCAATGTCAGGGACATGTGTAAAAAATAGGTGAAATGAAGAAAAAAAGCATAAAAAGTATATAGGCAACTGGACTTTACATATAATGCAACCGCAGAATATGTAAAGTTAAAATAAAGGGTTATTATTCCTTTAAGAAAGTTTGCATTTTTTTATGTACTCAATCTTTTAATGATATGAGTTCCACCCCCTCTGCCTGGCATTGTATGTAAATTATCTACTTTACATACATCCCCAAGTATAAAGGGGAAGTGATTATTCTATAAATTCTTGTTTTAAAGTGGACTTTTTTCCCCTTGAATGCTAGAGAGGTCTCGCACTGGAGGCCTCTCTAGCATTCAAGGGGTTAAAGGTCCCATTTAAATCAGTGTGTGTGTTTTTTTTGTTTATTGCCCCCACTGGAAAAAATAGTTTGCCACAGAGTTCCTCCTATTCTGCGTAATACATCTGCCTCACTATCTGTCAGGACAGCAGCATTTGAGTATTAATCAAAACACATTTGTTGATATTAGCTTATCAAATCGAGTAGTTTACCTTTATTGGATTTAAATAGGATGAACTGTAGCAGCCGACAAAAGCATGTTGACCCGGCTTGTCACCCAGTGACCTGTGAGAAGGAAATAATGAACTGTGAGTAGCTGTCATGCTAACAGCTTCTGACAGTTTGGCTATGGGCACATCTGTGTGAGTTGCATGGAAAGGCCTCTGTTGTTTTCCCACAAGTGACTTTGCAGACCGCTGTGGGGTTCGCTCGTTGCCCTGCTCCTATCCTCACCCTCCCCTTTCTGATGAGTACAACAGCTGCCGCTGATGAAGCTGACATTTATTTTAATGATTTCTTTGGCATTTATTATTTGATTAAAATAAAGAGCTAATATATTTTTTGGGAAACTGTTGGAATTTTGCAGTAAGAAATCTGCTTTTGTTGCATTCCACTGTTGATGATAGCTCAGAAACCTCTACATGCTGTTACCTGCTTATTAACCTCTTGGATACTGGATACGCCTTAGAAGCATTGCTCAGCATTTTAAATTCTGAAATATTCCTTTAGTAGTGTAAAAGCCCGTGTACACCGGCCAAGGTCCAGTGAGGTAAAGAGGCCGGTCCTGCTCTGTATACTGCGTGGCACACGCAATGCAGTCCTGCACAGTAGAGACTGCCTGAACACACAGAATGCTCGGACAAACATTCTAGCCTTTTATATTATAGGATGAGTCCTTAAAGCAGAACTTTCAGTTCATACTAAGTCGCCATGCATTCATTAAATGCATGGTGACTAGCTTTGAAATAGATGTTTTACCTTTAAAAAATAGCCCAGTGTAAAGGAATCCTTCCCGTTTGGTGACTGACGGGCAGGTTAGTGGGGTCCATGCACCTGCGCCGTCAGTCCCCTCCGGTAACCATATGGTGCACTTCAGTGCTACTCAGTGAAGACCGAGATTGACAGTGCAGGCTCGCAGACAAGATGTCTGCCCTGTAACCTGGGTTCTGGTCTCCAAACGGGAAGGATTCCTTTACACTGGGCTATTTTTTAACAGTAAGGCATCTCTTTCAAAGCTAGTCACCAGGCGTTTAATGAATGCATGGTGACTACGTATGAACTGAAAGTTCTGCTTTAAAGGGAACTACCACTTTGTAAAGTTATTTTCTGTAATAAAAAGTTCACTATAATTGAGTTTATGATATACTTGCTGGCTAAATTTTGTTTTCTTATGAAAATATATGTGTTATAGAGCCTCCCCTGTTTAGTAAAACAAGAATACTACCACTGTTAAAACAGATAAAACTCCTACAAAATGATGAAGCTGTTACTATCACATTTGATGGAGAACTGCAGTCAGTGACTCACTTCTCCCATAGAATGCAATAGAATAACTCTCTGAACACCAGGTGAACTGTAGGTGAACTTTCTAGACACCAGAGGACACTAGTAATGTGGAAAGCAACAGTATAAATCATGCTGGAATGACACATTGCCCAACAGTGGGAGTACCATTATTTTACTAAGCAGCAATAGCCCTATAACATGTTGTCTGTTTGTTTTTGTTTTTTCCATTAAAAATGTTTACTTGCTTCTTAACCCCTTAACGAGCATTTTTTTGTTATTGCTCATGATTCCTCACTCCCTGAACGGCGTGCAGCTGCGCAGGGAGCCCGGAATTCCATTACGTACAACTACTTCCTTGGTCCTTTAGGGACATCCACCTCGTGACTTACATGTAAGTCACGGGTCGTTAAGGGGTTAAGTTCTCAATTACTATTTTATAATGCATACCTCCCAACATTTCAAACTGCCAAAGAGGAACACTTGTGTTTTAGTAGGGGGTGTGGCTGGAGGACAGGGCATTACCAATAATTTTTAGGCTATTTCATGACCTATTGACACCTCCTTGTGTAACCTAATAAATGACTTATAACAAGAACAAAGTATTTTATTTACACAGACTAATTTATACACACATATACTGATATTTTAACAATCAATAATGTGATTTTTATTGAGGTGGAACAATGTGATACACTTATATACACACCACACGCTGTAAGATCCTATAAAGAGGGACATCAGGGTGGGAAAGAGGGACAGCGGGATTTGGGTCTAAAAGAGGGACTGTCCCTCCTAAACAGGAACACTTGGGAAGTATGTATAATGTCTTGCTTCACAGAATCACAACTTCCTGTTTCCTGTTTCTTGCAGCCTCACTTTACAACTATAACATTCTGACTGCTGGAATCTGTTCTGGCATGAGCCCATGTAGCCTGCTTGTGTCAGAACCCTAGTGAATGAGGACTGTGGTGCAAAATAATTTCTGGGCTCCCAATTTGCTGCAAAATAGTGAAAGATCCTAAACATTTTCTATTTTTATCATTCATTGGGCCCCTAAACTTGTCTAGGCCCCAGTGCTTTGCTCCTGCTTCATCCATTCACAAGAAGTTGTGTACCCATTTGGCATTCAAGGGTAAAGGGTAGCTCAGCTCCTACAGGACATCTGTAGACTTTCATAAAGGAGGGTGATACCTATTAAAGGGACAGTAATGTCCCATAAAAATGCTTAGAGTTTTGTAGCGGTTAAGAAAATATCTTTATGGTTTGAGAGATATCATCCGCTAAAGTTCCTCTTCTCCTGATGTCAGCTGTAAAGCTGACAGAAGGAGATCTGTGTCGGCCGACACGAGGAGGCTCTTCAGCAGAACTGCAATACCACGATTTAAAAAGAACTACTTCTTTAGAACGGTCTAAAAAGTGTGCTTGCAAACCAGGTACACTTTGTAGACCGTTCCAAAGAAGTATTCCTTTTTAAATTGCGCTATTGCAGCTCTGCTGAAGAGCTGCCTGTTGGTCCCTGGACCAGAAACTGCTGCTGTCAGCTTACAGCTAATGTCAGGAGAAAGCGAGGGAGAGGGGTACGTTCACAGAGGAGATCTCTCAAACCATAAAGGTCTAAACCTCTAAAAACTCTAAGCATTTTTTATGGGATGTTACCGTCCTTTGAGTATAGAAAATAATTCGCCAGCAAGGTGAAATAACATTGAGAGTGCAGTTTATATCAGCGAATGTTCATAAAAAGGCGACTGGTCAAACCCGAATAAAGATTAACGTTTATGTCTATTTTTAATAAAGTAATGCCTATTAATACTATTAGCCTTTGAGTGCAAGAGGGGGACGCAATGCATTGCTCTGCAATGTGTTGCATCTCCCTCTGGCATGCAAAGGGTTAAGATATGGTTTATGATGCCTTAGGATACCTTACCAAAAATACATGTAACTAATTTATGATGAGACAGAATCATTAGGGTGACCACGGGTCCCGGAACGTCCGGGACTGTCCCTTATTTCAGGGCTATGTCCCGCGTCCCGGGTCATCTTCAACCGGGACAATGAAGTGTCCCGGAATGAAGCCAAGCCGCCCTGGATGTCAGCCTGCAAGCGGTGTGTCACATCATGGATGCCGCGAGGGAGCGCTTGGTAGCATAAATCAGCGCTCCCTCGCGGCGTCCATGATATGACACACCGCTTGCAGGCTGACATCCAGGGCGGCAATGCAGCTTACCTGATCTCCTGGAGGCAAGCGCTCTAGTAATACAGAGCGCTGGGAGATGACATCATCTCCCAGCGCTCTGCATTACTGAGCACAGCGCGCGGGAGCTTCAGCTCTGTGCCGGAGGAGGCACAGAGCACTTTCCACGCCGTTAGACCACCAGGGACTTAAGGTAGGGCATGAAGGGGCAACTAGGGTGACCACGTCCCGGAATGGCAGAAGGGAAATGTGGTCACCCTAAGAATCATATCAATGATTACAGAATTATGTTTGCATAATATTGCTCCACTCCCTTATCATAGATGGAACAATTCCGGAGCAAACCAACTTCCTACTGGGGAACAAATAAACATTCCCCACATTTTCATTTATTTTAATTGTTTTTAACCCCTTGAATTATAGGGAAGCATCAGTGCATTGCTTAGCAATGCTTTAGAGACCTTTCTGGCATTAAAGGGGTAAAAAAGCCCCATTAAAATCAGTGGGAATTTTTATTTTCCTCTAAAGTCCAGTTGGTTTGCCCCATGCTCCACCATGCCTTTATGGACTGGGTCCATAGATTTTGCAGACAGGTAAGAACCATTTTGAACATTCTAGTCTGCCATATTGTTTTCTGATTAAAAAACCCCAGTCACTTCCTGTATGCCATGTGAATTCTATAGTACTCCATCCCGATGTGAGGAACCATGGAATTGTAGTTCAGCAGGGGTAAGATGATAAGGAAGTGATTGTGTGTGGTGGTGGTGGTGGTGGGTGGGGGTGGGGGTATTCAATTTAAGTGCCCAGAGCTTTCAGGATCCAGAGAACCATTAACTGAATTGACATGCAACATGACATCATCACATGATCTGGACACCCTTTCAGTAACAAACCACTGATAGAAAATGTTACATTGTTTCCAGAAGGGAATGCGAGAGGAAAACAGAAAGGGGGGTACTAATACAATTCTGCATTAAGGGACATATGTTCATAAGAAAAGTGAAGGAATACTAGGCCAAGCCAACTGCACTATAGGCATACCTGGACACTTTTTCAGACTGAATTACTGAGTCTGTGGGGACAGAGGCTGATTCTCCAGTGCTGGTGAATGTCTTCTCCTTCCCACCCTGTTCCTCCCACTTCTCCTTCCCACCCTGTATTGCCACTTACCAACCACTTCATGCCCACCTTATGACATGCATCCGAGTAAGCCCCACCTGTATTGATTAAGCCCCACCTCTTTTTTTAATGTGAATTTCTTCACTGACATCCCCTGTCCAGCAGCACATGAGCTCTCTCTCCGGGGACTCAAAGAGAAGAAGTTCCCAGCTATAACTATAGGGGAGAACTACTAGTTATCGGTAGATCTGTGACGAATAGCCATTCCAGCAATTGTAAATAATGGACTAGAATTATCCAAAGTCTGGTATTATAATGCGTGACCAACACTATTCCACATTTCTTATCCACATAAAGCAATGTTATGAAATATATAACTGTGTGCAAATCGGAAAATCCCTCTAATCTCCAAGTAATCCACAGACAGCAGCAAAGATTCGCACCACAGATAAGAAAAATGTTCAAAAGAGCTAGTCAGAGACGCTCAACTAGGAACGAGCCTGCCCTCGAAATGATGAGGCTCTATAGGATAAGTATCCTACCAAGGATGCAATCTCTTTTAGCTCACTAGTGCCTTTCACAGAGAGGAAATATCCAAAAGCACATCATACTGATCCTACCAAAAGGCAGTCCAGCCACAAAGTGCCAGGCAATTCCTCTCTGAACAAGAGAAGCAGCCAACCCCAGACGTACGTTTCAGCCTTGTTGGGCCTCATCAGTGAGGTGCAGCTGATCTCTCTAGGCACTGTGAGTAAGGGGTCCACGTCTCTTTTAGCTCACTAGTGCCTTTCACAGAGAGGAAATATCCTGAAGAGACTGCACCCTGGGTAGGATACTTATCCTATAGAGCCTCATCAATTCGAGGGTAGGCTCGTTCTTAGCTGAGCGTCTCTGACTAGCTCTTTTGCATATGCAAATTGCCCTTGGGACTAGTCACCCTAAGTGTAATAGGGTAATCCAGATGTGGACCCCTTACTCACAGTGCCTAGAGAGATCAGCTGCACCTCACTGACGAGGCCCAACAAGGCCGAAATGTATGTCTGGGGTTGGCTGCTTCTCTTATTCAGAGAGGAATTGCCTGGCACTTCGTGGCTGGACTGCCTTTTGGTAGGATCAGTATAATGTGCTTTAGGATATTTTCTCTCTGTGAAAGGCACTAGTGAGCTAAAAGAGACTGCACCCTGGGTAGAATACTTATCCTATAGAGCCTCATCATTTCGAGGGTAGGCTAGTTCCTAGTTGAGCGTATCTGACTAGCTCTGTTGCATATGCAAATTGCCCTTGGGGCTAGTCACCCTAAGGGTAATAGGGTAATCCAGACGCGGACCCCTTGCTCACAGTGCCTAGAGAGATCGGCTGCACCTCACTGACGAGGCCCAACAAGGCCGAAACATATGTCTGGGGTTGGCTGCTTCTCTTGTTCAGAGAGGAATTGCCTGGCACTTCGTGGCTGGACTGCCTTTTGGTTGGATCAGT
The DNA here is from genome assembly GCA_037306005.1 of Rhinophrynus dorsalis. Classification (NCBI taxonomy): domain Eukaryota; kingdom Metazoa; phylum Chordata; class Amphibia; order Anura; family Rhinophrynidae; genus Rhinophrynus; species Rhinophrynus dorsalis. The sequence continues at coordinate 455,431,544 of CM074722.1, forward strand.
ATGATATGCTTTAGGATATTTTCTCTCTGTGAAATGCACTAGTGAGCTAAACGAGATTGCACCCTGGGTATGATATTTATCCTATAGAGCCTCATCATTTCGAGGGTAGGCTCGTTCCTAGTTGAGCGTCTCTGACTAGCTCTTTTGCATAAGAAAAATGTTCAAAACATGTGTAAAATCCATAAACTTTATTGATAAACAAAAAATACAATAAAATGTTTCAAACATACCTTAACCCCCTAATGTAAGTGTTTGTGTGGGACAATCAGTTATGGGGCAGCAGGAAAAACAAACATTCAATGTCGATCAATGCGTTTCGCACGGAGTGCTTACTTGCACTCTTTGTGATTTACAATATGTGGGTAAAACCACTAGAACACTAAGAACATCTCAGTGTCATTAGGAATATCAGCTCCAGATCAAACGTTTCCTCTCATTTTAAGAACCAACATGCTGGAAATAACAAAACCTTGAGGGTACAAGGTGTAGAAGAGTTTGTTTGGGTCAAACAGGAGGAGATCTAGACAATAAAATATAGGTCCATGAGATCTTTTGACTCTTTCTCTTAATACTAAATTTCCCTCTAGTTTGAACAAAGAATATGATGTTATGAGTTTTGTATGATCCAGCTCATATGATGTACTTTATATGACTGAACCTACTGTTTAGATAAGGAGTCTATGGTTGAAGGATGGATAACATGCAGGGCCGGATTTATAATTAGGGAGAGTAGACATCTGCCTACAGGCGCAACCCACAGAGGGGAACTGTCATTGGGATAATTTTTCTTAAAATTAGCCTTATGATGCATGTCTGGAGTGCTGTGTATGTGATGACTGATGAATGCGCGGGCAGTGCGGCAAATAAGCTACTGCAAGGGGGGAGGGAGGTGATGAACTTCCGTACCCCTCTGGCACTCAAAGGGTTAACTATATGGTAGATACAATTAAAAGAGAGTACTTGCACTTATTCGTATCTCTCAGACCATTATGGTTTGAGAGATATAGGAAAATAAAGTCCTCCGCTCCCTCCCCTTTCTGCTTGACGAGCTGTAAAGCTGTCAGAAGCAGATTCTGGTCGCTTGTCCAGATGTGGCTCTTCAGCAGTGCCAATATAACAATATCTAAAGACAAATACTTCATTTAGAATGGTCTAAAAGTGTGCCTGGTTAGCAAGCACACTTTGTAGACCGTTCCAATGAAATATTTATTTCTAAATAGCGTGATTTCAGCTCTGCTGAAGAGCCTCTGTCTGGTCAAATGACCGGAATCTGCAGCTGTCAGCTAGAAGGCAGACTTGAGTGAAACAGCCAGGAAAAGGTAACTTTAGCAAATTATATATTAAATCAACTTAAAATTAACCATTACTATCTCTTTAATGCGAATTTGGTAACTGATTTACATGAAGCTCTATTTGGGCTTCTTAAATGTATTTCTGTCCCAATGTTCCTTCTGTAATGCGGTTTGATAACTTCCATAATTCATCTGTGCAGGATCAGTGATGGATCACTGAGAGGCTTTCATCTAATTGGTTAATTGAGGTAATCAGTGATCTTTTTTTAAATACCTGTTGGATACAATGTATTTTTGGATGCATCTTGAGTTTTACCCACATATTGTACATCTCAAAAGGTTCAAGTAAACATGGGCTTCGTGCGAAATGCATTGATTGACATTGAATGTTTGTTACCCCATGACTGATTGTCCCACATTCACACTCACATTGGGGGGTTGAACCTTTTTATTGGGATTTTTGTTTATTAATGAAGTTTATGGATTTAACACTGATGTTTTGAACATTTTCTTAACTGTGGTGAGAGTCTTTGTTGCTGGCTGTGGAGAATTAAAAGTTCCCATTGATTTAACTAGGAATTGTGGAGATTTTTCTAGCATTCCAGACATCAGAATACTCATCTAAATTTGTATTTATCCCCTGTCGTGTAGTTGGTTTGGTCCAGAATTCCTCCACATTTCCTTTTAAAAATGCAGTCATGGAATAGGTGTTGAAAGTGATATTTATGTGCTATGACCGCCTTACACCTATGTACTAAGCTACTGTATCTACCACAAATATCTTCCTACCCAGTATGCTACACTAGCGTGCTGCAGTTCTCCTAGCCTTGTCCTCAAGCACCTCCCCCACACAGGAACCAATTTCAACTGAATCTGATGCTACACAAATATGCTCTGTTATTTGTTTCTGACTTCACATGATCACTTTTGTTGTGATTCTACTGGGTAAAATAATATATGAAACTCTTATGTAAGTCCTAGTTCTCAAAGTATGTTTTAGGACTTACGAAATAACAAAATACATCCCAAAAAATGAACTCACCACTCTCTCATCTGTACTGGAAAACCTAGAATATTATCATATCTAATCAGAACCTCAAAAGTAGGATCAAGCACCTTTTGTCCATTCATTGGTTAGGGATGATGGACTTTGTGGTCTCCAAGAGCTGGAGAGCTGAAGGTTGCCTACTTCTGCTCTAAAGGTAATGCAGTGTGATGAAGACCTTTCTGCCAGACAAGGGGTAACACTGTGAGTGCCAAAGGGGGTGTCAAACATGCTTTGAAAATTCAGGGGTGGCTGTAAGTTTTTGGGGGCCCTAAGTGAAAAATGTACATGGTGCCCCCATTTACTCCAGCATCAGTATTTGTAATAAGACACGGCCGTCTGATTTTGTTTACATGGGGTGGCTGCACTGTAGAAAAGCTGTGGGGCCCTCTGACCAAGTGGGGGCCCTAACCAGTTGCTTATTCTGCTTCTATTGTAGCGCTGCCACTGTGGAAATCCCTGTGTACTGAAAAAATCTTATGTATAAAAGAAAAATAGAGAAAATCTGAGGCAAATTAACTGAAACTATAGTGAATAAATAAAAATTAATATTTCTTTAAACTGGATTTTTTAATCCCTTGAGTCCTGGAATGGTCTCCAGAATCTCTCTAGTATTCAAAGGGTTAAAAGCACAATTTAAATTAATATATAAATGGGAAGTTTTTATTTCTCCCCTGCAGTGTACTTGGTTTGCATCAGAATTGCTAATCATTGGAGTGAATGAATGACTCTAATTCAGTCCTATCTTAGGTTCCCTACTCTGCCTAATGCCAGTTTACTAAGCAAAGTATGCCAGAGCTCCTCCCTTTAATGCCACTTGTGTCAAGTAGAGGACCATGAGGCAGGCTGTGGGCGTTACCACTATGTATTAACCCTTTAAGTGCCAGAGAGGTGCACAATGCAGTGCGAAGCAATGCGTTGTACTCCCCTCTGGCACTCAAAGGGTTAAACAAGACATAGAGGAAATGATGCATGTATGTCATTTCCTTGCCCATGCTCTGGGAATGGCATGTGGGACTTGTTGCCATTAATGTTCTAACAGTGGAAGAGATGGTCCGCCATTGTTCACTCAAGAAGCAAGCAGAAACTCCAGGATCTAGAGGACCCATATTACACATATAAAGTTCTCGTAGTAAACTCCTTCAGTATAACAGATGGCATGTGTGAGAAAATCTGCCGGGTACTGTTATATGTGTGCTGGTCAAGTAGGCTTTCCAATCCTAATCAAATTACTACTTATTTTCTACAAATTTACAAATTATTACTTGACTACTGCAACATTCTACTCTCCGGTCTTCCTGCTTCTCATCTCTCTCCACTTCAACCTGTTATCAGTTCAGCCGCAGGAATCACCACATTTGCTCCCAGATACCTTTCTTCTCATCTCCTCCTGAAATCCCTCAGTTGGCTGCCTATAAAGTATTGTATTTCTTACAAGATTCTCCTCCTCTCCTGTAAATCTCTCCTCAGCACCCTCTTACATTTCTGCCCTTATCTCCCTCTACACCCCTTCCCGTCCCCTACGGTCTTCTCAAGGGTTCTTCCTGTCCTCTCCCTACACAACTCAAGCCGCCTCTCGACTACAAGCTTTCTCACTGGCTGATCCTCGACTCTGAAATGCCCTCCCCATCACCATTTGCCAGTCATCCACACTCATCACTTTCAAGTATCTCCTGAAAACCCACCTGCTCAGGGAGGCATCTCAATAGCAATATCCTCCTCTTGCACACTGACAGTCACAGCAGAATCCTTCTGCACTTCTTTCACCACACCTTGTACCTGCACTTATAATACTCCTCCTACTGTCTCTGTTTGTCATTATGAATTCAACTTAGATTGTAAGATCTTTGGGGCAGGGTCCCTTTCCCAGTCTAGGATTCCCTGGCTGCACTTTCCCCTACGAATAATGAAATGATTGCACTTAAGCATAATGCTCTTAACCCAGTTCTGTAGTTTTGTATTATATTGTTTCAACTTTTGTTAAGCGCTGTGTACATGTATGGCGCTATATAAATAATGATACATACAAATTATCATTCACAGAATATGACCGCACAAGGCTTGTAATAACAAAACTCCAGACAGTATTAAAATCAACAATTTAGTACCTTTATTCCTTCCATTAATAACATTTCTTCCAGGGCTGCATGTTGAGCTGAGGGCAAAAGAGAGGTAACATTAGGAGGTAGTTTAGTAACTGATCCAATCAATGAGTTTCATGTGTGGAACACTTAATCATGATATTATGATCAGTTCTCCACCATTTCCGTCTATATGAAAAAACTGTGTGGTCAATCAGAAACATTGTATCTTCTATTGATTGGTTTATTCAGGTACGAGCAACACTGCCGGTCGGATTGAATTAAAGGAAAAGTTAACCATATACCAAACTACAATGTTAAATATATCCCATTCCAAAAGGAAGTACAACACAATGTCTCCTATATAGCTCGGCAACAACACTGACCACAGTGACTTAAGTGTGCACCTCGGCAATTATACACTGTCACGCATACCCACCTCTTTGTTTTTATACATAAGTCCTAAAAGGTTAAAAATGTTTTTTAATATAACTCTGATTCTAAAAGGTTTAAGCATACAAAACAGTGTATTAATTAAAGTTTTTTTTTACATTTTTGTGTTGACCAGTATCTGTCTTTTTCTGATATGCTACATGCCATAGAATTCAGTAGATAGCTGTTGACTGCTGTCCTTTGACATCTACAGGACTCACTGAGGCAACTGTCTCACCACTTACTCGTGTTCAGATAGTCACTGAGGTCAGTGTTTTGATGCCAAAAGCACATTGACAGGCTGCAGAATGGAGCCCCTGGCAAAATGCTACGTCTGGGACATAACTACTAAGGGATAATAGAGACCCTGTGAAATTGTTGGCATAACTCTGCTAAAGAGAAGTCTAATCCCTTCCTACAGATATCTAGTGGATCTGCCGTCAGTAGTGAATTCCTTTACATAACTTGTTCCTCTGCTGCTGGTGGAACCTGCTTTTCTATAATCTCAGGGGTGAAAATTTCCCTTTAGAACTTGTGATGACCTTACTGAAATAGTGTCATTGTGGTGTTTGGGAAATGTAGCCTACAGGGGATGCTGGGAAACGCTGCCCTAGCTGTGAGCTTTTAACCCCGTTGGATGCTACAGACATCTCTAGTGCTCAGCTGTCACTTCAGAACTCGGGGAACATTATGATAAAACAGGATGTACTATACAGTTCTGGAATCAATTTCTTATGCCTGCCTCACACCAAAAATGTCTTCTTATGCCAAGCGAAGGGTAGTGTGGGAGTGTATAGGCATGTTGAGGCATTGCTTTCCTTTTCTTCTTTTTTAACCCTTTAAGGACCAGAGGGGTGTGCAGCGCAAATGCTTAGATATTCCCACACTATATTCACCACATTGCATTGTATACCCCTCTGGCGCTCAAAGTGTTTTAACTCTTTGAGTTCCAGAGAGGTACACTACGCATTGCTAAGCAATGCGTTGCGTAACCCTCTGGAACTCAAAGGGTTAAAATGGAACTATATGAAATAGAAAAAAGGTCCGTACTCAAGCTGACACATCCGCTGATAAAAAAATCACAGATCTTTATTCAGATATTAAAGCGGAACTAACACCGCTAACAAACCTTGTCTTCAATAATTCCCTATCTGGTGACTAGCTGCTTAGTAGCGCTAGTCGCCAGAATTATTACCTCTTCATGAAGAAATTTGAAGTGATCCTCGGCTGACAGGCAGGATGTAGCGCGGACATCTTGCCCTAGTGATGTCCGCGTCGAATGGCTCCTAGCAACGCCTCCTACAGCTGTCTGGGACTGACAGAGCAGGCGCGCGGACGTCACTAGGGTGAAGAGGTAATAATAGGGAATTATTAAAGACAAGGTTTGTTATCAGTGTTAGTTCCGAACAGGATACGAACAGGAGATACAGCACCCCAACAAACTCCTAACATGTGGGACTATACCTGAATGCAGTCAGATACATCTATATATTTCCTTTTTAAACATTTGATCGTTTTTGTAGTGCACTGTTTGTCATTTCCGTTTACAATCTGAAAAAGACCGATATGATCTTCTATCCCTTGTGATCCATTCAAGTCTATTGAAGTCCATTGTTTGCTGGGAGGAGATGTGAGTTAGAGGTAGGCTTCAACAGAGATCATTATAAACAGGAAACTGAAGTTATAATGCAAAATATAAATAGATACACCTGACTTCTATATGAAGGCTTCCTCTCCAGGTAAATTAATATATTTAACAAATTAAGCCACTTATTCCTATGGTAAATTTACCCTTTAAAAGGGATCTATCAATCAATATCTATACAAGTTAGCCTTAATAATTAGAGTATAAAGCAAATAAGTGTAAAACTTAATTAATTACTTTTTTAAAATCTTTATTTGGACGTAATTAAAGTAATAAATGCTGCCCTGCACCTACTTCCAGACAGACTGCGGTTACCTGCTCTGTACCGCAGTCTGCCACTTTGCCTCGGCTCCCCTCCCTCTATCCAGCCTCCTCCTCCTGTAAGCTGGAGCGGTCTCAGTGGCAGAGATCAATATCTATCTAAAGAGATCACTCCAGCTTACAGGTAGAAAGCCTCCGTCATCAGAGGAAGCTGGAAAGAGGGAGCAGAGGCAGAATGACAGACTGTGGTACAGAGCTGGTAAGCCCAGTCTGTCTTGAAGTAGGTGCAGGGCAGTATTTATCCTTTAGATTTCGGCCAAATAACGATGTAAAAAAAAATGAAGACAATATAACATATATTAACGTCGTGGGACGTGCCAGGATCGTCATAACATTCAGTTCTTTAAAGTCCAGAGACTGTCCTGGCATGTCGTGAGCTAAATGCGTGCTGTGAAGGTGCACTGTGATCGTGCCAGGAAGCTGAAACTGACGCACCAGAACAGTCAGTTTCAGCCTTTCCCTCGGCGAGCTGGTGCCTGTGATCGCTCATATGTGCCAGCTCAGTAAAAAAAATAAAATGGCTGTCTTCCTCGCATGTAAACAACCCCTGGTCCTTAAGGGGTTAAAGGAAAACTAACACTACCCAATAATAATAACCCCACCCTTACAGTACTATGATCAGAAAATCCTAATGACCCCTGTGAATTTTGTCCTTTTGCATTTGTTCAAGAGAAAAAAAACCTTCAGTCAGTCCTGGATAGGATGTCCATGGAGGCGGACATGACAGTTGGTTGTAGTCTTTTCATACGGAAGCAGGCAGAGTGCAATAGCTTACTTAACCCTTTAAGGACCAAAGTGGTGTGCAATGCATTGCACACTCCTCTGGCCCTTAAAGGGTTAAGATTACCATGTGTAGTGAGCAGAGTTTGAAGTTGTTTGTTCCTCTAGCAACTGTCATGGCTGCCTCCTGGGCATCAACATGTTATCTCTAGAGCAAAGGCACATGTGCAGAATTCATAGATACCATTATGATTTTCTGGTCATAGTAAGGTAATTGTGGGGTTTATCATTAGGAGGAGTTAGTTCACCTTTTATGTACAGTGTTTTCAATGCCACAGAGGTTTCTTCTTCAAGTGTTTAATAAAATACAACTCCCTACCCAATGATGACTAATAGAGATTTGTGAATTGGACCCCATGAGCAAATGATTGCCCTCCCCTGAGCCAGTAAGTGTGCAATTCTCGAAGCTGGTGTCCTAATGTCTAGATGAAGAATTACACTAAAGAAAATATCAATAAGATGATGTGTGCTTGATGGAATATAAATGTCTCTAAAACCTATGAATTGATCTTTCAGAACTGTTTTCCACTTGAGTGGCATGATCGCCCAGGCGTACATCCGCACAACAGCGGAGGTCAAGGTGGTGAAAGAGGGGTGGGCTAGTCCATACACATGCACTCTATTCCCGACAGTGGCAATGGCAAGTGAAGCGCGTATGCCATGCTCACTGGCATTTCCAAATGGAACTCAGCTGGGGGCCTTTGCTTATTGCATCAGTGGCATAAACGGGGAAGAAAAAATAGAAAATACATAATTTTGTCAAAGTAGTAGATGATAATCTTCCTTTCTCCACCCTCCCTACAACAAACCTCCTTCAAAATCATCACCACCAGACTAATAGCTCTAATAGACTGAGATTTTATGCATATTTCACTCACAGCAGTATTTCTAATGCATATGTGAAAGGGTCCTTAATTTATGTCTACCAACTGTGTATTGCCCTTTTTTGGGTAATGTCACCGTCCTAATGGCGTCTCTATTATACTCAAAGGTAGCAAATGAGGCTTATTGCGGGAAGGTAATTGATTTTCACTGAGTGAAATGTAAATAGGTGCAAGAAATCCTCTGAAGGATAAGCATGTCAGAATGGGCAGCAAGAAAGAAACAATTCAATAGCAAAACTTGAAGGTTTCCATTCGTGAAGTCTTGCTTCTGTTGACACCATTTCCCAACCTCGGACTGTGTTATACGCTATACAGTAAGCTAAAGGTAGAATTGTGGAGCAAACCTACTGCACTATAGGGCACAAATGAAAAATGGGTATTTTAACCCTTTAAATGCTAGAGAGTTCTTAATGCATTGCTTCTGTGAACACTAGCATTCAAAGGGTTAAAAGACCCTTTTCAATCAGTGGGAAATTTGGTAAATTTTATTTGTCTCTGAGGGTATCCTAATGAAATATGGATTAGTACATTCCTCACAGAGTGTTTACTTTTGAAATGTCGCCCTCTATTTGGCGACCATCAGAAGGGTAATATCATAATGTCGCCCGAATCAAAAGGGCACCCTGATCTGCTTATACTTTATAGGCATCTTGGGCATTGTGCATTGGATATATAAATGTCACTCTCTATTTGGCGACTCTTAAGCCTGTGACCTCAGAATGTCACCCTTTTGATGCAGCTTTTTGATTCAGGAGACATTATGATCTCGCCTACTGATGGTTGCCAAATAGAGGGCGACATTTCAATAGTAAACCCTCTTTGAGTAATGTACAAAGCAGCTCCTCCGGCATTTGCCTCCAACTCCTGTGGATGCACTTCAGTGCACTTACTAGAGCATGGCATCCAATGTGCGGACCGTGGGCCAAATGTGACCTATCTAACTTGACTGCGGCCCACCTGAGATTTTAACATATTTAGCTAGCACACGTGAGTTCATAGGCTAGTTATGGCCACTTTTTTAATAGCTAACAAGCTACAATTCACCACTTATCAATAAAAAAAGTATTGCGTCCCTCATACATATGGATTTTTAATTACGTGATCAATATGTCTGAAAAAATGTGGACGCCCCTGCACTAGAGTGTATGATCACTGTAGTGCATACTGGCACAGACATATGCTGCCATCATTACTTATTTAAAAGACCAGTAAACTTTTGTTATGTAAAAAACACATAGTATAGGAGTTTTCCTTCTGATTAAAACAATGGTCCTCCCACTGCTGGGGATGGTTCTTTCCATAATTATTACAGGTTAAACTCATTTTTTTTACATTAACATATACCTCTAGTGGCCAGATTTCAGATATTCTGTTGCACTCCAGGGAGTGGTGAGTCACTGACAGCAGTTAGAATGTAATAGAATGTACAAAGTTTCTACAAAGTCACTTCCTGCCTGAACTTTCAGGAAGTAAATTACCTGAACTTTTTTTTCCAGGGAGTGTAAAAGGTTGAACTGTTATAACTTTTTGAATGAATCTCCCAACAGTTGAAATACCCTTCTTATACTAAACAGGAAAAGTACTATATCTTATAGGTTTTCTTTAAAAATTACGTGTTTACTGCTTCTTTAATAATATTTCGATCAACCCCCAAACGCCATTTCTACAACTTTGGAGATGTTAGTCTTAGGCTTAATTGTAAGTGTTCGTGCTTACCTTAATTGGAGGGGAGCAGGACGATCCAATGCTGGGGGGGCGGCCGGTCCCCTATGCTGGTGCCTCGCGGTTCTCCGCGTTCTGCCCTCTAGAGAGCCGGTCGCCCAGAACAGTACCAGGGTGACCGGCTCTCTCCTCTTCTGCCTCACGGCTCTGGCCGTGTCTGAGCTGTCTCTTCCAGGCACGCGTCACTAGAAGACTGTAGTGACGTTGCGGCCCTTCAAGGGACAGGAACATTGAGTGCTCCTTCCCTGTGGGGTGGGGGGATTTATATTTAAACTGCCTAGACACCACACCAGTTGCCTTTTCGTGGTGTTCCAGTGCAGTTTGTTTCAGTTAGTGTCCGTGTATGAACCTTGGCCTGTATTCCTATCTCTCTGTTGTCCAGTATTATGGCTTGGCTGACTACCAGCTCCGGTATTGATCCCTGGCTTGTCTGACTACCCGCTTGGTTTTGACCATCGGCTCTGGATGACTACACGCTCCGGCATTGACCCCTGGCTTGTCTGACTATCCGCTTGGTATTGACCATTGGCTTGTCTCACTATCCGCATACTCTGACTGCAGGCCTGAGTCAGTTGAGTCTCCCTTGTAGCGGCCTATAGGTTGGGGTTTTCACCGCTGATACTGACTGCAGGCATGAGCAGGTTTGATTCTCCCTTGTTGCGTTCTATCCTTTGGGAGATCTTTGGGGTCCTTAGCACCAGTTGATCTCATTACATAGTTTCCTTGTATACCTGTTCCTGTGTATATGTTCTGGGTCCCAGCCCCAGCCCGATGCTATTACTCACTTATTACAGAGACTACCAGAAGAGGTGAGCCCAGTCTCTAGTAGAGCGGTCTACTCTGAAGCAGCCTCCTGTTACTGGTAGGAACCGCTGGATTCTCGAGTTACGCTCTGCTCTATTCAGCTATTGGTACTTTCCACTTATGTCATATTGCTCAAATAAAGGTGGAGTTTCAACAATCAGTACTGTCTCTTGTCTGTTCCTTGGTATCGGTGACATTAATAGAATAATCTAGGAACTGGAGATGTGATATCACTGGAGAAGTCATCTTCACTTTATCACCTGATATCATGCCTAATTCCCCTTGAAAGCTAGAGAGGTGTTCAGCGCATTGGGAAGCCCTAGTTAAATGGCCAAGTAATGCCATGTCTGTGATCCTTTAATTTTTGTTAATAGCACGGTCACTTGTACCTTTCCTTTCAGAAATTTACCCTGTTTAATACATCAGCCTCACTATGTGAAATATCATTTATCTTGTGTGTGTGTGTGTGTGTGTATATATATATATATATATATATATATATATATATATATATATTCAAGAAGTAATGAGGACAGCACCCATGGGACTTTTTAAATGATGAAAAAGTATTATTTGGTCATAAGGTCAACGTTTCTGTCCACACAAGGAGCTTTGTCAGTCCACACAAATTGATAGATAGATAGATGGATAAAAATGAAGGCAGTGACACTCACAAAGCGAAGTATTAAATAGATTAACTTGAATTATAGGTTCATGGCCCATAAAAAATGGAATATATAAGTATACACACCCTGGAGTGTTCTGAGGATCATAACAGACAGCACACATTGAAGAACGATGAAAAGATTAACCCCTTAACGACTGACCAATCTGTCTGGCATGGAAGTGCAGCATGCAGCCATGCTGCCATCCCTGAATTCCATGATGTGCCTGGAACGTCACCGGTCCTTAAGTGCCAGGGCCTGGTGTGACCAGTGGCATATTAACGGGGGGGTCCACCCCTGGTACCCCTCATTAGGGGGTGCCACACTGCCACTCTGAGCTTGCTGTCCGATTGCTCTAAGCAGACACTGATGGCATTAGCTGTGCCCCGCCATCCAGTACCTGCTTGTGTCGCACTGATGCCAATGAGAGACAAGTGCTTTGACAGGATACTCCTTTCTCATTAGTTGTGCATGATATGCGAACTGGAGCAGGAAGACATGGAGGCCTAAATACCTCACGTCACCCTCAGACTCCACCAGGCAGCCAGCCCTCAGCACTGTGTCAGCAGCAGGTGTAGGTGTTTTTTTTATTTTAAACTGGGGTGGGGCGCCAAATATACAGGGGGTAGGGTATGTGCCAAATATAGGATCTGGGGTGCCAAATGCTCCATGTACGCCACTGGGTGTGCTGGTCCTGGCATGTCAGGGGTCCTTAAGGGGTTAATTGATTGCATCCATGCCAAACGTTTTTCAGTCCTGGGACTAAAAACATTCAGGAAGGATGCAATTAATTAACCTTTTCATCATTCTTCAATGTGTGTAGTCTTTCGTGATACTGGGAACACTCCAGTATACTGAGTATACTCATATGTGTGTGTGTGTGTGTGTGTGTGTGTGTGTATGTATATATCTATATCTAAGTATACTAGTGTAAAAGCCCGTGTACACGGGCCGAGGTCCGGGTAATGTTAACCCTTGGAGTGCCAGAGGGGTACGCAATGCATTACGTACCCCTTTGGCACTCAAACGGTTAAGCGGGCCACTACCTCACTGCTTCAGGCTATGCAGTCTTGTGCAGTAAGGACTGCCCAAACGCGCACAGTCTCTACTGTGCATGACGGCTTCTGACAAACATCCTAGCAAATTATTATATAGGATTTTTTTTTCTTAGCTTTTAGATATAGTACTATTAGATAATATTTCACGTAATATCAGGTTGTATTTTAGACTTAACCCTTTCAGTGCCAGAGGGGTACGCAATGCATTGTGTTCCCCTCTGGCGCTGAAAGGGTTAGTGTTTCTTTAAGTTTGAGTTCTCCCCCCACAGAAAGACTGTTTGTTAAATGACCTAAATCTAATTGCTGTCAGACTGAAGAAACAAAACTATTAACAGTAGATTGGAGTTCAGATATGGATCTGAGCGATTTACATTCAGGTGAATTTTAGGGGTCTAAAATTAAAATCTAAATGCTTTTAACAAACCATGCCATTTTGCAGTTTGACATCAATTTTCAACACAGCGTGATTTTGCAAAATCTCAAATTAGCTCTGAGTGAATCATAGTTAAGCTATTTCCTACCATCTGCAAGGAGTTTTTCCATGCCAACATAAAATGAAGTTTCTTAGAGGTAGGTGTGCCAAACACTGCTGCAAATATTGTATTTACCATTGTGAGGGGTGACACATTTTCAATCAACAATCATTTACAAAAGCGCAAAGACACATTCACAACATAGCCAAATCTTTATTGACAGCGTAATTCAATGGAATGGTGTTTCTTCTGTCTTTTTAAATTACCTGCAAATTCCAAAAATTCATTAAGCTCATGGGAGCTGATCAGGGCTGTGTATCCAGGATATGTGTATACAAATCCAGGTCACCGATTTCCCTCTTAGGGTCAAGAAGCACTTGACCTATTGCTGATTCGTCTCTCTGCAGTCATTTCTTGTGATCTTTCCTGTTAAAAAGGTGACAATGCGTGTAAGGTCCTAAAAGAAATTAAATGAATACTAATGATTAATTCTTTCAATACTAGAGCCGTCTCAATGGATTGTGAAGCAATGTGTTATAGACCTTTCTAGCATCCAAGCTGTTAGTGACAAGATGAATGCAATTTAAAGGAGCAGTAAACTTTTTTATGAAAAAAATATATATTGTAGGGATTTTCCTATTGAGTAAAATAAGTGTACTCCCACTGCGGAGAGATTTATATTTCCAGAGTTATTACAGTTTAAACCCATGTTTTTTTACATTAGCAGTGCCCTCTAATGGTCACTTAGTTTTTCTGTTAGATTTTAATGGAGAGGAAAGTCAGAAAAGTTAGAGACATACAGTTCTCCATAGAATGTGATAGAAACTGCCTGTCACTTCCTGTCAGTTAGAACTATCAGGAAGTAAACACAGTAAATTCACTTCCTGGTTATTTGAACTACTATAAATTTTGAATAAAACATCTGACAGCAGTGGGAGTGACCTTGTTTTATTCAGCAGGAAAAGCTCTATAAAATATGTGTTTTCATAAAAAAAAGTTTACTGCTCCTTTAAATTGCATTCAGCTTGTCATTAACAACTTGGATGCCAGAAAGGTCTGTAACACATTGCTTCACAATCTCGATATGTAAAACTTTCCCTCGTGATGTTTTTTATTTCTTCATTTGTAGTTTACATTAAATAGCAGAAGCTAAAAGAGTAACTGCCACTCAGACAACATAGCTGTGCCCCCCCAATCTCTCCATGCACACCACCTCTAGGAACCATTCAGAGTATAGTAGTAATCTCTGACAATTTTTCACCCACCCCCCTTAATTTCTGTTATAGCTGCAGATTAGAAACTGCATATTAATAGAATTAAGCAAAAGGCTTGTTTCAAAGGGATAGTAATGTTTCACCCAAAAACAGCAGCTCTGATTAATCTTCATAGTACATGGCTATGGAGAGTGTTATTTCAATACTGTCAAAGTTGTAGTTCAAGAGAAATTGAATGATAAAGTATCGCTCTCCAGCCCATTTTACTGATGTAACACTGCACACCTCAGAGCAGCAAGACTGTCTGGATGGATCGCAGAGAGGGACAATCTTCAGTGATCATAAGGAAAAACCTGTCAAAGGGGGCAGGGTCTTCCTTATGCTCACAGTAAGAAGGAACTAGATTCCACATCTGAGCGGAGGCGGCTTACACTAGGTAATAGCATCTGTTATTGCTAATGAGAGCTCTGTAATATAATAAGAACTTGTTTTCATTATTAATTTTATTACAAATATCTACAAAAATAAGAGAGAAAACATTATTCAAATCAATTAGGTTCACATTAAGTAGAAATAGAGCTTTAAACCTTTGTACACAATGCATTGCAGAGCAAATATGAAAAGAATTAAGGGATTGGCGAAGTATCATAGGAGAAGGTGAGATCAGAGGACTGATCATGGAAATACAGGACTGGACTGCTACATTTATGTTGCACCATGTTGAAAGAGCCCTTACTCAAAAAGGAAGGGAAAGAAGTATAGCAATGTAATTTTTTTTCTCTCAGTTGTCCTATGGGGGGAAATAAGAGCTTTACTATTAATCCTCGATTCGTTTCAGGAGTGACAGCTTTTTAAGTAACAAAGCATCCTAGGTGCTAGGTATGATCACATACCTCCCAAGTGTCCCTCTTTAGGAGGGACAGTCCCTCTTTTAGACCCAAATCCCTCTGTCCCTCTTTCCCACCCTGATGTCCCTCTTTTTAGGAGATCAGATTGTGTGGTGTGTATATAAGGGTATCACATTGCTCCACAGCAATGTAACTCACATTATTGTTTGTTTAAACGTCAGTGTTTATAAATGAGTCTGTGTAAATAAAATACTTTGGTCTTGTTATAAGTCAATTATTAAGTTACACAAGGAGGTCTCAAAAGGTCATGAAATAGCCTAAAAATTCTTGATAATGCCCTGCCTACCAGCCACACCACCAGCAATACCCCCTAAAACACAAGTGTCCCTCTTTTGCAATTTGAAATGTTGGGAGGTATGTGATCAGAGCAGTCTTAGAGAATCTATGTTGATGAAAGGGACCTGTATCTGTGGAAACTTCAAATGATTTATCTAAAAGTAAAAAAGAAATCATCCACTGCCTTTTCTGCATATGAACAGCTTTATCAGATTGTCTTGGATGGGTCAAAATATTCTGCTGGGAAGTTAATGTCTAAATGTTTGGACATGAGGCACCCGTTTGCACAGGAAACTCTAGACTGGTGGGCATCAGATCCACTGGAGGATACAATGGTTCCTAAGTAATAAAAATAACTTTACTTATTACAGATTCTGGGACATTTTAGCATACCAACATGGAACATTTTAACATGCCAAGGCTGGATTCAATTCTTCAATGGTATATTTAGTAGCATGTTCTGCTTGGTAGGTAGAGCAATTTTTCTCTAGTTTGATCAGTTATTACAGGTGATCAGAGATGATAGCTCTAGGGAGGATCTTTGTACAAGTCCATGAAGCTAAATTGTATATCTGTGATGCCCTACAAAATCTATTGTTGAGACTTCAGCATTTTCCGTGAAGTCAACATAAACTTTGTGGCTAAAAATTTGTTCAAATGATAGTTCATTTTAATGATCTCTCATATCATTACCTTTTTTTGAGTTAGAACTAATCTGGTATAGAATTAGACAAAATGTTTAGCCAGGCAGACGGAGGGCAAAGTACATTATTCCCACAACCCAGAGAAAAGAAAGATTTCTATCGTAAACCTATATTTTATCTTTCATTAAAAATCTTTAGTCAGCAACATAGACATACATCATATGGAGAGGGCAGTTTTTGATTACGCAACAATTCCCTCTTCTAAAGAAAATTAATTTGTCCAGCAAACAGCCTCCCCATGAGAACAAAAATTAAATCCGCAGAACTCAGACCAAATTCTGGATGAGCAGTTGATAGGGGGAAGACTGCACAACTTTCAAAACGAATGGCAAAGGCCACAGACCGTGGTTAGTTTGCATTGTTTCCATGGGAGAAAAGGTAGAGTTTTTTTAACCTAATCTCTCACCAAAACCGAGAGAAGCAGAAGTTTGCAGGGAATCAGTAGATTCTGTTTTGACAATGTAAGTAATCACATCAGTGCCATAGGAACAAAAATATTACAGTTTTATTCTAAACTGTTTGTGGTACAGAAAAAGGACGACAGTTTTGGACCAATATTAACTCTGAAAGCTGTCAACAAAAACAGCCTGTGAGCTATTTTCACCAGTATAAATCTGCTAGCGCAACTCATTTTTAAAATTTACATGTTAAAATAAAAATCATGTGCCTGTACCTAAGGGTATATACGAATAAAAATGATTACATTAGAATATACAAGCACACACAAATTCACACACTCCACCAGCCATAAGACTTTAATGTGAGCAAGTCCTGAATGCCTCGCCTATGGAATGCTCAGGTAAATATTCTACATAGTAACATCATGGGCATCTTTCGGAGAAGACATTGCTGTATGGAGGATCGAAGGGCAGTCTCAGAAAGAGATATAAATATCTGTAGGCATGTTTGTATGGGACTCACAGTAAACATACATCTTAACTGTACTGGGCTCCTTAACAGAATGCTATTTGTGATGAGTGGTCACCAAGAACATATCTTGTAAGAAGCCAGTTGTAAATAGAGCCTCACTGCTGTCATTTCACACACTGCCTGATGGAGTGTTGTGTGGTTTGCTGTTCCATATCTGGGTTCTATAAGCCTACACACTCCAGGCCTAGAGATTATTGTCTTGTGAGTGCACCCCTCAAATTGATGCTTTTTGTTATTCCATGTTATCTCCTTTTTTTCTACTATGAAAATGGAAGTATACACTCATCATTGATGTATAGATGTATATTCTACTTATACATGTGTACAGCAATTCTTACATATTTACATAAGAGATGTATTTTTTCTTGGTATAATATTTTATGTTTTTCTCCTATATTTTGATTTGAATACATTTTATCCATCTGCCTCACTTAGAGGAGCCTTTGCAGTGTCCTACCCCCTTCTCATAAATGTGCTACATATCCCTGGGCCTGGTTGATACATGGAGAGAAACAAAGACCAGAGGAACAGAATGCCCCAAAATAGCCGTAGACTCCCCCACTGCCCTCCCCTTGGCATTGGTGGCATAACAACTAGAATTTTCTGCATAAATAGCTTAGTAAATAGGAGTTCAGAAACTGGAGGACAAAAGAAAATCTGTTCCTGCTCCCATTTTAGCATGGAATGATATTAGTGCATTAGTTCTTTGCACCTGATACCCTAGTAAAAACTAGATCATTGAGAGCCCTGCTCTCAGCGAATAACATGGTTTTCACCATGGAAGAGAGGCCAGAATTACAGAACAAAAGCATTACACAGACACAGAACCTGAGCATAACAACAGTTCTTTGTGCTTAATCTTTAGTGAAAATTTTTGTACTTTCCCCTCCATGTCTCTTTTGAACAGCATGGTGGCCCTACAGTCCTCCTTACTGACTCATTACAACCATCTTGCAAGCATCACTAATACAAAAAATATGTTGTAGGGTTTATCCCCCTGAGTAATAAGGGTACTCCCACTGCTGAAAGGTGTATAATGCAATCGCGTTTTTTAAAAAGAATGACTTCATTGGAATGGTCTACAAAGTATGCCTGGTTAGCAAGCACACTTCGTAGACCATTCCAATGAAGTAATTCTTTTTAAAAAAAATGTGATTGTGGCTCTGCTGAAGAGCCTTCTTGTGTCAGCCGACACGGATCTCCTGCTGTCAGCTTTACAGCTGACAGCAGGAAATATCAAACTTTGAATGCATCTATCTCTCAAACCATAGCGGTTTGAGAGATAGGGTTTTTTGCATTCAATTCAACTTTTTAATCCCTACAAAATGCTAAATGTTTTTTCTGGGACATTACTGTCCCTTTCAAAAGCTGTTACAGCTCAAACTTGAAATTGCAGGTGCAGTATCACAGGGGTTTGAAATTGTATAGTGGCGCTGTTGCTACACCATCCAATGGAAGCTTATGGTCAATTGACCAGAGCTGTCCATAGGATGGTGTAGCAACAGCACCACTGTACAATTTCAGGTAATTGAGATGCTGCACGTAAAAAAAATCAAGTTTGAGCTGCAATAACTTTTGAATAAAACACCTTTCAGCAGTGGAAGTACCCTTGTTTTACTCAGAGGGATAAACTCTGCAATATATACGTTTTGCATATAAAGTATTAATATCTCTTTAAAACTTGATTATGTTACGTGTGAACCAGGGCACTTTAGCGACTTGGTGCATTGTGACTTAGTTTTGATACCTAATTAGTATTGCATGAAATCCGCACCTGGCATCCTTTTGAAACGTCACCCACTATTGGCCGACATACAAAATGGCGTATTAAACATGTTGCCGTGACGAAAATAGCAATATCAGAATCTTGCCCACATCAAAAGGGCGAGATTCTGATATCATGGGCTTAAGCACTGCACATTTTAATAGTAAGGATGTGTAAGGCTAAACTTCTTACATATTGCAAATACAGCCTCACGTCATCTTTCTAATAAATGGAATCAGTCACCTGGGAACAGTAAAGCTACTTTCACTCCCTTCCACCTGCACACTGCTGTTAACCCTTTGATCGTGAAAGGAGCACGGGTGCTCGGGAACCACCAATAGCAATTGTGCTCAAAGGGTTAACACCAGATGTTAGTTCCTGTTTAAAAAAAAAAAAAAAAACCCACTAGCATCCAAAAATACACTACAAACTTTTTTTTGTGATAAGTCCCCGAAGAGTTTAGGTTAAAGGTTGGCTATGTTGTTTTTTGTTTTTTATTAAACAAGAGCAATTTAAGCCTTTGAGTGCCAGAGGGGTATTCACTCAAAGGGTTAAGTAACTAGGGAGGAAAGATTGCTGTCCTTTAACACTTTGAATGGGGGTTTGAATGTATTGCATTGTACACCCCTCGGGCACTCGACAGGGGTAATTAGATCATATTTACCTTGTTAAAACCTTGTTAACCTGTGCCCTTTTAAGTAGGTAAAAATGGATTAATGTCCAAATCTTGAGACAACTGACAAGTCACTCAGTTTCCATGATTCCAAAGCTTCAGTGATGTAAGATTGTAAACAGGAAATTACTGAGGCTGATGTACTAAGAAGAAATTGTGAAATTCTGGGACAAACCACTGCACCTTATAAAACAAATACAAATTCCCCAGATTCCCTTGATTTAAGTGTGGCTTTTAATCCGTTGAGTTCTTGGACACCTCTCCAGCATGCAAGTGGTTAAAACGTTTGATTGGTAATTATATCCGAAACATAAATGTTCCACCATATCAACATTTTTGAGAACTGCTGTTTTAAAGTTTAAAGGAACCGTAATGTCCCGGAATTTTTTTTCTTGTTTTGTAGAGTTTAAAAAAAGAAATTATGTAGCACAAATCCTATCTCTCAAACATTTATGGTTTGAGAGAGATTTGTATCTAAAATCCCCTCTCTCCTGATGTCAGCTGTAAAGCAGACAGAAGGAGATCCACGTCGGTCAACACGAGGCGGCTCTTCAGCAGAGCCTCAATAGCAATATTGGAAAATAATTACTTCATTGAAGTATTTTCCAATATTGCTATTTCGGCTTTGCTGCAGAGCCGCTGACTGGTCCCCGGCCCGGGATCTCCTGCTGTCAGCAGAGCGCTGACGTCAGGAGAAGGGGAGGGAGGGGGTAACTTTAGATCAAATATCTATCAAACCGTAAAGGTTTGAGAGATGGGATTTGTGCTACATAATTTCTTTTTTTTTTTAATCTACAAAACCATATAAACAAATTATGGGATATCAGTGTCCCTTTAAATGATAAATACACTTTTCTGTTATTTAACCCCTTTAGTGCCAAAGACTTGGGGAATTTTTTTTTTTCCTGCTGGCCAGACACATTTTCAGCATTTTTGCTATCCATCCGTTTAGACATGATTTCTGCTGGTACATTTCTAGTTATATATATATGGAAAGCAATCTTTTTGTTTCAGAATAAATTCAGCTTTTTCATGGCACCTCACAGAAATAAAGTTTTGCTGCTTGAGACAAATTATGTCATAAATAAAAAGAATACAAAATTATATGTTCTGCCACGATCATAAATTATATATGAAAAACATTTATGTTGGAAATGATGAGTTCAGTTATTTTTAAAAGTCCTGAAGCTCCTCAGTACAAAAATGCCAAATATGTATAATTTTACCTACATGCATGACCTGCACAGACCACTAATCATCAGGAGTGCAAAATTGGTATTTTCAACTTCATGAATTAAAGTGCACTTTTCTTTGGTTACATGGTAAAACTACCCTAAGACAGTTCTATAACTATAGAAAAGCATATATTTCCTGAAGTTATATATCCCACTGCATGAAATTAGGGGTCTCTGAAAAATATACTGAAAGGAATTTCCTACTATAATCATTAGCTACTGCTCTTATGAGGAAAATGGCACCCAATTGATTTGAGGGGATACCAGAAGCACAAAGCTATACATACTGCAAGCTCTAATTTTTCTTACATTTTATTCAAACATGACTTGCCTGTACTAAAATGGTTGTCCCAACTTACAGAAATGAAGAAAAGATTGACAAAGCACACCATTTTGGAAAGAAGACAACCCACTGCATCAAATCACTTGCCTTTTTACCCAGAGCCTGGTGTGCAAAAATCTATCCAGAAGATGGCACTACATGAAAAAATAGGCATCTTTTAAATTTCCACCCTTTCAAATGTATTATAATCTTGAAAAACAATGTAATTTCTTACTACATTCATTAGCTACTGCTTTTCCAAGAAAAATGGTACCCCATTGGTATGACTTGACATACCATAGGGAGTGTCAGAAGCACAAAATGACACCTACATTTTTACTTTTTTTTAATTGTGTGTCTGCACTAAAATGGTCCTAAGTACTAGAGATATGAAGGAAAGATATGCAAGTCATACCATATTGGAAAGTAGACATACACCCACATCAAATGAGGTGTCATTTGCCTTTCTAACTGTAGGCTGGGATGCACAATTATTTCCATAATCTGCGCTATAGGAGAAAATGTGGGTTTGTGTTTTTTTACATTTTCACTGCTTCATAAATACTAAAATCTTTGAAAACTATGTAATTTCATGAAACTGAAAAATCTGAATTATTAGATCAGAAACATAGCCAAAACATTAACTGTGTCGAAATCCACTGTGTGGTACATTATTAAGAAGTAAGAAATCACAGAAGAGCTCAGCAATTGCAAACAACCTAGTAAACCACAGAAAATCACTGTAGTGAATGAGCGAAGAATGCTTGCAACTGTGAAGAAAACCCCCTTTTCAGCTGTTAACAGATCAAGAACACTCTCCAGGATGTAGGTGCAGAAGCATCAAAGAGAACCATAAAGAGAAGACTACACCATATTAACCACAGATGCAAACCACTGGTAAACCTTAAGAACGGAAAGGCTAGTTTTCTAAAAAAAAAAAAAAAAAAAAAAAGAATCACATAAGCAAACTTCTAGAATTCTGGAACAAAGTCTAATGGACAGATGAGATGAACACTAACCTGTACCAGAGTGACAGAAAGAGGAAAAGGGAACTGCACATTATCTGTGAAACATGGTAACAGTAGTGTCATAGGCATATATGGCTGGCATTGTAACTGGCTTATCCTATATAATAATAGGATGTTTGTCAGAAGCCGTCATGTGCGGTAGAGACTGCCAGCACTGCAGTCATGCTCAGTACAGACTGCCCGAACTCGCCGGTGCTGATATGCAGCAGGGTGCTCCGAATTCAGACTGGAGTTCTCTCTGCGCACCTTCCTGGGACTGCTTGGTCTCAGTAAGGTGCGCAGGGAGGACTACGGTGTGAATTCGGAGCGCCCCACCCCATATCAGCCGCAGCGCATTTGGGCAGTCTGTACTGCGCATGACTGTAGTGCGGGCAGTGAGCAGAGAGGCTCTGGGGCTGCTGGGTGGCACTGTGGCCTGTGTACATGGGCTTTTAAACTAGTTTGTCTATATTGATGAGGTGACTGCTAACAACAGCAACATGATGTATTCTGAGTTGTACAGAAACATCTGCTCAGATCCAACCCAATGCATCAAACCTCAGTGGAAGGCACCTCTCCTTGCAGCAGGACAATGACTCCAAACATACTGTAACCAAAGAGTTTTTCATGGCCAATAAGTAGAATGATTTTCACTGGCCAAGTCAGTCACTCAACATGAATCCAACTGAGAATGCATTTCACTTCCTGAAAACAAACAGGAACTGTATATGCCTGCAGTACAGGCCTGGCAGCGCATCACCAGGCGCGATACCCAGTGTGTGGTGATGTCTATGGGTTGTAAAATTCAGGCAGTCATCGAATGCAAAAGATATGCAACAAACTATTAAATGATTACTTTTATTAAGATTATGTTATTTGTGCAATTACTTTTGGTCCTGTAAAATGGAGGCACTATGTATAAAAAGGGTTGTAATTTCTACACACTTCATAGTCTGCGCTTTATCTTCTTAGTCACTTGTTCATTTCAGATCCAATGTGCTGGAGTAGAGATCCAAAACAACAAAACTTGTGTCACTGTCCATAGACTGCACTGTATGTGGCCATTGATTCATTATGATTTTCCTAGTGTGGCTATAAGAGCTGACTGCCTTGGACTTGGAACAGGTACAGCCCGCAGTCCATATTTTGCCAACCCCTGTGCTAGTTCGTACCAGAAGTGCAGATAAATGATTTGGTGGCTAAAATGAGCTTATTTGGTAGATTTATACATTGCACCTTTGCCTTAAAATGCATCAACTCCACTGCCTTCCTGCAGACTAAAGGTTAAAGGGAGAGTAATGTTTCACAATAAAAGCAGCTCCAATTAATCTTCATAGTATTTGGGCCATGGAAAGTGTTATTTCAATGCTGTCAGAGTTGTAGTTCAAGAGTAATTGAATGATAAGGTATCCCTCTCCCGCCCCTTTTACTGATGTAACACTGCTCACCTCAGAGCAGCAAGACTGCCTGGATGGATCGCAGACAGGGACAATCTTCAGTGAGCATAAGGAAAAACATGAAAAACCTGTGAAGGGGGGCAGAGTTTTCATTATACTCACAGTAAGAAGATTGTCCCTCGCTGTGATCCGTCCGATCAAGCGACCAGATTCCACATCTGAGGGGATACAGCTTACACTAGGTAAAAGGGGCGGGAGGGGGATACTTCAATTACTCTTGAACTACAACTCTGATAGTATTGAAATAACACTCTCCATGGCCCAAATACTATAAAGATTAATTGGAGCTGCTGTTTTTGTGAAACATTACTATCTCTTTAAAGGGATAGTAATACTTCGTTTTAACTTTATTTTATTTTGTAGGCATTAAAAAAATATAAAGAATGATATAAGTCTTATCTCTCAAACCTTTATAGTTTAAGAGATATTCACAAGTAAAGTTTCCCCTCCCGCCCCTTTTACCTAGTGTAAGAAATCTCTTCTCAGATGTGGAATCTGGTTGTAAGACCAGACAGATAACAGCAGGGGACATTCTTCTTACAGAGAAAACAATGAAAACCCTGCCCCCCTTGACACGTTTTTCAGGTTTTTCCCTTATCTTAATTGAAGATTGTCCCTCTCTGCAGTCTACCTGGGCACCTCCCTTCTGCTCTGGCTGAGCAGTGTTACATCAGTAAAAGGGGTGGGAGGGGGACACTTTGTCATTGAATTACTCTTGAACTACAACTCTGACAGAATTGAAATAACACTCTCCAAAGTCCAAATACTATGATGATTAATTAGAGCTGCTTTTATTATGAAACATTACTATCCCTTTAAATCTGCCATATGTATATTGAGTCTGAAGCACAATGAAGAACTGGAACAATTCTGGGGTAAATTAACATTTCATTTCAAATGGGCCTTTTTTAACCCTTTGAGTGCCAGAGGGGTACGCAACGCATTGCTTTGCAATGCGTTGCGTACCCCTCTGGCACTTAACCCCTTGAATTCTAGATAGGCATCCAAAGCATTGCATTAAAAACACCATTTAAATGAAATGCAATTTGGGGACTTGTATTTGTCCCTTATGGGAGCTGTTGATTTTCTCTTGTTCTACTTAGTCCATTATGTATATCTATTTAACCCTTTGAGTGCCAGCGATACCTCTCTGGCACACAAAGGGTTTTTAAAATATCATCTTACTCCCAAAGTTGAAAAATCATTTGCATGAGATTCCAAAGCATATTGTCCATGGTACTTTATCCTGCAATACATCCTTTTAGGCACAAATAATGGATCTATGATTAATAACATTTTCTAATGCAGATTAAATTGACATACAAAGCCTTCAATATTAGGTATAATTTTAATATGTACCCCCTCATAGTCACAAATACGACAATGATTAGTTTGACCTGACGTGGGGATTTTATATCAGAAAATACCATCAGACAAAAGCGCATATTATGTTTGCAGAAGAGTTAAGGCAAATGACGGCTTCTGTTTAATCAGCTTTGGGTCATGCAGTGCCGATGTAAAGATATTATTCTGCAAATTGTTAGACTTGCTTGATGTCTCTGATACCACTGAGTGGGCAATAAAGAGAATCAAGAAGCAATGGGAGAATTTATTGTAAATAGGGCTATTTTACTGTTAGAGAGTAACTGTGAAAATGGCAGGCCTGCTTCATTCAGTCTATTGTTTACTGCTTTGGAAGCCGTGAATATTATGCAATGGTAAGATCAAGCATCAAAAAGACTTGTAAGGAACTGTTTCTTTAACCCCTTGGATGCTAGAAATTTCACGCAATGCGTTGGCTACCTCTCTAGAATCCAAGGGATTAAAAAAAGTAAATCTTTAACCCTTTCACTGCTGTATTATGAAATCCCCAGTGCTGCATATATTTTCACGCTGTTGCTACGTGTACTCAAACATCAATTTCAGTGACTATATGTGTACAAGTAACACTTATACATCTTGTTTTTTTAAGAGCAAAACCTGCACTTTTTGAAGATGCCAGTGGTCTAGTTAATGCCACCTACCATGCAGAGAAAATCTACCCAGTATTCCAATAATGTTTTTTTAATTGAAATTTTAATAAAGTGATTGGCAAACAGCTGTGTGGAAGAGGACATCGTGTACATTCTGCTAGCAAATGAATATGGCTGTATATCAGGCACCGTCATACATTAAAAAAAAATGGTTTTACATGTTACACCTTCCTATAAAAATTAGCATTTGAATAATAGAAGGCAACATTCTTGTGTTGGTGCATGTGTTTTTTTGGGTTTTTTTTTTTTTTTTACATTTTGCACCAGTCTGAATTTCAGGCACAAAATAAACAAACAACCCTGCAATGATATATCATTTTTGGGAAGTGCACAAAATTCCAATTTCAGAGTGGGGTTATTTGTGTTTATGTCTCAAAAATGAACTTCTATGATATGTTTTACTCTACAGCAAAAACATTTTTTTTTTCAATTTCTCTATATCATTGATACAGAATTTTCTTTTAAACCATGGGATTTCATATTAGGATGAAAATGGGACGGGGTGTGGGACAGAGGGACAGTGGGACTTCGTCACTCTGAGTCCGATCGTAGTAAGCTGCAAGCAGTGAGAACGCGTTGCTCCGTCTCTTGCTAGCGGTGTTCTCTCTTTCTCTCTGGCTAAAAAGCCTGCCCCTGAAGTAAGTCGGAACTTCCTTTCTTCGTCAGTCATGATAGTGGTTTTACTGTGTTTACTGTACGCATTGATTACCATAGAGTTTTATGACTCGTCATCATATCACTGTCCAAGAGACTTTATGGTAATTTACCATAGACAGTTATGAGTCACTTGAGTCATAAGACTCTATGGTACTCAGTGTGTACAGTAAAACCACAATAAAACCACTAGTGTGACAAAAGGAAGTTCCGATTTACCTTATCTTATGAGAAATAAACAATATATATTAAAAACGGGACAAAATTGACATTTTTATTAAAAAGACGGGATGTTCTGGAAATATGAAAAAAAAACGGCACTGTCCCTTTTAAAACGGTGCGTATGGTCAGCCTACTCCTGAGTAAAATGATACCCCTATTGGAATAGATCGACATACCATAGAGGGTGGCAGAAGGCCAGAACTACACCCACAACAATCTTTTCTTTTTTCCCTCATACATTTTTGAAATAGGAGATGACTGTGCTTAAATTATTGTAAAGACAAAAAAAACATGAAAAAAGGAGAGCCATGCCATTTTGGAAAGAAGCCAACTAGATGCATCAAATGAGTGATCACCTATCTATCCAGCTCTATGATGGAAGATAAAAATGTTTTGATAACAAAATCATTTCCTACTGTCTTCATTAGCTAATGTCCTTATATGAGCTGGGATATCGTAGGGGGTTGGTTTCCTTCTATATCCTGGAAAACAACACATGTTATATAGCTTTTATTCTATCAAGTTATGAATGCTTATCCATCTGTATCTATTATTTCATAATAGAGCAACTTTCATTTTAGTATTAGTGTTCTTTTAATTCTGGAGCAGCCGCCTGCGCAAAAGGGGACAATTATAAATTCACAAAATTCCCATTGATGTAAATGGGAATTATTTTCTCTGAATGCTATAGAGGTCATCGGCACATTCCTTCTCAATGTGTTGGAGACCTCTCTAGCATCTGAAAGGTTAAAAATGCCAGTTACATTTTTATTTGCACCCATGGGGCAGTTGGTTTACGCCAGAACCCTATATGCAAAAGAAAAGTGAAATAATTGTGGTGCAAACTAATTACACAATAGTAGACAATACTAATTCCTCAAATGATTGCTGATTTAGCTCTTTGAGTGCCAGAGGGGTCTGCGACGCATTGCTTTGCAGACCCCTCTGGCACTCAAGGGGTTAACTGCAGATTTTAACCCCTTGAATCCTAGAGAGAGCTATGACAAATTGCAGCTGTATATACTGGAGACCTCTCTAGCATTCAAGGGGTTAAAAACTTCATTTAATCAGTGGGAATGTTTATTTCTGCTGAAGCTGTTTTGCTCCAGAATGAATCTGCTTTTCTGTTGAACACAAGGCCCTGTGTTTTTGAAAGGCAAAACCTGCTTATAAAAGTTGCTAACCATTGAGTATCAAGCTGTCACCTCCAATGTACCATAAAAATAAAGTCTTTATCTTAAAGGGGTAGATGGGAAACATAAAGTGTGTTGCTTCGTTCATGTAGGCCTCATCAGGAAGTGCAGCTCCGATATGATTTCTGTCAGATGCAATCTGCTTGAAATTTCTCTGTCTTTACTTTCAAGCACAGTGTGGCTTGTCTGTTTTCTAACCTTAGGTGATCGGGCCTGCTGCCTTGTCAAATAAGATTTGAGCTCTCTCACTACCTGCCTGTTGACTAAAGCCTAGACTCTCTGCTGCAGTGGAGTGAGCCTTAAGGCTAGCCGGGGTCTTGTCTCGTCTTGTAATTAGCTGCAGTCTTGTGTGCAGTGAGGAGCTGAGATTCCATGCAGTGTAATAGTATTGAGTCTGCAAGCTTTGTAAACCCTTTGTGCGTATGTCAATTTACTTTCAGTTTTTTAAAGTCTTTGAGTGCCAGCCAGGACGTGCAACGTGTTGTAAACCAATGCACTGCAGAAGCACTTTTTGCAATCAAAGGGTTAACCTTTACATGTTGCTTTGTGTGTGTTCCTGAAAGACTTAACCTGAAAAAATATCATTAACTATGGAACACTCATCAGCAGGGAAAAAATATCACTGAGGTTATTTGCTAGCTACGGGTCGAAAAATTTACTGCTAGGATGATACCACCAGGAACTATCGCCTTCTGCCTCACGCAGGAGTTCTTGTGAGTAGGCCATTTCTGCCAACGTGTGCATATATACACACTTGTATTCATGTGTGTGCGTGGTGACGTGTGTGCATCCAAGAAGCTTAAAAACATGGTAAACTTTTGACTTTAACCCTTCTCCTATAGTATTCTCTTGATTTCCCTTCCCGCTGAAACGTCTGCAGAAAGGAGGAACATCTCACCCTTTCAGAGGAAATTCCAGTTAAAAGGAAAATTAAATATTAACACATTCCCACTGTTTACCAATAAGCAAAATTAGCTGTTCTGGTTTTCACAACCCTCTGCACTGACCCACCATCTTGAAATTTGTTTATTACACAAAACTCAAATATGAAAACTTGGGCTGTATGTTCAAAGGGATAAGAACAAAAAAATGTTGTATGAACGACAAAAAAAAGTAATTGTATGCATGAACAACATATTTTCTATAGAGTATACGACAAAAAGTTAGTAATCTCCGTTGTGTACGACACAACTCCAGAATTGCCAGGCGAAGGGGCGGGGTAAGGGTGTGTCTAAACTATTCTCCAGTGTCGTATAGAGGAGAACAAAATTTGTTGTATGCAACAACAAAAAATGTCTTGCAAAGGACAAAATTTGTAAGTTAAGAAAAAAGTGGAGGGAATATGAAGTTCTGAATGTGAGAATTTTTGTCTTTAGTTAAAGGGATAGTATTGCCTGAAAATAATTTTATTTTATATTGTAGCCCTTAAAAAACATTAAAAATGATAAAAGTCTTATCTCCCAAACCTTTATGGTTTGGGAGATATTACCAAGTAAAGTTTCCTTTTCCTGGCTGTTTTAGCCAAGTCTGCCATCTAGTGGAAAGATTTGGAATCCAGTCCGTAGATCAGCGGGCAGCTCTTTCACAGTGCCAAAAACATTAAAAATGATATAAGTCTTATCTCCCAAACCTTTATGGCTTGAGAGATATTAGCAAGTAAAGTTTCCCCTGGAGTGACGTCACTGCTCAAGCCTTCAGATTTGGAATCCGGTCCCAGGACCGGCCGCGGCTCTTCAGCAGTGCCGAGATCACAATCTTTAAAAATAATTTCTTCATTGGAATAGTCTACAAAGTGTGTTTGCAAGCCAGGCACACTTTGTAGACAGTTCCATTGAAGTAGTTCTTTTTAAAGATCGTGATTTCGACACTGCAAAAGAGCTGCCCGCTGATCTGTGGACCGGATTCCAAATCTGTCCACTAGATGGCAGACTTGGCTAAAACAGCCAGGATAAGGAAACTTTACTTAACTTTACTTGGTAATATCTCCCAAACCATAAAGGTTTGGGGGATAAGACATCATTTTTAATGTTTTTTTAAGGGCTACAATATAAAATAAAATTATTTTCAGGCAATACTATCCCTTTAAGACATTTTTGTCATTGGTAAGACATTTTGTTGTTACATACGACATTTTTGTCTTTTCATACAACAGTTTCAGTCAGGACAAACTGCATATTTACGATCACAACTGACACTCTCTGAAAATATTAATGAGCCCAACGACACTGCACTTTGAATAGTCGTTACAAACGACAAAAGCTATTTTGCTTCGTCTTTGAACATATGGCCCTTTACCTTTTAAGAGAGGTCTGATTTTCAACCATGTCTTCCCAGGTCAATGCCTCTGTACATTTTTTACCTGGTATTACATGAATCCAGCAGTACATTACATAATTACAGTAAAGAACTATGCATTTTCCTGGTCTCGTGTGATGGTACATTGCATTATTTGCTACATGTAATACTTTGCTGGAATATAGTTCCTTTTTAATCTCTTGGATGCTAGAGGCATCTCCAATTAGCATACAGTGCTGCACTAAAATACATCACATTTCAGAAGTAAAAGTGTCAGTATCTCTGAATCCTTTAAAGGGATAGTAATATTTCCATAAACATTGTTGAATATCGTTCTTCTTAAATAAATAAATCAAAGGATCCAAGTTTTTTTTTTTTTGTATACTTTGGGAGAAATAACCTTGCAAAGTCTCACCTCCTGGCCATTTTATTGATGTCAGCGCTCTAGTTGACAAACTTGTAATCTGGTCCACAGACCGGACGGCTCTTCTGCAGAGCTGAAACAACTTTGTATAGAAAGAGAATCTTCATGGCAATGGTCTACAAAGTGTGCCATTATATTTTTCAGAACAATACACTGGGCACATCTCTAGCATTAAATTAGTTAAAAGTATGGTGTAGTCTTTATCGAGTAAAACGAGGGTACTCCCACTGCTGAAATGTGTTTTATTCAAAGGTTATTACAGCTCAAACTTGATTTGTTTAGATGCAGTATAACAGTGGCCTGAAATTGTACAGTGGCACTGTTACTATACCATTCTGTTGAGGTGTATGGTCATCTGACCAGGGCAGTCCATAGGATGGTGTAGCAACAGCACCATTGTAATATTTCAGGCCAATGTGATACTGCACCTAAAAATTCAAGTTTGAACTACAATAACTTTTGAATAAAACACCTTTCAGCAGTGGTAGTACACTTGTTTTACTCACGGAGATAAATCATAATATATATATATATCGGGCCTTTGTCAAGATGGCCCGAGGTGGGGCCGAAACGTTGATTGAATAAACCAGCACAGATTGTTCACTATCAAAAAGTCCTGTGAGTGCATTCTTTTTATGGAGGATTAAGTTGTATGCATTTATTATGAGAAATGGACACCCAGGCATGCTGATAATTTTCAAGTGAGTGCATATCTTTGGCAACATGGATATATATATGGTAAATATGGTCACTCCAAAACATAAAACAAATGAGGAGAAACTTAACTAGGTATATATATATATATAGTGGGTTGTGTATGGTAATCCATTACCATGCAAAGAGAGCACTCTATAGGACTTGAGAATCAAATAATAGTTTATTATAAGTCAATGTTTCAGCCCCACACAAGGGCCTTCATCAGGACAACAGGACACACACACAAGAAAAATCAGAGCTAGAAAAGATGCCACGCAATCAGAATGTAAATACCTGGTGAGTGACGTCAGAGAAACGTACTGTGCTAACAGCGAATGAACTACATCATATCCTGGGTCACCTGACAATTAAAACCCTCATCTATCCTCTATAACATGCAAGATATATATTTTGTTTTTAGATTTTAAGTATTACTATCCCTTTAATACATTAGTTTCAATGTCTTGTGTAACCAGCTTTACAGATGTATTTTCTTTGCTTTCTCCTCCTCCCTTCTCTGTAACACCATCTACCTCTCTCTATATATACTGCTTTTCAAGATGATTTACTTATATCTCCCAAGTGTCCCTGTTTAGGAGGGACAGTCCCTCTTTTAGACCCAAATCTCTCTGTCTCTCTTTCCCACCCTGGTGTCCCTCTTTTTAGGAGATCAGACTGAGTGATGTGTATATAAGTGTATCACCTTGCTACACAGCAATAAAACTCACATTAATGTTTATTTAGACTTCAGTGTATTTATTTATAAATTAGTCTGTGTATATAAAATACTTTGGTCTTGCTCTAAATCAAAGGTGTCAATAAGTCATGAAATAACCTAAAAAAACCCTCTGTAATGCCCCGCCCACCAGCACCACTTAAAACAAAAGTGTCTGTCTTTGTTCATTTGAAATGTTGGGAAGTATGTTTACTTGTCCCACTGGAATCCCAGTCATCCTGCTACTTATAATTCCACCTATCAGGTGAATGGTCCACCCTTCAGTTTCTTATAACACCTGTCACTTTCCTCTCCCCTTTGTGTCACACTTTGTGGTTGGACTACATGGCAAATCCAAGCACATATGAAAAGCTTCATTTGAGTTCTGCACGGCTCAAAGAAGAACTTACATAGACAGCTTCTTTAACCCCTTAAGGACCCATGACAGTCCTGGAATGACCGGGCCATTCGGGGAGTCTGTAATCGGATTCCGAAAAACAAAATGGTCCCTGGTCCTTAAGTGACCACACCGTGTGTGCAAGGCCGGTCTTAAGGGTTTAAGGTACCTTTGAGTGCAAGAAAGGTATCCAACGCATTGCAACCTCTCTGGCATGCAAAGGGTTAAAGCACAGCATTTATTTGCTCTTCTATTTCTTTGAACATTTTGTTCACCTCCTAACGCATTTCATATGCATGCACACTTAATCTAAATCAAAGCACATAGACATTTTGTGTCTGTCTCCTCACTTCCTGTAGGTTGTAACCACTAGTGAGAAAATCCTGCTTATCCTTCTGTTTCCACAGTATCGTAGTGTTGATTGTAAATATTCTTTTTTCAGTTTCACTCCACTTGCACAGTGTTATGTTGTCTTTTTAAAGGAGCACTAACACATCTTCCTAATCCCCCCACTTTCCTTACTATGACTAGAAAAGCCTAATGGCCCTTTTGAGTTTTGCCCTTGTGTCTTTGTTCAAAAGATATTATTTTCAATCAGTCCTGAATGTCATATCCATGGAGGCGGACATGACATTTGTTGGCAGTTTTTTCAAAAACTGTCTACACATTGTGATGCAGTATCTTGCACACATCTAGTCCTTAAAGGGTTAAGATTATCAAATGAAGTGTGCAGAATCTGAAGTTGTATGGTACTGACAACAACTGTCATGTCCACCTCCAGGACTGATTGACATTGTCATCACTTCAACAAAAGTACAAGAACAAAATTTGCAGTGGCAATTAGGATTTTCTGTCCATAGTAAGGTAATTGGTAGGTTATTATTGGGAGACATTAGTTCTCCTGTAAACTATTTCACAGGACTGTGGAATCTATTGGCACTTTATAAATAAATTATTATTAATAATAACAATTATATATATATATATATATATATATATATATATATATATATATATATATATATAATGTATTTTACCAGGAAGGATACATTGAAATTGTCTCTCATTTTCAAGTATGTCCTGGGTGAAAGGCTGAATTGACCTAGCCTGGAATAGAACCTGTGACCCGGATGTTTGAATAGATTCTACAGCTGGTGCATTAACCAACTGAGCTATATTTTTGTTAGAAAGCCTTCCCTGAACTGGCATCCCTTCTCTAACTTACCCCCCTCCCACACACACACACACACACACACACACTCACACACACACACATTTATTTATTTTCATAAGTTAAAATCTGAAAAAATGTTTTGAAAAGTACAAAATCACCTTTGTACCTCAAAATATGTAAGGAGTACGCCACAAAAAATGGCATCAAAACATTCAGATAAATTAGGTAACCTTCCTAGCACCAGTCACTGTATAATTACATTCCAGAAATAAGAATAATTAATTTGAGCCTTTTGGCTAATGTTTTTCTCTGAATTGTTACTGTTCATGTTTGTGTCATTTTAGGACTAAATGCTACAAAATGGCCGTTTCTTATCTGTTCCTGTTACATTAGAGAAGTTCACGCCCTGCTCTTAGCATTTTCCAACACAGCTGTAGAGTATTGTAAAGCCTATTTTTTATATAAGTGATGCTCAATTTGTCTTTGATGATCCGAATGATTCAGGTGAGATGGGAGCACTGTCGGGCTCTTATTTGCATAAAAATTAATCACGGAAAAAATGTAAATTGATAAAATTTTGCCTGGCTTTTTCCCCCGTGTTCGAAAAGCCACGGATGGCTCCCAGAAGCAATCATCTCAGTATGGTGCCACATTGGAAGCTTTACAAATGATCACATTTGTGTTGAATACTCTCTCATTTAAATGTCAGCATTGAATGGGCGGAACATCACATGAGGGAGAAAAAAAAAATTGAAAAAATAAATGCACAGCAGCTGAATGCTATCAAATCTGTGGGTACTAGATAGAGGTACATGATCTAATGTGAAAAAAATACACATTAATTATCCAGGATTTTTTTTTTTTGTTCAAATTGATAATTGTTTTAGTGTTTCACTAGAAAAGTCTTCCAATTTATTTGGAATCAAACAAAAAGGCAGCAGAATAGAAAACGTCATTAGATCTTTTTCATGATTTAAAGGGCTGCAATTAATTTGAAAGGGGTTTTAAACGTTGGTAACAAGTAAACGGACTATTTAAGAAGGATTGGAGCGATTCTGGTACGAAACAACCGCGCCCTGGGGGACAAAATAATTCTCAGTATCGTCATTGATTTAAATGGTGCTTTTAACCCCATAAATGCTAGCAAAGTCGTCAATGAATTGCTTCTTAATTCTATGGATGCTGCACTAGCTTTCCAGGGGTTTAAATCCCCATTTAACTCAAAGGGATGTTTTTTTTAATTTTTTTTTTTTTTGTTTTTTTTTTTTTTTAAACGCTATGGTACACAATTGCACAAGTTCTGTAGGACTTAATTAATTTAACCATTTGAGTGCCAGCAAATGCATTGGATACCCCTCTCTCACTCAAAAGGCTAACCCCATGGTGCTATTTGAAATATATAACAACTAAAAAATGAAATTTTAATTTCTTCTTTTATCTAATGCTGGAAGTAGTCACTAAAAATTAATATATACTGCAAGGCAAAGGAATACTATAAATACACAACACACTTCATGCTGGGCTAAGCGTCTTCCATGGAGAGAAAAAAAAATACACACGACTCGTTTAATTGTAGCTTTTAGACCTCCCTTTGTGCTTTCTCATATCATGTGACATGTCAAAATAAAAATTTGCTACTTTTGTCGAAGGCTTTATAAAAAAAATAATAATATTAATTTTATTAATAAAGTAAGCTTGAAATCCAGCAGGACTATTTAGTGTAGAAATTAACAAGTCAGGTTTGCAAAGGATCTGAATATATATATAGAAAATAGCCCATTACTTTTTTATACTTAGAATTATGTTATCATGTTAAAAGGAAAGTAATGTTTGATATTGCAAAAATAGATATGGCCAGGTTTACCGTGCTGAGTAAAGCAAGGGAACTCTCATTTCTGAGAGATGTTTTATTCAGAAATTTCTGCAGCTCAAATTAGCATTTTTTGGTATAGTAATTTAATGGCCTGGAATTTTATGGTGGGGCTGTTCCCACAGCAGTCTATGATACCTCTGGTCAGTTGACCATAAACCTCGACAGAATGCGGTAGCAACAGCACCCCTATTATAATTTCAGGCCGTGGTGGTACTGCAAAAACTGCAGTGGTGGGAGTAGCCTTGTTTTACTGGATAAACCCTGCAAGAAAATCTAGTTTTTCAATAATAAGTGTTACTATTGTTTTTATCTCATGAAACAGGATTATTGAGGAGTACCGTAAAATCTCGGGTATTATATGCACAATTTTGCCCCCTTCACCTTATGTGAAGTAGGCACATGAGAGAGAACACTTCAAATGTATTTCTGCTCCCACCACCCACCTCAGTGCATTCCCATCTTTCACTCTCCCTCTCCGGAGTCATCTGCTATATCTCCACAGCGGGCTGCATGCTTGCATTTGCAGCCCGTTTCCCGCATTGCCCTGTGAGAACTTGTTAATTAAAGCTATTGGTAATGCCATTTGAGGACCACGGGGCACTATTGTAGATCCAATGCATAGACCTCTGCGGGTTGGATCTACGGTAGTGCCCTGCGAGGACCTTCATGTCCTCAAAGGGCATTAGCTTCAAATAACAGGTCCACACAGGGCAATGCGGGAAGTGTGTGGCAAAGCAATGCGTAGGAGACCTTTCTAGTATTCCAGGGGTTTAAAACCCATTTATATCATTGGAAATTTTCATTCCTCCCAGTGGTGCAGTTGGTTTGCTCTAGGACTGCACCTTTAAACTGCCCTTACTATTACACATATGATAAATAAACACACACATGTTCCATAACTCCCTGAGCAAATAGGCAATCACAGGACTTTTAGGTGACAGTACTGTTGAGTATTTTGGCATTTTGTTCCAGACTTGAAATAAACCAATACCTGCAATCTACCCCACATTTCCAGGAACAGTCCCTGGTTGACTCCTTTTGCCTGGATCCCGTTGTCCCTCTTTTTGTGTTTTTTTAAATCTAATTTTAACCCCATATTCTCTGTGCTTGTCATTAAAGCATAGTAGACGTTGAGCCTCTCAATGTGTTACTATGTAAGTTACTGTGTAGTTGTAGGTGTTGGTGATGTCTGTTCTGCTGTACAAGTGCAGACTTATATCAGCTGTACCAGTTTTTTTGTTGGCGTCGCTCTGCAAATACCTTTAACTGTTTGCGTGCCAGGGGGTTACAGTATCCCTCTGGCATTCAAAGGGTTAGTGAAGTTCGTTCATGTGAATATCCGGGGCAAGTGTCCCTGGATTATTTTGTGTAACACTGCTTTTTCACATAAAAATAGATCTTGTGAATACCTGTGTTCTTATTGTGCTAGGCCTTGTGTAAAGTATGTATACTGATATGATACACATAACTACATTAATTCTGGGGCAAACCGAATTCACCATAATTAACAAATACAAAGGCCCATTGATTACTCCCACCACTGGCAAATGTTTTATTCAAATGTTATAACAGTTCAAATTGTCAGGAAGTGAATTACAGAGTGATTACTTCCTGAAAGTTCTGACACTATCACACAGCAATTTCTGTCACATTCTATGGAAAACTGTTTGTCAGCAACTCACCTCTCCTGAGAAGTGCAACAGAATATCTAATTGGAATCTGCGCACTAGAGGGCACTGCTAATGTAATCAAAACAAGAATTGAACCCTTTGAGCTCCACAGGGGTACGTGGCCAATGCATTAAGATATATCCCATTTGATAAATCTTAGTGCATGGGTTCCATAGAGCAACATAGGAACCGGAGAAGTGATATCAATGGAGAAGTCATCTCCCTTTTATCTCCTCTTTATCACCCCTTAGTAATCTCCCCCCTTGTATTTCATATAGACAGTAATATAAATATTTTATATACATATGTACATCAACATAATATCAAGACTTAGCTGGCATATGTACACCATATGTTGTTTGGACCAAATTTAGGTCACTGTATTGTCATATTTAAATATGATTGGAAGAAAGACATAAGGAGAAGGTGATTTGCATTGGATTTACATCTCATTATTAATTAGAATGATTAGCCTTTCTATACATAGGATGGCCTGTTTTTGATGTATGGTTTAAAAAAAAAGAGGAAGAAAACCTGCCCATTCCCTTGGGAATGCTCCCTTAATGGGCGCTGTGCCCTAGTAATTAGTGGCTTCAAATTTGGTTAACCCTTTGCAAAGCAGTTTGCATTGTGTTCCCCTCTGGCACTCAAAGGGTTAACAGATTGACCCACTAGATAGCTGTTCTTTGTAAATGAGTTTTTGATATCTGTATATGTTTTTTTATTTGTCTTTGTAATCCATTGCTAATTGCTTCAGTTTACAGTCTGGTGGGTGATGATGGGAGTTGTAGTCCACCAGCAGCTGTAGGGCTTCACCTTGCCTGCCACTGGCCTAGGGCCCAGTGGTTCTCAATCAGGGTGCCGTGGCACTTTGGTATGCAGTGGGCCATTCTCTTAAGGTGCTCCTTGATTTCAATAAAGACAGTGAATTATACCTCCCAATATTTCAAATTGCCAAAGAGGGACACTTGTGTTTTATGGGATGTTTCTGGGGGAGTGACTGGTGGGCGGAGCATTACCATTAATTTTTAGGCTATTTCTTGACCTACTGACACCTCCTTGTGTGACCTAATAAATAACTTATAACAATACCAATGTATTTTATTTACACAGACTAATTTATAACCACACATACTGACCTTTAAACAAACAATAATGTGAGTTGTATTGCTGTGGAGCAATGTGATACATTTATACACACCACACAGTGTGATCTCCTAGAAAGAGGGACATCAGGATGGGAAAGAGGGACAGAGGGATTTGGGTCTAAAAGAGGGACTGTCCCTCCTAAAGAGGGACACTTGGTAGGCATGGTAAATGTTATGTTTATGGATGTTTGTATGTACATTCTGACTGTGAGACCTACGAACAACCAAATATTTATGTACTAGTTGAAGAGCCCGTTACACTAGGGTGACCACGGGTCCCGGAACGTCCGGGACTGTCCCTTATTTCAGGGACATGTCCCGCGTCCCGGGTCCCCTTCAACCGGGACAATGAAGTGTCCCGGAATGAAGCCAAGCCGCCCTGAATGTCAGCCTGCAAGTGGTGTGTCACATCATGGACGCCGCTTGCAGGCTGACATCCAGGGCGGCAATGCAACTTACCTGATCTGGAGGCAAGCGCTCTAGTAATACAGAGCGCTGGGAGATGACATCATCTCCCAGCGCTCTGCATTACTGAGCACAGCGCGTGGGAGCTTCAGCTCTGTGCCGGAGGAGGCACAGAGCACTTTGCACTCCGCACTCCGCTAGACCACCAGGGACTCAAGGTAAGGCAATAGGGTGACCACGTCCCGGAATGGCAGAAGGGAAATGTGGTCACCCTACGTTACACGGGCCACAGTGCCGCTGCCAGCCGGTCACGGGGCAGTCGCGCGCAGTAGAGACTGCTCGCACTGCAGCTGATACAGATCTGAGCGTCCAGCTCTGTATCAGCCGCGGCGTGGGCAGTCTCTACTGCGCATGACTGCATCACGCTCAGCAGTCTCTACTGCGCATGACTTTGTCGTTACACACGTTTAAGCGAACTATTATATAGGATTTTGCCCTTCAGTATGCCCTTGACAAATGGCACATACAATTTTAGGGAAGCAGCTAAACTTCCAGACTGCATATTAGGAGCACCTTGAGCAAAAAAGATTTAGTCACTGTGTTATAGAGAAAAATATTTCTTCTGATATTTTCTTCAAAAGAAATATTCTACATTCTACTCCTAAGCAGGCTGACCTACCTAAGTAGTTGTTCTTTGTGTATGAGTGAGATATATTTCTATATGTTTTTATCTGCATTTGTAGTCCACTGCTAATGTTTCTGTTTACCATTTGACAAAGACTAGTGACAGTTGTGGGTGCTGGTGGGATTTGTAGTCCGCCAAAAGCTGATAATACATTTTATTGCTGAGCACAGCACTGATGCAATATTTCACTCATCCAGAGCAGAGAGATGCAGAATTGATACATTCATAGTCAACATTAAATGTATCAATTCCCAGTCTGTGATCAGACAGCCTGGCATAAATCATTTTAACTCATAACATCCATCTTTCCCTCTTTTTTATCACTCTAACACACACATCTCAATCTCTAGTACCAGTTAGGAAGGTTATTTCTAGTGGAGAAAGTTTATTAGACAGGGGTTATATGTATGTACAGTAAATACCTATTTTTATTTTAAACATATACCATCTGTTTTGTTCTATTTGGAAGTGTAATACAGCTAGGGGCCTTTGAAAAATTGTACACAGAGAGTTGATCCTCAGGGCAAAATAATTGACATGCCTTTTGAGCCCCTGACAAAGCAGAATGTAGTGGAGAAATGCGTAGGGAGGACACAGATTGGATGAAAATGGGGCAATTCAATTTCTAGCTCTGGGCAGAATGCCAGCTCTTATAAAGAACATAAAAACAACTATATAGAAAGAATTTATGGGTAGGGGATTAGTTATAATATGGAGCAAGAGGCTGTGTGAGACCATAGATGGATCTGGCCAGATTACTCTATTGAAATGACTAATTTATAGGGAAATTATTTGTTTATTGGATGCGGCTTTGAGTGCCAGAGAAGTATCCAAAACACTGCATTGCATTCCTCTCTGACACTCAAAGGGTTAAACCCCAACAGTTATGTACATTTAGGATGACATTATCTGCCTACGAAGGTTTATGTTTTGATTTTAATATTATTCTCTGTGGAATACACATTGTTAATAATGGGTTTAAATCTATAAAATGATGCAATGAGAATAAAATGTAATTTTTAAAATTCATAATCATTTAGAATTTAAAATCAAATAAAGTTTAGATTGTCTGAAAATCTGTGAGTAGTAGTACTAGATCCTGAAAGGAAAATACTGAACTGGCCTAATGGGTTAAATTATTCATTCAATGTGTTTCCCATGATGTACCCCCTCCTTCTGGTTTTTACCAAACCTTGCCCTCCCTTTATTTAAATAATTTATATTATTATCAGTTTGCTTATTTTGAAGAATATAAATATCTGACTGCCATTTGGAGTCAGGAAGGAATTTTTTAACCACTTGGGCTTAATTGGAAGTGTCTTCAATTGTTTGTTTGGTTTTTTTTGCCTTCCTCTGGATCAAGAGGGGTGATTTGGCATGGGCTGGACTTGATGGACAAAAGTCTTTTTTCAGCCTCATCAGCTATGTTACTAAGCAAATCATTATTCACATATAATGCCAAATAGACTCATATTACAAGTACAAAAAGGGTAGACAGCAGCTATTCTTTGAACCGCCCTTTCCCAAACATATGACCACAGTCACTTTTTAACCCGTTAAAGACCGTCCGTGTGCACTCACAACCGGCACTTAAGGACCACGGAGCATTTTTTTTTTTGTGCATCCAGTTCAGGGCTCCCAGAACGGTGTGCAACCTTGCAGGGAGCCCTGAATTCCATGACATGCCAGGACCTTTATGGGTCTTTATGGCAAGTTTACCCATGATGGTCCTGGCACGTCATGGGTCCTTAAGGAGTTAAAAAGATAGATTCTGTTATGTTGCATAGCAGAGAGAGTGCTGAAATAACCTTCTCACTCCTCCAAAGTGCTTCACCCCTCTCACCAGTGAGGCATGCCTTCCTGTTCAGAAATCACTTGGTTAAATAAACGTACAATTGTCAGACCCAAGAAAACCCATTTACCATTGTCTTTCTTTTACTCTGTAGTTGATTTAAATAATAAGGCTTTCTGTACATTACTTTATACACGTCTCTCTTTTGTATATTGTGCCAAAATAATTACCCACCATTGTCTTAGTACATTACCCTATCATGATTTTCCTATCATTATGGAAAATAAACTACCATTCAGCATCATTTCAGATGTGTAGGACAGAAACTCTTAACTGATTGGGTCCTCTTAGTTCTAACACATCCTCCAATCACAACGCTGGTTATTGGTAGGATTATATCGCTCAAAAATGTAAAATATTAAAATTTAGTTAAACTGAATGGGAGTCATTCTGGGGCAAAACAATTATACCATATGGGAGAAATAAAACTTCCTATTGATTTAAATGGAGCATTTAACCCGTCGAATTCAGGACTTAAAATACCCATTTATACCAATGGAAATTTGGGGAATTTTTATTCTATGACACATTTCATTTTCTTGCTTCTCTGGGGAGAAATAGCTTGATTTTATATAGGACCTTGTTACTGTAAAATAAGGGATAATTAAATGGTTAATATGCAGTATATAGCCAAAACATTCAGAGAAATACTTTATTTCCACGCATTTTGCCATTTGTGTATCATTTTATTTCTGTTCGCTCTCATTTACCAGTAAGTGAGTAGAAGGTTACAGGGTGCATACTTACATACCTCCCAATTGTCCCTCTGTGTAAATAAAATACTTTGATCTTCTTGTAAATAATGTATTCAGTTACATAAAGAGGTGTCAATAGGTCAAACGTTACCTACAAATTCTCATTAATTCCAAATCCACCAGTCGCTCCACCAGCAACACCACCAAAAATAAACATGTCTCTCTTTGTCCTTGTGGAAAGCTGAGAGGTATGATGCTGGGTCCTAGTTGAAGATGACACAGTTTTCCTTGTTTGCATAAGTTTTATAGTGTATTTGCCTGTCTAGCGAATGCTTGTGTACTCTATACATGGACATTCGCTTGACCAGTCATAAGGACTCACATGGGAAGTGCTTTGTTTCCAAAACACCACGGGCTTTGGCCAACCTGATGCATTATTAGTGCACTAAGCAACCTGATTAAACCATTACTAGTAAGGAGCTTAGAGCCATTACATGCCCCAAGCTGGCAACATCGGGGCTTTAACCATCTCAGCTAGTTCCTATCAATGCCTATAAGGACTCAACGTGATGAAATTCAAGAGAATTGTAGTAACTCTTTCAGTGTCAAAGGGATGTGCAACACATTGCTCTGCAACGCGTTTCACACCCCTGTGACACTCCATGTGTTAAAATGACATACTGCTATTTTTTGTACCAGTAAAGCATGACACATCATTCTGCTTTCGAGAATGCTAAATAAAACATGATGCGTAACAGTAAAATATGCAAAAAAAAAAAAAACTTGTGCGTCATTATCTAATTCTGAGCTAAAACCTGTATTGATATTAATTAATGGACTGAAAATATGACATTATCAAATTGTAAGATAAAACATGAGATGGGAAAGTGCCTTTTCCAGAGTGTGCAGGAGTGATCACAGTTCTATTAACCCTCTGAGTGCCAGGGAGGTGTCAAATGCAAGAAAGCCATGCGATGGTTGTCCCTCTGGCACTCAAAGGATTAACTCTTTCAGGGCCAGAGGGGTACAGACCAGGGTTAAAGGTGACTGGCGTCATCAAGGTTGATGTGCTAAGAAGAACAAAGGGTTACTCTTTTGCATGGTAGAGGGGTATGCAATACAATTTGTTGCCTACCTTTCTGGCACTGAAGGGGTTAAAAATTATTTGAGTCATGTATGCTGATGTTCTAAGGAGAACCAGAGCAATTTGAGGGCAAACCAATTGCCCCATCGGGGACTAAAAAACATTTCTCCAATTACCTTGGATTTAAAATGGACTTTTAACCCCCTGAGATCTGGAGAGGTCTCCAAAGCAAGACCTGTCTAGAATTCAAGGGTTTAAATGAATGGGAATAATTATTTGTCCCCAATAATGCAGTTTGTTGCCCCAGAATCACTCTAGTTTGCTTAGTAGATCCGCCTCATTATGTTTTGGTAGGGTTATTAATTGGATTTAGATATTTTTCAATAATGTACTTTACAGCTTTTTCTTAATAATAATAATGAATATGTAGCATATGAACACAATGTAAAATGTACATAAATGGAATATTACATAATATGAGCTTCACATGCCTTAATACCTGGTAATAAGCATTTTCCTGTCTATTTTGTGTGAGCGTAAGGACACATGAATAAGTACTACATGTGCATGCTCCTGTGTATGCCCCATATGCATAGGCTTGATGTCCCATTGAAGTGAATGGGATATAAATGCCAGGACCAAGCATATGAGATTTGCATGCCTGGGTGCTGTAACTTTGAGACCATTGATATAAGAAGCAGTTGTCACACTTTTGGTCACGTGGGAGCCTGTTAGCTTCAAATATCTCATGGAAGCTTACCAATCACATGCAATGCATTGGAGAACTCTCCCGAATCCTTAAAATATTATCAGTTGTATCAGAATGCTATTTGGTACTTTGAACAGTTATAATATACGGTAATTGTATCTGATTATTATTTTATTATTTTTGGAGAGGTCGTTCGGGCCAGTTTTAATTGTCTCCTATGGTGCAGTTGGTCTGTTCCAGAATGTCACCATTTCTTTATACTTCAGAATCACTTCTGCCACCCAAGTCTTGCTCCACTATTAACCAATATTTACACTGGTTCTGTGGATCCCCATGTACTTCTTCATGCAGGTCTGGAGTTCCACAGAACATAGTTCAAGAGCTGTTAAGTAAAATAATATGAACAGCGTACTGAAACATGTACAAGTGTGAGTATCTTTCTGTATGTCTGCCATTCGCTGTCTGGTGAATCAACAGCTTAGTGATATATATTGTCAGATACACACACACATGCACACAGTAAATCACTGATAAATACATCTACACAAAAATACATATGCACACATACATAAATACACTGATAAGCACATACACACATTAACAGACACACACATATGAACAAATAGACACAGTGATAAACACACAGACACACACATTAACAAACATACATAGTGATAAATACACACATTAACACACACACATAAATTAACATACAGACACACAAACACAAATGAACAGACACAGTGATAAACACACACACACATTAACATACAGACACACACATTAATTAACAGACACAAGGATAAACATACACACACACATTAACAGACATAGTTATAAACACACACGTTAACACATACACATGAACATTAACAAACATAGTGATAAACACACACATACACACACATTAACATACATACAGACACACACACATAAGAACAGACCCACTGATAAACGCACACACACACATTAACAAACAGACATAGTGATAAACACACAAACAAATTAACAGACCCACACATACATATGAACAAACAGACACAGTAATAAACACACCCAGATATATATTAATCGGAGTGGCAGATGCACACACATACACATACATACACTTTCTCAAGTCCAGTCTTCGGAGCACACTAACAGGTAGGTTTCAGAAACACACACACACATACACAGTTGAACAAACAGACAGAGTGATAAGCATACACACACACACACATACACAGTTGAACAAACAGACAGAGTGATAAGCATACACACACACACACATACACACACATATGAACAAACAGAGTGATAAGCACACACACACACACTCACATTAATA
Organism: Rhinophrynus dorsalis; assembly: GCA_037306005.1. Lineage (NCBI taxonomy): Eukaryota > Metazoa > Chordata > Amphibia > Anura > Rhinophrynidae > Rhinophrynus > Rhinophrynus dorsalis. The sequence goes on from CM074722.1 coordinate 455,476,488, forward strand.
AACAGACACAGTGATAAACACACACATACACACGTATGAACAGAGTGATAAGCACACACAGACACACACACACATTAATAAACAGACACAGAGATACACACACACACATCTATATTTATCTGAGCGGTAGAAACACACACACACACTCTCAAATACAGTCTTCATGGCACACTAACGGGTCAGGTTTTCAGGATATCTTCAATTAAACACAAGCATCTTAATGACAATTACTGAACCATTGATTACTCATGCGTGATTAAGCAGGGATATCAGCATACACTCCAACGAACACACGTATAATAAGTTACTACTGTAGTGCTTACTTCCATGGTTATCAGCATAAACTCCAACGAACACATGTATAATAAGTTACTACTGTAGTGCTTACTTCCATGGTTTGGACTAATGTCCTCTTTTATTTTTAGTGGACAAGCTTTTAATGGAGGTACTTGATAAACTATTGAGGAAACTTCTGAGAGCTTTTCTAGTGTTAATCCAATAAAAAATATTCCTAAATACTGAGTTATTAATACTCCAACAAACTTCCTAATTTATTTTTCAGTGGTGGAAAAGACAAGCAGGATTTCAAGCAAAGTCTGTTTGAGTTTTGTGTGAATTCTTGTCTCCATCTAGTGGTGTATGAAGAGAACACATTTCAGCATGTGTTCTACCAGATTTCTTGACTTCAGCTGTAACAGTTAAATGAGCTGTAGAAGCAGAAATACACTTTTTTTTTTTAAGTAGCGCATATTGAGCCTTACATATCAGAGGCAAAGTGAAGAAATTCTAGAGCAAACCAACTGCATGATCGGGTAGGAAATGAAATCCCCCAAATTCCCATTTATTTAAATGGTGTTTTAATGTCCTTGTTTCTAAAGAAGTCTCCAATGCAGTTGATTTGCCTCAGCATTTCTCCACTTTTTCTGCATACATAATATTATGACCATTGATTTCAAGTCTATGCTGTATATTATGGCTTTCAGATAGGGTTGCCACCCAGCCGGTATTTTACCGGCAGGCCGGTAAAAAATCGACTTCTTTCCAATTTTAAATCTATGGAGGGAATGCCTTGGCCGGTATTTTTTTGAAGAAAAGGTGGCAACCCTACTTTCAGAACACTAAATTTTCTGTTGTGCCTGGGTTCATTTGCAACCCCCAGGCATGACCAATCCGATTCTTTATGGAAATGATATTAGATAATAAAAATGCAGTCTGCTACACAACAGAATAATCCTTACCTGGTCTTAAGCCTTTGAGTGCCAGAGGGGTACGGAATGCATTGCAGGCACTCAAAGGGTTACACTCTTTAAACAACAGAGGAATGTGCAACACATTCAACAAAACATTTAATAGTTATTTTGTAAATTTATACAGCAAACTGTAGTTTCTTAGCCTAGCTACCAATTTTGTTTAATTTTGTGTAAGCTGTAGGTGGGCCTTGAGTCACTCTTTTTTCTCAATCTGGCCTTGGAAAGAAAACGATTCTTAAATCGCTTAAATCATTGGTATGGCAATTTAGTCCTTGAAGAATGATAACAGGCCAGGAGTTAAAGGAGCAGTAACCTTTTTTTTTTTTTTTAATAAAAGCGTATGTATGTTATAGAGCTTTTCAAGCTTTATAACAGTTCAAATAACCAGGAAGTGAATTTACTGTGTTTACTTCCTGGAAGTTCTAACTGACAGGAAGTGACAGGCAGTTTCTATCACATTCTATGGAGAACTGTATGTCACTGACTTTCCTCTTCACTAGAATGTAGCCGAAAAACTGGAATTTGATGACTAGAGGGAACTACTGTATAAAAAAAACACAGGTTTAAACAGTAATAACTCTGGAAATATGCATCTCTCGGCAGTGGGAGTACACTTGCTTTACTCAACAGGAATCGCCCTACCATATATATTTTTTCATAAAAAAGTTTACTGCTCCTTTAAGCCCTAAAGGCGTGTGCACGTGGCCGGCACTTAATGAGCACGGACCATTTTTTTTTTTTTTTTTTTTTTTATCTGGTTCCAGGCTCCCCGAATGGCGTGCAGCTGCCTGGGAAGCCTGGAATTCCATAACGGTCCTAGTATGTCATGGGTCCTTAACAAAAAACCACCCATGACGTGCTATGACTGTCAAGGGTCGTTAAGGAGTTAAGAATTTTCCTCCTTGAACACTGATCAGTTGATCTGTCAAGTGGATCGACAACTGTGTGCAAGCAGATATATCTTTCAAGTGGACGTGTAACATTGTATGCATTCAGGGCTAGATTTGCCAATAGGCATAAGAGGCAGGCAGAGGAGGTGCCCAATTGTGAGGGGCACATCAGCTGTGCTTTGCACACCCATTGCTGTTGCAGGTAACAACAATTGAGCACTGACGCTGGGAACAGAGGCTCTAAAAATAGGTACAAAAAAAAAAACGTGCATTCACAGAAGTGCATGCGTCAATGCGCCCATGCAAAGAATTGCATGCGTTCTTGTGAGCACACTCACATAAAGCACCCTGCATTCCGGGATGCCCAAGTACCAGAGCAGGAGCAGAAAAGCACGAGTGTAAAAGCAAACAGCTACGCATCTTGGCACTGTAGCCAGCAAGAACTGATGAGGCTTGTTTTACTTAGCAGGTAAAGCTCTATAACATGCATGCTTTCATTAAAAATATTACTGCCCTTTACCTTCTCAGATGAGCAAATGTTGCATTGTACTTTGGTTCATTGGTCAAGATACAAGCTGAAAATGCTTTTCCTGGTATCTAGTTTGCTACAAAACTACTTAATCTATTCTTGGAGCATTTGTGAGGCCCTTAAAAACCTATTTTGTATTTCTTATTTTTAGATGGGCCATAAAACATGAAGGAACATCAAAACTGGGACAATGGAAAAGGTCAAAAGTGGATAATCCTCTGTGGAACAAACTAACCTACATGTGGCCTGTTCTGCAAAATGGGGAAATCAATGAGGTAATCTGAAACAATGAATAAAAAGAACATTAACATTAGCTCTTTTTATTATCACTCTTATTTTATTATCATTATTATAGATCAGTCTTTGCTTTAACCTCTTTGTTGATCCAGGGGCAGGCAAGCAAAAACCCAGTATTTCTAATTATGTCAAAAACAACTTCTTTCCTGATTGCAAAAGACAATCAATTACTCCCTGGATCAACATCCTACCTGTGTTTAAACCAACTGTCATAACTATTTGTATTGTTATTAACTATATTAGTTACCCAATACATTTTGTGAAAGTATTTACAGTTTATGCTAACACATCTTCCTCAGTCAAATACTTACTGCCTTTACTGTAAAAAAGCTCCTGCCTTTGTTGTAATTGAAAGCTCCTTTCCTCCAGGTTTAATGGTACCTGCCTAGTGTTCTTCCAGATAGGTCTCTGTATTGGCCTTAAAAAGCCTTTAAATGCCAGAGAGGTAGCCAGCGCCAGGGTTAATATATTTGAAATACTATGTACAGGCACAAGTAGGGGCTTTCTTTTTTATGGTCATTGGCAAGCACAGCTGAGGTTGCCCTTAACCCATCTGGCAGCAAAGGGTTAATGTTTGGCCCACTAGGTAATTGCTACTCTGACCAATGGGAAATCCAGCCCTACTTCCAGCAGATCATAAATCAGGAACTGCAAACGTCAAACCACAAGATTCCAGCAAAGTTCTCAGTTGTTCCTCATATTATTGCTCTTTAATAATAAATTCTTATTGACTTTAATAGCCAGTAAGTAAAATTCTGATTAATTTTCCTCTTCTTCTTCTTCTTGCCAGGATTTTGACTGGCCTCTCCTAGGATCTCTGATTCCAAACAGTCCTCCTTTGGAGAAGCCACATATTGAACATCCAGACACACACACACCCATGAGACTGAAGGTTTTAAGAAATGGAGATTATGATCAGAGAAGGGCATGTCTTATTGTGGGACCAAACGTATCAAACATGTTGAAGAAACGGTAAGTGAATGAAACATCATCATTGATGGCTGGGAATGACTGGAGTTGTAGGCTTCACCACCTGGAGAAGAAAACAGAAATGGCACAAAAAATAAAATCCGCTAAGTGTAGTATTATGAAAAAGCTTTGCAATGTGTGGGATACCCCTCTGGCACTCACATGGTTAAGTAAGCTTCTTGTAGGGTGACAGGGGTTAAATACACACTAACCTTGTACTTCTTGCATCTATAAACGTTCCCTATTTGCTTTCTATGGCCTAAAATCTAGTCTTACATTTGCTTTAGGGAGCAGATACTCCACCTTTTGCAGAGCTCCCATTAATTTTCCAGGATTATCTGTACATGGACAAAGATACGAAAAAACCCTTTTAGAATGCAAGCACAATATGCAGTAATCACAATTAATTGACTTCAGCTCTCATATCGTAAAATAAAACAAAATAAATGTTCCCTGAACAGGATAATTTCCACATGCGTTAAAAGCAAGCTTAGGCTTATATTTTAGGGCTGTACTATGAATATTTAACTTTTCCATATGCTATCTGTAAGAATAGGATACTCCTGTGCATTGAAATACCCCTGTTATGTGGTACGGTATAGTGCCAGTGTCAGGTTCCCACAACTGGATGTGAGTGTAGGCTGCCGGAAACCCCACTTGGAGTAGAGAAAGCCACACCAAGTATGCGCGGGCAGCACCGAAATAATCTATAGGCTGGTTAGGTAGGGAAATAATCTATAGACAGGTTAGGTAGGATACCAGGTGCAAGGCAGTGAGACCCACAGAAACCCAAAGTATACACATACAAATATATATACAAGGGAACTGGGTACCTGAGTCCACAGGGAGCCGAAAGATCGTCCAGGAGGAACAGGAGCTGCAGACAGCGGGAAGGACTCCAACAGGGAAGGCCACAAGACAGGAGAAGGAATCCATCATAGGAAACTGCAAGGCTGAGGAAGATTCCAACAGAGGAGACTGCAAGGCTGAAGCAGATTCCAAACAGAGGACAGGAGACCAGCAGGAGAAACTACAAACTCCAAGAGCTCAATAACAGAGCACCGGCTGCTAGTGCACACTGAGCTATGTACTGGGGTCAGCTGACATCAAGTTGGAGCGACGCGGAATCACGTGGTAACGCCGACATGGTTGCCTAGCGACTCCCCGAACGGACCTGCCAACGTGGTTGCCTAGCGACACCCCGAACGGATCTTCCGTATCGCCGACAGCCAGAAAATGAAAAAAAAAAACCTGGGTTAGGCCTCATCCTGAATAAGGATTATGGTTGTGGGCACCAATTCTTAAAAATAGACATTATTGATCTGGAAAAAGTGCAGAGACATGTAACAAAACTGAAAAAGGGATTAGAGGATCTGAGTTATAAAGAGAGACTAGCCAAACTGAGTTTGATTACTTTAGAGAAGAGATGTCTAAGGGGTGATACGATTACCATTTACAAATATATCCGAGATAAATACAAATAACTCTCCAAGGAACTATTTACTCAAATAGTTGAGCAAAGAACAATAAGTCATTCATTAAAGGGATAGTAATACTTAAAATGTAAAAAAAAAAAATATGTTGTAGGGGTTATCCCCCTGAGTAAAACAAGAGTACTCCCACTGCTGAAAGGTGTTTCATTCAAAAGTTATTAATTTTCAAAGTTGAATTTTTTAGGTGCAATATCACAGTGGCCTGAAATTGTACAGTGGCGCTGTTACTACACCATCCTATGGAGATTTATGGTCCCAGGACCAGAGCTGTCCATAGGATCGTGTAGCAACAGCGCCACTGTACAATTTCAGGCCACTGTGATATTGCACCTAAAAAATTCAACTTTGAAAATTAATAACTTTTGAATGAAACACCTTTCAGCAGTGGGAGTACTCTTGTTTTACTCAGGGGGATAACCCCTACAACATATTTTTTTTTTACATTTTAAGTATTACTATCCCTTTAAGACTAGAGGAAAGGCACTTTCGACTAAATCAAAGGCAAGGATTTTTTATCAGTAAGTGCAGTAAAGTTATAGAATTATTTGCCTCTGGATGCTGTGCTTGCTTTTGCTTTTGAAAAAGGAATGGATACTTATCTAGCAAAGAACAATATTGAGAATTATGACAATTGACTTTAAAGCAGATAGGATGTTGATCCAGGAAAATATCTGACAACCATTTGGAATCAGGAAGGAATTTTTTACCCACTTGGGGCTTAATTGGATTAAATAGCTTAAATTTTTTTGCCTTCCTTTGGATCAACAGGATTGATATGCCATGGGTTGAAGTTGATGGACATATGTCTTTTTTCTACCACATCAACTATGTTATTGTGTAGGCATTAAAAAACATGAAGAACGATATAAGTCTTATCTGTCAAACCTTTATGGTTTGAGAGATATTCACAAGCAAAGTTCCCCTCCCGCCCCTTTTACCTAGTGTAAGCCATCTCTTCTCAGATGTGGAATGCAGTCTATAGACCAGACCGATAACAGCAGGGGACAATCTTCTTCCTGTGAGAACAATGAAAGCCCTGCCCCCCTTGACAAGTTTTTCAGGTTTTTCCCTAATCTTAATTGAAGATTGTCCCTCTCTGCAATCTACTTGGGCACCTCCCTTCTGCTCTGGCTGAACAGTGTTACATCAGTAAAAGGGGCGGGAGGGGGATACATTGTCATTGAATTACTCTTGAACTACAACTCTGACAGAATTGAAATAACACTCTCCAAAGTCCAAATACTATGATGATTAATTAGAGCTGCTTTTATTATGAAACATTACTATCCCTTTAAAGGGACAGTAACACCTAAAAATTGAATGGAAATATATTTTACATGCTGACAACTTTATAAATTTGTTATTTCATTTAAATACCTAAACATCTAATCCTGAACTTGCTTTTTTTAACCCCTTGAGTGCCAAAATGGGTGCCCAATGCATTGCATACCCCTCTGGCACACAAAAGGTTAATACACTTGTACACTGTCATATACAGACACAGTTTGGTAAATTTTATTTCTGCAGGTTAATATGAGTGACAAGATCTATAGCAGTTAACCCTTTGCGTGCCAGAGAGGTATGGAACGCATTGCTTTGTAACATAACTAACACTTGCTTTCAAAATCACTTATATTTACAGTATGTAAGACTTTTTTTAAATGTAACACTTTGAGTGCCAGAGAGGTATCCAGTGCATTGCGTTGCAATGCGTTGGATACCCCTCTGGCACTCAAAGGGTTAAAAACTGTTTGAGATACAGTATATAGTTTTATTTGTCAGTGCATGGGAATTAGAGTTTGTAATATTCCACACTGCTGGTCTCTGCTGGCCAGCACAAGCTGCAAGAACAGACAAATAAAGTTAAATATCTTAAAAACATTTTTAAAGTGGATGCGTCACATACGTATAACATAGCATCAATATTTAGGCTACATAGCGAATACTACTGAAACGCTATTTTATTTTTTTTTTAACTTTTATTTTGTGTAAATTTAACTTAGAAAGTATGGGCTGCATCTACTTCCGCATAGACTGCGGTTACCTGCTCTGTAACCGCAGTCCGACGCTCTGCCTCTGTTTTCCTCCTTCCTCCGATGACGGAGGCTTCTGTCTGTAAGCTGGAGCGGTCTTATTGGCTAGATTTTGATATCTAGCCAATGAGACCGCTCCAGCTTACAGTCAGAGGGAGGAGAGCAGAGGTAGAGCAGTCTATGTGGAAGTAGCTGCAGCCCAGACTTTCCAAGTTAAATTTACAGGAAATAAAACTTAAAAAAAAAAAGAATAACGTTTTAGTAGTATTCGTTACGTAGCCTAAATATTGATGCTGTGTTATACATATGTGACACATCCACTTTAACATAAATATAGATGCTTAGCAAAGCTTTTTTATCACCTAAATTGTTATTGCTATTATTTCAACTTTAAATGGATAGTAATGTTTGCAGATAAATTAAACTTTGATCATACATAATAGCTTTTTAACAATGCAGAGCATTATTACAATCCTGTAACTGGTCTAGTTCATTATATGATAAAGTGTCCCCCGCCCGCCCCTTTAAGTAACGCTGCCTCTCCTCAGAGCAGCAAGCTGAGCCGGTCCAGATGGAGTGCGATGAGGGACAATCTCCTTTCAGCATAAGGTAAAACCTGTCCTCCTTCGTCAATGGGGGCACGTTTTACACATAACTGACAGCCAGAAGATTATCGCTCTTTGCGACCTGTCCAGTCCGATGAATGGATTCCAGATCTGAGGGGAGGTAGCATTATGTATGTAACGGGGCAGGAGGGGAGCACTTTATCATATAATTACACATGAACTAGACCATTTACAGGACTGTAATACCGCTGTGTGTTGTTAAAAAAACTATGATGTCTGATCAATGCTTAATTTATCTACAATCATTAGTATCACTTTAATGTATTGAGATTAATACCCATCTCTTCTCCATTCATAAGGGCAGTTTTCTTATCTACGACAGTTTGCAATCAATACTACGATATCATGTCTGAGACACCTATATCTGTTGCTGTACTAATGGGGTCCTATAGTCCTGCCTCAGCATAAGTGGATGCCACTACAGGGCTCACATAAGACTAGATTTTAGGTTTCAGGTAGCAAATAGAGAACTTTCACAAAAGCTCCCATGTGACTGGTAAAGTAAATGTGATTCCTTTATTGGCTAACTAAGTGGCTCAAGGATAGAAACTTTCAATACACACAAAGTCTCTTCAGGTATATTTAGAATGAAGACTGAATACAAAATACATGACAGGTTATACACTTACGCAAATTGTTTTTACATTTACATTCCACTAAAACTGAAATTCTTATCACTATTGCATCCTAGAGCTACTCAGACAATAAAGGTATCACTTTTACTCTATCAGTCTCCTGCTTTTTCTACAGCTAACACAGCACCCCCTTTTACAAATGCTACCATGGAGCACATGATATTTAAGTGTACATACCCCCATTTCAGTTTTAGATGTTAGTGTTCCTTTACCATTAATGAAATAAACCACATACATCACTGAACAGCGATTAATATCAGCACAGGCTGACATATACATATCTCAAAGAAATCATCTACAAAGTAAAGTGAAGCCTGAAATTGAAAGCTGTGAGGCATGCTTCTTATTATATTGGGTCATTATATTTGTTTTATTTCCAGCGGAGTTAGTCCATCCACTAAAAAAGGATTAAAACAAATACAAGAAAAGGACGATCCTAATGAAAGTGACTCCTTAAAGGTAGACCGGATTGAATTTCAACAATTTTTGGAGAGGTAAAAATGTTTTATTTTTATTGAAAACGGTTCTTTGTATCAAGGGTCTAACAAAAATTGTATTACTGTTTCAGGGTCAGTTTAAACCTTTAAGGACCACTGATCCTTAAAGGGTTAAAGATCATTAGTCATGTGATTGCAGATCCATCGGCAGATCTCTTCTCTTGGAGCAGACCTGCTGATACAGCCGATGGTACATTATGAGCATCAGCGGGTCAGCAGGAGAGCCAAACGGATATATGGAAGTGCATACCTCCCAACTGTCCCTCTTTAAGAAGGACTGTCCCTCTTTGAGACCCAAATCCCTCTGTCCCTCTTGCTCATACTGGAATCCCTCCTTTTAGGAGATCAGGCTGTGTGGTGTGTATATAAGTGTATCACCTTGCTCCACAGCAATAAAACACACATTAATGTGTGTTTAATCTTCAGTATATGTGTTTATACATTAGTCTGTATAAATAAAATATTTTGGTCTTGTTCTAAATCATTTATTCAGTTACACATAAACATGTCAGTAAGTCATACAATAGCCTAAAAATGTTTCAGTATTGCACCTCCCACCAGCCACATCCCCAGCAACACCACCAAAATAAAAATGTGTCCCTCTTTGGTCACTTGAAACGTTGGGAGGTATGGAAATGTCCCCTAGTTCTATCTTGCCACCCACAGTACCTCTAGACTATTGTGGACTGTTTTTTTAATCCAGCTATAGCAATCTATGTAGATGCATGGGTAACATTGAAGTCCGGAGCCACAGACCTCCGGTTTATGTTCAGGCCTCTGCGAGTGCAGGGTGTCTGTTTCTTGACAAAGCCCCACCCCCTCAAATGGCTGACAGGAGCAGGGATTTTACTAAGGAACAAAAACAAGGGTACTACCACTGTTGTGAAGTGTTCTCTTCAAACGTTATTACAGCTCAAACTTGAGTTTTTAGGTGCAATATCACAGTGGCCTGAAATTATGCAGTGGTGCTGTTGCTACACCATCCTATTGAGATTTATGGTCAACTGACCAAATCTGTCCATAGGCCTGTGATCTGCTATCACATGACTGATGGTCTTTAACCCTTTAAGCACCAGCACCACTGAATAATTTCAGGTCACTGAGATACTGCACCTAAACAAATTCAAATTTGAGCTGTAATAACTTTTGAATAAAACACCTTTCAGCAGTAGACGTACCCTTGGTTTACTCAGGAGGGATAAAAGCTACAATATATATATTTTTTTTACATATTAAGTATTACTTTACCTTTAAGGACCAGTGGGTTGAGCAAAGCATTGTGACGCAAAGCAATGTGCTGGATACCCCTCTAACCATTAATGGGTACTGGGGTTGAAAGCAGATGTTCCCCTTAACTCCTGAGATGCTAGGGAAGATTCCTAATCATTGCAAAGCAATTTGTTGGTGACTTCCCTTGCATCCAAAAAATTTAATAAAAATTATACAATTTTTCTCTTCTTGTTAACCACTTAGTGACCGGCCGCGTGGGCACTTAACACCGGGTTTTTTTTTTCTCATTATAGTTACTGACTTCCTGGACTTACCAGGTACGTCATCTGTCACTAAGTGACATTTTCGCGTGACGTACCATTGTTGGGAAGGGGTTAAAAGTGTGTCCTCAGGCTTCTATTAGTTTCATACAATTCTGATCTTATCCTGGGTGAAGGGAAATTGTACTCTAGGATTAAATCTCTTGTTTAATGGAAATATTTATTCAGGTAGGAATCAGGTACCAATACATTACCTATATAATAAAATCTTGTGTATATTTATGTGTCTAAAACAGATCAGAAAACCCATCTCCAGCAGAGAATCCAAAGCTTACAATATTTCCATTGTATTCCCAGAATTCTATGCAACATTGACATGTGCTCTCTTTTATATTAAAGGGATAGTAATACCTAATATGTAAAAAAAATATATAAATTGTTGTGTTTATTCCCTGAGTAAAACAAGGGTACTCCCACTACTGAAAGATGTTTTATTCAAATGTTATTACAGCTCAAACTTCACGTTTTTAGGTGCAGTATCACAGTGGCCTGGGACTGTACAGTGGCGCTGTTGCTAAAAAAACTTATGGATAATTCTGGTCAGTTGACAGTAAATCTCTATAAGAGGGTGTCGCAACAGCGTAACTGTACAATTTCAGGTCACTGTGATATTGCAACTAAAAAAATGTAACTTTGAGCTGTTATAACTTTTGAATAAAATACCTTCCAGCTGTGGGAGTGCCCTTGCTTTACTCAGGGTTCTCAACCCTGCAACATATATTTTTTATTTTTTAAGTATTACTATCTCTTTACTATAGGTACTGTACAGTGGAGGGATTTTTGCTACTTTTTTGCTCAACATAAGTAGCTGTCTGTGGGAAGGTTGATTGGCTCATGTATTTCCAACCTGGACTTTGCTATATAAGCTATGACATCAATAATTAAAAGCTAAGGGACCTGTGTTCATATTGGTTGGAATCTAAATAGTAACTGCACTGTTTTATTTGCTTACCTTTTTAGTACAGATATAGGGCATGATGTTCAAAAGGTTGTCATAAGGAAAAAAATGTCAGATCATGAGCATACCTGGAAACTCTCTAGATCTGCCCCGGATACTCTGGTTTTTGCAGTTAATTACTGGGTCTCCAGGGACAGAGGGTGGTACTCCTGTGGTGGTGAGTTTCGTATGAAACTCCTCCCACTTCTCCTCCTTCCAACCCTGTTCCTCCCACATCCTGCCTACATCTCCTCCTTCCTTCCCTATCCCTCCCAGTTCTATACACTTCCCACCCACTTTAAAACACAGGTTGTTAAGCTGCTCTCCCACCCGCAATAAAGCCACACCAGTTTTATATCCCCCAGTCGCATCACATGAGCTCCCTCCGGGGACTCTAGAAGACAAAGTTCCCAGGTAAGATCATGGGTTGGTAGTAAAAGGAGGATTGTATCGTCAGAAGTAAACCTATCTTTTTAAACCTACTTTTGAAAATGTGGTCGAAAGATGAGAAGAGACATTTGCTTCCTGCTAATATTCCCTTAAACTCTGTTCATCTCCAAGTTTAGACCAATATTATTTTGTTGTAAAATAATTATGGAAATCAGACATAAAATGCACTACAATATGACAGTAGGTTAAACCATGTCCATTTTTGTGTCTGCCTTTTCCCTTTGACTGGATGGCAGAATTCAATGCAAAAAATTACATTAGTGTGTTTGAGAATTGATGGACCATGGTGAAAATACTTTTCCAGACTAATTTCCAGCAATGTTTGTTACCGTGCATTTTTGAACATTGCGCAGTTTAGTTTCCTGTAAATACAGTCCTGTAAGGGACCCTGTAGTGTCTCCCTCCATCTAATGCTGTCACAATAACTTGATTTACATAAAATGTCATGCTGGAACTAGAAGATAATGTTAGAATTGGAGAAGAATGAAATGAAACTTTAAAGCAGGTAGAGTACATAGGCCACATAGGATTATGATGTGCAGAGTGTGAGGTCCTGTGATCCTGCTGCTTGCAACTGTCATGTCTGCCTCCATGGACATAAAATTCAGAACTGATTGAATGTTATTTCTTGAACAAAAGCACAAGGTTAAAATTCATAGGGACCATTAGAATTGTCTGACCTTAAAAAGGTCAATTGAGGGTTATTATTAGGAGGTATTAGTGTTCCATTAACCATTTGAGTGCCAGAGTGGTATGCAAGCAATGCGTCGCCTAGCCCTCTGGCACTCAAAGGGTTAAACGTCTTTCAGAATGTGTATCAGCATATTGTAGAGACAGTTTAGATTACAGTTTTAGCCAACCCTGGTCCTCCAGGGCTACTAACAGTGCATGTTTTTAGGATAATCAGGGCCGGACTGGCCTACCGGGATACCGGGAAATTTCCCGGTAGGCCGTCTGCACTGGGCTTCCCTGGGGCTGGCCGGGGCTAAGCGCTGCACATGTCAATTACTCGCGGCCGCGAGATTTGAAGAACCACTGGGCCGCTTCTACTGATTGGAGGCAGGCAGGGCCTCAGTGGTGTAGCCGGGGAGGGCTCCCACCCGAGTGCCTGGTTCCCCAGTGCGCCCCTCCGCTTACCCCACAAGTGCCTTTGTGCCATTAAGCTTCACTTCATTGGGTCTTTTGAGACTCAGTGATGTGAAGCTATTTGGCAACTGCGCACGCGTACGCTACCGTCAGGTCAGCGTATACGCGTCATGACAACAGCATGGGGCATCTAAATATGCTCTGCGCGCCTTAGCACAGCAGAAGGAAGGTTTTTTTTTTCTGTTTGCCAGCAGCTTATGAGGCCTGCATTGACGCGGCAGGCTGAAGAAGGACAATGTTTGTGGATGCTGGACTGGACATTAAAGGTAATGGTGAGTTAACAGTGAGGTCGGTACAGAGTGGAGGTGGGCATTGTTGAGGTAATCTTGGTAGTGTTGAGGTGGACATTTGCAGTGTGTCTGGAGGACCAAGGTTGACCGGGTGTGGAGATGGACAGTGTGTGGAGATGGACAATGTGGAAGTGGACAGGGTGTGGAGGTGGACAATGGAGATAATGTGGAAGTGGACAAGGTGTGGAGGGGGACAATATGGAAGTGGACAAGGGGTGGAGGGGGACAATATGGAAGTGGACAAGGGGTGGAGGGGGACGATGTGGAAGTGGACAAGGGGTGGAGGGGGACGATGTGGAAGTGGACAAGGTGTGGAGGGGGACAATGTGGAAGTGGACAGGGTGTGGAGGGGGACAATGGGAACAATGTGGAAGTGGACAGGGTGTGGAGATGGACAGAGTGTGTAGATGGACAATGTGGAAGTGGACAGGGTGTGGAGGTGGACAATGGAGATAATGTGGAGGTGGACAATGTGGAAGTGGACAAGGTGTGGAGGGGGGACAATATGGAAGTGGACAAGGGGTGGAGGGGACAATATGGAAGTGGACAAGGGGTGGAGGGGGACGATGTGGAAGTGGACAGGGTGTGGAGGGGGACAATGTAGAAGTGGACAGGGTGTGGAGGGGGACGATGTGGAAGTGGACAGGGTGTGGAGGGGGACAATGTAGAAGTGGACAGGGTGTGGAGGGGGACAATGTGGAAGTGGACAGGGTGTGGAGGGGGACAGTGTGGAAGTGGACAGAGTGTGGAGGTGGACAGTGGGGACAATGTGGAGATGGACAGGAGGCATATACCTATGTATTGATGTGCTGGTGGCATATATGTATTGCTCTGGTGGTGGCATAACTGTGTATTACTTTGCTGGTGGCATAACTCTGTATTGCTCTGGTGGTGGTATATAACGTATATGCCACCACCAAAGAAATAGAGGATTATGTCACCAGCACGTTCTGTACTGCTCTGGTGGTGGCATATAACTTTATTGCTCTGGTGGTGGCATGCAAATGTGTTTTAAAAATGCATAGTTTCCCCTTTTATGAACAAGAAAATTTTTTTTCTATGGGGCTGGTACAATGACGCAATGCTATGGGACTGGTATAATGACGCAGCACTGTGGAGCTGGTAGAATGACGCAATGCTGTGGGGCTGGTAGAATGACGCAATGCTATGGGGCTGGTAGAATGACGCAGTGCTATGGGGCTGGTAAGCAATTTTTTCCAGGGCTGGTTTTTATTCCCAGTCCGGCCCTGAGGATAATCCTGAATCAGCGCAAGTGGATTCATTAAAGTGACTAAGACACTGATTCATTCACCTGTGCTTAAAGGGATAGTAATACTTACAATGTAAAAAAAAATATGTTGTAGGGTTTATCCCCCTGAGTAAAACAAGAGTACTCCCACTGCTGAAAGGTGTTTCATTCAAAAGTTATTAATTTTCAAAGTTGAATTTTTTTAGCTGCAATTTCACGGCAAATGTGATATTGCACCTAAAAAATTCAACTTTGAAAATAAATAACTTTTGAATGAAACACCTTTCAGCAGTGGGAGTACTCTTGTTTTACTCAGGGGGTAAACCCTACAACATATTTTTTTTTACATTTTAAGTATTACTATCCCTTTAACGGGGAACTTTCACTTTAATTCAAGTTTACATATTTGAAAACTGCATTAAAAACTGCCTATATGTCATGTTATCCAAATTCCAGCAGATGTGTACAGTTCAGGAGATATTCACACTTTTATTTCTGGGAAAAGTGAAAGTGAACATTTCCTGGTACTGCACAGAACTTCATTAGCATACGGATTGTCATTGAAACATTAATTAGCAAATGACATGTCATGTTACCCAAACAACCAGAAAATGTACATTTAAGGAGATTTTCCCCCTTCTTTCATATGGTAATTAAGGTACTCATGCAATACCAATGACATTTTCATATGCTAATTACATATGTCAATAATGTTACATATGCTAATTATGTCTTTTCAGTGTAGTGTCATTTGCTAATTAAGTTTTCAATGACAATCCATATGCTAATGAAGCTCTGTGCAGTACCAGGAAATGTTCACTTTCGCCCAGAAATAAAAGTATGAATATCTCCTAAACTGTACACATCTGCTGGAATTTGGTTAACATGACATATAGGCATTCTTAATGCAGTTTTCAAATATACAAACTTGAATTAAGATGAAGGTTCCACTTCAAGCAGAGATATCTCAAAATCATGCATTATTATTAGCTTGTGAGGACCGCAGTTGGCTACCCTAGTTTAGAACTAGCAGCCTTATTCGTGAAACTAAAGAAGTGACAATTTGATCACTCCTGTCTCCATCTCTTATTGATACTCCATGGCTTGGGGTCTGAGGTTGAATGTTCCCAAGTATTTTCCCAATGCTTTACAAGCCTCACTAACATTCAAGAGGTTAAAGGACTCATAATGTCATTTCCCCCCATGGTACAGTTGAGATGTCTCCATTTATTGTCAAGTAATGCACTGGAGGCTTCTTTACCATCCAAGTGTTAAATATTTTCATAATTCTTGAATAATCTGAGTTTTATTCGAACTATTTTGATTTTTTTCTTACATTTTAAGGGAGACCTAACACCACTTAATAATAACCCCCAGTTACTTTACTGTGGCCAGAAGCCATACTGTTAGGTCAATCCTGGATGTTTAGCATGTGCTGTGGGCATAATTTGAGTTCCTGTGGTTCTGCTAACAACATTCATATCTGCCTCCATGGACATGAAGTCCTGGACCTACTGAAGATGTTACCTCATAAACAGAAGCATAAGGGAAAATTCATACGAACCATTAGGATTTTCTAGTCTTCTATAAACATATAAAAGCATGGTCCTATTTTGGATGCCTGGAAAAAGGTTTGGTCAGTGGCAGTCACACCCCGGGGTGGGCTTACTGCCTGTGGCCAGCTAATGGGATGTGTGGGGTGGGCTTTGAGTTGGCTGAGGAGGAGGCAGGGAGGCAAAGCTCCCTGCCTCCTCAGTCAAACGGACAATGTCATTTGCCTCCTCAACCAAATATACCCTGGCTCCTCATCCAGATGTATATACATCAACTATATCTCCCCCTCCCTTCCATTCTCCACCATCTCCATTCATTTGCCTCTTCATCCCCTCTTTCCTTCCATTCCCCAATTCACCTCATCCACCCTTTCATTCGCCGCTTCATCTTCTCCTCGATTCCAGTCCCTGTTTTTCCTACCTTCCTGAAAAAAATGTAAATAAAAATCAGACTTCATAGTGGGGCTTCAAAACTCCTCTTGGTGACCCCAGCTACTGATCTCCCTGCTGATTCGGCTGGGGCGATAAATAGAGGTGATACAGGGGAGCAAGAGAGAGAGCTCCCCTGATTCCATTCTACCTGGAGAACCTGGGTAGGAGCGGGTGGGATCAGGAAATCCTCTCACCTTTAAAGGGGAACTACCACCCCACACAATGTTTACCTTTACTAAGTCCCCATCTGGCGACTAGCTGCTTAGTAGCACTAGTCGCCAGAATAATTACCTTATTTAATAGATTTCTCCTCTCTTCATTGGGCGACAAGCAGGACGGAGCGCGGACATCTTGCCATTGTGACGTCTGCGCGCCTGCGCTGTCAGTCCCAACTGGGTCTAGGATGCGTTGCTAGGAGCCATTTGGCTCTGGCTGGGACTGACAGCGCAGGCGCGGACGTCACAATGGCAAGATGTCCGCGCTCCGTCCTGCCTGTTGCCCAATGAAGAGAGGAGAAATCTATTAAATAAGGTAATTATTCTGGTGACTAGCGCTACTAAGCAGCTAGTCGCCAGATGGGGACTTAGTGAAGGTAAACATTGTGTGGGGTGGTAGTTCCCCTTTAAAGGTGAGAGGGTTCTCAGATCCCGCCTACTCCTACCCAGTACTGTAGGTAGAATGGAAGTAGGGGAGCTCTCTTGCTCCCCTGTGTCACCACTGTTGATCTCCCACCCGAATTAGCTGGGAGATCAGTAGCTGGGGGGCAACAGGAGGGGTCCTGATGCCCCACCACAAGGTCTGAATTTTAATGAAATTAAGAGTTATCCAACTTATTGCAATGTAATGCATTGGATTCTTCTCTGGCACTCATAGGGTTAAAAAAACATGGTTCGCTGTAATGGGCAAAGCCATGCCATACGGCTTCTAGTAATAAGAGAAGTAAGTTGTTATTAGGAGATTAGCTAGTTAAAGCTCCTTTAACATGAGATAAAACCATATTTTAGTGCACCCATCCAAGAGTACAAGTATTTAGGAATTAACAATATGATACTCTGTGCTCATTCATTCATTCATTAATCATCGAGCTTTTACATTTATTCACAGGTGCACGCTCATGATGAACTTGCCTTCTGCTGCCCGCAGACTCTTTAATGAAAACGGCACTGAGATTTTTCGTTTGAGAGACATTGAAAGAGATCAGCTGGTGAGAACTAAGGAGAACAGGTTTAATTTTTAATCTCTTCTGTGTCTCAACACAAGATCAGTGTCCTCTTGCTGTTCTTAAGGTTTTTGTACCTCTGTTACATAAGGTTTTTTGTTACACTTCAGTATATGTAATATAATGGAGAAGATTTCATTGCAGGATACTTTACTGTTAGTCTGTTCATCTGATGGGTTTAAGTATCAAAGTACAAAAGGTGCAATTTTATTACAATAATATAAGCATTCTTCTCATCTGTCTGGTTTACGGTACAAGATGTCAGCTTAAAGACCAAATTCATCTGGAATGATCTGCCTTTAGGTCTGTTTTGTTTGTAGTTTATCACTATGAATCTAATCCTTTGTACCTTTTATTTGTGAAGTTTAAGAACTCTAATACTGAGATTTATGACAGGTATATGCTTCTTGTGGAGAACAATGGATTGATCCTCAATTATCTGCATCGGAGCACAAAAAACACCTTCTCCTTAACAACCTTGCATCCGATGTGTCTTTAATTCGTAACTACTGCTCCATGCGGAACCCTGACAGTGAGTAATAACTTTGTAAAAAAAGAATATTGTAACTGATTAACCCCTTAGGTTGCTACAAACATCTCGAACATATTTCTTCCAGTATTTTGGAGAAAAATCTAGCATCCAAGGGGTTAAAATAGTAATTTGCACATTTGTGTTCAATTGGCGGGTGATTGTCTTTTTCTTTTTTAATTCAATAACCTTCTCACTCCCTTAAAGTAACACTAACAATAATAACCTCCTTATAAAAACCTACCACTTATATTATTGTGGCCACAAAATCCTAATGGCTTCTATGAATTTTGCATTTGCTTCTTGGTTCAAGTGATAACTTCTTCAAAAGTCTTGAATCTCATTTCCACAAGGGAAACATGACTGCTTCTAGCAGGACTACTGAACCTGAAATCCCACCACTTGATCTTCCATTTTAAATGCAGCAGGCATAGTATATCATCTGCAGTGGGCAGAGTCTGAGGTCAAGTAATCCTGCCAGTAAGAGTCTTGTCTACCTCCATTGATAGACATCCAGGACTGATTGAAGATATTGGGGGAGATTCACTAAGCAGCATAGCTGGGAGCTCCCCGAATTTGCCACAAATACTACGGTTTTCGCTGCCAATTACAGGGTCTCCGGGGCAGAGGCTGATTCTCCAGATGTGGAGAGTTTCTAATGAAACTCTGCCCACTTCTGCTCCTTCCCAGTCTGTTCCTCCCACTCCCAAAGCCTCTTCTTCTTCTTCCCCAGCCTATGCATCACACTTTTTTCATTGTATAAGCTCCACCCCCACTCACCATTAAGCCATGCTTCATGTCATTTTTCTCCCAAGTGGCACCACAGGACTCCCCTCTCCGGGAGTCCACAACAAAACATTCCGAGGTATGCTAAGCAGTGATAAAGAGATGACTTCTCCAGCTTAGCACTTCTCCAATTCCTATGTTATTCTATGGAGCCTATGCACTAAGATTTCTTCAACCCTGGAGATCTTCATGCATAGGCTTTATAAACTAACAAAAGAACTGGAGAAATGATAAACTGGAGGAGTCATTGTCACTTTATCACCTTTTTATCACCGCTTAGTGTATCTCCCGCATTATCTCTTGAACCAAAGAGCAAGGGTAAGAGTAATGCTCATTACGATTCTCTACCTAGATTAACATAAAGGGTTAGTAATATTTCATTTTAATAGCCAATGAAATTGTTCAATATAATGACTAGTACTGCTGCTTGATGCTCTTATTCTTTAAAACTCTTTAGTTACAATGTAATTATATGCTGAAGTTGAACAAGGGACAATCTTCAGTTATTATTAGGAAATTCATGCCCTCCTTAGTCAAGGAGAGCAAGTCTTTCTTTATATTGACTGAGAGAAGATTATCCCTCGTTGTGATCTGGCCGGTCAAGCAACCGTACTTGAGAACTGAAGGGAGGCATGAGCGATCAACTTCTGCATCTAATTACATCGTAACGAAACAGTTTTGAAGAATAAGAGCATTAAGCAGCAGTACTACTCATTATATTGAACGATATGAGCTGCAATTAAAATTAAATATTACTACCCGTATCCCTTTAATTTGGAGTTTAAGTTTTAGGATGAGTTAGTGTTCCTTTAAACTGTTATATATTGAGAATACTTTATCTGCATTTTTACTACTGACATGGATACTGACAAGAAGCAAATAATAGGTGGGGAGATGTCTAGTAACTAAGATATGGCATCTAGGATAACAGATTTGACCTGAGCAAACAGATCTGTTGCATATTCATGTATGCAAAGATTTGTTTCCTGATCTCTGTTCTGTACCAAATTGATTTGGTTTTGTAAATTTAGGGAACATCATTAATGAAACTTGGATGGGTAACAAGGATAACAAATTACTTCTCTGGATGCTGCTTTCCACAATTCAACACTACTGGGGCATTCTAAAGGTAGACAGCTACCACAATGAGGGGGACAGCACACCAACACTCAGTGCTGCAAAAACATAACAGGTGCCTCTAGCCCTGCCCCATATCAACACCTTCCATAATACCACCCTCCATACTCTTCTCTGTTGCCTGGCATAGAAAGTACGCACAGCCAATAACATAGTTACTTAGCTACACAAGTACAAGTTCAGCCATTGACAGATTTCAATTGATGATCCAATTACATCTCAAGTTGGTAGAAAAAAATCATTCTTGTCTTCAAAATGTGGTCCAGATTGCCTCCCTGGTTGTGCATCCTACACTCAAACCAGCTGTCATAACTGTCTATTGTTCTTTGTTAAAAATGTATACAATATGACTTTTGAACATATCTACCATATCTGCCATAACAGTATCCTTTCCTTTGCTGTATAGTTAAGCTGTTCTCATTTAATCTTTTGTGGCTTCCAGTGATTTTATGCTCAGCCCTGTTCTTAATATAGGGCTTGAAAATATTTGTGTAAAGAAACTATATCCACCATGCAAACACATTATTTCTAATAAAAATAAGCCCGATTTAGTTTGACTTTCTTTGTAACAAAAATAGATTTTCCCCCAACCATTTTGTTACACATCTCTGTACTTTTTCAGTTGAATAATGTATTATGAACTGGTTCCAAAACTGTAGTCCATATTCCAAGTGAGGTCTTACCAAGGTTTTATAGAGAGACTGAGTTATACTCTTATCTTGTGCATCTATACCATAGCTATACTTGACAGTGTCTTATTGACTATTGCACAGCTGTCTGACACTGCATACTGCCCTGAAGAATAACATATACAAATGCTCCCTAAATCTTTCAAGGACTAACCAAATATTTTTCTATTTGGTATATACCAAACACGCATAAAAACTCTCCTAAATGAACTGACATACCACTGATAAATAAACTGGTAAATCAATTGACCACAATGGTGTATAAACTGAACATTACAGCAAAACGTAGACTATTACATAAAGTGGCCACCATGAGCAAGGAATGGGAATCCGGTGCTGTGACAATGGGCTTGCTCAGACCACACCCAAAGCTTGGTATTGTGGGTGTGGCCAGTGTTGTTGTTTAGCCTCTCATGATTGTATCCCCATAGGAAACTGACTACTCTGCCTAATGGGAAATTCATTCTTTGCAAAGCTCGGCCATTTATCACTGGAATAATAAATTGTTGATTCTCGTGCTCTTGGGGACTACTACTCACATCATCCCCAACTAGCCACGGATGAGAGTTGTAGAAGCAAACAGCTGGAGGTCCTACAGTTGACTGCCCCTGGTAACTATCCCACTCTCTCTTCCCAGATCTAGTTCTGGAGATATGCGGTGAAATAGTTGCAGGAGCGAAACTATGGGTAAATTACCATACTGAAGCACTGAAGGAAGAAAACATAGTGACAGCTAATGAAGAAAGCAAATGTGAAGATGCTCAGATTATCGTACAGGAAAGTGATTTCGATGACCTGTAAGTACCAGTGTAGTTTCATCTCTATGAAATGTTAGTAAAAAGTTAGTAACGGCTGATTTTGTGTCATAGTAAATATCCCCTTGCTGCCAAAGAGATGACAATCCTAAACCATTGACCTGTGGCGTCTAAAAATCCAATTGTTAACTCCTTTGATGCTAGAGATGTCTTACAATGCCTTAGCGATATCTCTAGCAATATGAAAAGGATTTATTGGAAAATAATGTTTATTATATTGTAGTGTTTTCCTGTTGAGTAAAAGATTTTTTCCCCCATTCAAAGCAGAATTTGAAATTGCTGTATTGAGGGTTTTTTTTGCCTACTTTTGGATCAACAATGATAAACAGGAATAGGAAAAGGGTTGAACTTGATGGACGCAAGTCTTTTTTCAACCTAAATTACTATGGAACTATGTAATGGGACTTCCTGTGTTCTGTGTTGTCTTTTTATTGCATTACAAGATGAAGAGCCCGTTACACGGGCCACAGTGCCACTGGCAGCAGGTCGCGGGGCAGTCATGCTCAGTAGAGACTGCCCACACCGCGGCTGAAACAGTGCCAGCCGGTCGCAGGGCAGTCATGCACAGTAGAGACTGCCCATGCTCCCACTGCTGAAAGGTGTTTTATTCAAAAGTTATTACAGCTCAAAGTTGAATTTTTTAAGTGCCATATCACAGTGGCCTGAAATTGTACAGTGTCTCTGTTGCTACACCATCCTATGGACAGCTCTGGTCCCGGGACCATAAATCTCCGTAGGATGGTGTAGCTACAGCGCCACTGTACAATTTCAGGCCACTGTGATACTGCACCTAAAAAAAAAATCAACTTTGAGTTGTAATATCTTTTGAATAAAACACCTTTCAGCAGTGGGAGTACCCTTGTTTTACTCAGGGGGATTAACCCTACAACTCATTTTTTTAACATTTTAAGTATTAATATCCCTTTAAGAACATGTTGCCTTTAATAACTTATAAACAAGATATCTGACAGCAATGGAATAATCCTTGTTTTACTTATTAGGGAAAGCAAGAGAGAAAAAGAGTGAGAGATTTTTCTTAACCCTTACAGGGCCAGAGTGTCCACCTCAGATCCTTAAATGGTTAATAAAATATTGTTGTTTTTAACTAAAAGTAATGTTTCTAAAAATAAACCCATTTATCTTATTCTGGACAGAAATTACAAATGGCCACTCCCGAAAATGAATCTTTACTTAGTACTTCAGTGGGAGGAGTCTGGGATATTGGAGACCTGCAACAAAAAAATCATGTCTGCTTTCCTGTGCATGTTATTTAGTACTAAATAAAAATCAATTGTGGAACCAAACCATGCAGAATAAATTAATAGTGGCCATAACTATTTTATGCCCAGATTAAAGTGGACCTGTCTGCCGAAATTTTACCGGGGGGGTGGGGAGGCTAATACTATGACCCCCAAACCAACCCCCCCAGCCCTTATGTTAACATGGAGTCAGAAAGCATTGGGGAAGGAGTGCCCCCTCTTGCCCCGCTCCCCCCCGGACACTGATGCCTGTCTCTTTGAATCAAGATGGGTATCTGAAAACTTCATTAAAAAGTGTTTATGTATCATGATAGACAGAAGACAACCAGATTTATAGTTATCATGTAAATCATAAATATCTTACAAATCATACATAATCATCACAGCTGGGAACTCTTCAGATTTCCCCTGGAGGCTCCGGTTTCTGCAGCTAATTACTGGGTCTCCGGGGCACAGACTGATTCTCTGAATGTGGGGAGATCTGTGCATTTCTTCTGGTGTTTTCCTTCCACTCCCCACCCGCCTCTCCTTCTTCCTCAGCCTATTACTAATTCTTTCTTTAAAGTTTTGTAAGTCCAGCCCCCCAGTTGCGGTTAAGCCCCACCCCTTCTGACACAATTTGAGTCTTCTGTCTCCCTCAGGGCACCACAAGATTCCCCTCTCTGGGGAATCCACTGCCAAAAGTTCCCATGTGTGATAATCAGGGTTTATAATTTTAAGTCCTTTGCTACTAGCCAGACCTGAAAAGTTACTCGCCACTGCAAGCCAAAACATACTCACCAGGGCTGAATTTCTACTCACCAGGGCTGAATTTTCACTCGCCATTGGCTAGTGGCGAGTGGAAATTTTGAGCCCTGTGATAATTATATATATATATATATATATATATATATATACGAATATAGTGTGCACTCCTAAAAAATCTAATGACTGTTTAATGCCCGGTGCTGCTCGTACAAATGTATGTATAGTTCATGTGCAGTAAATCTACCAAACAACAAGCGCACACTGGGGTCTTGGCTGTTTAATGCCCGGTGCTGCTCGTACAAATGTACGTCTGTGTCTGCGCTGTCCGTTCCTGTCTGTACCTTAAGGTGCAACTCCCCCCTACCAATCATAGAGGTCTTCGAAGAAGTTACATTTCTAAATAATGCTGGACTTACTTAGGATAATACAAGTATGGATATGCTTAATGCTATAATAAAAATTATTTGGTGGGCACATTAAAATGCATGAAAGTTCCTCTTTAAGTTAAATTGGGGATTATTATGCATAGATTTTAGGTCTCCTTTAAGTAGCAAAAAAACCCAAAACAGAATGATAAAAAACTTGCAACTGTTTATTTAGCAGAACCCAGCAATGTGACCTGTATCCTAATTATCAAATTGTCTTTCTCTCTCCAGAGATTCACACAGTAGGTCTCACAGGCGAGTCGATGCCTTATTCACAAACCATAAATATCCCTGGCAACAAGTACCACAGAAATTGGAGGAGAATGACAATGTTGTGATAGAAGAGCTTGCCTTGTATAAAGAGACAGACAATTATGGGTTAGTATGAGTCAGTTTTATCTTTTGTATGCCATCCATTAGCCTTAGGAGCCAACCACAATGCACATCATTGTACTGGTGATTTCAAGGCCCCAGAAAGCAAACAATTGTAGTATTGCTATACTCGAAACACAATGGGCTGTATGTGTAAAGAAAAGAGGAGTCATTTTGCAGCAAACTAACTCCACCATAGTGTTCAAATAAAAATCCCCATTGGTTTAACCCCGTGAGTTTCAGAAGGGTGGTCAACACTTTGCAGAGAATGCACTGGCCACCTCTCCGGCACTCAAAGAGTTAAATGAGGCTTCAAACCCCTTGAATGCTAGATAGATCTCCATTGCATTGTATTATATAATCCCTGGTTAAATCAATGGCAATAATGTAATGTTTTACCTGTCCTCTATTGCCTCTGGAAGCAAAAATGCACATTTATTATTATTATTATTATTCTTTATTTATATAGCACCAACTAGCGCTGTACAATAGGCTATACAGGGGCTGTATATATAAATTAAACAGGAGCAACTCATCACATAGAACTATAAAATCCCCCATTAGTTTATATAGGACTCTTAGCCATGTGTATGCTTGCGAGGTCTCCAGCACTTTGATTTGGATACCACTCTAGTATTCAAGGGATTAAAAGCCCCATTTAAATCAGTGGATATTTTGGGAACCTTTTTTTTTTCTTGCTGGATAGTTGGTTAGCTCCAGACGTAACCCTTTGAGTGCCAGAGTGCCAACACATTGCGTTGGCTACCTCTCCGGCACTCAAAGGGTTAAACATCTTTTGTTTTGCACTGATGGTCCCAAGCACATAAAAAATAAAGTTACAAAAATAAAATGCTTTAAACGGATAGTAATACTTCGTTTTATCTTTATTTTATTTTGTAAGCATTAAAAAAACATGAAGAACAATATAAGTCTTATCTCTCAAACCTTTATGGTTTAAGAGATATTCACAAGCAAAGTTTCCCCTCCTGCCCCTTTTACCTAGTGTAAGCCATCTCTTCTCAGATGTGGAATGCAGTCCATAGACCAGACAGATAACAGCAGGGGACAATCTTCTTACTATGAGAACAATGAAAGCCCTGCCCCACTTGACAAGTTTTTCAGGTTTTTCCCTTATCTTAATTGAAGATTGTCCCTCTCTGCAGTCTACCTGGGCACCTCCCTTCTGCTCTAGCTGAGCAGTGTTACATCAGTAAAAGGGACGGGAGAGGGATACTTTGTCATTAAATTACTCTTGAACTACAACTCTGACAGAATTGAAATAACACTCTCCAAAGTCCAAATACTATGATGATTAATTGGAGCTGCTTTTATTATGAAACATTACTATCCATTTAAGTACCAACCACAATGAAGATCATTGTAACAGTGACTTCAAGGCCCCTGGAAATGCGCATTCACACTATCCATGTATGATAAGATTTTATATTCAGCACAGAATGAGCCTACAATTCCTCTCTTACATCCTTGGCAGCCTTTCTGTGCTCTCCACCTGTCAACCCTTTCATTGCCAGAGGATTGATGGCCACCACTCTGCAAATGAAAGGATTAATGGAATCTTTCTCCTTACCTGACCCCCCCTCCTCCCTTACCTTGAGAAACATTTTGTTTTCCCCATCTCTCTTCTCAGCTCCATACCTTTCGAAGTCTTTTATTTGCCTCCTCTCTCTGTCGCCCACACGCCATACCTCTAGAAGTCTCTTGTTTTCTGCCTTTCTCTGCCTTATGCCCCCTGTACCTTTTGAAGCCTCTTCAAGTGCTCTTATTATGCCTGCCCAGTGATACTGCATGTGCACCGGGCTGAGAGTCTCTGGAAGTTTGTTTGGTGATGGTCTTTTAATCCCGGCAGACTTCACCACTGCACAAGAGCACAGAGGGAGGCTTCGAAAAGTACAGGGCTGGAACTGTAAGGCAAACAAAATATATTGAAACAAATGGAGGAAGTGAACATGGCTGGGATTCCAAACAGTCTGTTTGTGGTTCTGTGACTACCAGTAGACCATGGAGCCAAACAGTTATGTGGGTTTACTCCAGAATTACACCTCTTTTGTTTTGTGCTGACAGACCAACTGCACATACAAAGTAAAGGTCTAAAAAATAATAATGTTTTCGAAGTGCCAACCACAATGAAAATTATTGTAGCAGTAATTTAAAGGCATCTGGAAGCAAAAATGTGCATTCATATTATCCATGTATGATAAGATTTGTATATTTAGAATACAATGAGGTACCCATTTCCTGCCATGACTTACCCTCCCCTCACGCTTCCCCAGTCCCCCCTCCTTCTTTCGAAGCCTTTCTGTGACATCCACCTGACAACCCTTACATTTTAGTGCCAGAGGGGTTAGTCACCCATCTGTGAATTACATTTTTAATGGAATCTGTCTCCCTCTCATCCCCCCATACCTTTAGAAACCTTTTGTTTACCCCTTTCACTTCTTCTTGCCCCTACTGTACTATTAGAAGCCTTTTATTTGCCTCCTTCCTGTCTTCTGCCCACCCCAATCTCTAGAAGCCTCTCATTTGCCCCCTTTTTGCCTTATGCCTCCTTGTACCTTTAGAATCCTCACTCTGTGCTCTTATGTTTCGTGTGATACTGCGTGTGGAGAGACTCTAGAAGTTTGTCCGGTGGTGATCTTTCAGTTAGAGCAGACTTCACCACTCTACACAACATACAGAAATGCTTTGAAAGGTGCAGAGGTGGGGTGTAAGGCATGGAGAGGGGCAAACAAAATGTTTCTAATGGTACAAGGGGTACAGTGGAACAAGGTTGGAGGGTTAGATAGTGCTTGTGTGGTTCTGTGACTACCAATGGACAGTGGAAAAAGGCTGGTGTGCCAGGCAATGTATGTGAGTCTGTGACTACCAGTGGGATACTGGAACAAGGCTGGTGTGCCAGCCAGTGTATGTGGGTCTATAACTACCAGTGGGACAGTAGAACAAGACTGGGGTGCCAGATAGTGTATGTGTGATCCTGTGATTCCCAGCTGCCAGTGGAACAAGGCAGGGGTGCCAGACAGAGTGTGTGTTTGTGTTTGTTTGTGTGTGTGCGTGTGTGTGTGGTATAAGAAACCATATGTGTTGTTCTGTGATTACCAGAAGCCAGTGTTACAAGGATGGGGAATGCAACAGTGTACATGGGTTCTGTGGCTACCAGTGAAGAATGGAAAATATCTGAAGAGACAGACAATGTATATGTAATTCGCTGATTACAGTGGACAATAGGACATGACTGAAGACATGAACAGAGTCTGTGTGGGTCATACACTATCTGTCACCCCATCTGTGTTCCACTGGCAGCTGGTAATTAAAGGACCACATACACTATCTGGCACCTCTGTCTTGTTCCACTGTCCCTCTGGTATTTAAAGATACAGGGAGGCATAAAACTAACAAGGGACAGTGGAACAGAGCAGACATGTCAGACACATTCAAATACATATGATGCAGTTGCTTTGCCTCATAATTACTCCAGTTCATCTTTGTTACATCAGTATGCATATGTGTATGATGGAGTAAATCTGAGACAAGGAAACGGCCTAATATTTGCACTGCTGTCCAATACATTAAAGACCTGTATATAATTTAACCCTTTAATTGCCAGAGGGGTATGCAAAGCAGTGCAAAGCAATGCATTGCGCATTAAAATCCCCATATAAAACAAGTAGTTGAAAAGCCAGTTTACATGGGCCACAGTGCCACCCAGCAACCGGCCGGATCCTGTCTTGCCAGTGACCGCGTTGCAGTCATGCGCAGTACTGACTGGGCGAAGGCGCCGCAGCTGATACAGAGCGGGGAGCTCTGAATTCAGACCGTAGTCCTCTCTGCGCACCTTCTTGGGACCGAGCGGGCAGTCTCTACTGCTCATGACGGCTTCTGACAAACATCCTTAGCGAATTATTATAAAACGATAGGGGTGTTATTTGTTGCATATAATTCAGTGTGTGTGTGTGTGTGTGTGTGTGTGTGTGTTTGTGAGCTTGCCATGGCCCTGACCTTTATCCTGTAGCAGACCTTTATACTGAGCTTCTTAATAATGTCATTACTACAATATCCTGTTTGGAAGCAAACTTTCCAGCAACATATTTTTTTTGCAACTTTCTGTCCTCAGGTACAAAAGACATGTCACTAAATGGCAGCAGGTTCACCGCCAGCAGTTTGAGTTCGTAGATGGTCAGATCGTTTGCTGTGCATTCCCAGGACTGGCTGTGGGAGTGGCTGGTGCAGAAGTGCATGCAGGAGTAGAGGTGTTATTGGTGGAAAGGAAGCCTGACGACATCAATCAGCGATGGAAATACATAGATGAGAGCAGGTAAACTTCAAGATAAGTTACTCTTCAAAAGAAAAGCCACAAACCAACTCTAAAAAATAAATGTATAGGATATGTTTAACTGCCTGGGTATACATAATATGACTTGTGCCTTCACTAGTTAACCAATAGGTACACAAGCTGAAATATCCTTAAACTCTGGACCTGTTAATTGGAGTTTACAGAACTTCCTCTAGATCAGGTTTCCTAAATGATCATGCAATGAAGTACTCTCACTAGTGCAGGCCAGAGGTGGTCAGTTGTTGCACCTCCAGCTGTTGTGGACTACAGCTCTAAGCAGCTGTTGACTGTTGGGAATGATGGAGATATAGAATTCAACAACATCAGGTCCAGCAACTGCCTACCCCGGGGGGTGCACTAATTATCCAAAAGGGTTGTGTGTTATTATATAGAACCTGTATGCCCTGAGCTGCAGTGAACATTTTATCCCTTTAATTACTAATCAGATACTCCCTTATTGTCATGATATCACAGCAGTTACAATGTTTGAGTGTATTCTTCATCAGTTACTTATTTGGCCATTTCATTTTTAGTTATTGATCAATACTCCTGCTACTTATGTTTGTATGACTCCCCTAATGCTAGATGATAGTGTCAATGCTCACAGAAACGTTTCCTGTCTGAGGATGTTTTTCTTTGCAGACCCCAGATTATATTTGTTCAAGTACAACTTGCACATGACTAGCATACTGGAGTAATCAGCATTTTTCACAGTACTCCATAAAGGTGTATTTCAAAGTTCTCCATTTCAGAGTATTTCAGCATTCAGCATAGAAGTGTGTTTCAAACTTCTTCATTGAAAGAAAAATAAACAGAAGGCACTCCTAGTGCAATAAAGTCTTGATATAGGTTTAATTCACCAACCCTCCACCATCACAGGAAATGTACTCACAGAGTAATATGCCCAACTGAACACTTATGTGCCAGCTGAGAACAAGAGCTTTAGGGGTGTTCTCACTATCCCCACAACAGCGTCACTTCACCGGGCAGCTCACCAATGCAACTCCCCAGACATAGTAGCATGTAAAAACAAAGGACCAAAAGAGGGCGCCCGATGGTTCCTGTTATCTTTTTACACAGAGGTCAAAATTTCCACAGCCAAACTGATACTCACAAAACTGTTGGTTGTGAAAGAGCATATGCTCAAACACAACAATCAGGGTTACAGAGAAATTATCCTGTCTCTGTTCAGACGACCTTAGTACTGGATTAAGAGGTCCAAAAACATTTCAGCATTCAGCATAGAAGTGTGTTTCAAACTTCTTCATAGCTGTGTAATGGGAAAACTCAAAGAAAACTGAAAGGATGAAGTTTAAATTTATTTTACGCTTGAGAACATAGTAACATAGTAAATTAGGTTGAAAAAAGACACATGTCCATCAAGTTCAGCCCTTGCCTCATAACCTAGAGACATGAGAATTATATAGCTTTCCTGCTACCAAATAAGTTAGTCTTTATTAGACCATCATGGTTTGCCTACTAAAACATAGTATAACCCTGTATGTTCCCTTTTGAAAGAAATGTATCTAATCTTCTATTAAATGTATCCATTGTACCTTCCATAACAACATCCTTGGGCAAAGAATTCCATAATTTAACAGACTTCACTGTAAAAAAAAACCCATCCTCTACTGAAGTCTAAACCTCCTTTGCTCTAATCTCAAGGGATGTCCCCTGGTAATTTGATCAGGCCTTAGAATGAATAGCTCACCACAGAGATCCTTGTAATGACCTCTTTGAAATACGCTGCTATTGAGTAGTTTGACCTTTTATATAATTACATCATGTAGGTGAGATTTATGCTGACATCATGTTCTAATAACCAATATCTCTCCCCTTGAATATATAATTCTTAGCACATGTGGCTATGTGAGACTTGTCATGGAGAGATGCATTCATACCTGGGAACTCTCAGGATTTGACCCAAATCTCAGGCTTTCAGGGTAAAGGGCCAAATTCTCAGGGTGTGAGAGTCCAGTGTTTGCGACTATGTGATCTGATCATATCTGATCATTTAGTGTCTAGATTGCATACCAGAAAGGCAGAAGGAGGCTTCCTGCTGGTCTTGTGAGTGTTTACGACTGACTGAATCACCTCTGGGTTAGAGCAAACATTGATATAACATCTAGAATCTACTTTTTGGAGCATTAAGCTTTAATATTTCAAAGATCTCAAAGTGAGCTAATTTCAAATGTTCCTAGGTATGGGCATATTTCTTTCCACACTTCACCAGACTTCTTCCATATCAAATCTTTGTGCATCTTGCCTTGAGGTGTGACTTTTTCTCTAATTAACAGATGTGTGCTCAGGTAGAGGGAATCATGAAAGGCTACTAACATTAACCCCTTCGCGACCATTGACGTGCCAGGACCGTATCTTAGTACAGGTTTGATAAACACTGCTGTAGGTTTAGATGAGTTAATTCAGCACTTGTCAGCCAGGTTATGGTGGAACTTTGTTGTGTCATGGTCATCAGCTTACAGTTCCCCTTTTCTTCTATAAAAACGTTGGTAAAATGTGATTGTCGAGTGTCATATGTATAATTATGAAAATTGTTATGCATCATGCTAATTTATGTCCTTCTCATTGTGAGAATTAAAGGAGCAATCTTTTTTATTGAAAAAATGTGTTGTAGAGCTTTTCATCCTGATTAAAACAAAGGCATGCCTACTATTTGGGAGATGATTAATTCAAAAGTCATTACAGTTCCATTTTTTTTATTAAACAGCAGTTTTCTATTCTGCTCAGCAGGTGTAGTTTTGGATTATTTTGGTACAGTTTCTGACTTCTTTATAAAAACTCAGTAAGTGTGGGGTTGGTAGCAAATAGAACTGTGTACATGATTAGTGATGGTGGGTGCGAGGACCCAACGACTCATCAGCTCCAACTAAGTCAGAGTCATCCTTCTCTTTGTTTTAGATTTGCACAACAGAAGGATGATATGTGGGTGTTATTGTTAGCGTTTTTGTTACTATTATGTTTGTTTTAGCCCCACTGCACTTCTTTGGAATGCTGCAAGCCATCATGCCTCTGACATTCTTCAAGTGTGTCCCAGAGCAGAGCAGCGGTTGTGCTTCAGGTAGGATCCAACTGATGATGTGCCTAGATGTAAATCTGCTTTCTCCCTGCTGACATATTTTTTAAGCAGCATGTTTAGCTTTTGGATCATGAGTGGAGTATTTCTATACTGTGGATTTCATAGACTAAGGGGTTCCCTGGGAACTGCTGCTACTACAGGGACTAGATGTTATAATAGTATTAGTTCTAGTAGGCAAAAGTGGTGCTGAATCTCAAACAGCAGCAGAAGCACTCATAGCTAAGGCTGTTCTTATTGACTTGTTTTGCTGCTTACTCAATAATAATTGTGGCTGGGGTGGAGGTAGGGTGGGAGTTGGACTTGGGAATGGTAACACTGATGATGATCGAGAGGAGGATTTTGCAGTTTTAGGCATATTTACTTGTCCTAATTTCCAGTAGATATATCAAGTTTATAAATGGGCATATTTCTCCTTGTCAATGGTGTTGAGGCTTTTTCTTTCAGATGCTGAGTGATGTTTTGTCTGTTATTTTGAATTATGTATCTGAAAATAATGGATGAAATATGTGCCTGTCTCTAGTGTCTGTCACTGTCAATCTCAGCTCAGGTGTAGGATCGACAGCCTGTCAGCTATTAGTCATTTTTTGAATTGTATGTTATTTGTTTGACCCATCCCTGTCACTGTCTACCAGTTAAACATCCACCCTCCCATACTCCTTAAATCAAACTACTCCAACTCCCTGTCTTTGCCTGACTGTCTCTACACTAGTATCTATTGTCAAAATTTTAGGAGTTTTCTCTCCCAAGGACTACAGTGTTAATTTTAACATTAAAATATGGAACAAAACTGTTAACATCATAATCAGCCGCTGCTTGGAAATTGCAATACAGGATAAAGAGCACAGCAGCAGGTGCATCCCTAGAGTCCACCTCAGTATATGCTTGTCCCTCTTTTTCTTATCTGTGCCTGTGATTGTAACACAGTGTGTCAAGTTGTACCTGTTGTCACTATAACCTATCAGTCAAAAAAGTTTTTTTTTAACTGTCCATTCACCTATTCACTCCTTTCACCCAGCACCACACTAGTCCCGAGAACAGTTGGCCACCACTCAGTGCTCCTAAATAAGGCAACTCCAGCTCCCTTTCTTTGCTTGTCTGCCTCTATAATAGCTAACTTCAAAATGTAATCATCCTTCTCTCTTTCCCAAGCACAGACTGGTGACATGTGGTAAACTGATACTTTATTTTTTTAAACTGGTGAGTTAGGACAGCAGGAATACATCGGACAAACTTTTCATCTGGTGGAGGATTACATTATTTTCATGGATTTCAATGCAATGGAAAAAGAGGAAAAAAGTGGTTAAATAGCACTTTTGGCTGAAATTCCCACAGAAGACTGAAATGTATGTTTTTTTTATAATGAGTGCTTATCCTTAACCACAAGTCCAATTCTGTAAACTCAACACTGTATAATTCATTATGCCAATATGTTCTCCAATTTAATTATAGTGTCCATTATAAATTGATTAACTGGCTTACACCAGAATCCAGATGTACCTTTACCCTGTCTTGTCTAGTTTATAACCACTTTTCTGGAAGGCTACCACACCACCTGAGAGTATGCTCACTCCAGCTGTGTGTATTTCCTATCACTTCTGCACCACTCTCATCAATTCACTGACTATTCCACACTACTTGTGCAGTATGCTCACTCCAGCTCTTCATAATTCCTATAACCTCTGCTCCACTGTCAGCACCCTTTTACCTGTCTTGTCTACTTTATAACCACAGTACCTGAGCAGTATGCTCACTCCACCTGTGTATACTTTCTATTACTTCTGCACCACTGCCAGCAATTCACTGACTATTCCATACTACCTGAGCAGTATGCTCATGCCTGCTCTGCACACTTCGTAAATCTTCTGCTTCACTGAATAATCCACACTACCTGAGCAGCGTGCCCACTCCATATCTCAATAATGCCAGCTATTCACAATTCCATGCTACCTACAATTCTCATAATTTGGTGGATGTTTGGGGATAATGGGAGTAGCCACTCACAACCGGAGTGCCAAAAGTTACCCGATGCAGGTGTTAGTTTCTCTTTAAGTATGGCCAGTTAGTGGTACCTTGGTACAGGTTTGATAAACACTGCTGTAGTTTAGATGAGTTAATTCAGCACTTATCAGCCAGGGTATGGTGGAACTTTGTTGTGTCATGGTCATCAGCTTACAGTTCCCCTTTTCTTCTATAAAAACGTTGGTAAAATGTGATTGTCGAGTGTCATATGTATAATTATGAAAATTGTTATGCATCATGCTAATTTATGTCCTTCTCATTGTGAGAATTAAAGGAGCAATCTTTTTTATTGAAAAAATGTGTTGTAGAGCTTTTCATCCTGATTAAAACAAAGGCATGCCTACTATTTGGGAGATGATTAATTCAAAAGTCATTACAGTTCCATTTTTTTTATTAAACAGCAGTTTTCTATTCTGCTCAGCAGGTGTAGTTTTGGATTATTTTGGTACAGTTTCTGACTTCTTTATAAAAACTCAGTAAGTGTGGGGTTGGTAGCAAATAGAACTGTGTACATGATTAGTGATGGTGGCTGTGAGGACCCAATGACTCATCAGCTCCAACTAAGTCAGAGTCATCCTTCTCTTTGTTTTAGATTTGCACAACAGAAGGATGATATGTGGGTGTTATTGTTAGTGTTTTTGTTACTATTATGTTTGTTTTAGCCCCACTGCACTTCTTTGGAATGCTGCAAGCCATCATGCCTCTGACATTCTTCAAGTGTGTCCCAGAGCAGAGCAGCGGTTGTGCTTCAGGTAGGATCCAACTGATGATGTGCCTAGATGTAAATCTGCTTTCTCCCTGCTGACATATTTTTTAAGCAGCATGTTTAGCTTTTGGATCATGAGTGGAGTATTTCTATACTGTGGATTTCATAGACTAAGGGGTTCCCTGGGAACTGCTGCTACTACAGGGACTAGATGTTATAATAGTATTAGTTCTAGTAGGCAAAAGTGGTGCTGAATCTCAAACAGCAGCAGAAGCACTCATAGCTAAGGTTGTTCTTATTGACATGTTTTGCTGCTTACTCAATAATAATTGTGGCTGGGGTTGAGGTAGGGTGGGAGTTGGACTTGGGAATGGTAACACTGATGATGATCGAGAGGAGGATTTTGCAGTTTTAGGCATATTTACTTGTCCTAATTTCCAGTAGATATATCAAGTTTATAAATGGGCATATTTCTCCTTGTCAATGGTGTTGAGGCTTTTTCTTTCAGATGCTGAGTGATGTTTTGTCTGTTATTTTGAATTATGTATCTGAAAATAATGGATGAAATATGTGCCTGTCTCTAGTGTCTGTCACTGTCAATCTCAGCTGAGGTGTAGGATCGACAGCCTGTCAGCTATTAGTCATTTTTTGAATTGTATGTTATTTGTTTGACCCATCCCTGTCACTGTCTACCAGTTAAACATCCACCCTCCCATACTCCTTAAATCAAACTACTCCAACTCCCTGTCTTTGCCTGACTGTCTCTACACTAGTATCTATTGTCAAAATTTTAGGAGCTTTCTCTCCCAAGGACTACAGTGTTAATTTTAACATTAAAATATGGAACAAAACTGTTAGCATCATAATCAGCTGCTGCTTGGAAATTGCAATACAGGATAAAGAGCACAGCAGCAGGTGCATCCCTAGAGTCCACCTCAGTATATGCTTGTCCCTCTTTTTCTTATCTGTGCCTGTGATTGTAACACAGTGTGTCAAGTTGTACCTGTTGTCACTATAACCTATCAGTCAAAAAAGTTTTTTTTTAACTGTCCATTCACCTATTCACTCCTTTCACCCAGCACCACACTAGTCCCGAGAACAGTTGGCCACCACTCAGTGCTCCTAAATAAGGCAACTCCAGCTCCCTTTCTTTGCTTGTCTGCTTCTATAATAGCTAACTTCAAAATGTCATCATCCTTCTCTCTTTCCCAAGCACAGACTGGTGACATGTGGTAAACTGATACTTTATTTTTTAAACTGGTGAGTTAGGACAGCAGGAATACATCGGACAAACTTTTCATCTGGTGGAGGATTACATTATTTTCACGGATTTCAATGCAATGGAAAAAGAGGAAAAAAGTGGTTAAATAGCACTTTTGGCTGAAATTCCCACAGAAGACTGAAATGTATGTTTTTTTTTATAATGAGTGCTTACCCTTAACCACAAGTCCAATTCTGTAAACTCAACACTGTATAATTCATTATGCCAATATGTTCTCCAATTTAATTATAGTGTCCATTATAAATTGATTAACTGGCTTACACCAGAATCCAGATGTACCTTTACCCTGTCTTGTCTAGTTTATAACCACTTTTCTGGAAGGCTACCACACCACCTGAGAGTATGCTCACTCCAGCTGTGTGTATTTCCTATCACTTCTGCACCACTCTCATCAATTCACTGACTATTCCACACTACTTGTGCAGTATGCTCACTCCAGCTCTTCATACTTCCTATAACCTCTGCTCCACTGTCAGCACCCTTTTACCTGTCTTGTCTACTTTATAACCACAGTACCTGAGAAGAATGCTCACTCCACCTGTGTATACTTTCTATTACTTCTGCACCACTGCCAGCAATTCACTGACTATTCCACACTACCTGAGCAGTATGCTCATGCCTGCTCTGCACACCTCGTAAATCTTCTGCTTCACTGATTAATCCACACTACCTGAGCAGCGTGCCCACTCCATATCTCAATAATGCCAGCTATTCACAATTCCATGCTACCTACAATTCTCATAATTTGGTGGATGTTTGGGGATAATGGGAGTAGCCACTCACAACCGGAGTGCCAAAAGTTACCCGATGCAGGTGTTAGTTTCTCTTTAAGTATGGCCAGTTAGTGGTACCTTGGTACAGGTTTGATAAACACTGCTGTAGGTTTGATAAACACTGCTGTAGGTTTAGATGAGTTAATTCAGCACTTGTCAGCCAGGGTATGGTGGAACTTTGTTGTGTCATGGTCATCAGCTTACAGTTCCCCTTTTCTTCTATAAAAACGTTGGTAAAATGTGATTGTCGAGTGTCATATGTATAATTATGAAAATTGTTATGCATCATGCTAATTTATGTCCTTCTCATTATGAGAATTAAAGGAGCAATCTTTTTTATTGAAAAAATGTGTTGTAGAGCTTTTCATCCTGATTAATACAAAGGCATGCCTGCTATTTGGGAGATGATTAATTCAAAAGTCATTACAGTTCCATTTTTTTTTATAAAACAGCAGTTTTCTATTCTGCTCAGCAGGTGGTGCTGTTCCTATCACTTACTATGGAGGACAGTAGTTAGTGACTCAATGTCTCCCATAGAGTGCATTTTAAAAGAAAATTACTTTTGGGGACTAGTTGTTGCTGTTGATTAAAAAATCAATTTGTGCTATAATATTGAATTAAAAATCTCCCAATGGTGAATGCACCCTTGATTTACAAAGCAGAAACAGCCCTATAGCATATATGCTTTTAAAATAGAAGTTTACTGTGCCTATTTTTGTGGTTCTCCCTTAATTATGTCCTTAGCCAATGGACTGTGTTAGAAGTACCTTGAGCAGAAAAAGACAGAGAACCACTGAGCTTGTCCTTCAGCCTCTTTGTATCTGCTTGAATCCATACATCACTGAGTCTGATGTACTAAGATGACCTGGAGTAACTCAAGGGCAAACCAGCTGCCGTTCTCAGTGCCTCTGAGTCCTCTCTAGCATTCAAGTGGTTTACAGTCCCATTTAAATCAGTGGGAGTCTGGGGGATTTTTATTGCACAGATGGTTGCCCTAGAATTAGTCCTTTGTTTGCAGTACATCACCTTCACTGTTTGTAATTTAATTTTTGTGATATAATCCTCAAATAATTGATTCATAGTAGACATTTGAAAGTTCTGCCCAGATTAAGGTAAACAGGTTTATTATTGGGAGTTGTTTGTGTTACTTTAACCCTTTGGGTGCCAGAGGGGTGTGCAAAGCAAAACCCTCTGACACCCAAAGGGTTAATATGAGCACGTTTTCAGTTTTATTAAAAATCGCTGTGATGTTTTTATGCTTTTGGTCAGGACATTTCATTTGGCAAGTAACTCTGAACTTGTATTGGCCACCGCAATGCCAAAGGTATATCCAGGGGTAAAAGAGGCAGACGTGAAATACCCAGAATGCCCTGTAATCCTTCAGGTGAGACACTCATTTTCACTACTGACTTAAAAGAGAACTAATGTTTTATTAAGAATAGATAGTAACCCAGTATTGACTGGAGAGCTGTGTAGTTCCTAACCGTTTAATGACACATGACGTGTCAGGACCGTCATGCCAGTCTGGATGTTAAGGACCGGTGACTGTCCTGGCACGTCATGGAATTCTGAGATGGCAGCACGCCTGCATGCCACACTTCCATACCAGAATGCATTACGCAAAAAAAGAAAAGAAAAAGTGCTGTGGTTCTCTAGGGCCGCCCACTCCTGGGTCAGTCAATTGTTAAGGGGTTAAAGGATTTAGGGCTCGATGTCAAATGTTGGCGTCGGCAGAAAAAACTGGCAACGGTGGTTTTGTACCACCAGTAAGCAATGCAAATGTTCCCACTAGTAAAAATAACGGCAGTTCTGAAACACACGTCACCCGTCGCCAGAACAGCAAGATCTCACCCATAGAGGATAATGTACAAGCGATGGCAAAAGCCATTCAAATGTTGGAGTTAGGGCTAACACGAGTTAAATTGCAACATTTCACTCCAGAAATCTAACACCTATTTTTTTTGTCGAACATCACACAAGTCAGAGTAGAAAACCACCGTCGGGAAAATAAAACAGAGAGTTAGGGATAACATGAGTCTGCGCTTTCCTACCCAGCCAGTAGGGGAATACAGAGAAGGCTTTCAGCACCATGGACAGCACTGAATGCCATAGGGATGTGCACTGCTCACCCCTGTGGCATTTGAAGGTTTAAACAGAAACAGTACACCAAGCACTACACAATGCCCCCCTTTCGACAACCCCCCTTAGTATGTCAACATATATTGCATATATTCGACATACTAACTCCATCCCACATTCACCTTATTGACTCACATATAGTAGTCAACCTGTCTTTTATTGGACAATTAACCCTTTGAGCACCAGAGTGGTAGGAAAGCATTGCTTAGCATGTTTCCTACCCCTCTGGTACCCAAAGGGTTAATAGGCAAGGTATGGACTACATATCTTGCCTGTACATATATGTGTGTGTGTGTTTTACACATTTCTTTATTAAAAGACTTTAATTAAACATATATTTACTTAGATTTATTAATTTCTAATGCCCTCCGTTTGAAGGAGAGTGGAGCAAAAGTACTAATAGCATTGGGACACAGTAAGTAGGACATTATGAATGAATCAATCTAATAAAGAAACTATTGAAGGAAGCAGCCCTCCGCATCGCTCCCTTCATATACTTTCATTGACATCCGATGGCTGGGGACATTTAAGAGGACAGAGGCATTGGAGGAAGCGGGTGGAGGAGAGAGAGACATCGAAGGAAGTGAGTGGCAAGCTTGTATTTGCTGCCCGCTTTCTCCGATACCTCTCTCCCCTCTTCACTCATCGATATGGAGTCGCACACTGAACGACTTCTTGCATGCAGGGGACAATGTTTTGGATTTTCTGACTGAACTTTCTACTACAGAGTGCTGTGATTGGCTGTGGTGCTAGGTAACATTTTTATTTTGTGTTTTTAGGTAAGATTTTCTAAGTGACGCAGGTTTAAGGTTAACGTGTATTTTGTTGGTCATTGCTCGATAGCCTTTCTGGGTAAGGAAGATTTGAATCTCACGTTACCCGGTCTTGCTTAACTCACGAAGGCAGTTTT
This sequence comes from Rhinophrynus dorsalis, assembly GCA_037306005.1. Taxonomy (NCBI): domain Eukaryota; kingdom Metazoa; phylum Chordata; class Amphibia; order Anura; family Rhinophrynidae; genus Rhinophrynus; species Rhinophrynus dorsalis. The sequence goes on from CM074722.1 coordinate 455,516,566, forward strand.
TTTCTTCACGTTGGTTTTAATGCCAACATTTGAATCGAGCCCTTATTAGTAAAAACAAAGGTACTTCCAATGCTAGAAGATATTTCATTCAAATGTCATTACAATGCATTTTTTTAAATCAAAACTTTAGAAACAGCACCATAAATAAATAAATAAATAAATATATGTGTATATATAACAAAGTAACAAGTGGCGTTCCCCAAGGCTCCATTCTTGGCCCTTTTCTCTTTTTATAAATGATCTGCCCACGGTTTGCAAATCATCTTCAGTGCACATGTATGCAGATGACACTATAATCTATGCTAAAAACTCTAGCATATCACAACTTGAAACCGAATTACAACATGATTTCTACAAAGTGGAAAGATGGCTAACACAGAACAAACTTTTCTTAAACACAGATAAAACAGTCACAATGATATTTGGCACAAAGCACAAACTGCGTAATCTCGACAATATCCACCTATCCATTGTAACAGAGTCTAATCGTAAACTGGCCCCAGTAGACTCCTACAAATATCTTGGTATGTGGTTGACCCTAACCTCAATTTTGGTCACCATATTGACAAATTAACCTCTAAACTTTATCCCAAAATAAGTACTCTTTTTAGAAACAAATCAAGTTTAAGTACCCTGTTGAGAAAACGTATTGTACAACAGATGCTGCTGCCAGTCATAGACTATGGTGACGTAGTATATGCTCCAGCGCCAGAAATCCATCTCAGTAAACTTGACACTCTATATAATTCATTATGCAGCTTTATCCTCCAATGTGACTACACTACCCATCATTGTGATATGCTTAAAGAACTAAATTGGCTAACACTCAAATCTAGACGTAACCTTTATCTTTCTTGCTTAGTACACAACCACTTCTCTGGAAAACTACCACACTACCTGAGCAGTATGCTCACTCCAGCTCTCCATACTAACTATAACCTCCGCTCCACTACTAAAGAAGCAGGAAGATCTGCCTTCTCCTACAGAGCTCCAAAAATCTGGAACAGTCTGCGGAAATAATCACATCTGCTCTCAGTCTAAAATCCATAAAAGCTAATGTTTCTTTATATCTAAAAACAGTGTGTAACTGTATATAATCTCATTTAATAAGTGTGTATATTAATGTTCATGTATGTTTGTATATAATGTCTCACAATTAGTGTAAATATGTAACCCTTTACTGAAAACTATCCAGGACATACTTGAAAACGAGAGAAATCTCAATGTATTCTTCCTTTTAAAACATTTTCTAAATAATATATATACATAAAGGTGTCTTTGGTTTTCTTCAAATTTTCAGTGTGATCCCTAACAATCCGATCTCTAAGATTCCTTGCTTCTAGGGCAGGAAAAGCCTTACGATATTTTTCATTTAAAGAGGGATAAAAGATTTTGCATATATCTATATACAATATTGTGCAGGTTTGAAAAAATCCTGTAAAGTAAGAATGCTTTAAAAAATAGACATGTTACTAGTTTACTTTGATCAATTAACAAAATAATAGTGAGTGAACAGAAGAAAAATCTAAATCAAATCAATATTTGGTGTGACCACCCTTTGCCTTCAAAACAGCATCAATTCTTCTAGGTGCACTTGCACACAGTTTGTTAAGAAACTCGGCAGGTAGGTTGTTCCAAACATCTTGGAGAACTAATCACAGTTCTTCTGTGGATGTAGGCAGCCTCAGTTGCTTCTCTCTCTTCATTTAATCCCAGATAGACTCAATAATGTTGAGATCAGGGCTCTGTGGGGACCATACCATCACTTCCAGTGCTCCTTGTTCTTCTTTACGCTGAAGATAGTTCTAATGACTTTGGCTGTATGTTTGGGGTTGTTGCCATGCCCAGAATAAATTTGGGAACAATCAGATGCCTCCCTGATGGTACTGCATGATGGATTAGTATCTACCTGTAATTCCTAGCATTGAGGAGACCATTAATTCTGACTAAATCCTCAACTCCATTTGCAGAAATGCAGCCATAGACTTCAAGGAACCTCCACAATGCTTCACTGTTGCCTGCAGACACTCATTCTTGTACCGCTCTCCAGCCCTTTGGTGAACAAACCGCCTTCTGCTACAGCTAAATATTTCAAATTTTGACTCATCAGTCTACAGCACCTGCTGCCATTTTTCTGCACCCCAGTTCGATTGGCCTTATTCCATGTCGGAGAGATGGCTTTTTTTAGCCAAAAGTCTTCACTTCTGACCAGACTTCTGATGGCACTGCTAGACATCTTCTGATTGTGAAGGGAAGTAAGCATGATGTGTCTTTCATCTGCTACACTGTTTCCTTGGCTGACCACTGCGTCTATGGTCCTCAGTGTTACCTGTTTCTTTGTGCTTCTTCAAAAGACCTTGGACAGCACATCTGGAAACCCCTGTCTGCCTTGAAATTTCTGCCTGAGTGAGACCTTGCTGATGCGGTATAACCACCTTGTGTCTGTCCTGTTGCTGTGCCCGGTCTTGCCACTGTGTATGACTTTTGACTTTAAACTGTCTTCAGCAACCTCACTTTGTTAGCTGAGTTTGACTGTTCCTCAACCAGTTTTATTCCTCCTACACAGCTGTTTCTGTTACAGTTTCAGTTAAGGATTGTGTTTCAACCTACATATTAAATTGATGATCATCAGCTCCTGTTTGGTATAATTGTTTAATCGTATACCTGACTACAAAATCTCTGACTTTCTGCAAGTGTGTCTGGAGTAATTGATGCTGTTTTGAAGGCAAAGGGTGGTCACACCAAATATTGATTTGATTTACATTTTTCTTCTGTTCACTCACTTTCTATTTTGGTAATTGATAAAAATAAACTATTAACGTCAATTTTTGAAGGCGTTCTTACTTTACAGCATTTTTTCATACCTGTCTAAAACTTTTGCACATTACTGTATATATATTTTTACTTTAGCCTTAGGGTCCGTAGAAGAGAAACAGGCTCCTGTTATATATTTTTCCTTCATTACAGAAATATAAAGAGCATGTCAATGGGGCAGCTAATCAGAAATGGCAGTATGCAGCTGATATGAATATGCTGAGCGCCTTTTACAGTGATCAGTTGGACAAAGAAATCACAGCTGCCAATCAAGCCTCAGTTTGTACTTTCACTATTACGAGTGATGAAGAAATAAATCAACCAGTAAGTTGATTCTTGTTATGACAACTTTACATTATCCATGCAGCATTCAGCAGATCTGTCTAGACTCTAGGCAAACAAGAAGTGTCCAGGATTCTGCAGTAATACTGACACACTCAACAAATTCATTATAAACAATTGCATGTGTCAAATCTGCAGGGAGAATAGGACAAGGATCCTCTGCTTGAACTACAAATACACTTAGAAGAGATTTTATAATTTAGTTGCAAAACAATACCAATGATTTTCTGCATCTAATCATTTTAGCACACTTCTGATTTTTATACCCTTGGCTACTTGAGTCATCTCCAACTCATTGCAAAACTATTTATTGGTGACGTCTTTAGTAGCGAAGTGGTTAATCATTTTTTTATAGCGTTACATATGTTCGATCATGTGTTTACAATGTTTTTATACATTTCAATGTTTTTTTTTAGTGCAGGATGGACAACCTGTGGCTTTCCAACTGTTCATGTACATATACTCTTATCATCCTCATTCAGCACCTATGGTGATGGGATTTGTAGTTCAAGAACGACTGGAGAGAGACAGGCTATTCATCCCTGTTCTTATGTTAACTAGGATAAATTGTGTATAAAGTCACATGACATAATTGACATGTCTCCTTTTTTGTATTCTTGTTAACAGTAACTTAACATTTTGACTTTTCATCTTCTGCAAGTGTATAATATACCAAAATCAAATTGCCTATTCTTTTATTATTATTATTATTATATTTAATATTATATTTTTTTATACTTTTATGCCCCTGACAGTGAACTGCCTGAATTTCTGTTTCCAGTTAGCTTACTGTCAGGGAGATGGTGACTGAAAAACATCAATAGCGAGAGGGAATGAAAAATTGGGAGAGATGTAAGAGAGCAAGAGAGAGACACCAAGAGAATGAATGAGGAAGTGCAAGAAAGACTGGCTTTGTGAGTGCCAGATAGGACTGTCACTGTGTGGTGTGGGTATATAATACTGTGTGTGTCACAGATAGGACTGTCACTGTGGGGTGTGGGTGTATAATATTGTGTGTGTCACAGACAGGACTGTCACTGTGAGGTGTGGGTGTATAATACTGTGTGTGTCACAGATAGGACTGTCATTGTGTGGTGTGGGTATATAATACTGTGTGTGTCACAGATAGGACTGTCACTGTGTGGTGTGGGTATATAATACTGTGTGTGTCACATATAGGACTGTCACTGTGGGGTTTGGGTTTATAATATTGTGTGTGTCACAGATAGGACTGTCACTGCGAGGTGTGGGTGTATAATACTGTGTGTGTCACAGATAGGACTGTCACTGTGTGGTGTGGGTATATAATACTGTGTGTGTCACAGATAGGACTGTCACTGTGGGGTGTGGGTGTATAATATTGTGTGTGTCACAGATAGGACTGTCACTGTGAGGTGTGGGTGTATAATACTATGTGTGTCACAGATAGGACTGTCACTGTGAGGTGTGGGTGTATAATACTGTGTGTGTCACAGATAGGACTTCACTGTGGGGTGTGGGTGTATAATATTATGTGTGTGTCACAGATAGGACTGTCACTGTGGGGTGTAGGTGTATAATACTGTGTGTACCACAGATAGGACTGTCACTGTGAGGTGTGGGTGTATAATATTGTGTGTGTCACAGATAGGTCTGTCACTGTGGGGTGTAGGTGTATAATACTGTGTGTGTCACAGATAGGACTGTCACTGTGAGGTGTGGGTGTATAATACTGTGTATGTCACAGATAGGACTGTCACTGTGGGGTGTGGGTGTATAATATTGTGTGTGTCACAGATAGGACTGTCACTGTGAGGTGTGGGTGTATAATATTGTGTGTGTGTCACAGATAGGTCTGTCACTGTGGGGTGTGGGTGTATAATATTGTGTGTGTGTCACAGATAAGACTGTCACTGTGGGGTGTAGGTGAATAATACTGTGTGTGTGTCACAGATAGGACTGTCACTGTGTGGTGTGGGTGTATAATATTGTGTGTGTGTCACAGATAGGTCTGTCACTGTGGGGTGTGGGTGTATAATATTGTGTGTGTCACAGATAAGACTGTCACTGTGGGGTGTAGGTGAATAATACTGTGTGTGTGTCACAGATAGGACTGTCACTGTGGGGTGTAGGTGAATAATACTGTGTGTGTGTCACAGATAGGACTGTCACTGTGGGGTGTGGATGTATAATACTGTGTCTGTCACAGATAGGACTGTCACTGTGAGGTGTAGGTGTATAATACTGTGTATGTCACAGATAAGACTGTCACTGTGGGGTGTGAGTGTATAATACTGTGTGTCACAGATAGGACTGTCACTGTGGGGTGTGGGTGTATAATACTGTGTGTGTCACAGATAAGACTGTCACTGTGAGGTGTGGGTGTATAATACTGTGTGTGTCACAGATAGGACTGTCACTGTGAGGTGTGGGTGTATAATACTGTGTGTGTGTGTCACAGATAGGACTGTCACTGTGGGGTGTGGGTGTATAATATTGTGTGTCACAAATAGGACTGTCACTGTGAGGTGTGGGTGTATAATACGGTGTGTGTCACAGACAGAACTGTCACTGTGTGGTGTGGGTATATAATACTATGTGTGTCACAGATAGGACTGTCACTGTGTGGTGTGGGTGTATAATACTATGTGTGTCACAGATAGGACTGTCACTGTGAGGTGTGGGTGTATAATATTGTGTGTGTCACAGATAGGTCTGTCACTGTGAGGTGTGGGTGTATAATACTGTGTGTGTCACAGACAGGACTGTCACTGTGTGGTGTGGGTGTATAATACTGTGTGTGTCACAGATAGGTCTGTCACTGTGTGGTGTGGGTGTATAATACTGTGTGTGTCACAGATAGGACTGTCACTGTGTGGTGTGGGTGTATAATACTATGTGTGTCACAGATAGGACTGTCACTGTGAGGTGTGGGTGTATAATACTGTGTGTGTCACAGATAGGACTTCACTGTGGGGTGTGGGTGTATAATATTATGTGTGTGTCACAGATAGGACTGTCACTGTGGGGTGTAGGTGTATAATACTGTGTGTACCACAGATAGGACTGTCACTGTGAGGTGTGGGTGTATAATATTGTGTGTGTCACAGATAGGTCTGTCACTGTGGGGTGTAGGTGTATAATACTGTGTGTGTCACAGATAGGACTGTCACTGTGAGGTGTGGGTGTATAATACTGTGTATGTCACAGATAGGACTGTCACTGTGGGGTGTGGGTGTATAATATTGTGTGTGTCACAGATAGGACTGTCACTGTGAGGTGTGGGTGTATAATATTGTGTGTGTGTCACAGATAGGTCTGTCACTGTGGGGTGTGGGTGTATAATATTGTGTGTGTCACAGATAAGACTGTCACTGTGGGGTGTAGGTGAATAATACTGTGTGTGTGTCACAGATAGGACTGTCACTGTGTGGTGTGGGTGTATAATATTGTGTGTGTGTCACAGATAGGTCTGTCACTGTGGGGTGTGGGTGTATAATATTGTGTGTGTCACAGATAAGACTGTCACTGTGGGGTGTAGGTGAATAATACTGTGTGTGTGTCACAGATAGGACTGTCACTGTGGGGTGTAGGTGAATAATACTGTGTGTGTGTCACAGATAGGACTGTCACTGTGGGGTGTGGATGTATAATACTGTGTCTGTCACAGATAGGACTGTCACTGTGAGGTGTAGGTGTATAATACTGTGTATGTCACAGATAAGACTGTCACTGTGGGGTGTGAGTGTATAATACTGTGTGTCACAGATAGGACTGTCACTGTGGGGTGTGGGTGTATAATACTGTGTGTGTCACAGATAAGACTGTCACTGTGAGGTGTGGGTGTATAATACTGTGTGTGTCACAGATAGGACTGTCACTGTGAGGTGTGGGTGTATAATACTGTGTGTGTGTGTCACAGATAGGACTGTCACTGTGGGGTGTGGGTGTATAATATTGTGTGTCACAAATAGGACTGTCACTGTGAGGTGTGGGTGTATAATACGGTGTGTGTCACAGACAGAACTGTCACTGTGTGGTGTGGGTATATAATACTATGTGTGTCACAGATAGGACTGTCACTGTGTGGTGTGGGTGTATAATACTATGTGTGTCACAGATAGGACTGTCACTGTGAGGTGTGGGTGTATAATATTGTGTGTGTCACAGATAGGTCTGTCACTGTGAGGTGTGGGTGTATAATACTGTGTGTGTCACAGACAGGACTGTCACTGTGTGGTGTGGGTGTATAATACTGTGTGTGTCACAGATAGGTCTGTCACTGTGTGGTGTGGGTGTATAATACTGTGTGTGTCACAGATAGGACTGTCACTGTGTGGTGTGGGTGTATAATACTATGTGTGTCACAGATAGGACTGTCACTGTGAGGTGTGGGTGTATAATATTGTGTGTGTCACAGATAGGTCTGTCACTGTGAGGTGTGGGTGTATAATACTGTGTGTGTCACAGACAGAACTGTCACTGTGAGGTGTGGGTGTATAATACTGTGTGTGTCACAGACAGGACTGTCACTGTGTGGTGTGGGTGTAAAGTACTGTGTGTGTCACAGATAGGTCTGTCACTGTGAGGTGTGGGTGTATAATACTGTATGTGTCACGGATCGGATCTGCTCTGCAAATCGTTGCATAGCCCTCTTGCACTCTAAGGGTTAATGCTAGTAATCTATAAATCTAAAAAACTCAAAAACTAGTTTCTTAAGTAACAAAATGACAAATACAACATGTAGATTGTTTTGAAAGCTCATATAACCCTTTGAGTGCCAGGGGGTATACAACACATTGCAAAGCTATGCGTTGCATATCCGCCTGGCATTCAAAGGGTTAAATCAACAAAGTTAACTTTAGGTGACTGGATCCATTTAAGAATCATCATGCAATTGTTAGACAACCGAGAATGATGTGTTACTTTTATACAGGGTTTCTCTTTAAGGCTTCCCAATGACAAAGAGGAGATAGTGACTTGTTTATCCTGCGCAAGGACCATGAGAGGAAAACTAGAGCTGGTAAAGAGCCCGTTTGGGACCACGTTCTCATGTGCTACAGGACGCAAAGACTTAAACTTAAATCCCTTGGGTCCCTTTAAATGTCTTCATGTGGCAAAGGTAAAATAACTGCTGCTTACTACCCATATGTAAAACGGAAGTGGTGGAATTCTGTGGGGAGATTCACTAAGCGGAGATAAAGATCTCCAAAGCTGAAGAAATCTTAGTGCATAGACTCCATAGTATAACATAGGAACTGGAGAAGTGATAAACTAGAGAAGTTATCTCCACTTTATCACCTCTTTATCACTGCTTAGTGAACCTCCCCATAAAGTAAGCTGAATTTACCAAGGAAGGGAAATAAACATGTGTAATGATTGAAACAGGGCTTTTAACGCAATTGAATGTCAGAGAGATATCCAGCGTTTCACAATGCTTTGGATACCTCTGTGGCATTTGAGGGGTTAAAATCCCCATAAAAATAATTTGCATTTGTTCTCTGTGCTGCAGTTGCATTAGCATTTATGGGGCAGCTAGCATTCGGAGGCTAAAAGCCCCATTTAAAGGGATAGTGATACTTAAATATTACTAATCCCCATATTGTAACCATGGTAAAAAGAATTTAATTCTCCTCAGTGTCATCTCTCAGACCTTTATGATTTGAGAGATAACCGCCCGCAAAGTTTCCCCCTCCCTCCCCCTTCCCTGAAGTCAGCGTTGTACTGACTGCAGGGGAAGTCTGTCGTACGACAGGCTTGCGGCTCTGCAGCTGAGCCGAGATCGCATTAGTGAAAGAATTATTTCACTGAAATGGTCTTCTACATGTGCTTGGTTTGTGCTTGGTTTGCAAGCACATGTAGAAGACTGTGTCAGTGAAATAATTCTTTTTTACTAACGCAATCAGAGCCGCCTGATGAAAATAAGACCGGATATCCCTGCAGTCGGCTACAACACTGACTTCAGGGAAGGAGAAGGGAGAGGGAACTTTGCGTGCGGTTATCTCTCAAACCATAAAGGCTGAGATAAGACACTGAGGACAATTAAATTCTTTTTAACATGGCTACAATATGGGGATTAGTAATATTTAAGTATTACTATCCCTTTAAGGAGGTAGTAAACCTTTATTATGAAGATATATTGCAGGGCTTTTTCTGCTGATTAAAACTAGGGTATATCTGCTGCTTGGGGATGCTTCTGTCAAAAGTTATTACAAAGCAAAATTGATTTTTCTTACAGTAAATACCATTTTTTGGAAGCTAGGTGGCAATGTTGCAATTAGTGTCTGTGAAATCAGAGTATTACAGACACAAGCTTTCCATAGATGGATGTAACAACAGCACCACCTGAAATGAAACAGTGACTAAGATGATAATGTGCAGACTGCCAGTTTTAATGCGAGAGTATTAACATCCATAAACCATGAACCATGTAGGAATTACTGCCCTCTTTATACATTGTCCCTCCATTTTAGGGATAATTGGCTGCTCAGCCATTTCTTGGGTAGGTGTGTCGTTGCATCATTAGTTCATGTACAAGAGAGCTAAAAAGTCTAGAGGTGATTCTGTGTGTGGTATTTTCAGTTAGAAACTGTTTCTGTTGTCTCTCGACATGATGAACAAGAAAGTGTCAATGCCAGTAAAGCAGGCCATCATAAGGCTGAAAAATCAGAATAAATTGATGAGACATAGCCAAAACATTAGGTGTGTCAAAATCAACGGTCTGGTAAATTGTTAAGAAACAAGAATGCATAGGTGAGCTCAGCAATAGCAAACAACTGGTAAGAGAAGACCAAACCACTGGTAAGTTTCAAGGACAGAAAAGACAGCTTACAGTTTGTTAACCTCTTAAGGATCAGCGGTCCCGGGGTCTGTGGTCCTTTAAGGACCAGATAGGGAAATTCAACGTGCCGCCCCATGTGACTGATCGCATGTGCTGGCACGCCGAACGAGGGACTCAAAGAGATCGCTCCAGTCTTGGAGCAATCAACTTCAGTCCCCGGTATTACTCACCGAGCTCCTGCAGGAGCGCTGTGAATAACAGTACGTGAAGTACCAGGACCGTCACTGGTCCTTCAGTGCCGGACCAGCGTGACGGTCTGGGTACGTCAATGGTCTTTAAGGGATTAAAAACCTGTAGAGTATTGGAACAAAGTGTTATGGACAGATGAGATAAAGGATACCTAAATCAGAGTGGTGGAAAGAAGAAATTGTGGAGAAAGAAAGGAACTGCACATGATCAAAAGCATACTGCCTCATTTGTGGAGCAGTGTTGTGGCTTGGGCATGTATGGCAGCCACCGATACTGACTCATTTGATAAACATCTTATCTGCTCAGATCCAAACAAAATGCCTTAAAACACTGGAAAGCGTTTCACTTTGAAGTGGGACGATGAGCCCAAACATACTGCTAAAGTGACCAAGGAATTTTTCATGGCCTAAACGTAGAATGTTCTTCACTGGCCAAGTCAGTCACTTGACCTGAATCCAATGAATTACTAAAACCACGAGAAAAGTGTCAAGCAAATATGAGAATTACCTGCCCTTTTAATTAGGCTAAAATGTTTAACACATTGTTGCAGACAAAGAGACCAGTTCGGTACATCTATTTCTTCTCTGGCTAAAGATATGTAACCATCAAAACTTTTATTGATATAATTCTAAAAAACATTCCTAGTATATACCATCCTTATTAGGAGTGTAATAAAAACAAATTGTAAAAGGTAAAGTCCACTACCATGGATCTAATATTCTCCCACATGAAGGGCTAATGGAGATTATCCATAGAAGTGTGAGGGGAATCTAACGTGAACTCTTAATATCTTGCTGTGATATTAATTTAACATGATACAGAGATGTAAAGTGTCTTATGTTTACTAATATGCTGGATTGATATTGGAGCCCGTCATAGGGTCAAACAGTATTTTATTAACTATGATCAGGCCATACCATGTCAAGGTTCAGTCCAGGGTAATTATTAACCCTCACCTTGTCACACAGTCTCCCCACAGTCATGTACAGGTAATAACTTGTGACCACTGGTCTATGAAGACTTCCAGACAAGCAGTATGATCTATTGTAATATTTGTAGCTAATTGTAGAGTATTCACTATATCAGTAACCCTCTCTACAAGTCTAACTATAAGTTGGATCGTGCTCCACTATGTATCATTAGCTCCAATATCTGCTGACACTACATGATTGATCCAGTCAATAAGAATATATAAAGGTAGCTAGGTACTTATCCATCCACCTTCGTTCATATATGTACCACCACTACAGCTGATGTATTTATTGATCAAGAGTCATCACATATAGAAATCCCCCACCAATCCCAACACGATTCGCCGTAATGTGCGGCTTCTTCAGTGGGTTATTAGGTCTCTCCGGGTGCATAAATCTACATATTTATAGGGTAGATAGTGGGTGGGTTTAATGACATCACCCTTACGTCATGAAGTCTGGGTTGCTCTTTCCATTCCGTTTATCAGATCTCGCGGTAGAAGGGATTTGGTGACCTACATTTTCATGTAGAACTTTATCTCGATTTTCATAATATTATATTACCTTTAGTCATGGAACCTCTTAGAATATTGATACATAAGGGGGACTTTTACAAATGCAATTATAATCTATATCATACAACTACAAAGATTGCTAGATGTTACATATTAAATATATCTATTTACATCAGTACCTGAGTTCTTCATATATTTGTGGGGATCTCAGTAAGGACAGAAGGGATTTGTAATGGATCAGTTATTAGATCTTAATTTGAACCACTATAGCATAAGCGTTGACATCACTATCCTGATGATCTAATAGTATTATCTTTTCATATCAATTTATAACAGAGCATTCTTAAATCATACTTAATATTATAATACTTAATACTTTTAAAATGTATTTTTATTACACTCCTAATTAGGATGGTATATACTAGGAATGTTTTCTAGAATGATATCAATAAAAGTTAAGTTTTGATGTTTACATATCTTTAGCCAGAGAAGAAATAAATATACTGAACTGGTCTGTTTGTCTGCACCAGTGTGTTAAACATTGGAGCCTAATTAACAGGGCAGATAATTCACACATTTGTATGACACTTTTTCTCGTGGTTTTTGTTATATATGTATATATAAGACCTGCAGTATTACACCATTGTCGGCTATTCCAATTTTTCTATGTTCTGAATCTAATTAAGCATGCATTTCACTTGCTGAAGACTGAATGGAAAGATGAGCAAAAACGAACAAGAACTGAAGGTGGCAGCAGCACGGGCCTGTCAGAGCATCACCATGGAAGATACACAGCTTCAGATGATATCTATGGGTTACAGACTTCAAGGATTTGCAAGAAAGTACTAAATATAATGATTTTGTTTAAAATTGTGGTTCCCTAAAATGGAAAGACTATGTATAAAAAAGGCTTAATTCTTACCCGGTTCATAGTTTATAAGTGTAAATACCATCAAATTAAGGTTGAGAGTCTGCACTTTAGCCTCATATGGCGCAATGCAGGAAACGTGCACAATCGCTATTTCCCATGTGAAAAGCACTAGGGAAAAGGTTTGCTCATGATTTTGTTGAATTGCACATGAAAAAATTAAGATTAGCGAACGGCTGCGTATATTTATTTTTTTGTGGGAGTGGCTAAGATGAACTAACTTGTGTGAGTGGAATAGCGAATGCGCCTAATGCAAGAAGTGCTATTACGAATGAATTTATACGCCTGTGTACTGTTGTCGTAAAATGGAATTTTTTATGCGCAATTCAAGAAGCGTTCAGTATTTAGCTTCCTGGATTAGAACATGCGCAAAATCTATCTGCGCACAAAAATGCCTTTATCCAATGCGAACGTTTCTTGCATTGCACCAATAGTCTTTGTTTCATTTGAAATCCAATGTGCTGGAGGACAGAGCCAAAAGAGCAAAACTTGTGTCACTGTCCAAATCCATTTGTATTGCACTGTATCACCTGCACTGGAATTCCGCCCTTTGAATGAGCAGAGAATAATAAAGAGGAGCAATTCTGGAGCATACCAACTGCACCACAGGGAACAAATAATGGTTCTCCTTGATCTAGACGGGACTTTTAACTCTTGAATGCCCAGAGGTCTCCAATAACACAGTGTGGTTTAAAGCACCATTTAAATTAATTAGAATGTGGAGAATTTTTAGCTGCCCCCTTTGGTGCAGTAACTTTGATCCAGAAGTACTTCTATTTTCCTTCTGTATATGGCCCTAAGTTTGTGTACGAAAACCTTAAAGCGGAACTTTCACTCTCTCTCTAAAGTCGCCCTCCAATAATTAGACATATGGCGACTAGCTTCATAATAGTGCTATTAAGTCTCATAAGTACCCGGTTCTGAAGTAATCCTTAGTCTTCGGAGACCGGAAGCCAGGCATCAGCGCAGACATCTTGTCTTAGAGACGTCTGCACACCTGCGCTGTCAGTCCTGGTCTCCTCTAGGAGCAGGGCCGGACTGGAAATAAAAAGCAGCCCAGGGAAAAAATGTATTGGCCACTACCATGCAGCTGGTGTCTCCAGAGTGTGGTGGTTATGCTGAGTACCGCGCAGTCTTCTGTTTCAGTTTCAATCAGATGGCTCCGCACTGTCTCCACATGTACTTCTGTTCTGGGTTCACTGAAGCCACCTCAGTATGCACGGAAGTACAAGTGGAGGCAGTGTGGAGTTATCAGCTTCACGCTGGAAATGGAAGACTGCACAGGACCCAGCATAACCACTATCTACATAAAACAGAACTGGGGGTCAGCAAGATATATATTAAAAAAAAATGTTTTCTAGCTCACCCGTTTCTGCACCCTCCGCTGCAGCCTTATGCTAGCGGGGGGCCCAGTCTGGAGCAATGTTAAGGGGCCGCGGACCCCTGAAATTAAACTATTTTTGGCGTAGTGGCTGTACAGCCCGGCCCCAGATGCTGCAGCCCACCAGTAAATTTACTGGCATCCCAGTGGGCCAGTCCGGCCCTGTCTGGGAGGCATTGCCCTGTACCTTAAGGCACCAGAAAGGACTGACAGCGCAGGTGCGCAGACAGCACTAAAGCAAGAAGCCTGGCCTTCAGTCTCAGAAGAATAACAGTTATTTCAGAACCGGGTAATTATGAGAGATAATAGCACCATTATGAAGCTAGTCACCATATGCCTAATTATTGGAGGGCGACTTTATAAAGGGTTACATCTTACTGCTTTTCTACTGCCATTAAAGGGATAGTAATACTTCATTTTAACTTTATTTTATTTTGTAGGCATTAAAAAAACATGAAGAATGATATAAGTCTTATCTCTGAAACCTTTATGGTTTAAGAGATATTCACAAACAAAGTTTCCCCCCCCCTGTTCAACCAGATCAGAAGGGAGGTGCCCAGGTAGACTGCAGAGAGGGACAATCTTCAATTAAGATAATGGAAAAAGCTGAAAAACTTGTCAAGAGGGGAAGGGCTTTCATTGTTCTCATAGGAAGAAGATTGTCCCCTTCTGTTATCTGTACTGTCATACAACCAGACTCACATCTGAGAAGAGTTGGCTTACACTAGGTAAAAGGGGCGGGGAGGGGAACTTTGCTTGTGAATATCTCATAAACCATAAAGGTTTGAGAGATAAGACTTATATCATTCTTCATGTTTTTTTAATGCCTACAAAATAAAATAAAGTTAAAACGAAGTATTACTATCCCTTTAAGAATAAAGTACATATAAATGTCAAACTGTTATCTTTTGTTTGATTAATCTGCACAGACTGACCTATCTAGGCATGAAGCACACAACACCTTGACTTATCTTGAGGGGATACTCTCTGAATTGATCTCCGAGCGCTTCTCTCCTATTGCTTCAAGGGAGATTTCAGCGGCAAGATGTCAAAGGGCTCTTAAGATAAAGGCGTATAAAAATGGTACATGCTTTAAGAATGGAAAGCTTATCATTGCTGGAACGTTTCTTGAGGTAAGTGCCAATTAGCCAAAGAGCTAGAAAAGCTCTTTAGTTAAATCTCATCAGGTATAAATATGGTGTTTGAAGACATAGGAAACACCATTTACTAAAGACTCAATTCCAAAAGAACCTCTTTGAAACAATTAATGTGAGTAGGCTTTATAGGGATAGTATTGCCATTTTTTTAATAACATGAATCTTGTAGACATTAAAAAATAAACCTAAATGCCCCCGGTCCCATCTCTCAAACCTTTATGGTTTGAGAGATATTCGGCACCAACGTTCCCCCCTCTCTCTCCCTTCCCTGACGTCAGCGCTCTAGCTGACTGCAGGGGAATCCTGGCCGTCAGCTAGAGCGCTGACGTCAGGGAAAGGGGAGGGAGGAGGGAACTTTGGTGCCAAATATATCTCAAACGATAAAGGTTTGAGAGATAGGACTGGGGGCATTTAGGTTTATTTTATAATGGCTACAAGATTCATGTTAGTAAACAAATGGCAATACTATCCCTTTAAGAAATATTTGAAAACCAGAAGGGAGCTTAGTAGTTGGAACTGCAGACCTTTATCCATGTACTCAGTTGGCCCTGGGGTTTGAGCTCCATGATTAGAAAGACCATGTTACTTAAATAGGAGAACTTGATGTAAGCACAGAAATCAGGCAAAGCCAAACCAAGGTAAGGTAGTATAACAAAGGAGCAGAGATTAGACACAGTCAGGTCAAGCAGGAGTCAGAACCAGAAAGGAGGATCAGACATAGTCAAATAGATTATAGGTGTTATTACCAGGGAGCAGAGGTTTATTACCTGGGAGCAGAAAGCAGGCATAGTGAAACACAGCAAAAGTCATAGCCAGAAGTGTAGTCAAATAGAGCAGGGATCTTATTACCAGGGAGCGGAGAGTAGTCACAGTCAGGATCAAGCCAGGTTCAGTAAACAGAAGACGATCAGAAGCACAAAGAAAGGAATGCTAGATCAATAGAGTTAACCACAATAATCTGACAAACAGGAAGTGCAAAGGACTAGTTTATAAAGGACATAAGGTTGAAGCCAGAAGGTTCTGGAAGATGCTAGACTGCTGGATTTCCCAGGATTGATAGGATAACTTTACACTGATGACAGATGCTGTCCAGCATCCAAGTGAGCAGAGCTGCTCACTTCTATAGGACTTTACAGTTTGGGACATATCTCTGCAACTGCTCCGCATAGGGTGGTCAGAGATGGCTCATTGTGTTCCTTTTCCCTTGCTCTGTCTTCCGGTCAACATTCTGGGGATGTTGGGGGCTTTAGGGGGCTTCGAGCACTGTTGGGGGTACTCTGTCAGCGAAACTACGTTTCCCATGAGCGCCAGCTTCGCACTCTTGTTTCTGATTGGCTCCCTTCGCGGCAGCCATTTTGTGTATTCGCAGATCGAGTATCCTACACAGAGCTTGAATTGTCCTTCTCTCCTCCGCAGCTTACCCCTTTTCCTATCAGGTAAGTCTTAATGTAGTGTTTCTGGGGTGCATTAATTATCATTCATGCTTTATTGTGGGTGTTTGATACTTTGACCGTTTTGACTCTGTGAGAATGCCTACTCTGTTAGACCTTGGGTCTAAACCTAAGACTAAGGACACTGGGGTGTCTGTGTCCCCCATTGCCCATTGTTCCTCATGTCACTCAGGGTTGCCTAGAGAATACTCAGGTCATGTTTGCCCTTCCCCTGAATCCCCTGCTGGGGCCTCTAGCCATGCACTAGAGCCAATATGGATGCAAGAGTTTTAGGCTACTACCAGGGACCTCCGGTCCACCTTACAACTGCTTCCATCCACTTTACAGGGGGTCTTCACTTCGTTGCAGACCCTCGCCCCCATCAGATCTTCCCTGCCTAAACCACCGGGTGTACCTGTTGTGTCTGATTCCTCTGTGGAGGAATTATTGGGGGACTCTGATGATGATGACTGTTCAGCTGTTCCTTCATCTCTGTTTTTTGGGGACCCCTTTGAGACGGACCCCATTCCCTCAGCTGAGGGCCTGATCAGGGCTGTGTTGTCCACCCTGAACATTCCCTTGGTGCAGGAGGCGTCTTCTGACCCCTCTGATGTTTTCCAGGAGCCTATTAGTCCCCATGCCTGCTTTCCACCTAATCCCACCCTTGACCGCTTGGTGTCAGAGGAGTGGAAATTTCCAGACAAGAAACCTTCTGTGTCTAAAAAGTTTGCTAAACTTTATCTGTTTTCTGAAATGGCCCTTACTCAGTGGGTTCATGCCCCTAATGTGGATGCCCCAGTGTCCAGGCTTTCTAAACCAACTGCCTTGCCAGTGGCTGACATTTCTGCTCTTAAAGACTGGACTGACAAGAAGCTTGAGACTTCTCTCAAGGCTATTTTTGCGACTGCGGGCTCTGCCCTTCGCCCTACCTTTGCTGCTGCATGGGTAACTAGGGCTGTGCCTGTTTGGACTGCTCAATTCTGCTGTCCATCAGGGAGCCACTACTTTTGACATGTTGCGTCTTCTCGCTAACATTGCTGATGCTCAGCATTATGTCTCTGCTGCCTTGTTTGATGCTGTTCATATGGTAGCCAGGGCATCTAAGATGTCTGTGGTAGCCAGACGGGCTCTTTGGCTTAAGATCTGGTCAGCTGACACGGCCTCTAAGAAGGCTCTCCTGTCTTTGCCTTTTCAGGGTTCTTCCCTGTTCAGGCCTGAACTTAAGGATCTCATCAATGAGGCCACTGGAGGGAAAAGTTCTCACCTGCCAGTGGTCCTAAGGAAGAAGTCACCTGTTAAAAGGAATCGGCTTTTTCATTTCTTTCAAGCAGACTCGCTCCAAGTGACCCAGGTGGTCCCTCAGATTCCGCATTCCTCATCCAAGCCTAAGCTGCAATGGAGAGCCAAGTCTTCCACAAAGCCAAAGGCTTCCAAACCTTCTTCTGCATGACTCACCGAACTCGGGTCCCCACCCGCAGGTAGGTGGCCACCTACGCCACTGCCTCTCAGCTTGGCAGGCCTCTGTGGTGGACCCATGGGTTTTACAGGTGGTGGCCTCGGGATACAGAATTCCCTTCACCTCCCTTCCTCCTCCAAGGACCTTTGTTTCTTGTTCTCCCTTGGGAGCAGAAAAGAGACACCTTTTCGAAGAAGCTATACAGGCCTTTCTGGACAAGGCGGTCCTGGAGCCAGTTCCCCCTCAGGAGAGGAGCTTGGGATTCTATTCCAACCTCTTTGTGGTTCCCAAAAAGGATGGGGGCTATCGTCCCATCTTGGATCTGAAGGACCTCAACTCCTTTGTGGTCAGGTCCCAGTACCGCCAGAAGTCTCTGCACACAGTGATAGCTGCCATGTCTCCTGGGGATTTTCTGGCCTCTCTGGACAATCAAGTTGCCTATCTGCACATCACCATTCATCCAGAGAGTCGGCAGTATCTCCACTTTGCCTGCGACCAAGGGCATTTCCAGTTCTCTGCCCTCCCTTTTTGGCCTGACCACGGCTCCACAAGTGGTCTCCGGAAGAATCTCTCGATCCCATTAATGTCTTGGAGCTTCGGGCAATATTTCATACCCTACATCACTGGACACTAGACAACGTTCTGGCAGACTTCCTTAGTCGACACACAGTGGACAGTGGGGAGCTGCATCCAGAGGTGTTCAACCTCATCATCCATCAGAGGGGTCTACCATTCATCGACCTGATGGCAGCCAGAAACAACAGAAAGGTTCCAACCTTCTGCTCTCTCTGTGCGGATCTCATGGCTCTGGCAGTGGATGCCTTATTGATCCCGTGGATGTTTCCTCTGGCTTACATCTTCCCTCCTGTTCCTCTGTTGACCAGAGTTCTTCAGAAGCTGCGACTGGAGTGCTGCCCAGTCATTCTGATTGCTCCATACTGGCCATGACAAGCTTGGTTTCCAGAGCTCCTGGACCTCTCTTTGTCAGAACCTCTTCCACTTCCTCCCTGTCCAGATCTTCTTCTATAGGGTTACCTCTGGAAAGAAGATGTTCATCGTCTGGCTTTGACTGCTTGGAGATTGAATCCTCAGTTTTGAAGAAGAAAGGATTTTCTTCTGGGGCGGTGGCTACTATGCTTAGTGCCCAGAAGCCTGTTTCATCTAAGGCCTACCATCGGGTTTGGTCTACCTTCCTGGCTTGGTGTGCTGACAGAGACCTGTCTCAGGATTTTGACCTTCCTACAGTTCTTTCCTTCCTACAGGATGGTGTGGATAAGGGTCTCAGCCTGACTTCTCTCAAGGTTCAGACTTTTGCGCTCTCTGTCCTTTTTCAAAGGCGTCTTGCTATCATTCCTGATGTCAAGGTTTTCTTCCAGGGTGTTGCTCACACCCGTCCGGTCTTTAAGTCCACTGCTCCTCAGTGGGGTCTTAACCTGGTCTTGGGAGTACTCCAGCATCCTCCCTTTGAGTCTTTGGCTACCATTCCTCTACGTCTGCTGACGTGGAAGATGGCCTTTCTCCTGACTATAGTTTTTGTTTGCCGAGTTGCGGAGCTGCATGCCTTTGTCTT
This sequence comes from Rhinophrynus dorsalis, assembly GCA_037306005.1. Taxonomy (NCBI): domain Eukaryota; kingdom Metazoa; phylum Chordata; class Amphibia; order Anura; family Rhinophrynidae; genus Rhinophrynus; species Rhinophrynus dorsalis. The sequence goes on from CM074722.1 coordinate 455,536,139, forward strand.
GTAAACCACCCTTTCTGGTTTTCCACAAGGACAAGGCGGTGCTTCGCGCCTCCCGAGAGTTTCTCCCGAAGGTTGTGTCTGAGTTCCACATCAATCAGTAGATTGTGGTTCCTTCCTTCTGTACTAACTCTTCTTCTGACAAAGAGAGAGATCTTCATCTGTTGGATGTTGTGCGTTGTCTCAAGTTCTATGTGCATTGCACTGAGTCCTTGAGGCAGTCTGACACTCTGTTTGTCATTCCTGAGGGTCCTAGGGCAGGGAAGCCTGCTTCCAAGGTTACCATTGCTTCTTGGGTCAAGTCCACGATTCGTAAGGCTTATGAACTTCAGAAGAAGCCTGTTCCCTTCAGGGTCACGGCTCATTCTACAAGGTCTATTGGGGCTTCTTGGGCCTACAAGAACTAGGCCTCAGCTGATCAGTTTGTGCAAGGTGGCCACTTGGTCATCTGTGCACACCTTTTCTAAACACTATCGTGTGGATGTGCTGGCATCGGCTGATGCCAGTTTTGTAAGGAAGATCCTGGAGGCAGCCTTGCCTGTCTAGGATCTCCTTGGTTTCTCAGTACTCTTTCATTTTTGATCCCTGTCGGCTCTAGGTCAGCGTGCTGTGTAACAGTTCATGGGGTTTGTTTTACCCCTTTTCAGTGTCCGTTGACACTTTGCAGTTAGTGTTGAGCTAATTATGATCTGTAGGTTCATTGGTGCTCTGGTGACTTCGGGGGCCTGCGCCTGGTCCTTGCCTTTCTTCCGGCCCTGGGGAACTTAATGGTTGGACATCCCAAAGTTACCAGTAACCTGTATTGAATGACATAGAAAATAGGATTTTAGTGTTACCTGTTAAGTCCTTTTCTTTTAGTCCATACAGGTTACTGGTCTCCCACCCTGTCAAGGGACCATGCTTGGGGCATCTGCGGCAGAACGTGGGGATCCTTTCGGGTTCATGATCACAGGAGTATTCCTTTACCTTCTTACTATGTAGTCAATAGTTAGTCTGCAATCTTACTGGTTGGGGATTGGCTAGCTGCAGGCGAAGGAGAGGAGGTAGGCTCCACCCAGCAGTCACTTCTCAGAATTGTTCCTGCCTATTAAAGGAACTGATTGCCTACCCCAAAGTTACCAGTAACCTGTATGGACTAAGAGAAAAGGATTTAACAGGTAAGACTAAAATCCTCAATAGACATGATTCTTATCGGCTAATTGTCTTTATGAGACTTTACACTTTAACTAACTACAAAATAAAGTATATAGACATACCCGACTGCTTTTTGAAATACAACTGCATTGGTAAGTCCTTCTGTTAAATGAAAATCCACTCATTCCTATGATTTAGTTCCCCTTTAAAGTTCTTCATTTAGTGTATTGGTGTGCATAATTTTATGTAAACATTTGGCTGTTAAGCTGTTGTTGGACTACAGCCGTTATTGTCCTTAGCCAGCCTCCAGTTTGTGGTTGACTACAATTTCCATAATCCCTAACTTGTCTTTTTTGCAAGTACACTTTGTAGACCATTCCAAAGAAGTAGCTCTTTTTCAAGATCACGATCTCGGCTCTGCCTCTGCCGGTCCCAGAACCAGATTCCCCTGCAGTCAGTTAGAGCGCTTACGTCAGGGAAAGGGGAGGGAGGGGGGAACTTTCACAGCGAACATCTCTCAAACCATTAAGGTTTGAGAGATGGGACTTTGGGCATTTAGTTTCATTTTTTAATAGCTACAATATTCACTTGTTTCCTTTTTTGACAATACTGTCCCTTTAACGTTCAGACAGCTGTGATGGTCCTTGCACATCAGTGGTTTTAAAGGGTTAAAGGAATAGTACATTTTAACCCTTTGAGTGCCAGAGGAGTATGCAATGCATTAAGGAATAGTATATTTTTAAACCGTTGAGTACCAGAGGGGTATGTAACACATTGCAAAGCAATGCGTTGCATACACCTCTGGCACTCAGAGGGTTAATAGAAAACCATTACATGCAAAAAACGTGTAGTGTAGGCTGCAGTGATTATTACTGGTGTGTTGCTTCCCATGTGGCAATACATGTATTTATATGTCCGTTTTTAAATGATCCAGCAACCCTAACAGTCTGAGCAGAATTGTAAACAGTCAGCTATACTGCCTGTGTGCCAACCAGTATTATTTTATTACACTGAAATGGGACCATATGCTTATACTCAAACTCACCTCCCAACATTTCATATGACCAAAGAAGGGCACTTTTGTTTCAGATGACGTTGCTTGGGGGCATAGCTGGTGGGTGGAACATAACCTTTAATTTATAGTTTATTTCATGACCTATTGACACATCTTTGTGAAATGGAATAAATAGTTTAGAGCAAGACAAAGTATTTTATTTATCGTAAACACATATATTCAAGTTTATGCATTAATGTGAGTTTTATTGCTGTAGAACAATATGATACACTTATATACACACCACACAGTCTGATCTCCTAAACACAGGGACACCAGGGTGATACACTTCTATACACACCACACAGTCTGATCTCCTAAACACAGGGACACCAGAGTGATACACTTCTATACACACCACACTGTCTGATCTCCTAAACACAGGGACACCAGGGTGATACACTTCTATACACACCACACTGTCTGATCTCCTAAACACAGGGACACCAGGGTGATACACTTCTATACACACCACACAGTCTGGTCTCCTAAACACAGGGACACCGGGGTGATACACTTCTATACACACCACACAGTCTGATCTCCTAAACACAGGGACACCAGGGTGATACACTTCTATACACACCACACAGTCTGATCTCCTAAACACAGGGACACCAGGGTGATACACTTCTATACACACCACACTGTCTGATCTCCTAAACACAGGGGCACCAGGGTGATACACTTATATACACACCACACACTCTGATCTCCTAAACAGAGTGACACCAGGGTGATACACTTCTATATACACAACACAGTCTTATCTCCTAAACACAGGGACACCAGGGTGATACACTTATATACACACCACACAGTCTGGTCTCCTAAACACAGGGACACCAGGGTGATACACTTATATATACACCACACAGTCTGATCTTCTAAACAGAGGGACACCAGGGTGATACACTTCTATACACACCACACAGTCTGATCTCCTAAACACAGGGACACCAGGGTGATACGCTTCTATACACACTACACAGTCTGATCTCCTAAACACAGGGACACCAGGGTGATACACTTATATACATACCACACAGTCTTATCTCCTAAACACAGGGACACCAGGGTGATACACTTCTATACACACTACACAGTCTGATCTCCTAAACACAGGGACACCAGGGTGATACACTTATATACACACCGCACAGTCTGATCTCCTAAACACAGGGACACCAGGTTGATACACTTATATACACACCACACAGTCTGATCTCCTAAACACAGGGACACCAGGGTGATACACTTCTATACACACCACACAGTTTGATCTCCTAAACAGAGGGACACCAGGGTGATACACTTCTATACACACCACACAGTCTGATCTCCTAAACACAGGGACACCAGGGTGATACACTTCTATACACACCACACAGTTTGATCTCCTAAACAGAGGGACACCAGGGTGGGAAAGAGAGACACTAAAGGGGACACTTGGGTGGTATGTAACCCAATACCTCCTAAAGAAGGACATTTGGGAGGTATGTACCCCTAATATCTCCTAAAGGGGACACTTGGGAGGTATGCACCCCAGTACCTCCTAAAGAGGGACACTTGGGAGGTATGGGCCCCTAATATCTCCTACAGAGGACACTTGGGAGGTATGGACCACTAATTTCTCCTAAAGAGGACACTTGGGAGGTATGTACCCCAATACCACCTAAAGAGGGACACTTGGGAGGTATGTACCCCAATCCTTTCTAAAGAGGAACACTTGGGAGTTATGGACCCCTAATATCTCCTAAAGAGGACACTTGGGAGGAATGGATCCATAATATCTCCTAAAGGGGACACTTGGAAGGTATGTACCCCTATTATCTCTTAAAGAGGGACACTTGGGAGGTATGTACCCCTAAAATCTCTTAAAGAGGGACACTTGGGTGGTATGCGGAAGTAAGTTCCTATACACTAACTATGTTTAATTGTATCTTATCTGTTGCACTGTAGTTACTTTGTCTGTCTGTCTGTCTGTCTGTCTGTCTATCTATCTATCTATCTATCCATCCATCCATCCATCTGACAGTCTGTCTATTCATAGTAAAACTTTACTATTTATTTAATTTTGTGAGTAGGATCTGCGGTTTTAATGGATGTCTGCTAATAATGCAATGTGACATTTATCTGTTCATGTATTTGTTGATCTTCCAGTTGCTTGCCATGTGCACAAAGGAACTGAACCTTCCTAGACCAGCCAGCAAGCTGTACACTATTGATGGCACCATGATCCTTACATTGTCCAGCCTGGCTGCTTGGGCTGTGAATGATTTCTTCAAACACCACGATGAGCAAATCAGACACAAAACAAGTAACAGCGACAAGACAGGTCACTTACTAATGTTGTCTATACATTTCTTGGTTTGTGAATTCCTTGGTATTATTTGAAAAAGTTGACAAAAAGTATGAAAGAAAAGTGGAGGAATTTGGGGGCAAACCAGCCTGACCATAAAGTTCTTATATCCCCATTGATTTAAATGGATCTTTTAACTGCTTGAATGCTGGAGAGGGTTTTAACACATTAAAGGAATTTAAAGGTCTATTTAAATCAATGAGAATTTTTATTTGTTATTTATTATGAAGTTGGTTTACCCCCAAATTGCGCCAAGTTTCCCATATATATAAGACACAGTTGGCTTTATATACAGAAGAAAAGACATGCAATTTTGGGGCAGAAGCGTAACTAGAAGCCTCCGGGCCCTGGTGCAAGAAGTGCCATGGCCCCCCCGAACACATTTCCCCCCCCTCAACCACATTGCCCCCCAGTCTCCACAATGCGCCTCAATCTCCAAAATGCCCCCATCTTCTACCTCCCTGTTGGTTCAGTGGAGTGGCAGGAGAAACATCTGCAAAGGTTAAGCTCCTGTGCAGTCCTCTTCAGTAATGCTGAGCGCTGGGAGATGATGTCATCTCCCAGCGCTCTGCATTACTAGAGTGCCGGAGGGAGATAGCAAGTGTGACCCCTATAGTTACGCCACTCTTTTGAGGCAAACCAACACTACCATAGGGCACAATTAAAAATGCCCCAATTTTCCACTGATTTAAACTAAGCTTTTTAACCCCTTTGAATGCATCTTTAACATTCACGATGGTAAAAGGCCCATTTAAAGGGACACTATCACCTAAAAACTACATTGGCGATTTCAAAATCACATAAATGTTGTATTAGCTATTTTATTATTTAGAAAACGATTTTTAACTTATTTAGAGTTATAAATTATGCTAGTTAAAGCATTTCATGTCTTGGCCCGACATAACCACTCCCACTCACTGACATATCCCTTTCAATGCATTGCTGAGCGGTGTCAGTGAATGGAGGAGGTAATGTATGGCTGAAACAGGAAGTTCCTACACAACGGCTCAAAAATGTTTTCTAAAATATAGATGGCTGAACTATTTTAGGCGATATTGCACCTTTAATACAACTGGAATTTCCATAGTATGATAGAATATTAAATATACTAGTTTTAAAGCCTGTGTACATGGGCCAACACTGGTGGCGCTGCAGTCATGCGCAGTACTGACTGCAGCGCCGAAGCTGATACAGAGTGGGGTGCTCCTAATTTAGACCGTAGTCCTTTCTGTGCACAGATGGTCCCAGGAATGTGCGCACAGAGAACTCCGGTCTGAATTCGGAGCACCCCGCTCCGTATCAGCTGCGACGCGGGCAGTCTCTACCGCGCACAACTGCAGCACGGACAGCTGTCTCTACTGCGCATGACAGCTTCTGACAAATATCCTTAGCGAATTATAATATAGGATATGGTATTAGATGTGCTAGTTTTCACCATGCTAGAGGAAACAATGGAGGAGATTTATAAAAGTGAAGTTAATCGAAAAGAAGTAATAAAATGTCTGATTGTCATTGGTAGTTATAAAACATAACACAGGCTAGCACATTTTTTTTTATGTCATAAGGAAGTTTGTAAAAAGTGGTACAGCGAATTTATAAAGAAACGTCTCTATTTGCGATAATTTAGCGACAGAATTTTCGTCAAATATTTAAGGCCTTGTCTGACCTGTTCTTATTTTTGTGGCCAGCACATTTGTAAACGTACCTAGAATACGTTATAAATACCAACAATCATAATAAGGAATAAGGACATTTTAAGGATCCATTCACAAATAAGAACAAGAACACTTTTTATAAATCTCCCCTTATATGTCCCTTGCACTGCTCACTTCCTGTCATGCCTTCCTCATTACATACAGCCACTCACCAAGGGAGTGGGGAGAAAATGGCATCCCTCAGACTGAAAAAAAACCACATGCAATATCATATATTTGAAGTCCAGTTAAGGTATGAAAACATTTGTATCTATATAGGAGAATATTACATCATATTCTTTCATCACTTTTCCCCCTACTTAAGTAAGGTAGCTGTTTCTCAAAACTGTAATTGAAATGTGTTGGTTACTATAGAATTAAAATTTGCTGTTATAAGCTTCTAAAGTTCTGGATTTGCATTTGATACAATAAAGTCTATATTAACAAATGTATTCTTTCACATCAGAAAAATTTGCATTTTATTGTTTTCCTTTCCTGTATTCAATTTAAATGTTTAGATGAGCCAACAATTGAGGAGAAATCAGCAATAACACATGTTAGTCCAGAAGACTTGAATAATATGGATGAATATGTGCTTTCAATTATCCTGAGAAATCCTATTGAAGTCTGGGTATCCTGTGGTGAACCTTTCCTTTCTCTGCATGGTAAGACAAACTACAGATTCCACATGTACAACACCTCCGAAAACAATGCTAGTTTTTAGGATTACCTTGCTTGATCACAGATGGGTAAATAATGGCTCAGTCATTGTGATTGATATACCTGTGGTTAATCAGGGATATCCATAAAACCGTACCTGTTGGTGTGTCCTGAGGACTGGAGCTAGGAATCACTGTGATTGAGCATGTATTAAAGGGCAACTATGACTCGATTGTGTCCTATTTGTCAGTTTGCTCACAGAGGAGCTGGGTTGATGAAGCAGTGTCTGCATGATGACCCCAGAGGACCAACAATTCACTGAAAAGACACATACATTATTTCCCCACAGCTCCTGCAAGAGCAGGTGAAATCGAATGACTAATGTTCCATAGTTCAATCCAGGAGCGTAAACAAAGGGGTGCAGAGGGTGCAGTTGTGCTGGGGACCATCATCCAAGAGGGCCCCATCTGCCTCAGGGTCCAATAAGTTCCAGTTATACATCTGACAATATTAAAATTTACATCAATAGTAATTTGGGCAATTGTTGTTTATTCCCTGTGGTACAGATGGGTTGCTCCAGAATTTCTTCACTTACTTTTTGTAGATATTGTCTCCACTTAAACCAGATGTGCTGGAACCATGGTTAATCTAGAGTGCGGGTGTGTGTGTGTGTCTATGTGCCTGGATCTATTTGTATGTGTGTGTGCATGTGTGTTGTATGTTTGAGTGTGTTTGTATAGCAAGAAGACCTGATGGTAGATGGACCAGACAAATTTTGGAATGGATTCCACTCGATATTAGATGCCCAAGAAGAGGACCAACGACAAGCTGGATAGATGAAATGACCAAATTTGTCGGTACACAGTGGAAACAAAAGGCACAGGACCGAAGTTGATGGAGGCTTGCTGAGGAGGCCTTCATTCTGCAGTGGATCGACAACTGCTGAAGATGATGATTTTACTCCACATGCCTGGGTGCACTTCAAACGATAAATCATACATACATAAGTCAATGGAGAATAGATGGCACTCACAGGGTCTTTTGAAGAAAAGACGAGTAGTTTATTAGAATCAACATTTCGGCTATATTGCACAGCCTTTATCAAGACTGATCTTGATAAAGATCAATTTATCTGCCAATTCTGATCTGATGGTACTGCTGGACATCTTCTGATTGTGAAGGGAAGTAAGCATCATGTGTCTTTCATCTGCTGCCCTAAGTTTCCTTGGCCGACCACTGCGTCTACAGTCCTCACCGTTGCCTGTTTCTTTGTGCTTCTTCAAAAGATCTTGGACAGCACACCTGGAAACCCCTGTCTGCCTTGAAATTTCTGGCTGGGAGAGACCTTGCAGCATAACTACCTTATGTCTTGTTGCTGTGCTCAGTCTTGCCATGGGGTATGACTTTTGACATTAAACTGTCTTCAGCAACCTAACCTTGTTAGCTGAGTTTAGCTGTTCCTCACCCAGGTTTATTCCTCCTACACAGCTGTTTCTGTTTCAGTTAATAATAGTGTTTCAACCGACATATTAAATTGATGATCATTAGCACCTGTTTGATATAATTGTTTAATCATACACCTGACTATATGTCTACAAAATCCCTGACTTTGTGCAAGTGTACCTTGAAGAATTGATGCTGTTTTGAAGGCAAAGGGTGGTGACACCAAATATTGATTTGATTTAGATTGTTAATTGATAAAAATAAACTATTAACGTCTATTTTTGAAAGCATTCTCACTTTGCATCATTTTTTCACACCAGACTTTTGCACAGTACTGTATATATATATATATATATATATATGTATGTCTGTGTGAGTGTGTGCGTATATATGAAAAATAAAAGTGATCTCCAATAACTTTTGAAAGATGAAGTCTAGCAGCTGTAAATAGAACCAGTTTGTTTTGCGCAATGTATTATAAGACCTGTGTGTCTTTTTTTATTAAAGCTTTGCAGAAATCAGAAAAACAGGAGAAAATGCACTGGCTACAGAAGGAGAAGATTTTGACTGACTTGAATACGATGAAGCACAAAATGAGACACTTACAAGGTAATCTGATCACCTGAATCATACTGAAGAGAAGTTACAGATAATGCTCCCCCATTTGTATTTATACATGTGGTGCAGTATTTGCTATCCTTAGTATTAAATATAATTCCACATTTTTGAAATAGTGTCAAAGGCAGGGCTGGACACCTTGAGGTGCCTTGAAGCCCCCAGCTTTGCAATGCATTGCATACCCCTCTGGCACTCAAAGGGTTAAACAAACATTAATGTGAGTTTTATTGCTGTGGAGCAATGTGATAGACTTATCTCCTTAAAAAAAAGAGGGACAGAGAGATTTGGGTCTCAAACAGGGACTGTCCCTCCCAAAGAGGGACACTTGGGAGGTATGGGGTTCACATTGAATTAATCTGTAGCAGGGCAGGAATGTGTTTTGTCTTTGTTTTGTTTTTAATATGAGGTCTGTGGATGGTCCATTCATTCCTTGCTGTGCTTCATATTTCATTCACGTGGGTTTTTTTTGTGTATGTGTATATATATATATATACACATATATATACAAAGGCTGCAGTGGTAGCTGAAACATCGATTCCAATAAAATGTAACTTCATTTGAACCATCACACAAGACCCTGTGAGTGTCATTTCTTTTCATGAACTGTATGTATCAATCTTTTCTTTTGATGTGCACCCAAGTGATATCCCTTCTCCAATTCCAATGTTATTCTATGGAGCCTATGCACTAAGATCTCTCCCAACTGAGAAATCGTAGTGCATAGGCCCTGTAGATTAACATAGGAAGTGGAGAAGTGATATCACTGGAGAAATTGGGGGGGATTCACTAAGCGGTGATAGAGAGGTGATAGAGTGGAGATGACTTCTCCAGTGATATCACTTCTCCAATTCCTATGTTATTCTTCAGAGCTTATTCACTAAGATCTCCAAAGATGATGAAATCTTAGTGAATAGACTCCATAGAATAACATAGGAAATGGAGAAGTGATAAACTGGAGAAGTCATCTCCATTTTATCACCTCTTTATCACCTCTTAATGAATTTACATAATTGTGCAACAAAAGGAGTGGTGTATTTAATTACATGTGAGGAATGCCTAGTGTTACCACAGTTCCATTCTGCCATTCGGGGACATGTGGTCACCCTAGTCCCGTGGCTGAGGCTCCCGCCGGCGCTGACCATCTTTCTGAGGCTGACACAGAGTATGAGTTCCCAGTGAGAACTCTTACTCTGTGTCAGACTCAGAAAGAAGGTCAGTGCCGGTGGGAGCATCAGCTGCGGTACTCAATCGCATCGCCAGCATGCCTGCACCATCTAAGCTGTCTCTCACTCACCAGTCCAGCCAGCCAATGAAATGCATTTGCTATATGGTCCTCATTGGCTGGCTCAGCCAGCCAATGGGGACCATATAGCAAATACATTTCATTGGCTGGCTGGACTGGCGAATGTTGCTCCATTCCAGGACTCTTTGTGGTCCCGGTGGGGGGTGACCCAGGATGCGGGACACAGATCCCCAATAAGGGACAGTTCCGGGAATTCCGGGACGTGTGATCACCCTAGGAATGCTACATGCAATATGTAGGAAAGACCACCAGACCCCTTTTGTCTGCAGATGACTAAACACTTCAGTGATATTAGGGGAATGGGTTTTAGATCTAATATTGCATCACACTTCAAGGAGAGACATGATGGTAACTTGCAAGTTTTTTCAGTGCAAGAAATAGAACGTGCCTCTTTAGCGGTTAGTGGGGGAGACCTTGTTGGTAAACTTTTGAGATGGGACGCGTTTTGGACTTTCGCATTGTGTACAAGACACCCAACTGGCTTTAATAAGGCCTATGATGTGTCATGTTACACGTAGTCAATGTTTTTGATGGCTACTCTCTGTTGACCATTAAAGGTAAAATATTTATTTAGTTGGAATAGAGCGGAGCAAGTAGCTAGATCATTAACTTTGACTCTAAATTAATGATTGCTTGAAAAAATAGTCTCTGTTTTAGAAATATCTTTCATGTTTCATTGTATAAAGAACGCCAAGGTAAATGTGTTTCTTGGACAATTCGATTGTATATTCGGAATCTGTATTTTGGATATCTTCATGGTTTTTGAATTCTTTTGAATGTTTTTATTTATAAGTTTCAGTGTATTCATAATGGTATATTCCCTCTGGTGAATGAACAAAAAAAGATATTTAATTGGCATTGACAAGCCATACGTGAGTAAGCGATCCACATTTGTTCTGTTCTAGAGGGAGTTAACCATAGATCTCTAGTTGTAACCCCTTAGTGTTTTAGCTTCATTTTGTTGTGTGGAAGCGTACTTGCAGTCTCAATTTTTTGAGCTGCGGTGTGTATACACATATAATTATACTAACTTAATTTAAGGTTGGTTTCTGCAGTGTTGTGAGGCTTCAGGGGTTTGATAGACCCAACGTTTTAAAGTGGGGAATTTGAAGTATTGTACATGCTTGCAAACTAGTAAGTTTGTTCTGGTGTCAAGAATGAATTCCTCACAGGAAGATAAGGGAGGGTTAACCTTCAACCCGCAGAGGTACTTGGGAGGCTGCAGTATGCCCATGTTTTGGTAATTGGTTACCGGAAGCTACATAAGGGTGTTTGGCATTGCAATAAGCTTAGGGTCACGACTAAGCATCTACATACGCGAAACGCGTTGATCTGTTTGCTCACACCTGCTCATGAAGACGTATCACGGTCTGTACAATTATAATCTCTTTGGATACTTTTTCTACCTATATGTTGCAAATTTGGAATTAAATAAAGACATTGTTGATTTTATTGGATACGCAGTGTCTGAAGGCTTTATGTTAGTGCAGCCGCACGGTTGTTTGTCTGTATGTACTCAAAGGTTTTGTAGGTCAGACTGAGATGGAAACTTAACCAAGGGCCACGTACTGCTAAGTCATGCAATAAAAAAAGCGTTATTGTGGTACATTTTGAAGCAAATTAAGAGCATTATAAGAAGACGATTAAAACTTACATTTATTTGAACGGATCTTTAACCATTTGAGTGCCGGAGAGGTACGCAATGCATTGCTCTGCACTGGCACTCAAAGGGTTAAACCATTTCGATGTGAAAGAGGTATCTAATGTATTAGGTTGCAGTGTTTTAGATAACTCTCTGGCACTCAAAGGGTTAAACGTTTGATTGCTAGAGCGGTCTCCAACTCATTGCTTTGCAATGTATTGGAGACCTTTCTAGCACTCAAGGGGTTAAAACCAAACCAGTTAAATCAACGGCAGCTTGCAGACTGTTAATTTCTCCCTCTTATGGTGAAGCTGATTTGATCCAGAATTGCACCTCTTTGTCTTGATTAATATGACCCAATGTGAGAGCTTTATGGATTACTGTATGCAAATCATGTCTAAGCTAACCAGCTACAGTGAAATGCATCTTTGTACAGAAAAAACCCACTACTAACGTAACAAACATTAAAGGTTTGTCTCATTGCTAAAGATCATCTCAGAATATTATGCTTTGCAGCTCACCAAGTTGAACCCTTTGAGTGCCAGCAGAGTCAATAACTGCCACCCTACACTGGACCGGTGTAAGGGCCGGTGTTAGCATAAGGCTGCTTAGGGCCCTGCAGCACAGGGGCGACAAAATGGGGGGAGCTGCAAATTTTTATTTCCATTTTTTTATTTTTTATATATATCTGCTGCGATGGAGCACTGATTTATGCTACCAAGAGCTCCTTCTCGGCCATATCTGCCAACTGTCCCGATTTTGGGGCCCGATTCCGCTGTCCCGCCAGATTGACAGAATGTCCCACTTTCCAGACTCACACATACACACATATAGGGAACACAGAAATTGACACTTTTACACATATAGGGAACACACTGACACTTACACACAGGGGAGAGACACAAGAGGTGGAGTCAAGGGGGTGGCAAAATTAGGTTTTGCCTAGGAAGCCACTAATCCTTGCACCAGCCCTGCCGTTATAGCAGATTATGGTCCATACCCTCAGCTTGGCTGCTGTGGAGTCCTAATACATTTTCACTTGATTCATCATTAACAAGTCCTGTGAGTGTGGTTTGTCTACAAAAATCTGTATGTATGTATAGTCTATTTTTTCAACAACACACAGACAATTGACTATCTAGTTAGTGCACTGACATTGATATATTAATATCATTCATTATAGTATTATATTTATTATATCATTTTTACTTACAAAAACACGTTTAAACTCTTCCCATTTGAACATCCTGAATGAAATCCTGCTTTTATATCTGAAGGGTGGTGACTGAGTTAGCAAACTTGGCCAATATAAAAAAAGTGTGCTTTTCCCATGAGGGGCCACTAGGTGGTGCTGTTTCTCTGTGTACCAGCATGGTTTACCCCTCTAGGTTTGATCTAGCAGTTGTGCTTGTAAGAAGAGGCAATGATTTGCCAGTCATTCATCTTTTTTTGTTTCTCCTATCTGTGAAGTTATTGCATTTTAACAATCAAATCATGACAGGAGAAAATGTAATTTCCCAGGCTGTAAGATTTACAAGATATATTAATCTCACTCTTGTCACTGTGCATCTATAACAGTCTCTAATAAATTGCAATGCTTTGGTGTCTTCTATTGATTTCAGTAGGTGCACATAAGCATCCCAACATCATAATACAGCAAACAACTAATAGGGCCCTGAAAGGAACACTAATACCTCCCTCATAATGCACCACCATTTACCTCAAACTGAACTTCAAATTACAATGGCCATTGTTAATCAGTTCTGTATGTATTGGTAACCCAAAATAAATGTTTAAATAGTACGACAGATAATGTCAGTGGAGGCACAGATGATTCTGACTTGCAAGATTCCAAGATTCCATTACCGCTCCCCCTGAGTTCTCGGTGGGAGGAGTCTGGAATCTTCCAACAAAGAACATTGTCCACCTCCATGGACATGCTATCTAGTACTAACTAACCATTGGTTTTGGGGAATCAGTCCAATTAAAGTAAGTGAGGGTTGATTGTTAGAAGATGTTAGTGTTCAGTTAAATTGGTGTTTGGGTAATGGCAGTTTGTTCATTTCTATTTTCCCAAATCCCAAAATGTTAGGGTTCTCCGGAGAACCAGGAACCAAACCACAGTAGATTCAGTCATTTCTAGTATTCAATGCAATTCCTTGTTTTGACTCATTGGTAACAGTGTGTAAGTGTACCTTTAAAGCAGGGATGGACAACTTACAAACCTCCAGTTGTTGTTGGACTACAACCCTCCAAATCTGCAGCTGGTCATAGACAAATTGTAGACTACAGCTGTTGTTGGACTAAAACTCTCATTATCTTTAGCTGCTCGTTGGCCAGATGAAGATGATGGTAGTGGTAGTCCAAAAAAAGCTAGAGGGTCACTGGTTGCTCATCCCTGTTTTAACCCTTTGAACATATTGCTTTGGAGACCTCTCCCACATCCAAGACGTTAAAGAGACAGTAATGCTTTACCGTTTAAGGACCAGAGGGTGTACAAATCATTGTTGGACCTTAAAAGGTTAAAAATCAGCACTTCTACACTTCCCCCATGGCAAGACTGATAATCAATGGATTCCTATCCGACTCATTTTGCATAACAAATGGTACACGTCAGGGATGTCCGCTTTCACCTATTCTTTCCCTGGAGCTCCTTCTTCAAGTGATCTGCGACCGTCCTAACATTCATGGACTACCGACTCTTGCAGGTGAAACAAAACTCACATGTTTTTCGGATGATATCCTTTTATTTGTTTAATTGTCTGTAACCTCTCTACCTCCCCTACTAAAAATCTTAAATTATTATAGTAGCATTTCCAACTTTAAAATCATCTATCACAGATCAGTAGCCCTGAATATCACAATCCCTTCACAAGCACTACTCTCATGGTGCCAACCCTTTCCATTCAAGTGGGCCGAGAGCTTGATCAATTATCTGGGGATCCTCCTTGCCCCCCACCCTATCAGAAACATTCTCCCTTAACCTCGCCAGGCTAAAACCAGAAACTCCAGCAAGAATTCCTTATGTGGAATGATTTATTTGTATCTTGGTTTGGCAGAGTCAATCTGATAAAAATGATAGCTTCCCACAAATACTGTGTTTATTTAATGCTTTATCTCTGTCATTTTGGAACACCACTGTGCTTCCTCTCCAGCAGCTGATTAATTCCTTTGTATGGCACTATAAAAAACCTAGGTTGGTTGTTTCCTGGTTATATCACCCAACTGATAAGGGAGCTGTGGGACTTCCAGAGTTCAGATGACTATATTATGGATCCACAGTTGCTACACTGTTGTATTGCATGGGTGCCTCAGGTAAAGATCGGGTATCTTCCTTACTGCTTCTCTTCCCCTCTGTAGACCCTTAGAATATTCCCTGGATGAAATACTGTTCTAGACCCACCACCCTATCTAATCACCTCATCATGAAGCATCTCTTTATCGTGTGTGACATGGTTTCTAAAAGGACACACCTGACATTCTACCCCTAACTCCTTTTTTCTATTTGTGGGAATACAGATTTCCCACAGGGGCTTTGCATGGCTCCTTCTCAATTTGGAAGCAACTCAATATCCACAAGCTAGAGGTAATTCTTTTGGACATGGGAATACATCTTTTGAGTACTTCCAAAGGAACTATCAACTTCCCAGCTCCCATTTCTGGCAATATAGGCAATTCTCCCACCTTGTTTTGGATCTCTTGGTGAAGGGAAATGTGAGGAGAGACCTGACTCCCTTTGAACAAACCATCAACAAAGGAGCTTTTTACTTGCATTCTGTCTCTAAACTACATAATTTGCTTTTTGATATTCCACAAGATATCAAACCATACTTTATGACACAGTGGGAGAGTGAGCTGACTGTTGCTTGGCCAATGTCTGACCTGTTTATGACATTTAAGTATATGTTCTCTAGAGCGCCTGACACACTGACACATGAGACCAACTTCAAATTTCTTACCAGGTGATATTACACCCCACTTAAGCTTGCTCTCATTTTCCCCTCCTGCTCCAGACAACATTGGAGGTGCCAACAAGCTGAGGGCACTATGATTCATATTTGGTGATCGTGCCCAGACCTGTCATCTTTCTGGACCCAAGTTTTACACAAAATCAATTTGATGTTGCATGTTGCAATATAC
The DNA here is from genome assembly GCA_037306005.1 of Rhinophrynus dorsalis. NCBI lineage: Eukaryota > Metazoa > Chordata > Amphibia > Anura > Rhinophrynidae > Rhinophrynus > Rhinophrynus dorsalis. Next base: position 455,552,186 of record CM074722.1, read on the forward strand.
TTGGATCCTAAGGCACCTTTATTTTATCATATTCCAGCCTCAATAAAACTGACCAAACATCAGCGTAGGTTTTTATGGTTTTTTAGCTTATGCAGCCAAGCTCTTGATCCCACTTCATTGGAAATTCACCTTCCCCCCACTTTTGCTGACTGGCAAGAAAGAGTGACTACCGAAGCCACATTAGAATATACCCATGCTTTGGTTATGAATCAAACTGTCCTGTATAACAGGGTCTGGGAACCTTGGCTAATTCTGAAGAAGTGGTGCTATTGAATACATTACATGCCTTTAAAAAGGGCCTGGATACTTTTTTTAAAAGAGCAGAACATAGAGGGCTATGTATGTTAGTATTGGGATTAATATTTATTTTGTGCTTGTTGACTAAGGAGAAATCTGATTGCCATTTGGAGTCAAGAAGGAATTATTCTCCAATTCAATGCAGAATTTGAAATTGTTGAAATAAGGGTTTTTTTGCCTTCTTTTCTATCAGCAGAAGTAAACAAGAATATGAAAAGGGTTGAATTTGATGGACGCAAGTCTTTTTTCAACCTAATTTACTATGTAACTATATATGCCCAACCTCAGCCATACTCTACTTGTTATCTAATATATTCTAGCCACGATAACCTCCATGATCCTGTCTTATGCTTAATTCCCTCGGGGCCAGAGGCTGAACCTAATTGGTGAACTAGACTGGTGAGCACCCTTCAAACCTTACTGACATTGGTGAGCAAGGACACTTTCAGATGTTTTGTTTGGGCTCAGGTGGGATAGGATGACCTGCTTGAGTCCTTGCCTATGTCCTCGTCCTCCCCCAAGGTTCAGAGCCCAGATGTAAGATCTTTGGTGTAGGAGCACTGTGACACCTAGCCTCTTCTCTACAGGCCAAACTTTATCTACTCTTCCTGTATTTTCCTCTTCTCCCACAGATACTCCTCTTGCTCTCACTGACTCTCTTTGTCTCTTTCTTCACATCTTTTTCATTCTTTTTTATGATCAACTCTTGATCAGATTCTTCTAAATCCTCTAATTAGATAGCTGATTTAGGCTTATGTACATCTGTAACTACAGCTGTCTTCACTATTTCGACCTTTGTACTGTGCTATGGATGTTTCCCTATGTATTCAGTGCTGTATTTACTATGCTGTACTGAATCTGTTTTAATAAAGCTCTTAAAAAACAAATAAAATAAAACAGCTGCTCTTATATGAAAGGGTATGTTGTAATATTCACTTATCTCTATCTAAATGTTTCCATATCTCAGCAGAACTTTAGATATATAAAATAGATTCCATATATCAGTAGAACCTGAGATATGTAAAAATAGTCTGTGTTTTTTAGCAGGTTGGAGAAACAATTTTATCCCCATTAATTTATTTGTGATCAAAGATATGCTACATTCTCACTGATCATTTGATGCAGTGCAGATCACGTTACAAAGGTCAATTACCTGCAATGTCTTGTTTTTCTTGACAATCCCGTCACTAAGTGGGAGTGGTTAAGGCATGGCAGAGATGTGACATGGGCGTCCCACGCAAGAGTCAGCCATATATCACTGACTAGAACCCAGGTGGCAGCCACTTTGATGCACATTGCAATGTCCACATCACCAGTATGAACACATCTGGCTTGTAGCTCATTGGCATCTCTGTAGATGAGCTCTGTTGAAATTTCCTGCATCCAGTTCATGGACACAGGAACACTGCAGCAATCTGTGTTTCCTTGTGACATGCTCTGCAATTTTATTCAGTGTGAAGCTCTACAGTGGGGCAAATATGTTCTGTTCACCAGGGTTAATGTAGTGTTGTGCTAGAATTGCTAGTGCGAATGAGATCTTACAATGTTACATAGTGAAAATGTTACAACATGATATTTTTACTAAATTATCTTGAAAGAAAATTCTAGTATTTGCGGTGCTTGTAGCAATGCTTGGATAATGTGGGAGCGTATAAATGTTTTGGGATTTTCTGTTCCTTATTTAAAAATATGTATTAACAAGATGCAGAACTCACCATAAAATGGGTCAATTTTCTGTAACCCTTTAAGTGACAGAGGGGTACATAACACATTGCAAAGCAATGCATTGCATACTCCTCTGGCACTCAAAGGGTTAACATGCTATACAAGGGGTCCAGGTCTTGTTTGCATAGAAGTTGTGTGCATTGGTAAGCACTCGTACATACCCAGAAGTACAGACACAAGATTTTTAGGCCAATGGCTAAATCCAATAAAATAAGCTGCTCTGGTAGATTCAAGCATTCCTCCCTGTGTCTCTGACAGAGCAGAAAATAATGTATCACCACTTGTAATATAGACCTTGTTCTCAATGGAAAGAGCATATTGCAATATTCGGACAGTGTAACATTCTCATTAAAATTACAGGAATCTCTAATCCTAACTAATTCCATAGTGAACGTGCCATAGACACCTTTTCTCACATACCCATCTGACATTCTTCTATTGGTTTCTGTTATGTACAGTGTATTCGGTATGTTTTCCTTGAAGGGTGTTGTATTACCCATTGTAATGTCGTACTTATTCTGTCTTACTAAATATGCATTTACAAATTATTCAGTAAACTATAATTTAAAAAAAAGACAGTAATCTCTATTATTAAAATAAATATAATGTAGGACTTAATGATTAAACAAGGGTACTACCAGTGTTTGGAGACGCTTCTTTCAAAAGTAAATATAGAGTTAACGTGACATATTTCTGCTATCCGGGGTTCAGCATGTGTTGCTGCCAGGTGGTGCTGTTGCTATATATATATATATATATATATATATATATATATATATATATAGATAATATATATAGATAGATATAGATAATATATAATATACATGAAAAGCTTGTGTCTGGAACACCGTTAAAAATCTTGTAATCAATTTCACAAATTAATGCAAGATTGCTCTGAAGAATTTCTCAACATAAATATCTCTACAATCTAAATATTTTCATTACAAGGGTTTACTGATGCTTTTAGCTGCTGCTGACAAAGCGATAAGAAAGGAGAGCAAGTGAAAGTGGTCTCTAACTATTTCAGTGTGCTTCTTCTATATGAATGGAGTCCAAAGCTTATGGCAGGTAAACATAATAAAACTTTAATAACAGTGCTGTAACATGGCTGCACTCACTGCCTGTGCCACTTACTTTCACTTTCCTTATCATCAGCCTGCCACTTCCTAATGGTTCCATTGTCCCACTATAAGTGCTCCCACTGAAACTACAGTTAACATTTATAGTTCCACGCATATTGTTACATCTTTTCCCTCTTGAAAGTGTTTTATGGATGAGTGGATGCTGAAAGTTCAAATATAACCCCCCCCCCCTTTACTAATACTTAACACAACTAGGGTTACCACCCAGCCGGTATTTTACCGGCAGGCCGGTAAAAAATTGGCTTCTGTCCAATGTTAAGTCTATGGACGGAATGCCATGGCCGGTATTTTTTGGAAGAAAAGGTGGCAACCCTAAACACAACCCTGTAAAAGAAACCTTTGCTGACACTTAACAGGTAGGTTTTAAGATTCAACATAATCATGTAAATAACCAGGTTTTTTGACTAGATGACCTCTTCTTGTGTGTAGTGCTCCAGGTGCTTGGTTGCTCTGTAGGAGCTGCATTGTCCCCTGTTGGCTGTTGAGCCTCAGTTGCTTCTCAGTTGCTTCTTGTTCATGGCTTTGGCTGATGTCTGTTGGTATTTGTGGTGTATTTGCAGTTTTATCTGTATCATAGATATCTGACACATTGCTCCTTGTTTGTGCCACTCCATGAGGCATTTGGTGTGCCGTGCTTCTCAGATGTCTTCTGTTTCATCTTAAAGGGGAACTACCACCCCGCAATAACTTTACCTTAAATCAGTGTTTATCTGGCAACTAGCTGCTTAGTAGCGCTAGTCGCCAGAAATATTACCCGGTTCAAAGGATTTTTGCCTTTTTCTGACGGTCACAGGGGCAGGAGGCATGGACATCTCGTCACAGTGACGTCCGTGCGCCTGCGCTGTCAGTCCCTTTTGAGCCGGTAGTAAATTGGTGTTAAGGGCTAGAAAATCGATTCCAGCTCCTGTGTATTTGGGAAGCCAATTCAATTATGGACAAATGTCCATAATTCCCATTGACTTAACTGGGTGTGTTAATTCCTTGAATGTTAAATAGGTCTCCAATACACTTGGCATGACCCGGAATTAACATAGTAGCATCGTTTTCTATTGAACATAAAGTGACCATTAGTATGTTGTGTTCAGATTAAGGCAAAAGGGAGTAGTGGTATTTGAAGGTAGTGTTTTTTTAATTTGTATCAAGAAATGAAAACTTTTACATTGAATGTCACAACATGACCTTTCACATGAGCTAATTGTTTTAAATCCTTTGAGTGCCAGAGGGTAACACAACACATTGTACCCTTATGGCACTCGAAGGGTTAATCCTTTAAAAAATCTATATATGTATATAAATAAACCAATTTAATGGTGTCATTAATGCAACATTCCGGTCGTCAGATTGCGACCTTGTTTGCTTGACAAAGGTCGCAATCTGATGACCAAAACGTTGCATTAATTACATCATTAAATTGGTTTCTTTGTTTTTTGAAATCTGAGAGTGCACAGCCTATTTTATGTATATAATATCCTCTGGAACACCCGTTACAATATCCTGTAGCGTGTGTGCTTACCCTTTCAAACTGTATATATATATATATATATATATATATATATATATATATATGCGCACATACGCTACCGTTCAAAAGACTGGGGCCACTTAGAAATGTCCTTGTCTTCCATCAAATGAGTTGCAAAAGAAATAGGAAATATAGTCAAGAAGTTGACAAGATTAGAAATAATTATTTTTAAATAATAATTGCGTCCTTAAAACTTTGCTTTCGTCGAGTTATCCTCCATTTGCAGCAATTACAGCCTTGCAGACCTTTGGCATGGTAATTATTAATTTGTTGAGGTAAAGTGAAGAGAGTTCACCCCATGCTTCCTGAAGCAACTCCCACAATTTGGATTGGCTTGATGGGCACTTATTACATATCATACGGTGAAGCTGCTCCCATAACAAAAACAGAAAAGACATTTCGAATTGACCCCAAACTTTTGAATGGTAATGTGTATATTTTGTGACATAAGTTTTAATGCTCCTTCTTATTACAAACTCTTTCTGTCTCAGGACGACGTGTGAAGTCCCTGGCTCCTGCCAGCATGGTGCCCACTAATAGTCCCGTTCAGCCGGTGTTAGTGGAAGGTGGTTGGACAGAAGAAACCAAAGAGGAACTGAAACTAATGAAAGACATACAAAACGTAGAGGTGAGTAAACCCATTCAGTGTCAAGAGATGACAGTCTGATGGGTTATTGTCCTAACCACTACACTAGAGTAGCCATACCTCCCCTTTAAATTACGTTTAATGTTTATTATTAATAAAATTATCTTTTTGAGTTGCCAGAGAGGGTATGCATTATACACACACTTCTAGCTCTCAGTGGGTTAAAGGGATAGTAATGTTTCACAAAAACAGCAGCTCCAATTAATCTTCATAGTATTTGGGCCATGGAAAGTGTCATTTCAATACCGTGAGAGTTGTAGTTCAAGAGTAATTGAATGATAAAGTATCCCCTGCCGCCCCTTTTACCTAGTGTAAGCCACCTCCCCTCAGATGTGCTCACAGATGATGCTCACAGCAAGGGACAATCTTCTTACTGTGAGAACAATGAAAACTCTGCCCCATTGACAGGTTTTTCCTTTTTCCTGAAGATTGTCCCTCTCTGAGATCCATCCAGACAGTCTTGCTGCTCTGAGGTGAGCAGTGTTATATCAGTAAAAGGGGCGGGAAGGGGATACTTTATCATTCAATTACTCTTGAACTACATCTCTGACAGTATTGAAATAACACTCTCCATGGCCCAAATACTATGAAGATTAATTGGATCTGCTTTTATTGTGAAACATTACTATCCCTTTAAAGCTGCTGCATTCTAGACTTTGGTGCAATCACACAAGGCAAGAGTCACCAATATGAAAGGCACCATAGCCTAGCACCTTTCACCACAGGAGACAGATCCAGTGCAGCATCTCTGCACTGATGAGACCCATGTGACAGGAGCGTTATGGTGCAGCTTGTTTCCCCAGAAGTTGCTCCTTTTCAGCTTACTGCATTAGCCTCAGTAATGTTTCTTATCTGCTAACCTGACAGGATGTTATTGCTTATGGGTCAAAACGTACTATCTGGAACAGTTCAGTCTAGTTTATCTGTAAGTATTTTCTAATTGTTTTAATGGAAGATAAGCTTTTGATCTTATGCTTTTTTATCTACAATTACTAATAATATCAATCTGTGCTGTAGTTTTAAGCTTTTTAAGTCTGAACATTTGGTATCTTCTAAACATTTGAACAAAATCTTCCAAATTGCAAAAATGTAGAAAATTGTCAAAACAGTTTTCTTGTAAAACATTTGAAATGTAAGGAAAATTATTACCTGGATATGTGTTTTTGAATACTTGTTATGTTCTGAGTTGCCCTGAAATATTAATGCAGCAAGCCACAGTAAATGCCTTCTTAAAGGGATAGTAATACTTCATTTTAACTTTATTTTATTTTGTAGGCATTAAAAAAACATGAAGAATGATATAAGTCTTATCTCTGAAACCTTTATGGTTTAAGAGATATTCACAAACAAAGTATCCCCCCCCTGTTCAACCAGATCAGAAGGGAGATGCCCAGGTAGACTGCAGAGAGGGACAATCTTCAATTAAGATAATGGAAAAAGCTGAAAAACTTGTCAAGGGGGGAAGGGCTTTCATTGTTTTCATACAAAGAAAATTGTCCCCTTCTGTTATCTGTACTGTCTTACAACCAGACTCACATCTGAGAAGAGATTGTTTACACTAGGTAAAAGGGGCGGGGAGGGGAACTTTGCTTGTGAATATCTCATAAACCATAAAGGTTTGAGAGATAAGACTTATATCATTCTTCATGTTTTTTTTAATGCCTACAAAATAAAATAAAGTTAAAACGAAGTATTACTATCCCTTTAAATATCCAGGGCCCCAAATGGGCATACTGCACTGGGAATAAAGTAGAAGGAAAGGTCCGTAGAGGAGATGCACTGAGGTCGATGCTGTGGTGATATGATTGTCAATGTGCTTTGACTTTTCGATGTAGACACACAGGGTTGTCAAACTTCTGTCAGTGTGGAATAGATGCCCTCCCTCGCACAGCAGTATGACAATCCTCAAGTCTGGGGGCATTCTCTCTACTGCTCCACTTGCCCAGTAGGGGGAGAGGAGAGGATACTTTCAGAACCACAAACTGTATCACTCCCTTAACCCTTTGTGTGCCACAGGGATGTGCAATGCACACCCTAATGGCACTCAAAGGGTTAAAAAAAGGAACCCCAAGCAGTACATAATCATCCCGTCAGCTTTGTATCATATTTCATACATGTTGTGCACTCCCAAGGGAACAAGGCCGAGGGTCAGGCAGCATCCATAGGGATTTATGGCTACTAGCTACCCTCCAGACTTGTTCCTTTACCTGCTGGTAACCACAGAATCCCATGTAAACTGCCTGGAACTCAGACTTGTTCCCTTGCCCACTGGTAGCCACAGATCCCCATGTACACTATTTGCCCCCCCCCCGGCGTTGTTACCTTGTCTACTGGTCACCACAGATCCCCAAGTACACTACCTGCCCCCCCTCCGCCTTGTTCCCTTGCCTACTGGTCACCACAGATCCCCAAGTACACTATCTGCCCCCCCTCCGCCTTGTTGCCTTGTCTACTGGTAGCCACAGATCCCCAAGTACACTATCTGCCCCCCCCCCCGCCTTGTTCCCTTGCTTACTGGTAGCCACAAATTCCAATGGGAACTGCCTTGGAAAGATAACAAGGCTGGGGGGTGTCAGTCAGTGTCTATGGGTCTAACACATAATGGTGATGTTCCCAATGCTTCTCCACAATATAGAAATCCGACATGCTGCCCCACAATATAGAAATCCACATCACATGGGTCATAGGGGATCCTCCTACTCAAGCCGGTCATTCACAGAACAACTAGGGGTACTAGAGGAAGGTTTTGATCACTTTCCTGGTTGCCACATTGATCACCTATTCTATTGGATAGGTGATCAATGCCAAGGGGACATCAGGAGGGATCCTGATACCCTACATGAGGTCTGATTTTCTTTCAAAATAAAACAGACATAGTGCAGGATTAGAGATCCTGCACTATGCATTTTTTTTAATATATACATAAGTTATGGGGCAGCATATGTCAGATATTAACCCTTTGAGTGCCAAAGGGTTAACTGTGTGGGTGCAGCATGTGTCAAATTTATGGGGCACCATATGTCAAATCTTACTGGGAGGGCAGCATGTAGATTTATGTATTGGGGTGCACTATATCGGCTGTTTATATTGTTGGGCAGCATCTCGGATTTGTATTTTGTGGGGCAGCATGGGGAACATCTCCATTGTGTGTTAGCCCCATATACACTGCCTGACATCACCCAGTCTTGTTCCCTTGCCCAGGCAGTGCCCATGGGGACCTGTGGCTACCAGTGAGCAAAGGAACAAGTCTGGGGGCCAGGCAGGTGTACATGGGGTTCTATGGTTACCAGTGGGCAAGAGAACAAGACTAGGGGGCAGCTGGTAGCCACAAATCCCCATGGATGCTGCCTGACCCCTATCCTTGATCCCTTGGAAGTGCACAACATGTATGAAATATGATATCGAGCTGAGGGGATGATTATGTACTGCTTGGTGTGCTTTTTTTTAAACTCCTTGAGTTCCACATGGGTGCGCAAAGCACATCCCTATGGCACTCAAAGTGTTGATGGAGTTATGCTGTTTGCGGTGCTGAAAGTATCCTCTCCACTCCCCTACTGACCAAGTGGGGAAACAGAGAGAATGCTGTCAGACTTCAAGGTCGTCATACTGCTGGTGATATGTGAGAGAGGGCATCCCTTCCACATCAACAGCAGGTCGCAATCCACCATGCTTATATGATTAATTGAGAGCTGTTACTGCAGAGGAAAGTACCGGGAGATCCCAACTTCATCAGCCTCAGGTAGGCGAAGTTGAGACTGTGAACTCTGACAGCAGATGCTGCTATCGGAGTTTAGTGAATGTGGTGAAGTGCCACATTAACACATAAACACCCCCCTTGAATATGATAATGACTCGTTATCCTCCATTTCTATATGGAAATTAATAATTTTGCTTCATTTCCATATGGAAATAGGACATTGTCAATGTGATGAGTAAAAATTCTTAAACTTGTTGAAGGCATGTAGTATGGATGTCAGTGTGGACAGATTTTTGTCTGATTGATGGAGATTTGATGTCGAAGACAATTTAGTGCATATTGTTGATATGCCTTTGATACTGCTCCAACAGGACATCGACATTATGAGCCCTCTTCGACCTTTAGTGCATCTCAGCCCATGTCTTTCATCTCCTTGTATCACCGATGCAGTGAGTGAGCTCTGAGCATGCTCCTATCATTTGTTTCAGGACTCGTCCTCACTTCCTACTTTGGTTTGTTTGCTTTGTTCCATTATCACAAGCATGGATTTAAATGAGGAGTTTAACTAATATTAGAGTTGGAGGCATCTCTAGTGTTCAAGGGGTTAATATTCTTATTTAAACTAATTGGAGTTTGGGGAATATTTATTTCTTTACAATAGTGCAGTTATATTTCTCCAGAATTCATCCTCTTTTTTATGGACCCTTACCCCTATCTTTTTCCCCCCTCTTAAGATAAATGGTGGGTTATTAGGATGTGTTAGTTCTCCTTTAAACAAGGCTTGTCCCAAGGTTGTACTTTAATAAGCAGCCTAATGTCTCTGATCTCCTTCCCAGATGCATCTTTCTAATGTACAAGCTCTATATACGAAAAGACAACCAGTGCCTACAACTAATGATGAAGCCAATCAGAAAGCACTTTACAGTCTTCCAGCTATGAAAAGAGTCTTGGTTTATTTAAATGGGAGCAATGCAGAGCAAGCAATATTTGCTTGGGGGAAAACTTTGGAGGAGGTAAGAGCTGTTAGTTTGTCCTTCGGAATGTGTTTTGGTCCCTAAGCAAACTGAGTATATTTATAAGTGATTTAACCTTGCCAGATATATGAGACTCCATAATAAAATTATCATTACTTTGTACTAATCAGTTGTGATATAATTTCAGTAGAATGTCATATGTGTTTTATTACTGTTAGTTCATAACTTCATGGGACAACTGCTCTCACCCAGCTCAGATAAACAGGCGTGTTAAAGGGAAACTTCACCCTGGGAAAAGTCTCTTTTAATTCAGCACAGTGATGTTCCTATCTAGGTGGCCTTCATATAGAAGTCAGGCATAATCACCTATAGAGTTCAAGGTAACACCAACTTTATTCAGGCAGCAACAATACAGAAATATCACAAGACAGTATATACATATACAAGACTAAAGAGAAGCGCACAACGGAGCAAGTGACAACTACCAGGAATAGAAGACTGCTACCGTGTGATTCTCTAGATAAATGTATCCCAGCAATGGAACTAAGAGAGTCTGCAATACCAGAGGTCCGCACCTGGGGGAAGCCAGACAGAGATGTTCCTATCTAGGTGGCCTTCATATAGAAGTCAGGCATAATCACCTATAGATTTTCTGCATAGTATCTGCAGTTTCCTGTATATAGTGTCCTCTATTGTAGTCTGCCTCTAGGTCTCACCTCCTGACAGTGGGCTAAATTAGACCTGAAAAGCTTGGAGGGATGCAAGTTATCAGATGTTATACTGAAACAACTATCTGTAGCATGAAACAGGAATCAAATGGTAATAAAATCTGTTTTCTGTTTGAAGGACATCTGCCAAGGAACATTCATTTAATAAACAAAGTAAGAACCACTTATTCTCAGGGTCTAGTTCCCCTTCAATATAAATGAGTAAAGTATGATTCTATACCACTGGTGGGACACAGGTGGCTTTGGGGCCACATGTGGCTTTCAGAGGCTTCTCCTGTAGCACCCAGTCTGTTCTGTGGTACAGCAGGAAGAGGAGATAGTTTTCTAGTAGGCAGACATGTCAAACTCAAATGCAGTTGAGTGACACATGATCAATGATTCCCGAAAAGGAATCTTTGTCTTCTGGTGCTGCTGCGGGATATAACTGACACGATTCACTATAAAAGGGGCATGGCTTCCTAAAATGTAGGGCAGAGTTTAACAGACATCATAAAAGTGGGTTGGAAGTCAGAGGAACTGCATGGGGAAGAAGGAGAAGAGGGCAGGAAATGGGAGGAACAGGGTGGGGAGGAGCACAAGTGGGCAGAGTTTCTTAAGAAACTCCCCACTGCCAACAAATCAGTGTCTGCCCCCAGAGACCCTGTAATCAGCTGTGAAAACCAGAGTGTCCGGTGCAGATCTGGTGAGTTCCCAGGTATGCAAATAATTAACCATTCCCTCTAAAGATGGATGTATACTTAACCCTTTGAGTTCCAGAGGGGTTAAGCAACCCCTCTAAGGAGGACCACAACAATGGTTACCAAGGTCTGCACTACTGCTTTGTTGGGGAGGTCTAGAGAGAGGGATGGAATGTAAATGATTCGCTGCTATGTTGTGGCTGTTCTGATAATGAGCCCAGTGTTTAGCTTACCCCTAGGACAGGGGTGTGCATACTTTGGCTCCCAAGCTGTTGGAGACTACAAATCTCATCATCTCCAACTAGCCAACAGCTGGCGAGCTGGAGGTTACCTATCAATTCTAATAGAATGTGACAGCAAACCAAGCTGATCTAAATCAGACTTAGCACCAATGAGAAATCCTGCTGAGGGCTGTAGTTTATTATTTTATGTCCAAAAGCAGCCTAGGTCCTCTTTCTTTTCCCACAATGTATATGCCCCTTTACACTTACACTGTTCCACCTTAGCCCCTTGGGTGCTAGAGAGATCTCCAAAGCACTGTGAAGCAATGTGTTGGAGACCTTTCTAGCAACCAAGCACTTCATGCACTTTCTTCTGTGTCATTTTAGAATGTTTAACCGTAATGTGTGGCCCTTTGTTAGACTTCTGGGCCATATAAGCAGCCACTGGGGTGAGTCTGATTGTCTGTCGCTGATCTGTAGCAATAGATAATTATTTGAATTAAAAAACTTTACTGACACCATAATAATACTAAATCAGTATTATTGGTTGGGAGGAACACAGTTAATTCCTTGGATGCTTGAGAGATTTCCAGCGCATCACAAAGGGAGTAACATAACACATTTACTTATTTATAGAAATCATTAAACGTTTTATTTAGCACATTTTTCTAATTTATTTGTCATTGTGGAATTTTTTTTAAGAGTGGGATGAATATAATAGGAATTATGGACCTGCTATCACCCATTTCTACAGCTCCTGGCTAATGCATGAATAAAGCAGAATGACGAAGCTGATGTACTGATGGATCAGTTATCAAGCTCACCAGCAGCGCCATATTGACAAATACAAATCCCTGAATTCCAAGTGAGTTAACCCTTTGAGTGCCAGAGGGGTGTCCAACGCATTGTGATGCCCTCTGTCACTCAAAGGATTAAGCACCAGACGGGTGTGAAATCCCATATGAAGCAATGCATTGCACAACACTCTGTCCCTTAAACAGTTAAAACGACTCTTAACCTTTTGAATGATAGAGAGTTATCTAGCGTATAAATAAGTGGTCATTTTTAGTTGTTCAGGGGAGGGCTGGCCTGGGGGGCAATTGCCCCCTGGGTTGGTCATATGTCTGGGCTGGTAGGCCACTGCATCTCACTAAATCTCCTGATTGCTGCTGTAAATGGAGCTACACTAGTGATACCACAGAGGCACAATCCAAATTGAACTACACTAGTGATACCACAGAGGTACAATACAAATGGAGCTACACTAGTGATACCACAGAGGTACAATACAAATGGAGCTACACTAGTGATACCACAGAGGTACAATACAAATGGAGCTACACTAGTGATACCACAGAGGTACAATACAAATGGAGCTACACTAGTGATACCACAGAGGTACAATACAAATGGAGCTACACTAGTGATACCACAGAGGTACAATACAAATGGAGCTACACTAGTGATACCACAGAGGCACAATCCAAATTGAACTACACTAGTAGCATAAACCATTTCCCTTGTAAGCTCTGTAGTATCACTAGGTAAGCTTTAATTAAATTGTAAGATTTGTAATAGCGCACTAGTGTAGCCCCATTTCAACTGTAAACTATGTCGTATCACGTGACTTACGTCACAACATTAATGCCAATTTTAAAATTAACAAAAGGGGATGGGCTGGGACAGTGGCCTGGAGTGATAATAGAAATGGGTCACTTGATTGTATCTTCCCCCTGGGCCACAAATTGCCAGCCCTCCCCTATACTTGTTCCCCATGGTGCATCTGGTTTACCCCAGAATTTCTCCTTGGGGTAATGCGCTAAGGGGTTGTAAAGAGGAGATAATTTCTCCAGTGTGATAATCTGTGTAGTTTCTATGGTATTCTACAGAGCCCATGCACGGAGATATCTCCAGTTTCTTAGATTACAGGCTCCGTAGAATAACACAGGAACTGGAGAGCTTATCGCTGTGGGGAATATATTTCCTCTTTCTCACTCCTTAGTGCCTCCCACCACCCCCCTCGTAGGCCATCAGTCTCAGTATTACTATCTCTGACAGCGAGAGGAGGTCACTTTCCTTACTGTATCATTTCTAATGTTTTCTAGCTGCTGGATAACTGCACATCTCGGCTAAACATGCAGCATCAGCCAGCGAAGGTCCTTTATACCCTCAGTGGGGAAGAAGTGAATTCATGGAATGATATTGAAAAGGACATGGTTCTGTGCGTTTCTCCCGGAGAGCCATTTTTGAGCAAAACTGGTAAGATTGAAGCTCATTTGGTTGTGTAATATTAGTGCATTGTATGATCCAGTTGTGGTAGGAATTATCCAATGTCAATTTGCATGTGTTGTTCCACTGTTGCTGCCTTTCAGAGACTTCTTTACAAAATTTCATTTGAGAGAAAAAAGAGCAGTTTGAGCTGTGATAACTTTTGAATGAATCAACTTCCAGCAGTGGTTCTCAGTCTGTGTTGTGACAAACACCAGGGTTCTCTGATGTAATACATGTGGTTCCACAAAGAAAATGAGAGCAAGCAGACAGTGGAACTAGACTAGGGTGACTATTGTGGTATTTGATGTTCTGTGACTACCAGTGGATGTGTGAAAGATTAAAACATTTTACAGAGTGCAATTTTGTATTTCTTTTGTAATTAGTATCCAAAAGATTAAATATCTGTTTTTTTAGTGCTCCACCTGAATTTAATATCAAAATAAGGGGTTCCACTTTGGGATTTTACTCCAAAAGTTTGAGAAACAATGTCTTAGAGAAAGGGTATACAACCTTTGGACTTCCAGGTATTGGTGACTACAACTCTCATCAAGCTCAACTAGCAATTGGCTGGGTACTAGGGGAGCTATAGTCCCCAACAGCCAGAGATCCAAAGATTAATTTTCCCTGGGATAGAGTTTTTGTCAAACCAGTGATGTTACTTTTCAATATCTCCTGCATTACAGCCAGCAGACAGAAGATAGAAGTCAGAGCAAAATACGCCAGAATGAGGAGGAAGTATGGACCTGAAGCAACTGATGTCATCATATCCTCTCCCAAGAGTCTCAGTCCTCAGGTTCAACCATAAACCTACAGAAACAGAAATAAATAACTATACATTCGCATGTGTTTGTTGATTTTTTTGTAAGAATATTTTATGCTTGTTTTTTTTTTCTATGAAATAAAATAACATTTCAGAGTAGCAATTCAGTAAATGTGTTTTATTTATTTTAATATCAATATTGAATTGATATTTTGCACCTTGATTGATATCCCTAACTGAGTCAATCAAAACATTCATTGAGGCTAATGAACTAAGAAAAACAAGAGCAATTTTGGGCACGTAAAAATTATTCAAATTCCCATTAAGCCTTTAAAGGGACAGTAAAGTCCCATAAATGTTTAGAGTTTTGTAGAGATTAAAAAATAAGCTAAATTCCACAAATCCTATCTCTCAAACCACTATGGTTTGTGAAATATCCTCCTTTAAAGTTCCCTCTCCCTCCCCTTCTCCTGACGCCAGCTTTTACTGGTCCGGGGACCGACAAGCGGCTCTTCAGCAGAGCCTCAATAGCGCGATTTAAAAAGAAATACTTCTTTCGAATGGTCTACAAAGTGTGCCTGGTTTGCAAACACACTTTTTAGACCGTTCCAAAGACGTAATTATTTCGAAATCACACTATTGCGGCTCTGCTGAAGAGCCTCCTCGTGTCAGCCTACACGGATTCCTTCTGTCAACTTTACAGCTGACATCAGGAGAAGGGGAACTTTAACTGAGGATATTTCTCAAACCATAGCGGTTTGAGAGATAGGATTTGTGGCATTTAGATTATTTTTATAATCTCTACAAAACTCTAAACTTGTTTTATGGTACATTACTGTCCCTTTAAGGACCAGAGGGTGTGTGATAGATTGCAATGCAATCCGACACACACCCCATCTGGCCATTAAATGGTGAAATGAGGCTTTTAGCACCTTGAATGCTAGGAAGATCCATAACACATTACTTCAAAAATTCAGTTGGTTTGCTCCAGAATTGCGATTCTTTCCTTTTGTGCATAAGGCAAACTATTTTGCATAATTTTGCACGCTGCAACTGTAGTTACCTTTGCTATACTAATGGAGGGTGTTGAATTTTACCTCCTTTAGACTAAAACATACACTTTGGTGCATTGCAATTAAAGGGATAGTGATACTTAAAATCTACAAAAAAACGATGTTGTAGGGTTTATCCCCCTGAATAAAACAATGGCACTCCCATTCCTAAAAGGTGTTTTATTCAAAAGTTATCATAGCTCAAACTTGAACTGATAAGGTGCAGTATCACAGTGGCCTGAAATTATACAGTGGAACTGTTGCTACACCATCCTATGGAGATTTATGGTCAATTGACCAGATCTCGCCATAGCATGGTGTAGCAACAGTACCACTGTACAATTTCAGGCCATTGTGATACTGCACCTTATCAGTTCAAGTTTGAGCTATGATAACTTTTGAATAAAACACCTTTCAGCAGTGGGAGTACCCTTCCTTTAGTCAGGGGGATAAACCCTACAACATATTTTTTTTACATTTTAATTATTACTATCCCTATAATATCAGATATCTTTTGCAGATATCTGGCTTGCCAAATGGAACATTTTTCATTGTAACGAACGTAACAGTACAGATGTATCTTAATCCTTTGAGTGCCAGAGTGGTACACAACGCATTGCTTTGCAATGCGTTGTATACTCCCTGGCACTCAAAGGGTAAATTACTATAATCTGCTGCAGACTACATATATAATGTGTGCATTTTGGTGATCTTGAAAAAAACTTCAACATCACCTATATATTGTAATAACCATTTTAATTTAGAAAATTAATTTTTGAGTTATTTAAATGTATAGATTATTCTAATTAAGGTATGCAGTGCAGGCATTTCCTGTCATAGCCCACAATTACCTCCCCTCTTACTGACACTGCACAGCACTGCACTGCCCACCTCCTCTAGATGGGTGTCAGAGAGTGAGGGAGGTAATGTATGATTACGAGATAACGTGTCTGCACAGCATGCCTTAAATAGCAAAATCTATAAAGCTAAATAAATCAAAAACTAATATTCCAAATAACAGTAGTCTCTGACTGGCCCGTTGGGATCCTGGGTAAATTCCCAGTGGGAGTCTTAGGGGTCCCCTTCCATGGGCAGTTGTAAATACCCCCCATATCAATAATTAAATCTACTTATTCTGTGAAGGTTAATTTCTGCACTACTAGCAATGGTAATATTGGATTTTTTACATCTTGGCACTATGCCTAATGGTTATCTTTTTATACATAAAAGAGAATGACATTACCACAAATTATTTTATCTGCACCTAACACATCCCAGGGTGGCAGTAAGGAGGAGATATTCATATCTCCTCCATATTGACTGTGTAAAAAATACAGGGGGGCATTATTTTACGCCTGTCAAAATCTCTACACGGAGTTTGCCCACCCTCAACTTCCTTTTGCACAAAAAAAAACATGGCTGACTCACTTTGGACCATGTATATATACACACACTCAAAATACCCTAAAGTCCTCCATTGCTGCAATAAAAAAACAATGTCCACCCACAGTGGCTGGCATGATTATCCCATTGGATGCCAGAGGAGTATGGACAGTCTTGCTGCACTGATGTGAGCAGTGATACATCAGTAAAAAGGGTGGGAGTGACATACTTTATCATTTAATTAACCTTGAACTACAACTTGGACAGTATTGTAATAACCCTCCCCATGTTTTGACTACCAACAATGTAAGCCAGGGATAAAGTGCAATATAAATTCTCCCCCATGTTATGTTTGCCAAAAGTTACAGATATTTAGCTTTGGGGGGGGGGGTCCTGTCACCACTGTAACAGTCCCTGTCAGAAGCCATTCAGTGTAAACAGTGCAGTAACCTGTCTCCTCTTCTTTCTTACAACACAGGATATAACTCCATGCTGCAGGAATGAACACAGGTCACTGCTCTCTTTACTGAAATTTCCTTCTTACCGGGACTGTGAGCATTGTGATAGCCATACCTGGGAATGTTTTCATGTGGAGTCTCTGGATGGGACACCTGTGACGCTTCTGGGGGAGATAAATGATATGATTTGCATCAAAACGCGACAGAGCTTAATCATGAGTGGGGCGGGGCTTAACTGGCATGTCAAAAGTAGGAGGAGTAGGCTGGGAGAAGAAGTGTGAAGGAAATGGGAAACTGCCCACTTCTGCTCCTTCCCAGCCTGTTCCTCCCATTTCCCTCACACTACTCCTCCTTCGCCACCCTGTTCCTGGTGATGTGTTCATGAGGACCATGCCTAACTCTCAGATAAGCCTGCCCCTTTTTGACACATTGATTATGTCTGTGTGTGAACATGTGTGCGCGGGAATGTGTGTGTGTGTATGGTAACATTAGGCCTTATTCAGTAAATAAAAGTGTTGCAATTTTTGAGTAGACCAACTACAACAGGGGTAGTCAATTGTTGGACCTCTGGCTGTTGGGGACTACAACTCCCATCATCCCAGACCAGTCATTGGCTGTTCTGGGATGACAGGAGTTGTAGTTGACAAGAGCCAGAGATCCAACAGTTGACATCCCTGATCTTCACTGTAGGAGACAAATAAAAATCAAAGCAATGAGATGGACACATCTGACATTCAAGTGGATAAAAGTCACATTAAAATAAAGAGGAATTTGGATAATTTCTGTTCCCTATGGTGCTGTTAGTTTCCCCAGAATTGCACCACTTTAGCTCCCTGAATACAGACCAATACAGTCCAAAACGCAAGCATCCTCTGAGGCTCATGTACTAGGAAAAGTGGTGAAATTCTGAAACAAACCGGTTGTAGTATAAGGAACAAATCATTATCCTCAAAATATCCATTGGTTTAAAGGGACAGTAACATTTAATATGTAAATAAATATATATTGTAAGGTTTATCCTCATGAGTCAAACAAGGGTACTTCTAATGCTGAGAGCTGTTTCATTCAAAACTATTGTAGTTCAAATTTGAATTTATTTAGGTGCAGTATTTCAATGGTCTGAAATTGTACAGTGGCGCTTTTGCTACACCATCCTATGGACAGCACTGGTCAGGTGACCATAAATCTCCATAGGTGTAGCAACAGCGCCACTGTACAATTTCAGACCATTGAAATACAGCACCTAAAAAATTCAAGTTTGAGCTGCAATAACTTTTGAATAAAGCACCTCACAGCAGTGTGCGTATCCTTGTTTGACTCACGAGGATAAGCCCTACAGTATACATTTTTGACATATTAAGTGTTACTATCTATTTAAATAGAGCTTTTAACCCATTGGATACTAGAGAGGTCTACAATATTTTGCAAAACAATACATTGGAGACCTTCTTAGCATTTAACCTGTTGAGTGTCAGAACGGTACAATTGCATACCCCTCTGACACTCAAAGAGTCAAGGAGTTAAAGCGGAACTAAAACCCCTGTTAAACTTTGGCCCAAATAATTACCCATCTGGCGACTAGCTGCTCAATAGTGTTAGTCGCCAGAATTATTATCTGCTTATTGAGAATTCTATACTGCTCCCGGACTGACAGCCAGGAAACAGCGCAGGCATCTCTCAATAGTGACGCCTGCGCTGTCAGTCCCTTTTGGTGCCGAACGGCTCCTAGCAACGCCTCTTAGAGCAGGCTGGGACTGACAGCCAGGAAACAGCGCAGGCATCTCTCAATAGTGACGTCTGCTCGCCTGCGCTGTCAGTCCCTTTTGGTGCCGAACAGCTCCTAGCAACGCCTCTTAGAGCAGGCTGGGACTGACAGCGCAGGCGCGCAGACGTCACTATGGAAAGATGTCTGAGCTGTTTCCTGGCTGTCCATCCGGGAGCAGTATAGAATTCTCAATAACGCGGTAGTAATTCTGGCGACTAGCGTTATTGAGCAGCTAGTCACCAGAGGGATAATTATTTGGGGCAAAGTTTAAAACGTGTGGTAGTTCCGCTTTAATCTACTTTTTAAACCTGGTTAGAATTTTTGACCAAAATGTGCACCCCTGAGGTGGATTGGAGGGGTCTCAGGATGAATCTGGGTATCTAAGAATGGGTTACAATATGTATCTGTTTAAAGGGATAGTAATGTTTCATAATAAAAGCAGCTCCAATTAATCAACATAGTATTTGGACTTTGTTGAGTGTTGTTTCAATTCTGTCAGAGTTGTAGTTCAGGAGTAATTCAATGACAAAGTATTCCCCTCCCGCCCCTTTTACTGATGTAACACTGCTCAACCAGATCAGAAGGGAGGTGTCCAGGTAGACTGCAGAGAGGGACAAATAAGATAAGGGAAAAACCTGAAAAGCTTGTCAAGGGGGGCAGGGGTTTCATTGTTCTCATAGGAAGAAGATTGTCCCCTGCTGTTATCTGTCTGGTCTATGGACTGCATTCCACTTCGGAGAAGAGATGGCTTACACTAGGTAAAAGGGGCGGGAGGGGAAACTTTGCTTGTGAATATCTCTCAAACCATAAAGGTTTGAGAGATAAGACATATCGTTCTTCGTGTTTTTTTAATGCCTACAAAATAAAATAACGATAAAACGAAGTATTACTATCCCTTTAAGCCTGGACTGAGCAGGTAGCATGTGCATCAAAGGAAAACTTCATATGATAAACACTGTCAAGCAAAACAGTAAATCTTCTCGGTTGTAATGGAAAATGCTCATGGATCAATTCTCGGTTAAACTGTGCACTTGAATCACACACTATATAGGTCTGCTCTCCTGTTACGTGGCCAAATAGTTCAACTCCTTGGTCAAACTAAATAAAGACCTTTTTTATAACACTTATAAAAATTATATCACACATCCAAGGGAACAAAATTAGATTTCATAGCCTGTGCTAGACCTTGAATATAAATTCAGCCTGGAAGCAATGAATTTAAAAATGTTATTACTTAATACGTACACTTTATTACATTCCTTTCGTAATGTGCTTGACTCTTGACTCAGACTCATCTCTCTCTCTGTACAGGGTGAAATTCCTTTCTGTCTGTCAGAAGAGAGAGAACACAGATGAGGAATGAAATGAACTGACATTTCACGAGTGTTTTGACCTAAATGGATTTTACTATTATATACAATTATTACTGAGAATTCAGTATATTTTTATTTAGGTTAAAACACTCTTTCATTTCTCTTTCTCTCTCTCTCTCACTGTTACACTGTCTTTGTCTCTCTCTTGCTTTCTCTCTCCATAAGAATTACATCCAGCGGTTTATCATAGCTGGCAACTTTCCCGATTTACACAGGACAGTCCTAATTTAGGGGCCCAAACCCGATGTCCCTCTGCATTAGTACTATGTCTTGCTTCCCAGTTATGCTCGGCTGGCTTAGGCAGGCTTCAGTTTATTCACACTTTCTGCCGTTGTTGCAAGTGGCAAGACAGCAAAAATGACACTATGCATGCACGTTGTGCTTCATATATGTGCACACATGCAGCGTATTCCATACATCACACATGACTGTGTCAGAAGTTGCCTGCGCAGGGTGCTGGTGGCACCAACTCCTAATCAGACCTCATCTATAGTCTCCCTGACCAGATACTGGCTGAGTGAGTTTCAGTGAATGTGAAGGGAGGACCTGGTGGGGGGGTGGGTTGTCCCTTTTGGCAATTTCAAATTTTGGGAGGTATGGGTTATTCACTAAAGTGTGACAAAGAGGTGATAAAATGTCAATTACTTCTTCAGTGTGATAACCTCTCCAAGTCCTATGTTACTTTATTGGGCCTATGCACTAAGATCTCTAAAGATGGAGAAATCTTAGTGCATTGACCCCATAGAATAACATAGGAATTGGAGAGTTAATCACACTGAAGAAGTCATCAACACTTCATCACCTTTTTATTACACCTTTGTGTATAATTCCTATGGGGGTGGTAATACATTAAGGTGTGACAAGGAGCAGGGGAGGGCTGGCAACTTTTGGCCTGGGGGGCAAGCACAATTAAGTGGCCTATTTCTATTACCGCTCCAGCCCAATGTCCCAGCCCACCCCCTTTTGTTAATGTTATAGATGGCATTAATGTTATGGATTACGTCAAGTGATACCTCAGAGCTTATAAGTGAAAAGGTATTATACAACTGATATCACAGAGATGACAATTGAAATGGATCTACACTAGTGATACCACAGAGCTTATAACTGAAATGGATCTACACTAGTGATACCACAGAGCTTACAACTGAAATGGAGCAACACTATTGATATCACAGAGATGACAACTGAAATGGAGCAACACTATTGATATCACAGAGATGACAACTGAAATGGAGCTACAATACTTGTGTAGCTCCTTAAATTCTGTTTACTCTATTTCCAGCAGCAAATGGGAAATCGAGGGAGGCAGTGGCCCACTGGCCCATATTCATGACCAGCCTGGGGGGCAATTGCCCCCTTGCCCCCCAGGCCAGCCCTCCCCTGACAAGGAGGTGATACAGAGGAGACTGCTTCTCCAGGGTGATATACTCTCCAAGTTCAAGATGGAGAAATCTCAGTGCATTGGCTTCGTAGAATAACATAGAACTTAGAGAGTTTATCACACTGGAGAAGTCATCTCCATGTTATCACCTCCTTATCACACCTTAGTGCATCTCTCCCCGGGTTGCAGTAGACCAGTGGTTCTCATCCAAGATGCCATGATACTTTTCGTATGCTGTGGGCACCAACTCAGGGTGGCACTTTTTTTATGGAGATTTTGACAAAAATGTGAATGTGGAATTTCCTTTGCTTATCTATGAAACTTGTAAACAATTTGCTCTTTTTGTTGTTCAGATTGTGAGACTGATGAATAACTACATGTTATGCATGTGTCCTATTCAATACGTCCTTGACAAAAGACCTTTAAAATATTAGGCATGTCCTGCAAATTGTGTTTAAATTAGTTATTTAAAGGGATAGTAATATTTTACAAAAACAGCAGCTCCAATTAATCTTCATAGTATTTGAGCCATAGAGAGTGTTATTTCAATACAGTCAGAGTTGTAGTTCAAGAGTAATTGAATGATAAAGTTTCCCCCTCCTGCCCCTTTTACCTAGTGTAAGCCTCCTCCCCTCATATGTGGCATCTGGTTCACAGACCAGACAGTTCACAGCAAGGGATAATCTTCTTACTGTGAGAACAATGAAAGCCCTGCCCCAATTGACAGGTTTTTCGTTTTTTTCCCTTATCTTAATTGAATATTGTCCCTCTCTGCAATCCATCTGGACAGTCTTGCTGCTCTGAGGTGAGCAGTGTTACATCAGTAAAAGGGGCTGGAGGGGGACACTTCATCATTCAATTACTCTTGAACTACAAGTCTGACAGTACTGAAATAACACTCTCCATGGCCCAAATACCATGATGATTAATTGGAGCTGTTTTTATTCTGAAACATTACTATGCCTTTAAATGCCATATTAGACCTTTGAAGTTTTTTGTGAGGCAAGTAAATATAGAAAGCGGAATAGTAATTAACCCCTTAAGGACCAATGCAGTGCCAGGACCGTCACTGCTATCCTGGACTTAAGGACCAGTGACAGTCCTGGCACGTCATTGAATTCAGGACTCCCTGCACGGCTGCTATGCACCTTTCGGGGAGCCCTGAATCGAATGCCAAAAATAAAAAGGCGCCTTGGTCGCTAAATGCCGAGCGGCCGGTCCTTAAGGGGTTACAGAGGAACTATACCCTACGAATAAGTGCCTCTTAATTTGAATAACAGATTGACTTAGCTAGGTAGGTGTAATTTTTACAACAGTCAGGTCAATTTATATATTTATTTTATGTATTATTTCTGCAACTTCCCATATGTAATCTCTATTGAAACCTGCCTCAGGGTCACACCTTCTCCCAGCAAACAGTGGGCCTCAAAAGACCTGAATGTTAGTAAGGATCACTAGTCTTTATCAGATTGTTAACTGAAACTAATGAGTGGTGGACTATAACGGAGATCAAATGGAAAAAAAGTGTTTAAATATATAAATATGCTTGACTGCTATATGAGTATACATACCTAGGGAGCTCCTCTTTTCTCTTTTCTTGTCCTGTATTATTAGGAGGTGTTCTTTAACCCTTTGAGTGCCAGAGGGCTGTATAACGCATTGCTTTGTAATGCATTGTATACCACTGTGGCATTCAAAGGGAGAAGCGCCACTTTTACCTAGGGTACTATTCCCCTTTTAAAAAGGCTGTAGTATAATCTTATACACTAAGGAAGTCTGTCAAGGGTTTTCATGGACTTTCAATTAAATCCTTGCAGAAAAAAATCCCACGTATTTGCAACACAAAATTTAAATTTTGTACTGTAATTATTATATTTTATCATTTTTATTATACACAATTTGATAACTCATTCTCAGATAGGTATATGAAAAGGATTTGTTCCCAAGCTTTCTCTTGGTAAAAGCACCCAAGGTGTCCTTAGCACGAACAATGACTACACCCCCTCAACTAATAAAACTCCACTCGTTGTTGCCTGGAACAGAAAATACTGTTACCATACAAGCACAAAGAAAGCTCTTAACCCCACCCCCTAAGCACAAAAAAAAGCTCTTAGCATTGCTTCTCAATATTTTGGAGATCTCTCATTTAGCATTTAGTGGGTCAAATAATGGCCAGTAATGGGGTCTTTGAATTGGTAAATAAACAGGTCACCAATTAACAGGAGCTTTGGGATTGTACTGGCCAGACCCACAACTCAGAATGTGGGTGTGGCCTAGCACAGCTGAGACTCCTCCCCCCAGAACTCAGAGTTCTAGGCAGCTGCCTGCTTTGCCTAATAAGAAATATGGCAGGAGAACTGTGATTGTACTGGTCAGATCCACAACTCAATGTGGGCGTGGCCTAGCATGGCTGAGACTCCTACCCTCAGTTATAGGTAGTTGTCTATGCTGCCTAATTAGAAATCTGGCCCTGCATATTTGAAAAAGAGACGCAACAAACCAGCTTCACCATAAGAGACAAATACAAATACCCACTGATTTAAATAGGACTTTTATCTCCACAAATGCTATAGTCTCCAACACACTGTGAAACATACATCCCATAGTGTATAAGGGAGAGGTAGGTAGGCAACAGACCATAGAAACGTAATTAAAAAATCAATCCAATAGAAAAAATATAATAAGCTTAACAGCTACAGGCATAGTACATAAATGTTCAAACTGTACAACGGTCAAAATATATTAAAGTGACAGGCAGGCTTTTTTTTTTTTTTTACTTTTTGTGGTGTTTTAGGGGGGATTTTATAAAAATTAAGGTACAAGGTTACATTATTATTGGTACACAAAGTGCTAAAAAATGTATAGAGTCACCCGTGGTGATTCCAATACCTTGGAATGCCAGAGAGGTATCTTACGCATTGTAATGCGTTGGATATGTCTCTGGCACTCAAAGGGTTAAAGGTACCAGGTCACTGACAAAAGGTTCCAGCTCACTGACAAACAGCCCCAGGCTGCTGGCCTTGCATGACTTAGCTAAAGTGAGCACTTATACCTTTAAATCAGGGACATATACAATAAACACACACTGCAGGGCTGCACTAATTCATATGGCGTCCTGCAGAAGGTAGTTTTCATAGGTGGCCCTGATTTAAAGGATACGTGCTCACCTTAGTTAGCTGAATGTCTGCTTTGGGCTTCTGCACAAATAAAACAAGGTTTATATCAATAAAATAATTGCAACACTATAACCCTTTCAGTGCCAGAGGGGTACGCAATGTACCCCTTTGGCATTGAAAGTGTTAAGGACCAGACAGTTGTGCAATGCATTGCTTTGCAATATGTTGTACATCACTCTGTTACTTAAAGGTTTAAGTAGGCTCATGCACACTGCTTTATTCAGGCCTCCTTAATCCTTTAACTCTTTGAATGCCAGAGGGATAGGGAACAGTGGGGTGTCTCACACCTCTGGTCTTTAAAGGGGTAAGATAACCATTTACAGTTTGAGGCATACCTCGCAACATTTCAAATGGCCAAAGAGGGACACTTTTGTTTTAGGGGGTATTACTGGGGGCGTGGCTGGTGGGCAGGGCATTGCCAAGAATTTATAGGTGATTTTATGACCTACTGACACCTCTTTGTGTAACTTAATAAATGATCTAGAGCAACATCAAAGTATTTTATTTACACAGAATAATTTATAAACACATAAAATTATATTTAAATAAACATTAATGTGAGTTTTATGGCTGTGGACCAATGTGATACACTTATATACATACCACCCAGTGTGATCTCCTAAAAAGAGGGACACCAAGGTGGGGAAGAGGGACAGAGGGATTTGAGTCTCAAAGAGGGACTGTCCCTCCTAAAGAGGGACACTTGGGAGGTATGTACCTCTAATATCTCCTAAAGGGGACACTTGGGAGGTATGGTTTGAGGTGCTGTGGTTTTGTCAGTACAACTACCATGTCCGCGTCCATAGGCATAAAATCCAGAACTCGTTGGATATGTTTCTCTTGAGCAAACACACAAGGCAAAATTCATAAGGCCTCTAGGATTTCCTGGCCGTAGTAAAATAAGTTGGGGGTTATCATTAGGTCCTTTAACAGTACATATGTTCTCTGGTGAAGATTCTTTTTTGGCAGTGCCAGTTTTTAAATTTGCAGTGAAAGCACATGCATTTATACCCTCAATTAAGATCTCAACTTGTTATATTCTAGTGGTACCACTAGAGTTAAAGGGATAGTAATACTTCATTTTAACTTTATTTTATTTTGTAGGCATTAAAAAAACATGAAGAATGATATAAGTCTTATCTCTGAAACCTTTATGGTTTAAGAGATATTCACAAACAAAGTATCCCCCCTGTTCAACCAGATCAGAAGGGAGATGCCCAGGTAGACTGCAGAGAGGGACAATCTTCAATTAAGATAATGGAAAAAGCTGAAAAACTTGTCAAGGGGGGAAGGGCTTCCATTGTTTTCATACAAAGAAAACTGTCCCCTTCTGTTATCTGTACTGTCATACAACCAGACTCACATCTGAGAAGAGATGGCTTACACTAGGTAAAAGGGGCGGGGAGGGGAACTTTGCTTGTGAATATCTCATAAACCATAAAGGTTTGAGAGATAAGACTTATATCATTCTTCATGTTTTTTTAATGCCTACAAAATAAAATAAAGTTAAAACGAAGTGTTACTATCCCTTTAAATAACTAGTCACTTTGTGCCCTACAAAATATCTACTTATTCTGTCTGATTTTTTGCTATCTATGTTAGTATTTATAATTAATTAATAGATTGCCGAGCAATGCGTTGGAAATCTCTATAGCAACCAAGGAGTTAAAGCTTTTTTTTTTTTGTACTTTCTTGCTATAGGTCAAGGGTATATTCTGTACCAGAAAACAGTGGATGGGATTGGGGGTGGGATCATATGATGTGTGTCTGGGGGGTGTTGCTATGGGTGGAGTTAAAGGAGCAGTAAACTTTTTTTTATGAAAACACATATTTCATAGAGCATTTCCTGCTGAATAAAACAAGGTCAGTCCCATCACTGTCAGCTGTTTTATTCAACATGTATAACAGTTCAAATAATCAGGAAGTGAATTTACTGTGTTTACTTCCTGATAGTTCTAACTGACAGGAAGTGACAGGCAGTTTCTATCACATTTTATGGAGAACTGTATGTCTCTGACTTTTCTGACTTTCCTCTCCATTAGAATCTAACAGGAAATCTAATTAGAATTTGATGCTAATGTAAAAATAAAACTGGGTTTAAACTGTAATAACTCTGGAAATAGAAATCTCTCAGTAGTGGGAGTACCCTTATCTTACTCAATAGGAAAATCCCTATAATATATATATTTTTCATAAAAAAAGTTTACTGCTCATTTAAGCATGCCTAGAGTTCCTTGACTGGAGCACCTGAGATGTAAATCCAGCCTTGCCAGTTAAAGGGATAGTAATGTTTCAAAATAAAGGCAGCTCCAGTTAATCTTCATAGTATTTGGGCCATGGATAGTGTTATTTCAATACTGTCAGAGTTGTTGTTCAAGAGTAATTGAATGATAAAATATCCCCCACCCGCCCCTTTTACTGATGTAACACTGCTCACCTCAGAGCAGCAAGGTGGTGTCCATATGGCTTGCAGAGCCCTAGCCTTTTTCCCTGGCCCAGGCAGTGGTCATTGGGATGTATGGCAAGCAGTGTGTAAGGGAAAAGGCTAGAGAGGGTCAGACAGTGTACATGGGGATCTGTGGTTACCAGTGGGCAAGGGAAGAAGGCTGGGGGTGTCAGGCAGTGTATATGGGGTTAACACACAATGGTGTCATTCCCCATGCCGCACAACATGTTAGAAATCGGACATACAGTGCCCCCCTTTGACATATTAAGCCTCCCCTTAGTAATTCGACATATATTGCTCCCTTTTGACATACTTTCTCCATTTTTATTTCGACACATGGTGCTCTCATTCGACAGTCTTCTTTCTCCAGTTTTATTCGACGTACACTGTCCTCCTTGTATATGAAATGTAGAAGTGTTTTGAATACATCGACAAAATCATATTGCCACAGCATCAACCTTTAGTGACTCTCACCCATCTAATGCCTAACTTGACCTTTCTGTCGTCAAACGTACGCCTGTTTCCTTGATGTTTAGTACATTTTTTAGGCATTAGCTTAAGGCGTAGTTGGATAAAAACAGACAGTGCCATTTTTGTTAGTACGGCAACATTGCCGTGGTTCTGCAATAGAAAACAAGTTGCTTGTTTTTGCCGTAACTCTGGTTTTGGTGCAGCTAATAGTATCGAGCCACTTATATGCCACAGAGTCTCTGGTTTGTGCAGCTGATTAACAGGTCCCTGGGTACATTCACTGATTCTCCGGTGGTGGGGAATTTCATAAGAAACTTTGCCCACTTCTGCTCCGTCCCACCCTGTTCCTCCCATTTCCCACCCTCGTCTCATTCTTCCCCACCCAGTTCCTTCTACTTCCTGCCCAATTTTGTGACATGTCCATTAGGACCTGCCCCCACTCACATAAGCCCCACCCCGTTTTGACATAGATTGCATAATTTATATCCCCCAGCACCACCACACAAGACAAAGTTCTCAGATATGCTTATAGTAAACTGACCAGACTCCCTCTTTAACAGGGGACACCTAGGAAAGAAGCATCCTACAGAGATGTTTTGATTGCAGGGCAGCCCCAATAAGCATATATCATATGTGCCACCAGTTAAAATTACTTTTTGAGCTTATCAATGAAATTCTCTTTCCAGAGATCAGGGATACTAGTGGAATGTAACTATCCCTTTAAGTCAAAAAGTGTTTTAACTTACTCTTTAAAGGGATAGTAATACTTAAAATGTAAAAAAAAAAATATGTTGTAGGGTTTATCCCCCTGAGTAAAACAAGAGTACTCCCACTGCTGAAAGGTGTTTCATTCAAAAGTTATTAATTTTCAAAGTTGAATTTTTTAGGTGCAATATCACAGTGGCCTGAAATTGTACAGTGGCGCTGTTGCTACACCATCCTATGGAGATTTATGGTCCTGGGACCAGAGCTGTGCATAGGATCGTGTAGCAACAGCACCTCAGTACAATTTCAGGCCACTGTGATATTGCACCTAAAAAATTAAACTTTGAAAATTAATAACTTTTGAATGAAACACCTCTCAGCAGTGGGAGTACTCTTGTTTTACTCAGGGGGATAAACCCTACAACATATTTTTTTTTACATTTTAAGTATTACTATCCCTTTAAAGGGGAGATCTGGACAGCTGAATTGATATAGTCCATGAATTTCATGAATATCATGCAGTTTTATGTAGCTGTCCCAAAATGCTGATCTACTTTTAACCACTTCATTGCAAGAGTGGTCTACAAAGAATCACCTCTGGCCGCAACAGGGTTAACAGACAATAAAACGCACTAATTAAAACCGAGAGATTAACTGATGTGTAATATAAATATATCAGTTTAAAAGTCATTATACAAATCAGTTTGCAACTAAGAGAGATTTAATGGTGAAATTCCCTGTGATTCAGCAAGTTTGCATTCTGTCTACATTACTTACTTAAATTGACAATCATTTCTTTAATTTGAATAGCTTAGCTTTATTGTTCGCACTGCCCTGCTTTATTACGATGGATGCAGTCAAGAGAAGCAGCGTTTGCTGACTAAGCTCTGACAATTGTAACAAATAATATATAGGGAAAAATATTTTATAGACGCATCATTTTTTCATTTAAAGAGGAACTTTTATGTTAAATAAAGGGCCATAGGCACAAAAATGGAGTAATTCTGTGGCAGAGCTTGGTTGCAAGATCATCCCTTTAAAGTGGAACTGTCACATTCCAACTTTGCCCCTCAAATTGTTGTAGTCCCCTCAAAAACCTTAAAGGGGAACTACCACCTCGCAATAACTTTACATTAAATAATTCTTCATCTGATGAGTAGCTGCTTAGTAGCGATAGACAGAAATATTACCTAGTTTCAAAGATTTTCCAGTTTTTCGGAGGCTCACAGTAGCAGGAAGCACGGACATCTTGTCATAGTGACGTTCGTGCGCCTGCGCTGTCAGTCCCTTTTGGAGCCACCTAGTTTCAAAGATTTTCCAGTTTTTCGGAGGCTCACAGTAGCAGGAAGCACGGACATCTCGTCATAGTGGAGCTGGCTGGCTCCAAAAGGGACTGACAGCGCAGGCGCACGGACATCACTATGACGAGATGTCCGTGCTTCCTGCTACTGTGAGCCTCCGAAAAACTGGAAAATCTTTGAAACTAAACAGCTAGTCACCAGATGAAGAATTAAATAATGTAAAGTTACTGCGGGGTGGTAGTTCCCCTTTAAAAATACCCAGGAAACCAAAATGATTTTCTCTCATCCAAAAAAAATCTAACCTTATCCCTCTTCTGTACAGAGAGGGAGCGCTCTGCCATCTTGATTACATTTAGTTTGATTGGTAGCGTTCTCCCTCCCCCTTCTACACTAGGCCTGCTCACAAGACAGGAGCTCAACACCCAGATTAGTGACTCCACTTGTCTTCCTCCCCCTGCACGTCATCAGTGTACATCACCTTCTTCCTGCTGCCAACCTGTTCGACTGCACCTTCTGCTTCCCTGTCACAAGACAGCGCTTGAATGGACATACAAATGGCACAGATTAGACACAGAGAAGGTGCTTGGTTTCTCCATATCTAACTTGTGCCATTTTTATGTCCCGTTCATGTACTACCTTGTGAGAGGGGAGCAGAAGGTTATTCTGTGCGGTCAGACAGACTGGCAGTAGGAGGAAGGTGATGTACACTGAGCATGTGTGAGAAGGAAAGCAAGAGGAAGCACAGGTACCTTCTCCAGTAGCTGCGCAGGAGTAATCCCCTCCTTCTTCAGCCGCACTGGAAGTCAAGAGCAGAATTCAGACGGCCCTAGGAGGAGTGGTGGGTGTAGTACTTCAGTACTTCTGAACAGGGTCGCCTTGCAGAGCAGTGCAGTACAGTATGTACCGCACAGAACTTCACAAGGTACTTTTTTCAAAGGCTATTTCTTCTATATTATTGAAAATTACAAATAAATAAATAACCCAAATCCAATTTACAAAATACATCAAATAAAATAAACTTGCTTGGGGTGAAAGTTCCACTTTAACACTGGACACATGTAAAACATAGAAAAAAGGAAAAAAAACTCATAGCACTAACTCACCATAATTTATTTATCCTATTCATTTAGTGAATAGGATAAAAGTGATAAATAATAAGTGGTATCTGGATAGCAGCCCCTCTTACACCTTTTTAAAATAATTGTTTGTTTGTAACCTTGTTTTTAATTGCATACATGATGCCATACAAATAATAGTTCTTATAACCTATGACGTGTTTCCTTATAACATCTGATTAACCCCTTGTTTTTTTTAATTTTTTTAAATTTAGATAGGGTTACAGAGGTGCATTAGAGTAAGTACTTGCCAGATTTGAGGTACCTTGGCGAGGTTGGCAAGCTTCACATCTCTTGGCCATTTGATGGACTAAATCCTCATATTTATCAACCAAGTTATTATATATGCAAAATGCAGGGCACACACTTACACACTGGTATGGAGGAACACAGGTTTGCTTTTTTGTTTTTGTTTTACATATAAAACATACCTGCTGCAGGACTGCAGTGATTACTCCTAGACTGCAATGATTATTCCTAGACTGCAGTGATTACTCCTGGACTGCAGTGTGATTATTCCTGGAACGCAGTGATTATTCCTGGACTGCAGTGATTATTCCTGGAATGCAGTGATTACTCCTGGAATGCAGTGATTACTCCTGGACTGCAGTGATTACTCCTGGAATGCAGTGATTACTCCTGGAACGCAGTGATTATTCCTGGACTGCAGTGATTATTCCTGGACTACAGTGATTATTCCTGGACTGCAGTGATTACTCCTGGACTGCAGTGATTACCCCTGGACTGCAGTGATTGCCCCTGGACTGCAGGGATTATTCCTGGACTACAGTGATTGCCCCTGGACTGCAGTGATTATTCCTGAACTACAGTGATTACCCCTGGACTCAAATGATTATTCCTGGACTGCAGCGATTACCCCTGGACTGCAGTGATTAGTCCTGGACTACAGTGTTTATTCCTGGACTGCAGTGATTACCCCTGGACTGCAGTGATTATTCCTGGACTACAGTGATTACCCTGGACTACAGGGGTATAGTGATTGCCCCTGGACTGCAGTGATTATTCCTGGACTACAGTAATTACTCCTGGACTGCAGTGATTGCCCCTGGACTGCAGTGATTGCCCCTGGACTGCAGTGATTACTCCTGGACGTTAGTGTTTATTTCTGAACTGCAGTGATTACTCCTGGACTGCAGTGATTACTCTCGTACTGCAGTGGTTACACCTGGACTGCAGTGATTATTCCTGGACTGCACTGATTACCCCTGGACTGCACTGATTACTCTTGTACTGTACTGATTACTCCTGGACTACAGTGATTACCCTGGACTGCACTGATTACCCTGGACTGCGCTGATTACTCCTGGACTGTAGTCATTACTCCTGGACTACAGTGATTAGTCCTGGACTACGGTGATTATTCCTGGACTGCTGTGACTAACCCTGGACTGCAGTGATTGCCCCTGGACTACAGTGATTATTCCTGGACTACAGTGATTGCCCAAGGACTGCAGTGATTGCCCCTGGACTGCAGTGATTATTCCTGGACTACAGTGATTGCCCAAGGACTGCAGTGATTGCCCCTGGACTGCAGTGATTATTCCTGGACTACAGTGATTGCCCCTGGACTGCAGTGATTATTCCTGGACTACAGTGATTGCCCCTGGACTGCAGTGATTGCCCCGGGACTGCAGTTATTATTCCTGGACTACAGTGATTACCCCTGGACTGCAGTGATTATTCCTGGACTGCAGTGATTGTCCCTGGACTTCAGTGATTACCCCTGGACTGCAGTGATTATTCCTGGACTGCAGTGATTGTCCCTGGACTTCAGTGATTACCCCTGGACTGCAGTGATTATTCCTGGACTGTAGTTATTACCCCTGGACTGCAGTGATTATTCCTGGACTGCAGTGATTATCCCTGGACTGCAGTGATTAGTTCTGGACTACAGTGATTATTCCTGGACTGCAGTGATTACCCCTGGACTGCAGTGATTGTCCTTGGACTTCTGTGATTGCCACTGGACTGCAGTGATTATTCCTGGACTGCAGTGATTATTTCTGGTCTGCAGTGATTATTCCTGGACTACAGTGATTACTCCTGGACTGCAGTGATTATTCCTGGACTGCATTGATTGTCTCTGGACTGCAGTGATTACTCCTGGACTACAGTGATTACTCCTGGACTACAGTGATTAGCCCTGGACTACAGTGATTGCCTCTGTACTGTAGTGATTATTTCAGGACTGCAGTGATTACCCCTGAACTGCAGTGATTATTCCTGGACTGCAGTGATTATTCCTGGACTGCAGTGATTATTCCAGGACTACAGTGATTATTCCTGGACTGCAGCGATTACTCCTGGAATTTAAGGAATTTGTATTTGTCCCCTATAGAGAAGCTGGAAGGGCCCAGAATTTATCCTCTCCTCTTTTATGCACAAGGCCCATGCAATTTAGAGGCAAATAAGGACCCATTGGCCCATGTAGTCCAGTCCTTTCCCTGTACAGTTAGCTCAGACTTACTGTATCTATCCCAGGAGATCTTACAGTCATTTACTGTTTTAGCCTTAACCCAGGGGTGTAACCATAGGAGGTGCAGAGAACGCAGTTATGCCAAGACCGAGCACCTGAGGAAGTCCCATCTGTTCCTGGGTCCAATAAGTTCCAGTAGGGTTGACACAAACGAAAACAGGTACAATGCTGTATGCTAAGCAGCGGGATGCTCCACATTTTAGTGTTCTGGTTCTAACTTTACAACTCTTTCCATCAGTAATCCCTGCAGACCTGTTTTAAGCAAGTAATCATACCTGGGATCTCTCTGGATCTGCCCTGGAGACTACGGTTTTTAGAGTTAATTATCGGGTCTCCAGAGAAGTGGCTGCTTCTTTGGCTTTGGTGAGTTTCCTGGGTAACTCCATCACCCACTTCCTGCCCATTCTAATATTAAACCCCTACTTTTCTCCTCTCAGTCCCACCCATCTAATTAATCCCTACCCACTTTTTGATTCAATTCTCCTATTCCTAGCCTCCTCAGTGGCCTCCAAAGAAGAAGGTTCCCTGGTATGTAAGCAATGGATTGAGGAACTCTCTAGCATTCAAATGGTTAAAAGCCCCATTTAAATTAGCAGGCAGCTGCATGATCAGCCAATTAGAATTAGTGCTCTGGTGACTGATGTGCGCTCTTATCAATGGGAGCACAAGAGTTTGAAATGGAATCTGTTCTGCACAGGGAGCCCAAAACCTGGTTGTCCAGATTAAAATCGCACTAGGTTCTAGTGAAAATATTTCTGTCATGGGGCCAAAAATGTGTGGACTGGGGCCTCAGGCCACTGCATAACATAATGAAGTTGTGTACCGCAGTGCAATGGGAATCCCACTGGCATCCAAGGCTTAAAAAGTTCTAATTCAATTCTAGAGCAAAGTAACTTCATGCCACTGGACAAATGAACTTTCCCTAAGTTCCCATTGACTAAAATGGAGCTTTTAACCCCCTGAATACTGTAGATGTCTTCAAAGCACCCTATATAATAATTCGCTAAATTGTGTGTAACGCCGCGACATGCGCAGTAGACAGTGCTGCGCGTGCTGCAGTCATGCACAGACTGCATGACTGTATCAGCTGTGGCGCGGGCAGTCTCTACTGCGTGTGACTGCCCCACGACCGGGTGGCAGTGGCACTGTGGCCCGTGTAACAGGCTGTTCAACTAGTTACTTCATAAATCGTTGGAGACCTTTCAAGCATTTAGGTTTAAAAGAGAAATGTTACTTGTCTCCTATTCATACCTGGAAATTCTCTGGATCTTTTCAGACAATTAGTGGGTCTTCGGGTACAGAGGCTGATTCTCTGGCATCTGGAGTTCCCTGGGAACCCTGCCCACTCCACTGCCTTGTTCTGCCCATACCTGCCCTGTTCTTCCTACTTTTGCCCACTCCTGTCCTGTTCAGCCTACTTTTGCCCATCCTGTCCTGCCTACTACTGCCAACTCCTGTCCTGTTCCTCCTACTTCCTGCCTTGTTCTGCCCACTCCTGTCCTGTTTTGCCTACTTCCTGCCTTCTTCTGCCCACTCCCGTCCTGTTCCTCCTACTTCCTGCCTTCTTCTGCCCTCTCCTGTCCTGTTCCTCCTACTTCCTGCCTTCTTCTGCCCACTCCTGTCCTGTTCCTCCTACTTCCTGCCTTCTTCAGCTCACTCCTTTCCTGTTCTGTCCATTTCCTAACCCATTTCAGGATAAACTCTGAGATTCGGTCCTCCAATCCTGCCCACTCTGGTTAAGTCCTGCCTGTATTATGACTCTAATTGTGTTATTTGGACAGTCCCATCCCCCATCCATCCATGATTCTCTGAAAGGCTTGGACTTGAAGTTTCGCAGGTATGCCTATGTTACAGTTGGTTGGTCTCAGATTTGCACCATTGTAGCTCTGTTGAATTAGTCTGTATGTCTGCTCAGATGAAATCAGGCTTAGCACTGTATTGTTCAGCCCCTAAAACTCCTTCCTTTGGGTCAAATCCCTGACCCCAGTTGCTGGACCATTATATTTTTTGAAGGCGCTAAGCCTGCTGCCATGCTCCATCCTGTTGACTATATGGATGATGAAAATTGCTGTCCATGTTTTGACATAGTAAGTGGATTTTAGGGATCAGACATAGCCTGCACATTTCATTCCCAAGCACAATTATTATCCCACTGTATTGCAGACACATCTCCAAACAAATTCATTGTAGACATCTCTATCAATCAAGGTTTAAAGGGATAGTAATACTTCGTTTTATCTATAGTTTATTTTGTAGGCATTTAAAAACATGAAGAATGATATAAGTCTTATCTCTCAAACCTTTATGGTTAGAGAGATATTCACAAGCAAAGTTTTCCCCTCCCGCCCCTTTTACCTAGTGTAAGCAATCTCTTCTCAGATGTGGAATGCAGTCCATAGACCAGACAGATAACAGCAAGGGACAATATTCTTCCTATCAGAACAGTGAAAGCCCTGCCCCCCTTGACAAGTTTTTCCCTTATCTTAATTGATGATTGTCCCTCTCTGCAGTCTACCTGGGCACCTCCCTTCTGCTCTGGCTGAGCAGTATTATATCAGTAAAAGGGGCGGGAGGGGGAGACTTTGTCATTTAATTACTCTATAGCTATAACTTTGGCAGTATTGAAATAACACTCTCCAAAGTCCAAATACTATGATGATTAATTACAGTTGCTTTTATTATGAAATATTACTATCCCTTTAAAGGGAAAGTATCACCATGAACTGTAGTAAGAGCTTTTTAAAACACTTTACATGTCCAAAAGAGCTCTGAAATGACAATGCATATATATTTTAATGTATGCATCTTTCTCAGATAGCCAGGGCAGACACTTGGCTTTTGCACTAGGCCAAGAATAAGCAACATTTGGCTCTCCAATATATGGCCTTGTGAGAGTGATGTGAGTTGTACTTTCCAATAGCTGGAGATTCAAAGGTGGCCAATCCCAGCACTAGGCCTAGGAATCCATGTTGCTCCACCCCTTTTCATCATCGATGTATTTGCAGACAGTCACTGTGTAACATCTTGCTGCTGGTTTACATGCATTTTTTCCAAGTCGGTCCTCTAACAGTGCTGCAACATGGCTCCAAACAGGAAATTTACTGATGTTGAAGAAGATGTCCAAGAAGCAGGATGGAGCTCACTGAATGTTGATGCCTTAAATATGTGAAGTGTTAAAAACACTTGTTTACAGGAGATACTTTTTCTGCAAATCTGCCACCAATGGTCCAGTCTTTGTTACAGGTGATCGTTCCTTCTTGAAGGCTGTTATGTCTTATGAAAGCTTAGCTTCATTTGAAATAACTTTCAGAATCATCTCTATGTTATGTTAGCCATTTTTTCTGTACAATAATACTTTACAAGATATTTATCTTTATTTGTCAGTTTATACAAGTTAGATAGTGCTGGTTGGCACAGTCATGTGCCAAATAATAAACTCCTCTGGCATCCCTGGACATCTCTGTGGCACTTAAAAGTTTAACAATACTTTTACAATGGTTTTTTGACTATTTAGAATTGTCTTATGAACCTCCTTTCCTCCAGTTATTTAAATAAGTAGGAGAGTGGAAGGGAGGGAATGAAGAAGTGGCAGTTGGGAGGGAGTGAAATGTGCACTAGGCGGTACCAGACAGAACTGTCTAACTTTAATAACTGATAATTTAACAAAGTTAAATATTTTGTAAACTATTGCTTTAAACGTAAAGAAGCCCAACATATCATATAGGTGATTTTGAAAGAGCTTTCATTTGAAAATATGTTGTTGTAAGGTGTTACTTCTACTTTAATTCCAATATTAATTAAAGACTCATTTTAGAGAACCAATCCATACAGAACTGATTCAGTGTGGGCATTAGGTTTTCTGCCTAGGTTAAAGTAAGTGGATGATTATTATTAGGAGGTGTTACTGTTCCTTTAATAATAAATGCCATACCAAGGGTTAACCTACCATTGACCCAGGAGCAGAGGCGTAACTAGAACCCTCCGGGCCCTGGTGCAAGAAGTGCCATGGGTCCCCCCATCCGACCACATTAGCCCCTGGGCTCTCCACAATGTCCCCATCTCCTACCTCCCAATCCCTAGTGGTCCAGTGGAGTGGCAGGTGAGACGGGTTGGCGCGTTGAGCTCCCGCGCTGCCCTCTTGTGTAATCCAAAGAGCTAGGAGATGATGTCATCTCTCAGCGCTCTGCATTACTAGAGCGCCGGAGGGAGATTGTGGCCACCAGGCTGAGGGGTCGCAGGGGGCTGCTGGGCCCTTGGAGTGACGGGCCCGGTTGCGGGTGCAACCCCTATAGTTATGCCACTGCCCAGCAGGTGCAAATCACTAGTGCCCAGTCAACTTTAGGGGCCCATTTTGAGTAAAGTAAAACAATGGTATGTTCACTGCTGATATGCATATTTTCTGAGTTATTGCACTTTAAAACTTTTTTTTAACAATAACAATGCCCTCTAGAGGTCAGATTTCAATAGGTTAATATGTTGCCTTCTTTTGAAAGAGAAGAGTCACTGAAAACAGTTTTCTATAGAATATGATAGAAACTGCTGAGTTATGCTATCAGGAAGTAGTCATGCTGTCATTCACTTCCTGAAAATTTGAACCATTTATAACATTTGAATAAAACAACTTGCTACAGTGGGAGAACCCTTGTTTAACTTTATTGGAAAATCCCTATAACTTAGAGGTTTCCATTAAAAAAAATGTACTGCTCCTTTAATTATCTCAGAGCATACTTGTTCAGCTATGCAAATATTGCTTTGTGGTTTACATATATTATTGTGATATATTATTCATGTATGATCAGCCATTGTCTGACTTCTATTCTAATCCTCTCCTGCTGATTATTAAAGTAGCCTGAATACAGTCATTATTGCACTATGGTTATTTTACTAATTATGACATATTCTTTTGATTAAAATATTGTCTGAGATGATCACAGATTGTATTTTAGTGATTAGCCTGATTACAAACATAGGCTTCAATCTATTTTCATATTATTTTGAAGCAAAGGCTGGCATTTAAATTTTAACCCTTTGAGAGCCAGGGGGTAATCAACGCATTGGGGAATAATTCTTGAGCAAATCAACTGTGCAGTAGGGGCATACCTGAAAACTTTCTTGTTTGGAGCCCCCCAGAGAGAGCTAACGGACTGGGAAAAGGCATGTCTAAATTATGGGAGTTGTGTGATAAGGTGGGTGTGGCTTAATTGGGTGAGTAGGATTGAGAAGCGGAAAGGTGGGGTTTCACTTTACAGTCTCCAGGAAGTGGGTGGGAAGTGAGCAGGATCAAACAGGAAGTTGACAGAACAGTGGGAAAGTGGGCTGAGTTACCTGAGAAATTCCCCAAAGAATCAACCTCTGTTCCTGGAGACCAGATAATTGGCTAAAAACTGGCATCTCTTGGGCGGATCCAGAACGTTCCCATATACGCATAGGTAGGGTTGCCACCTTTTCGTAATAAAAATACCGCCCATGGCATTCTCTCCATAGACTTAACATTGGACAGAAACCAATTTTATTCCGGCCTGCCGGTAAAATACCGTCTGGGTGGCAACCCTTTGCATAGGAGACAAGTATTTATTCCCGAAATTCATGAAAAAGGAGGACTATACCTAAGGAATAAATCACTTGATTTGTTTAGCACATTGACTTGTAGATGTGCTTCATATAGCAGTCTGGTGGATCTGTTGATCCAACATGTTCTGAGACGGTCAAGCAGGCATCAGTGCAGACATCTTGCCAAAGAGACATCTGTGCACCTGTACTTTCCATTGTGGTCTCATCTAGGAGGGGTTGCATTGTACCTTAAGGTACAGGAATGGACTGACGGTGCAGAAGCGCACATGCCTCTACAGCAAGCTGCTTGCCTGACCGTCTCAGAATGAGTTGGATTTGTCAATAATGCTGGACTTATTCCGGATAATACTAGAATGGATATACTTATCGTCATGTGCATAATTATTTGGAGGTAACTTTAATTTGGATGATAGTTCTGCTTTAACACCTTCACAACCTTCCGATCTGCGGGAGTGGCATGCAGATTTATGAACCCCCTTTCTCCAGTTACTAAAATAGGTAGAATAAAGGAAGGAACGACATGGGAGGGAGGCAGTTGGGAGGGAGAGCAGATCCTGAGATGAGAACTCCCTGGTATGTGTTCAGTCTGAAAGTGCATACAGATTGCATAGAGCATGCTACAAAAATAAAAGTGTCTGACAAAAGTCCACTAGGTGGAGATAAAGGTTTTATTAATTCTTCCTTTGTTCACCCATAGGAGTACTCCAGAATTGATACGTATGTCAAATTTTCCACAGTTGCTTAAAAATTATATAAAACGGGGCTACTGCCAATATCCTTAGAATCTTAGATAAGATGTACATCAAGGAGTCATTCAATGTCAAATTCTATGTGAAATATAAAATAAATAAAATAGAGTTCGATATTTAACCCCTTAGATGCTTAAGAGACAATTGTACAGGTCAGGTCACCTCTGGACTTCTCCCCAGAGCTGGTACTGAGCGCTACATAGAGGCAGCTGATTCCGATTGGCTGCTGTAATATCACCCCTACCAGCACAGCCAGTACAAGCGACTGACACTGGCAGCTCCGGCACTTCCTGGAGGTAGGACAAAGAGCTTGGGAGGAGGGATCTGAACAATTTGGGCTGTAAATTTATGATTCTGTTAGTCTCAGAGGTGGGAGAAGCAGTGATTAACTAGTGAAATACTGATCTTTATTGTATCCCTATATATCCTTTCCACATTAGTTATCCTTTAACCCTTTGAGAGCCAGAGGGGCGTGCAACGTTTTGCATATGTGTTAAATGAAGAAGAGTGGAAGGGGAGATGCTGTTAAAGGACAGCATCTGAGTAGCATCTGAGTAATGATAGCACAACATTTTCTGTAAATGGTAATTTTAAGAGATGTTAGCTGGAAGTATATGATATTTAAAGGTACATATCACAACCATGTTCTTGTTTATGTGTTACTGCCCCTTTAAATGTAGCTTTTTCTGTAAAACAAGTTGCAGTGTCAGGGATCTATAAGTTCTGTAACTTGGACAGTATGACATAGAAATAGTTACATTTGTATCTATCATCTTTATATATGTACTAGTTGAAGAGCCCGATACACAGGCCACAGTGCCGCTGCCAGACGGTCGTGGGCCAGTCATGCACAGTAGAGACTGCCCACGCCGCAGCTGATACAGTGTAAGCCGGTCGCGGTGCAGTCATGATCAGTAGAGACTGCCCGTGCCGAGGCTAGGGTTGCCACCTTTTCTTAAAAAAAATACCGGCCATGACATTCTGTCCATAGACTTAACATTGGACAGAAGCCAATTTTTTACCGGCCTGCCGGTAAAATACCAGCTGGGTGGCAACCCTAGCCAAGGCTGATACAGAGCACAACGCTCCTTTGGAGATCCCCGTTCTGTATCAGCCTCGTCACGAGCAGTCTCTACTGCACATGACTGCAGCACGCCCAACCAGGGCCGGATTTTCCATAAGGCAGAGTAGGCATCTGCCAACAGGCGCACCCTACAGAGGGCCGTCTGCCATTGCAAATCGATATTTTTTTTTTTTTTTAAAGTGGCATGCCGTCCCGCCTGCTGCATGGTAAGGTCTGTGCCTTCTTTGGCACAGACCTGTAGCTGCTGCGCTCCCCCGGCTCCTTAATAATACAGAGCGCTGGGAGATTACATCATCTCCCAGCGCTCTGCATTACTAAAGAGAAGACCACAAGGGAGCTCCAGCAGCTACAGGTCTGTGCAGAAGGAGGCACAGATCTTTCCTGCCGCTGGACCACCAGGGAGGTAGGAAATGGATGGGGGATGGGGGGGGGGATGAGGCTTAATGTGGAGATGATGGGGGAAATGTGAGGGCAATATGGGGATGATGGGGGGCAAGTTGGAGCTGATGGGGAGCAATGTGAGGGCAATGTGGAGATGATGGGGGCAATGTAGAGATGATTGTGGCAATGTGGAACTGATGGGGGCATGGACCTGATGGGGGCAATACTGAGATGATGGGGCAATGTGAGGGCAATATAGGGATGATGGGGGGCAATGTGTGGGCAATGTGGAGATGATGGGGGCAATGTAGAGCTGATGGGGGCAACGTGGAACTGATGGGGGCAACGTGGAGGTGATGGGGGCATGGACCTGATGGGGGCAATATTGAGATGATGGGGCAATGTCAGGGCAATATGGAGATGGGGGTAATGTGGAGAATTAGAGCACTGTGGAGATGGCCAATGGGGTGGGCGCTTCAGATTTCTGTGCTTACAGGCTCCTGAGATGTAAATCCAGCCCTGCGTGCAGCAGTCTCTACTGCTCATGACTGCGTCGTTACAAACTTTCTAGCAAATTATTATATAGGATATTAATGCCATGTGAATTAATTACAGCCCAGTGGTTTGTTATGTCCGAGTAAACAGCTGCAGTTACTGGCTGACCATTCAACAGTACTTAAAACTGGAGACTGCTTTGTTTATGTAGCACTGCCTTCTTAATGGAAAACGACACTCCAGTCATCTGGTTATCTCTAAACAGAGAGCTTCCTCTGCAAACCGCTGAGATGACAGCACTGTCTGACAGGCGGATTGATAGTCCACATAATGGAGGGAGATAAAGGGAAGCCAAAGACAGTAGCAGAGATGGAGACCTCTATTGGCTCATACTATACAGTATTGACAGGCAACCAGATTCCCCCAAGGTTCACATATAGGGCCCTCAAGAGCACTCTTGCACTCAAGGGCTTGAGGTGGAGCAATATAAATGGATAATGATCTAAGCAAAACATAGAGAACCAGGGCCGGATTTACCAATAGACAGAGTAGCCAACTGTCTAGAGCTCAAAATATTGAGGAGCGCCTCAGATGTACTGGCCACACCCACATTCTGAATTCTGGGTGTGGCTAGAGCAACCTCAGTGTCCCTGTACCAGTTTTATACTCCTTTAAAGGCTATTATTTAACCCCTTGAACGCTGGAGAGATCTCCATGCATTGCTTTGCAATGCGTTGGAGATCTCGCTAACGACCAAGGGGGTTAAAGGTTTTTTTTGTCCTTGCTTGTACCAAGAGTTGTATCTGTGCCAGGAAACAGTGGATGGGTCTAGGGGTGGGGCCATATAAGGAGTAGGGTGTGGTCAGGGGTGGAGCTAATGGTGCCTGTAGAGGATGTGCTTTTTCTGCTTTTGTGTTTGTGTGTGTGTGTGTGGGGGGGGGGGAGGCTTTTGTACTTTTTTTTTGAAGGGGTGAAAATAGAGTGTATGTAATTTGATAGGGGGAATTATCTCCCCTTCTCTGTGCACCAGAGAACAGACTTAGTGCCGTGGGAGAAGCCACAGAGGGGAAACCCATTGCACACCATTGCCTTACAGCCAAGAGCAATATAACACTGGTCCATATTTATGATAGCAAATAAGTTATTCAGGAGTAAACCAATTGTATACAGGGGACAAATAAAATTCCTAAATTCCCGTGAACTTGAATAGAGCTCTTTAACCCCTTGAATGCTTCAAAATGCATTGGAGACCTCTCTAGCATTCAAGGAGTTAACTCTTGCTTTGCAATACAATCCATACCCATCTGGTACTCAAAGGCTTAAAAGCCCAATTTAACAGAAATTTTTATTTGCCCCCCCCACACCATGGTGCAGTTGGTTTACTCATGAATATCTCCAGTTTACTTTTATATATAGATAGGCCAATATTCCTAGTAAAACAACAATTTAACCCCTTAGATGCCAGAGATCTGACCCACACATTTCAAAGCAATGCATTGAAGACATCTTTGGAATTCAAGGGGTTAAAGGAACACATAAAGCAAGACACCCACATGAGAGAATGTGTAACATCTACAGATTACAGGAGCAGTAAACCCTAATTAGGATAAAATATACATGCTGCAGGGCTTTTCACAAGGGTATTGCCAATGCTGGGAGGTGTTTTGTTTAAAAGTTTTTCTTGACCTAATTTTTCCTAAGAGCGTGAGTCCAATATGTTTTGCTGCCAGAACAAAACCAGCAAACAAGCCATTAGGCTAGCTTAACCCTTTGAGAGCCAGAGGGGGTAAGCAACGCATTGCAGAGAAATGGGTTAAATTGAACTGAGAATGAGAAAATAATTGAAAAAAAATCTTAAACATTTTCTACAAGTGTAGAAATGACAAAAAGTTTAAAACTGATATCGGACCACTTAAAACTAAGAAAGGCTAAATTAATTATTGAGGATAAGGTAATGGCTAACACCTTAAATGGATTTGTTTCTGTTGTGTATAAAAAGGAAGCAACAATGACAGGCTTTGGGCAAATGGAGAATAACAAAATTTCTTCCATCATGTGCATGGCTTACAGAGGACAAAGCCATACAGCAGTGGTTCTCAACTCCGGTCCTCAGGACCCACTAACAGGCCAGGACTTAGGGATTTCTCTGCTACAGCACAGGTGTGGTGATCAGAGGCTCATTCACATTGATTAACTCACCTGCGCTATAACAAGGAAATCCTCATATCCTGGCCTGTTAGTGGGTCCTGAGGACAGGAGTTGAGAAGCACTGCCCTACAGAGTCTTGAAATGGTCATGGTGACTACAGCACTTGGACCTGATTGAATACAGCCAAGGGT
The DNA here is from genome assembly GCA_037306005.1 of Rhinophrynus dorsalis. Classification (NCBI taxonomy): domain Eukaryota; kingdom Metazoa; phylum Chordata; class Amphibia; order Anura; family Rhinophrynidae; genus Rhinophrynus; species Rhinophrynus dorsalis. Next base: position 455,596,591 of record CM074722.1, read on the forward strand.
ACTTCAGGAACTTAGTTCAGTTATAGCAAGGGCATTGGGGGAGATTTATAAAAAGTGTTCTTGTTAATTTTTATGAACAGATCCTAAAAATGTCCTTATTCTCTATTATGAGTGCTGGTATTATGTTTAATATTTGAGTCATCAAATATTGGAGGAGATTTATAAAAGTGTAGTTGATGGAAAAGATTTGTTAAGATTGTTGCTGGTAGTCATAATTATTAAAGGGTTAGTAATGCTCGTATTTAACTTTATTTAATATTGTAGAGGTTACAAAAATAAAGTATTTGGCAAAAGTGCCATCTCTCAGACCCTTACGGTTTGAGAGATATTCACTGCTAAACTTTCCCTTTTCTTGATGTCAGCTGTAAAGCTGACAGTAGGAGATTTGAGTCCGCCGACTCGAGGCGGCTCTTCAGCAGAGCTGAAATCACGTTATTTAAAAAGAACTACTTCATTGGAATGGTATCACGGTGCCTGTGATTGCTGCCTTTTTGTGTCAGTTACCTGTAGGGGACTCCCCATTGTCTGTTTGCCTTCAGCCCGCCCTGCATTGCCTGTTTAGACTGAGCCTGGGCACCCTTTGGTTGCCCTTTCGTGTTGTCTCTATGCTGCTCGCATCTTCATCATGTTCCTGAGCTTCCTGGGTCCTTGATGTGTTCCTGCTACCTGAGATCGTCTAGTTCCTGAGTTACCAGTTCAGCGGTTCCTGTTTCTGTTCCCGATCCGGTTGGAGTCGCCCTGTGTCGCTGCTTCCTGCTGCCACTCCCCGCTGGCGTTCCTGATCCGGTTGACTGTTGGAGAGTGATGGTTCCTGTTTCACCTGTTGTGCTCCTTCTCCAGTTCACTTGGGTCAGCTATTGCTCCCTGGTCGCCTAGGCGAGATTTCCACTCTTGCTGGTTTATCCAGTACGCGGGTACTGGTTCGCTCCACAGCCTCACGGCTACCGTTGCCTCGATACTGTATTGGGTTCCCAGTACGCAGGTACTGGTTCGCTCCACAGCCTCACAGCTACTGTTGCCTCGATACTATTGATTCCCAGTACGTGGGTACTGGTTCACTCCACAGCCACCCAGCTGCTGTTGTATCTATGTGACTTGATTTCCAGTACGCGGGTACTGGTTCGCTCCACAAGCCTCACGGCTACTGTTGCCTCGATACTGTATTGGGTTCCCAGTACACGAGTACTGGTTCGCTCCACAGCCTCACGGCTACTGTTGCCTCGATATTATTGATTCCCTGTACGCGGGTACTGGTTCACTCCACAGCCACCCGGCTGCTGTTGTATCTATGTGATTTGATTCCCAGTACGCGGGTATTGGTTCGCTCCACAGCCATTCGGCTGAGACTGTACTGTAGTACTGTGTTCCCAGTATGCGGGTACTGTTTAGCTCTACAGCCACCCGGCTGCTGTCGCAATATTGTGTTTGTACTCCCAGTACACGGGTACTGGTTTGCTCCTTAGCCACCCAGCTCTTGTTGCTACTTGCATTTTATGCTTCCAGTACACTGTACTGGTTTGCTTACATAGGTTACTGGTTGCGGTGCACCGGAAGAGTGACGGTTTCTCCAGTACGCGTGTACTGGTTCGCTCCATGCTGGTTACAGCTGTCAAGTCCTAGGCAGCTACATTGGCTCTCCAGTACGCGGGTACTGGTGGTTCCCTGCTATTCCTTGGCTTGCCACTTGTGCTCATTTAGCCTCTGCATGTCATCTAGACGGTCACTGAGGCCTCTGTGGTTGCCACCCTCGCCGTAAAAGGCTGCCTTGCCCGGTATATTGGTAAGGCCGGTAGAACCCTTCTTTCATTACCATCTTGGGTTGCCTTACCCGGTATTGGCAGGGCCGGTAGAGCCTGTATCTAGCTGTATTCCGTTAGGCTGCCTTGCCCAGTATATTGGCAGGGCCGGTAGAGCCTGTATACTTGTTGTGTCCCGATAGGCTGCCTTGCCCGGTATATTGGCAGGGCCGGTAGAGCCAACTATCCTGTGTGTACCAGTCCTGGCTGCCTTGCCCGGTATATTGGCAGGGCCTGTAGAGCCACCTATTTTTCGTATGCCAGTCCAGGCTGCCTTACCCGGTATATTGGCAGGGCCGGTAGAGCCTACTAAATTCTCTGTGTACTAGTCTTGGCTGCCTTGCCCGGTATATTGGCAAGGCCGGTAGAGCCTATTCGCTATTATTATTGCTTTTCTTGTCATTTCAATATATATGTATGTACGTGTATGAGACCCTATGGGGTTGTCTTAAACTTTTCAATAAACTTGTGTTTTTACCTAACTGCGTCTGAGAGTCTTAACAAACTGTGACAAATGGTCTACAAAGTGTGCTTGCAAACCAGACATACTTTGCAGACCATTCCAATGAAGTAATTATTTTTAAATAACGCGATTAAGGATTAAGGTCAGTTAAGGAGGGCATAACGACGTGTAATACTTTTTTTTATAAAATGCCATAAGGAAGTTTGTAAAACATGGCTCAGAGAATTCATAAAGAAATTTCGCTAGTTGCGACAATTTTTGCTACAGAATTTTCACCAAATATTTAAGGTAATGTCTGACCTGTTCTTTTTTTGTAATTCTGTTCATTAAAATTTCTTAAAACATACAAACAAAAGTAATACACAAGCGAGGCACTGAATATCACTGGACAATACCAGGAGGAGGAGGAATCTGTCGGCTAGCCAAGCCAAAGGAAGGCCTCAGGAGGAAGGTAGGAGAAGAACTACCTGTTCTTATTCTTTACGGTCACTACAGCTATAAATGTAACTAGAAAACTTTATAAATAATAACACTCATAATAAGGAGTAAGGACATTTTCAGTATCCGTTCACAAAAATGAACAAGACCACTTTTTATAGATCTTCCCCATTGTGTCTTGTGATTAGAGTAAAGCAGATGCAAACCATTATTTAAGAAGGGGGCAAGATCTAAACCTGGAAATTATAGACCTGCGAGTTTGAATTCTGTAGTTGGTAAGATATTAGAATGGTTAGTAACTGATAGTATTCATGACTATGTGATGACCAACAACATTATTAGTTAGAGCCACCATGGTTTTAAGAAGAATAGATCACTGCTGATGACACTAAACTGTGTATATTAATGATCTTGGATTGGATATTGAAAGTGATGTTTCAAGCATGATGACAATAAACTGTAAATTGCAGAAGGATTTGGATTGATGGAGTGAATTTGCAAAGAAGTGTCAGATTAAGTTTAATGCAGATTTATGTAAGATTATGCATTTGTGTTACAGAAACAAGCATGATACATATACACTAAATGGGAAACTACTTAGGAAAGCCATGTTAGAGAAGAGCTTAGGAAAGAAAAAGTGGCAGTTGATGTGTAAAGGGATAGTAATGTTGCACAAAAACAGCAGCTCCAATTAATCTTCATAGTATTTGGGCCGTGGAGAGTGTTATTTCAATCTTGTCAGAGTTGTAGTTGAATGATAAAGTATCCCTCTCCTGCCCCTTTTACCTAGTGTAAGCCGCCTCCCCTCAGATGTGGGATCAGGTCACCTGACCAGACAGGTCGCAGTAAGGGACAAACTTCTTACTGTGAGCATAAGGAAAATCCTGCCCTTCTTGACAGGTTTTTCAGGTTTTTCCTTATGCTCATTGAAGATTGTCCTCTATGCAATCCATCCGGAAAGTCTTGATGTTCTGAGGTGATCAGTGTTACATCAGTAAAAGAGGCAGGAAGGGGATACTTTATCATTCAATTATTCTTGAACTACAACTCTGACGGTATTGAAATAACACTCTACACAGCCCATATACTATGAATATTAATTGGAGCTGCTTTTATTGTGAAACATTACTATCCCTTTAATATATAAATGTAAGGTTATGCAGTTGGCTGCTGTGAACGAGCATGCTACATATACACTGAATGGGCACCTACTTGGGAGATCCATGTTAGAGGAAAGATTTGGAGTACTGATAGACAAAAGACTTTACAGTAGTGTGCAGTGTCACATAGCTGTTGCAAGACCCTATAGGGCACCATCATGTATAAAAAAGTGGTATAGATGCAATATATGGGAATATCATTTTACCTCTATTTAACCCCTTAGTGACGGCTGCGTGCAGACACGGCCGTCACTTAACGTCCGTCTAACATTTTTTTTTTTTTTCCAGAAGAATCCGGAGTCCCCGAACGGCGTGCAGCCGCGCGGGGATCCTGATTTCCTGGACGTACATGTACGTCCTCTGTCACTAAGTGACAGCCACAGAGGACGTACATGTACGTCCATTGTCGCTAAGGGGTTAAATGTTTGGCAAGGCCTCATCTGGTATATGGAGTACAGTTTTTGGCACCAGTTCTTTAAAAGCACAGTACAGTTTTTGAAAAAGGACAGACGTGCAACAAAACCGAAAAGGGGGTTGGGAGATTTTAGTTATAAAGAGAGATTAGCCATTGTTTACATTAGAGAAAAGACATCGAAGGTGGATATGATTACATTTACACATGTATTTAAGCCAATACAAAACACTCTCTGGGGAACTATTTACTCAAAGGGATGGGCAAAAAACAAGAAGTCATCCAATAAGATTAGAGGAAAGGCACTTACACCACATAGCACTTACTCCTTCTGGGTCCCACCTACTTTCCTCTAGACTGTCACGAGCAGGGGCCTCTGACGCTTTTGTTTTCCATCCACCATTTGAACTGTTTACCACCTCTGTCTATTCCCTTACGTACAGCTCTGCAAAATAAGTTGATCCTATATAAATAAAGGATAATACTAATAAAAATCATAATAATGATAATGTGTTTCCACTAAAATAGGATTTTTTTTACAGTAAGGGCAGTAAGGTTATGGATTTCTTTGCTCAACAGGCTCTGTCTGCAGATGTTTTAGAAAATGTATTTCTAGCTCAGAACAATATTGATAATTATGACAGATACAATGTAGACAAGATGTTGATCCAGGGAAATGTCCAGCTAGCTTTTAATGTCAGGAAGGAATATTTTTTTACCCAATTGAGACTTTGTGGTTGGAAATTATTTTTTTTGCCTTCCACTGTATCAACAAGGGTGATATGACAATGGCTGACCTTGATGGACACATTTCTTTTTCTTTTCTTTTTTTCTGTGTCATCAACTATATTACTCTGTATTGTGTGACACTGATAGTAAGTTACTGACTTTACAGCTGGCCATGGCCTACATCTCCCATCAACAACGAGAGACCCAAAAGTTGCTACTTAAAGGGATAGTAATATTTCACAAAGACAGCATCTCCAATTAATTGTCATAATATTTTAAAAATGGAGAGTGTTATTTCAATACTGTCAGAGTTGCAGTTCAAGAGTAATTGAATGATAAAGCATCCACCTCCCACACCTTTTACCTAGTGTAAGTCACCTCCCCTCAGATGTGGAATCTGGTCCTGGGACCAGACAGCTCACAGCAAGGGACAATCTTCTTACTGTGAGAACAATGAAAACCCTGCTCCTCTTGACAGGTTTTTCAGGTTTTCCCTTACACTCACTGAAGATTGTCCCTCTCTGCGATCCATTTGGGACAGTCCTGCTGCTCTGAGGTGAGCAGTGGTACATCAGTAAAAGGGACAGGAGGGGGCTACTTTATCATTCAATTACTCTTGAACTACAACTCTGACAGTATTGAAATAACACTCTCCATGGCTCAAATACTATGAAGATTAATTGGAGCTGCTGTTTTTGTGAAACATTACCATCCCATTAAAAATAATAAAATACAGGAAGAAATAGACAAGAACTGCACAGTGTGTGTTCTATTAATATTTTCCTAAATCATAATACAGTTGGATGATTTCACAATACTTTTGGGCAAAATAAAAAGGTCAGTTATTTGAATATGAAAAAAAAATGAGAAATTAGAGACATACAGAAAGTTAACCCTTTGAGTGCCAGAGGGGTATGCAATGCTTTGCATTCCCCTCTGGCACTCACAGTGTTAAAGAAGCACTTCTGTAGCAGATCGACTGCACCACGGAGGACGGGTAAACATTTCCATAAACATTTCCATTGATTGAAATGGTGGTTTTAAGCTCTTGAATGTGAGAAAGGTCTCCTGTGCATTGTGAGGCAATGTGTGATGGAGATTTCACTAGCACTCAAATGGTTAAAAGCATCATCTGAATGAGTAGGAATATTTGGATTTTTTATTCATCCCCTTTCATGTTGAGGGTTTTGCTAAATAATTGCACCTCTCGTTGCTTTCTGCAGAAGGTCTATAGGCCATATGTTCAAAGGGGTAACGACAAAAAATTGTCGTATGAATTACAAAATAAGTAATTGTGTGCATGAACGACATTTTCTATAAAGTATACGACAAAAAACTAGTAATGACCTTTGTGTACAACACAACTCCAGAATTGACGGGCAAAGGGGCGTGGCTAAACTATACTCCAGTGTCATATAGAGGAAAAGAAAAATTTTCGTAACTAACGACAAAAAATGTCTTAGAAAAAGCAAAATTTGTACGTTAAGAAAAAAGTGGAGGAATGAGAGAATTTTGGGACCGTATGTTCAAAGGGATAACGACAAAAAATTGTTGTATGAAAGACAAAAATAAGTAATTGAATGCATGAACGACATATTTTCTATAGAGTATATGACAAAAAACTAGTAATGACCGTTGTGTACGACACAACTCCAGAATTGACGGGCAAAGGGGCAGGGCAGGGGTGTGGCTGAACTATTCACCAGTGTCATATAGAGGAAAAGAAAATTTGTCGTATCTAACGACAAAAAATGTCTTCCAAAAGACTAAATTTGTACGTTAAGAAAAAAGTGGAGGGAATGTGTTCTGAATGTGATAATTTTTGTCTTTAGTTAAGACATTTTTGTCGTTAGTTAAGACATTTTTAAAGACATTTTTGTAGTTAGTTAAGACATTTTTAAGACATTTTTTGTTGTTACATACAACAATTTCAGTCAGGACAAACGACATATTTCCAATCACAACCGACACTCTCTGAAAATATTAATGATCTCAATGACACTGTACACTGAAAAGTCATTACAAACGACAAAAGCTATTTCACTACTTCTTTGAACATATGGCCCTTTGTCTTTTAAGACATTTTTTAGGACATTTTTGTTGTTAGTTAAGACATTTTTTTGTCTTTACATACAACAATTTCAGTCAAGACAAATGACATATTTCCAATCACAACCGACACTCTCTGAAAATATTAACCCTTTGAGTGCCAGAGGGGTACAGAACGCATTGCTTTGCAATGCGTTCCGTACCCCTCTGGCACTCAAAGGGTAAATGAGCCCAACAACACTACTTTGAAAAGTCGTTACAAACGACACAAGCTATTTTGCTACTTCTTTGAACATATGGCCCTATATGGTTGGATTTTATAAGATAAATAGTTAACATTTTGGAGCAAACCAACTACACCATTGGGGCAAATTAAAAGTCACCAATTTCACATTGTTTTAAATAGTGTTTTTATATGCTACAGTGGTCTTCACCTTGTTGCTTCCCATTGCATTGCAGACTTAAAATACTCACTTAAAGAATTGGACATTTTAATTTCTCCCCTGCTATTCAGTTGGTTTGCTCCGGAATTGCTCTTCTTTATCTTACTGAATATAGCCCAAAATGGTTCGATGATTCCACAATTGTTTTTGGCCAGGGTAAAAATGTCAATTATCTGAAAATGGGAAAAAAGAAAATAAATTATTGTTTTCCAAGAGAAACCTTGGCTGTAAAATGAACAGAAAACAAAACAAATGCTAGGAAATGGATAAAGGGTGTCAATTTGTAGAATATGTTTATTCAGTTGGAAAACAGAATGGCAAAATCTAATGAGAAGAATAGAATACCTGGCCGAAAGTCATGTTATAATAACAGAGGCCACAACACAAGAAGATTACATCACCAGGAAATGACAGGGAGGACATAAAAGAGGAGATGGAAGAGCTTTAATTGGGGAGGAGGTGCAGCTCATTGTTAGAAGAGAGATTTGGAAGAGACTGGTGGGACAGTGCAGTTATTATGACCTGCAATTGGAAATGTTTCAGAGAATAACCATGAGAGAGAGAGAGAGAGAGAGATTGTAGACTGTCACTCTGTACAACAGATAACTGAGCCGTTAAATGATTGAAAACCTGAGCAACCAGATGAAGACAATGGACTGGCCTCAATTGGAGGTTTTAACTACCTAGCAGTATATTATATTATCAGCCTTATTGTTAGCTGATACTCGCATTTCCAGCTCTATGACTCCAATGCAGGAAAAAAATGCATTGATGGAGTCATATGGTGCGGTACACAATGATCATTCTCACAGTGCATGTACACAATGCAGCATGCTGCAACTCAAGTCTGATTATGCACACCTCCCAAGTGTCCCTCTTTAGGAGGGACAGTTCCTCTTTTAGACCCAAATCCCTCTGTCCCTCTTTCCCACCCTGATGTCCCTCTTTTTAGGAGATCAGATTGTGTGCTGTGTATATAAGTGTATCACATTGCTCCACAGCAATAACACATTATTGTTTGTTTAAATGTCAATATATATGTTTATAAATTAGTCAGCGTAAATAAAATACTATGGTCTTGTTATAAGTCATTTATTAGGTTACACAAGGAGGTGTCAATAGGTCATGAAATAGCCTAATAATGATTGGTAATGCCCCGCCCACCAACCACGCCCGCAGCAACACCCCCTAAAACACAGGTGTCCCTCTTTGGCAATTTGAAATGTTGGAAGGTATGGATTATGTGCATACCTCCTAACATTTTAAATGGCCAAAGAGGAAAACTATTGTTAGGTGATGTCGCTGGGAGTGTGGCTGGTGGGAGTGGGCATTACCAAGAATTTTTAGGTTATTTTATGTCCTATTGATACCTCTTTGTGTAACTGAATAAATGATTTATAGCAAAACCAAAGTATTTTTAAACATAAATGAATGTGAGTATTATTGTTATGGAGCCAGGGCCGGATTTGCAATAAGACAGAGTAGGCAGCTGCCTACATGCGCATCCCACAGAGGGGCACCTGTCATTGGGATAGTTTTTTGGCTTCCTGTTTTTTTATTTTTTATTAGTCTCGCCAGTCACCCCTGCCCCCCCCGCTTGGCACCCGCAACAACATGGAGAGGAGAAATCTGCTCTGAAGACCTGTAGCTACTGAGCTCCCTCGTCGCTGTCGGCTCTTCTCCCAGCGCTCTGCATTACAGACCACTCGGGAGCTCCAGCAGCTACAGCTGTGTGCCAAAGGAGTCAATACCTCTCCTCTCCAGCGAGGTAGGAAAAAGGGGTCAATATGGAGATAATGGGGGCAATGTGAGGGGCATTATGGGCATGATAGGGGCAATGTGAGGGGATATGGAGATGATGGGGGCAATGTGAGGGGCAATATTGGATTATGGGGGAAATGTGAGGGGATAAGGACATGATGGGGCAATGTGAGGGGCAATATTGAGATGATGGGGGCAATGTGAGGGGCAATATGGAGATGATGGGGGCAAGTTGGAGCTGATGGGGGCAATATGGAGATGATGGGGGCAATGTGAGGGGATATGGACATGATGAGGGCAATGTGAGGGGAAATATTGAGATGATGGGGGCAATGTGAGGGACAATATAGAGATGATGGGGGCAAGTTGGAGCTGATGGGGGGCAATGTGAGGGGCAATATGGAGCTGATTGGAAACAATATGGAGCTGATGAGCATTGTGGAGGTGTCCAGTGGAGATGGCAAATCGGGGGGGGGGCGCTTCAGAATTCTGTGCCTACAGGCTCCTGAGATGTAAATCCGGCCCTGTGTGGAGCAATATACACAGTCTGTTCTCCAAAGAAAGAGGGACACCAGGGTGGGTACGAGGGATATAGGGATTTGTGTCTCCTAAAGATGGAGACTTGGGAGGTACAGATGTATGCAAAAGCATGGGCACCCTGGCCAAATTACTTTTTTTTTTGCATGTGAAAAGAAACTAACACAAGCTCTGCAGTGAACAAACAAGACTTGATATATTTCTGCAAATTGTAATGTGTCATGTGCAAAAGTTTAGGCACCCACTAGTCCAGGAATGTGCACAGACATTTTGGGGGGCAGGGGCTCAAATGAAAAAAATGGCACTTCTCATAATTATATATTCAAAATTACATATTTTACAAAAAAGAAAATAATTTACATCTCAGGAGCCTGTAGGCACAGAAATCTGAAGCTCTCCCCCCAATTGGCCATCTCCACTGGACACTCCAACAATGCTCCAAATCTCCACATTGCCCTCCCATCATCTCCATATTGCCCTTACATTGTCCCCTGTCAGCTCTATATTGCCCCAATTAGCTCCACATTGCCCCCATCATCTCCATATTGCCCTTACATTGTCCCCTGTCAGCTCTATATTGCCCCCATTAGCTCCACATTGCCTCCATCATCTCCATATTGCCCCCATCATCTCTATATTGACCCCATCAGCTATAACTTACCTTCACATTGCCCCCAACAGCTCCATATTGCCCCCATCAGCTCCATATTGCCCCATCAGCTCCAACTTACCCTCACATTCTCCCCTTCATCTCCATATTGCCCGCCATCAGCTCCATATAGCCATCAGCTCCAACTTACCCTCGCATACATTGCACCATCGTCTCTACATTGCCATCATCTCCAATTTTTCCCCCCATCAGATCCATATTGCCCCATCATTTCCACATTGCCTACCAGTCTCTGTTTCCTACCTCTTCCCTAGTCGTCCAGCGGCAGGAGAGGTCTGTATGTGCCTCATTTGGCACAGACCTGTAGCTGCTGGTCTTCTCTTCATGCAGAGGCTGGGAGATGATGTCATCTCCCAGCGCTCTGTAATACTAAAGAGCCGACGAGGGAGCACAGCACCTACAGGACTGTCCTGAAGGAGGCACCGACCTGACTGGGCGGTGGGGGGTTTAGTGTGAGCGGCGAGGCAACTTTTTTTTTTTTTTGGTTATATGGGCACAAGAGCACTTTGGACAAAAAGGGCAAGTGCTCAAGCTCCACTTGGTGTCTATGTGTGCACTTGCCTGCACTAGTCAGTACTTAGTAACACCCCCTTTGTTGGAAATCACAGGCTCCAAATGTTTCTTGTTATTTCTGTACTTGTACAGTCTTTCTGTTCTTGTTAGGAATTTTTCCCCCAATGTTCCTTGCAGAATGCTTCTAGTTTAGAAATATTATTAAGTCATCTTTCATGGACTGCATGTTTGAGATCTACGCACACACTTTCAATAATATTCAGGTGTGGAGACTGTGAAGGTCATTCCAAACCCCCAAGCTTATGTTTCTTGAAGTAGTTCATGACTGATTTTAAGGTATGTTTTGGATCATTGTCTTGTTGTAAAATCCAATCTCTTTTCAGCTTCAGTTTCTTCACTAACTGTGGGGCATTAGCTTTCATAATTTGTTGATACATTAAAGAATCCATTCTTCCCTCTACTCACACAATATTTCCTGTGTCACTGACTGCCACACAACCCCAAAGCATAACAGAGTTACCCCCGTGCTTAACAGTTGAGGGTGTTATTTTCTTCAAATGACTCTTTTTTTTCTCCATCTGTACCTTTGGTGATTGCACCTAAAGAGTTGAATTTTAACTTCATCAGACCACAGCACTTGGTTTCAAAATGCCTTTGGCTTACTTTAGATGTTGGTAAGGTTTCCTTCTCATGACTCTCCCATGCAGATCATGTTTGTGCAAGCAACATTGCACAGTGGACTGGTGCACCACTACACCCATGCCAGCTTTTGAATTCCTGACTGGTCTATTAGCTGTTCTATCAGAGAATTTTCTTGGTCTCTCAGATCTTATCTTGCCTTCAACAGTTCTCCTTAACTTCCATTTCTTAATGACATTTCAGATAATGGAAAATACAAACAGGAAGCATTTAGATATATTTTTATAGACTTCCCCCTCTTTTTAAGAGTCAATTATCTCTATTTTCTGATCCTCAGTCAGCTGCATAGAGGAGACCATGGTTGTTGAGTGTAAACATAACACTCTGAGAGGTTTCGAAGAGTAAATTAATGTATCAAGCTCTGGAATTGTCATTGCCTAATTTAGATTAAGGCCTAACAAGCCCATGCAAAAAAATACCACTAGTAGATCAACTGGATGGGTGCCCATAGTTTTGCACACACATTTTCTGTTTTATTTTTTCAATCTGTTAAATTCAGCAAATAAATAGTAACTGCATTACATTTTGCAGAAATATGTCAAATTTAGGTTTGTTTGCTGCTGAGGTTGTGTTCAAACCTTTGCATACAACTGTATGTTATGTGTTATCATACCAACAGTTATCCCATATTTTACAATTGCACTGCACCAAAAGTACTTTAACCCCTTAACGACCAGCTGATTGGCGCGGCGTGGTCAATTAAGGACCACGGAGTTTTTTTTGTTTTTTTTTTCAAATTCCAGTTCCGGACTCCCTGAACCGCGTGCAGCTGCGGAGGGAGCCCGGAATTCCATGACGGTCATAGTACGCCATGGGTCGTTAACTCAGATCGACCCATGACGTTCTATGACTGTCAATGGTCGTTAAGGGGTTAACAAATTATTTCTTACTGTTTTCATGCATCCAAAAGTGGAAACATGTTGTCATGTCATCTGCACATTCATAACAGAAAGTACATAAACAGGAAGCAAGGGATTGAGAGCGTGGAGGTGATAGATACAAAACATTTGACTCATGCTAATAAGTAATATTTAAAAATGCAATGAAAACATATATGTTTTTAACTACTGCAAATATGGAAGAGCACTCCTATATGATCATTTATGGGTGCAAACCCCATCTGCGACAATATGCTGGTGGAGGTGAAGGGATGGGACTCCAACAGGTGCATCAAATATATCTATGAAGGCATGCAGGCAGTGTATGGAGGTGACATTTTACAAGGTGCCATAAGAATCTCGGCCTTTTGATTTGGGCGAGATTATGATATGGCGCTTTTGAAGCCTGTGACCTAATTATATAGCATTCATGTTGCACGTTCTTATGTGTGCGACATTTCAAAAGTGAACCTAATGCATGGGCATGCCTGGCATTTTTGAAGGCATTATGTTTCAGGGGACCTCGCTTTGGGTTCCCAACTCTCCCAGTTTTACAGGAGGGAACCTATTTAATCCTGTGGTCAGCTGGTGATCAAGAATGTAGGCAATTCTGGTAGCAGAACACACCAATGTTTCTGATTCTTCCACAAATAGGAATGGAAAAAATGTAAGATGATTGTAAGTGATATCCTATATAGTTACATAGTTGATGATGCTTAAAAACATCATGCAACCATGGTGTTCAATCTTTTGCAATATCACCCTTGTTGATTTAGAGGAAGACAAAATACCCTATGGTGCCATTCCAAAATTCCTTCCTGACGCCAAAAGACTGGGGGATGTTTCCTTTGATCAACATCCTATCTGCATTTAAACTATCATAATTCTGAATATTTTTCTGATTTAGAAAGGATTCCATTACTTTTTCAAAGCATCTACATTTATCTGCAAACACAGCTTCTCAAGGAAAATAATTACAAAATCGAATTGCCCTTGCTATTAAAAAATCCCTGCTTTTGTTTTAGTCGAAATCGCCTTTCCTCTTTTTTTTCTTAGATCCCTAAGTAAATAGTTCCCTAGGGAGCATTTTGTATTGGCCTCAAATATAGTTGTAAATGGTAATCATATCACCCATTGGCTAGTCTCTCTTTATAACTAAAATCTTTTAATACCCTTATCAGTTTGTTGCACGTCTGTATTTTTTTCCAGTTCAATACTATTTTTTTAAGAACTGGTGCCCAAAACTGTTCTCCTTATTCTAGATGAGGCCTTACCAGAGATTTTTAAAAAGGTAGAATTATATTTCCATCCTGTGCATTTTTATCTCTTTTTTTTTTTTACCAAAGATTCCCCAAGTAGTTTTCCATTTAGAGTACATGATTGTTTCTACAACACAAATGCATAACCTTATACTTATCTATAATAAACCTCATCTTCCACTTTTCTGCCAATCCACTCAATTAATTAAAATCTTTCTGCAGAGATAAAACATACTTCTCTTTATGTATTTCATTACACAGTTTAGTGTCATCAGCAGTACACTACTTCTAAAATTATTTTCAAGATCATTAATAAACAAATTAAAAAGCATTAAAAAGGTTCCATTTACAACTCTTTAAAGCGGAACGTAGATATAAGTGCCCCCCAATTCATTCTTAGTATAGCGGTAAGCAAAGAAATCCTGTTATAATCTTTATTATGTGCCGGCATTATTTAGAAATATAAGTTCTTATTAGATTCCCTGGCAAATGACAGCACAGACATCTTGCCAAAGAGGAATCTGTGCGCCTGCACTGTCCATCCCTGACTATACCATGTGGTGCAATGCATCTCCCCCTTTTCTGCAAGATGTCTGCGCTGTCGTCTGGCGGTGAGTTTCATAAGAACTTATATTGCTAAATAATGCCGGCACTTAGTAAAGATTATAGTAGGATTTCAGTGATTACCACTATAGTAAGAATTGAGGGGCACATACAGTAATTATTAACATGTCTATTTTACAGCATTTTTCCACACCTGCCTGAAACTTTTGCACAGTACTGTATATCCGACTGATAGCTCCACTTTAAACTCTATCATTTAATCAGTTCTCTATCCATGTACAGATACCTCCCAGTCCAAAGCCTTTTAAAGGGATAGTAGTACTTTGTTTTATCTTTATTTTATTTTGTAGGCATTAAAAAAACATGAAAAATTATAAGTCTTATCTCTCAAACCTTTATGATTTGAGAGATATTCACAAGCAAAGTTTCCCCTCCCGCCCCTTTTACCCAGTGTAATCCATCTCTTCTCAGATGTGGAATGCAGTCCATAGACCAGACAGATAACAGAAAGGGACAATCTTCTTCCTATTAGAACAATGAAAGCCCTGCCTCCCTTGACAAGCTTTTCAGGTTTTTCACTTATCTTAATTGAAGATTGTACCTCTCTGCAATCTACCTGGGCACCTCCCTTCTGCTCTGGCTGAACAGTGTTACATCAGTAAAAGGGGCGGGAGGGGGACACTTTGTCATTGAATTACTCTTGTACTACAACTCTGACAGAACTGAAATAACACACTCCAAAGTCCAAATACTATGATGATTAATTAGAGCTGCTTTTATTGTGAAACATTACTATCCCTTTAATGTTTCTTCCATTCTGAAGATGTTCATTCTGTGGAATATTATTTGGGCGCCTCCATTCTTAATTCTGACAGGGGCTTCAGAGAGTCTTAATACTTATACTTAATACACTTACCTACTTATAGATTTTACTAAAATATAGATCTGAGTATGATCATAGAAGGACCCGATGAGACTCATCTACAGTCCGGGACTTGCACCCAATCAGCTCCTGCTGTGAGCTGCACATGACATATAACTAAATGTGTATCATCTTATCTTTCAGTGTCAACACAATACAGAGGTTGATGCGTTAAGCAGAAAGTAAAGAAATAGGAGGTTAACCCCATGTATACCTAAGATGTGTGAGGACTGTGAAGTTACATGGACACTACAGGCAATACATTTGCAATGGACTTTTCCTTGTTTGTAATCCACAGGTAAATGGTAGTAGAGTAATATAATAGTGAATGAGGTAGAGTAATGTAAGTGTATGTACCATGTTGGAAGCATGAACTCAGAGTGCCCAGAAAATAAAGGTTACGTCCAGCACTCTGCTCCCTGCTGTCCTGTCCTCCTTATAACATATCTTGTGTTATGTGTCCTTTCTGTTAAAGTTTGGTGCATTTTCTGTGTTCCCTTGTATGCCCAGCTAACAGCTTTGCTGAAACAATGTTGACTGACTCCTCTTGTGCTTCCTTCATCAGCATGGCTTGAAAAAAAGGCACTCTGAGTGGACATTAAAGGGATAGTAATACTTAAAATGTAAAAACAAATATGTTGTAGGGTTTATCCCCCTGAGTAAAACAAGAGTACTCCCACTGCTGAAAGGTGTTTCATTCAAAAGTTATTAATTTTCAAAGTTGAATTTTTTAGGTGCAATATCACAGTGGCCTGAAATTGTACAGTGGCGCTGTTGCTACACCATCCTATGGAGATTTATGGTCAATTGACCAGAGCTGTACATAGGATCGTGTAGCAACAGTGCCACAGTACAATTTCAGGCCACTGTGATATTGCACCTAAAAAATTCAACTTTGAAAATTAATAACTTTTGAATGAAACACCTTTCAGCAGTGGGAGTTCCCTTGTTTTACTCAGGGGGATAAAACCTACAACATACTTTTTTTTACATTTTAAGTATTACTATCCCTTTAAATAACTTCCCCTGATTGGTGTAGGCAAAATTCAGTAACTTACTGGAAATGATCATGATAGATGTCTTGCCTGTTATGTCCATGTAACGCCACAGTCCTCACACGTCACAGATACATGATGGGGCTAACCTCCTGTTTCTCCACAGGCCCCCATTAATTATCCAGAATTGTCTATGAATGCTCTGAGATAAGTAACAATACAAGAACAGTGAATACTAATCACAGTCAGCTGACTGTAGCTCTTTTCTCTCAATCCAAACAACATTAAATAAATGCTCTCTGAATAATTTTCATGTGTTAAATAAGTTATTCCCATTTAATTGTTATTAGCGTCTTAATCATGGAAATAGCGTAATAATGTTACTCATGTGCCGGCATGAGTTGGAATGATAAAATCGTATACAACTTACATCAGTAGGTCAGCGCAGACATCTTGCCGAAGAGGGATCTGTGCGCCTGTGCTGTCCATCCCTATCTTGTCACTGATAGATTATTTTCTAAAGGGGGAGTTGCATTGTACCTTAAGATACAGGCAGGGACAGACAATGCAGGCGTACAGATCACTCTGGCAAGATGTCTGCAATGTCCCACTAATGTAAGTTGCATATGATGTTATGATTCCACTCATGCCGGCACTTAAGCAACGTTATTACGCTATTTCCATTATTAAGAAGTTACTAACAATGAATCTGGGATAACTTATTTAAGCATGATAGTTCCACTTTAAAAAGCAACTTAAGATTTATATTTTAGGGATATAATACATTATATAATATACTTAATATAGGCATAATTAATATTTACATATGTGAGCTATATAATTATGTACATAATATTTAATGTTATAGAAACGTATTGCACTCTGATGATACTGCTCCTTTCAATGCTAGGGAGGTGTCACAATCATCTCTATCTTGTATTTGACATTTTTGATTTAGAAAACTAGTGGGAGAGGTAATATAGGAAAAAAAGCAGCACCATTAACTCCTTGAGAACCAGAGGTATGCAACTTATTGCTTCTCAATGCCTTGCACACCCTCATGGTCCTCAATTATATCATTAGCATAATCTATAAAGCTTAAGGTACTTTTGAAAGCTCTTTCAAGGTCACCAAAGTTGTCTCTAGATGATAGCATGCCTTTAAAAGATGTGTTGTATATCTCTCTGATGCTCAAAAGGTTAAAGTGATAGTAATACTTAAGTATTACTAATCTCTATAGCAAAGTACTACTAAAAAAAAACATATTGCCCCCAGTGTCATCTCTCAAACCTTTATGGTTTGAGAGATGATCGCTTTTAAAGTTGCCCTCCCCCTTCCCCGTAGTCAGCATGCTAGCTGACTGAAGGGAAATCCGGTCATAGATCATCAGGCGGCTCTGCAGCAGAGCCGCGATCACGTTAATTAAAAAAAAACTTTCACTAAAACGGTCTTCTATGTGTGCTTGCAAACCAAGCACATGTAGAAGACCATTTCAGTGAAAGTTTTCTTTTTTAGGAACGAGATCCGGCTGTGCTGGAGAGCCGCCTGAAAGTCGTACAACTTTCTTCCCTTCAGTCAGCTAGAATGCTGACTACGGGGAAGGGGAAGGGGGAGGGAGAGGGCAACTTTAAAAGAGATCATCTCTCAAACCATAAAGGTTTGAGAGATGACACTGGGGGCAATATGTTTTTTTTTAGTAGTACTTTGCTATAGGGATTAGCAATACTTAAGTATTACTATCCCTTTAAACATCAGGGGAAAGCAACATTTGGCATTCAAGCTGTTGGAGACTACAGCTCCCATAATTTCCAACCAGGCAACGGCTGGTTAGGAATGCTGAGAATTGTAGTCTACATAAGCTGGATTGCTAAAAGTTGCATACTCCTATTATAGATCATTGTTGTACATGTAAGAACCTCATGTAAACTTGTACTATCTGATCAGTCAGACCACGGCTAAATCTCTTTGTTATATAGTCATCAAACTGGTGAGGTATTCTTCCTGCTCTGCTATTCTGTGAAACTCACTCATCAAATGAAGATTTGTCTTAGACAGCTGATAAATTACCAACATGGAATATCACATAGTCAAGTTATAATATTTCCATAGATTAGATAATGTCCTCCTCATCTGGTATTTTCCATCAATGCATTCAACTAGTAACAAACTTAAAAAAAATATATAAAATATATATGTTAAAAGGATTATAACCATTTGTTTTATCTTTATTTGGCCTGCATAATATGTGAACTTAAAATACTTATAATATATATATATATATATTGGGCTTCTTTTATTTGTGTTTTTACACTTTTATTTGCCTGCTTTTGAGCTTTCTGAATATTTCAGAAAGCTTTCTATCAGGTACCATGAAAGTAGGTATAGTGATACAATGTAAAATAGATATTACATAAAACGATATTATAGAACATAGCACAGTGCAGTAAGGATAGTGTTACATTGTATCATTGTCCTGCTTTGATGGTCAACTGACCAGAAAACCCTCTGGAAACAGAGATCCAGGGAGTTTACTGTCAGATCCATAAAAATAAAAAAAGGTGAAAGTTACAATATATAAATTCAAAATAAAGTTTCACTATCTCTTTAATATTTTTTATATTCACCTCCACAATTTTACTGTTGCTATTGCTAGCTATGGAGACTGTGTGTCTTTGACAGAAGTCCTTCATAGTGTTCTTACATAGTAGTAACAAGGTTGCCACCTTACCACAAAGTATCTTAAATTTAAACTCTTATAAAAATATGTTTCAGGTTTGCTATGTAATAACTTTAAATGAAGACTATCACACTTCTAAGGGCCATACCCTCAGCTAGGGAATTTTTTGTTGTGGACTCCCCAGAGAGAGGAGTCCTGGGGTGCTGCTGGGTGAGAAAAATTACACCATTTGTGTCAAAAAGGGGCGGGTGTTAGTCAAGAACGAATAGGCTGGGGAAGGAGGATAAAAGGGAGGGGAGTGTCAGGATAAAATGGTAAGTAGCAGAAAGACCCCACATCCTGAGAATTAGGCTCTGCCCTGGAGAACCAGTAATGTACAGTCAAAACTGAAGCCTCTGGGGCAAATCCAGAGAGTTCACAGCTATGTTGCTGAGAAGGCCTTCATCCTGCAGTGGATTGACAATGGCTTCAGCTTATATATACACTGGAAAGAGCAGCAAGACGCACTCTTGACAACTGGGGCAAATGCCTGTGTACACGATCAGAATAGTTCAATCCACTTTGAAAAGAAATCAGCACTCACAGGACTCAGTCTTGCAGCAATAAGGGTAACTTTATTCCGTGGTCAACGTTTCGAATCTCACATGGATCTTTATCAAGATGTCAGGCACTCAAAGAGTTAAAGGAGAAGTAACACCACCTTTAAATAAACTCTCACTTACTTTAGTATAGCCAGAAAATCTTAATGGCCCTGTACATTTTTTCTTGTGCCTTTGTTCAAGAGATAACATCTTTAATAAGTCCTGGCTATTATGTCCATGGAGGCGGACATGACAGTTGCTAGCATGATCACAGGACCTCAAACTCTGCTCACTGTTCATTTTAATCTTGAGGTGTGTGCATCAAATTACTTCTCAATCCTTTGTGCCTTTAATGGGTAAAGTAGGCTCAAGTAGGCTGATGCACTCTTCCTACTTGAGTTTGAAAAGGCTCCCAGTAACTGTCATGTCTGCCTCCATGGACATGATATCCAGGATTGACTGAAAATGTTTTCTCTTAAATAAAGGCATAAGGGCAAAAATTCATAGGGGCCAGAATGGTATTGTGGCCATAAGAAAGTAAGTGAAGAGTTATCATTAAGAGGTGTTACTTCTCCTTTAACCAGTATATTTTCCTCTTATCCCCACTGTGCAGTGCACTAGAGACCACACTAGCAATTGACTTGCTATAAAATGACTTGTCTTTTCTTTTGTACATAAGGCCTTAAAGGGACAGTAATGTCCCAGAAAAGATATATAGCATTTTGTAGTGTTTAAAAAGCTGAATTGAATGCAAAAAACCCTATCTCTCAAACCGCTATGGTTTGAGACATATATGCATTAAAAGTTTGACGTTTCCTGCTGTCATCTGTAAAGCTGACAGCAGGAGATCCGTGTCGGTCAACATTCGTTATTTAAAACAAATTACTTAATTGGAATGGTCTACAAAGTGTGCTTGCAAACCAGGCACACTTTGTAGACCTTTCCAATGAAGTCATTCTTTTTAAATAACGCGATTGCGGCTCTGCTACAGAGCTGCTAGTTGGTCCCTGGACAGGATTCCCCTGCTGTCAGAACAGCTCTGAAATCAGGGAAAGGGGAGGGAGGGAGAACTTTGAATGCATATATCTCTCAAACCATATCAGTTTGAGAGATAGGGTTTTTTGCATTCAAAACAGCTTTTTAAGTGCTACAAAATGCTAAATATTTTTTCTGGAACATTACTGTCCCTTTAATGAGAAAGAAAGAATATATATATAGATACATATATATCTCAAGAAAAAATGCATACAATTTATTGCAGTAACAAGAAAAATTATAGTCCATGTTTCTGAAAATTGTCTGTGAAGAGATCCCATGATACTCTGGGAAAGAATAGCAGAATTAAGTTAGATAAGGAAAAGCCAAAGGTCGATTGCTTTGATAATATCCTCAGGAACTATTGAATGGTTAAAGGCTGAAGTCAGGACCACCTCCAGCATTAGACTAAAGTATTTAGTGGAACGCAGCCAAGAAAATCCACCATTTTAAGTTGAAGAGTTATAAAAAAAAGAGATTTTTATACTATGCAAAAGCTACGTAAAAGACAAAAAAAAAGGACATTAGAGAGGTAGCAGCTAATCTTTTATAGGTGTATTAGTGTCGTAAAGGGAAGGAACAAATTGATGCCGGTAACTTGTTTAATGTAATAATAATTTTAAGCACTCAGGCTGATGAAGTAAATGTCATTTGCTCAGATTGGGTGAATTTCTCTCTAAAAGGTGTTGCTTGGAAATGGAATATAAAGAACAAAAATATACATTTAGCAACAGAGTTACAGTAAGTTTAAATCAAAAGATGCAGACACATTTTGGAAAAAAAAAATCAGAGTAGTTACTACCAGTAAATGTCGTTTGTAACACAGTAAATTAAATGGGGTTGATTTCACCTCCTGAACACAGTGCGTTGCAAAGCAATAGGTGAAAAATTCTTGACTCTCAGACATAACTATTGTTACTTGGTTTATCCTTGACTTAATCTGAGAACAAATGATCATTTTGTGGATTGATTAGAAGGGCCTAGAGAAAACGCTGGGCTTGCTGGAATAGATTAGGAATGGATCACAGCAGACTTGGAAGTGAGTAAGGTGGACGGGGTGGAGGGGGAAGAGAAGATACCAGGATCTTCATTGATAGAGGTGACCAGAGCGGCAACCAGGAACAAAAGGGGAGGGGTGGGAGTTCATGCAGGGAGCAGGTGCAGGGAGCCTGAGGAGAGATGGAGGTGGCATTGGGGAGCTTGTACAGAAAGGCTGAGGTAGCTCAGAGTGACAAGGTGGCAGTGGAGATCATTGGAAGAGTAGAGATGGCAGTGACGAAGTGCCAGAGGGGATCGTGGTTAGAGGGAGAGAGGGGTTTCATGAACCCAGTGGAGAGAGAAAGAAGTATTCGAGACTCTGGGGAGAGGCATCATGTGGGGTGTGGGTTAATGGACAGCAGCCTCCCATTTATTGAGTTCACAGACAGGAGGCGGACATGACAGTGGCTTGCAGGACCACAGGACCTCAACCTCTGCTCACTGCACATGGTAATCTTAACCCTTTAACCCTTCAAGGACCAGCGGTCCAGGGAAATTACCTTCCCTTAAGGACTGCTTTGATCCGTTCCTTCATGCCGGTACACGTGACCTGTTATGAGTACCAGTGCGCAGTGCTGGTGTCTGAGAGAGACGGCTCCATTCTTGGCGAGGTCAGTTTCAGACCCCTTTTTCACTTACAGCTCCCCTGGAGGAGCGCTGTAAGTAAAACGTATGTGACGTGCTATGACTGTCACCGGTCATTAAGGCAAAAAACGAGTGACGGTCATAGCACGTCACTTGCTCCGGAAGAGGTTAAGAAATACGGGGTGTACAATGCATTGATTTGCAATGCCATGTGCATCCTCCTGGTCCTTAAAGGGTTAAGTAGGCTTACACACTCTGCCTGCTTCAGTTTGAAAAACTGCCAGCAACTGTCATGTCTCCTTTAACCTCTCAGATACCAGAAATCTTGCAACGCCCTGGGCATTAACTGGAAAAGAAAATGTAAACACATACATCCCCTCCACCACCCCAATCTAACCAAGCCCACCAGTAGCCCCTCTATCAAATTGGATAGGAACACATTGCAATCAATGTGTTCCAGCTGGCGCAAGAATAGAGTGCTTAAACATGATGAAATGTTGCCCTAAACAAACTTTTGCCCCAAATGCAACTCCTTCATCCGTCTTCATTCTAGCCATTTATGAGACAGACACTTATGAAGGTACACAAACACCTCTTAGATACACAGATAGGTATCCAATGCATTGCATGCCAGTGCAATGGATACCTCACTGGCTCTCAGAGGGTTAAATGTATTCTAGGTAATAGTTTGGATAAAACACTGCCAGCATTTGGTCAGTGGAAACAAAAGATGACTCGCGTCACAAGGAATCACTGGATATTTCATTATAAGAAAAAGACAAAACAGGGGGAAAGTGTACTGATATTTGGGAACCTTTCATAGTTACCCTGCCTGCGGGACAACTAGAGAAATTCCTACTTAGTTTTAAATACAGCAGCTTCATGGGCTTGAGAGAAATCAGAGGATTATGATAATACCTTGTGAGCACTTTACCTTGGGGTTTATTCACTAAGTGGTGATAAAGAGGTGATAAAGTGGAGATTTCTTCTCCAGTGATATCACATCTCCAGTTCCTGTGTTATTATAAGGAGCCTACGCACTAACATTTATTCAACTTTGGAGATCTTAGTGCATAGGCACCATAGAATAACACAGGAAGTGGAGATGTGATATCACTGGAGAAGTCTTCTCCACTTTATCATGTCTTTATCACGCCTTAGTGAATAACCCCCCACAGGTCTTGTAGAATGGGCGATGGGGCACCTTATTGCCATAATAAGCATTTATTCAGATATAATATATAACTACTTAATCCCATGACGCATGATGTCTAAACATCTCTTGCACTTTCTGAGGGCCACTACTGCCTCAAGCCAAAATAATATTACATTCCGTTCCTTCAAAATACCTATACTTGGTTATAAATGCTTCACAGTAGGAGTCTTCTCACTCAAATTGGGAATTAATTTTAAAGGGATAGTAATGTTTCAAAATAAAAGCAGCTCCAATTAATCTTTGTAGCATTTGGGTGATGGAGAGTGTTATTTCAATACTGTCAGAGCTGTAGTTCAAGAGTATCATTCAATTACTCTTGAACTACATCTCTGACAGTTTTGAAATAACACTCTCCATGGCCCAATTACTATGAAGATTAATTGGAGCTGCTTTTATTGTGAAGCATTACTATCCCTTTAATTCTGTCTGACTGGCTAATCCCTGTTCCATCACTAGTGTATTTACTGAGACCTGGCTCTCCCAACATGATTCAGCCGTGGAGGCTGCAGTCTCACATGGAGGCCTGTACTTCACACACACACACCACGCACAGTGGGTAGAGGTGGTGGCACAGGTGTACTGCTTGCCTCCTCATGTCGCTTTCAGCTGATACGTGTTCCCCCATCTTTTTCCACTAACTCCTTTGAGGTACATGCTATCCAATTATTCCACCCTGTAGCAATGAGTGTTGCAGTAGTATACAGACCTCCCACAACCACACCCTCTGCCTTCCTTTCAGACTTTGAGAGCTGGCTTGCATTCTTTCTTTCCTCTGATGCTCCTGCTCTTATACTTGGGGACTTCACATTGACGATCCCTCCCTCTCTTGGGCCTGACGCCTCCTTCAACTAGCCTCATCTTTCACTCTTCAACAATGGACTGACTCCAGCACACACAAAGACGGTCACACCCTCGACTTGGTTTTCTCAAAGAACTGCTCATTACTAGATTTTTCCATATCTCCTTTCCCACTCTCCGACCACCATCTCATAACCTTCTCTACAACCCTTTCCCTCATCCCCCCAACTAACTACGGCCCCGCATTACACCCGCAACCTTCGCTCACTAGACATTTCTGCCTTATCTTCTGCACTGCACTCAAACCTCTCTACCTTCAACACTCTTTCTGAATCGGACAGACTTGTAGAATACTACAACAACCTCCTCTCTTCATCACTTAATCTGTATGCCCCCATCCAGGCCCGTAACAAACACCCCCCAAACCCACGCCCCTGGCTCAACTCACAAACACGCTTCCTCCGCTCCTGTACCCTCACCTCTGAACGCCTGTGGAGGAAGTCCCGCTCTCATGCAGACTTTATCCACTACAAATTCCTCCTGTCCTGCTTCAACACTGCTTTATCCTCTGCCAAACAACACTACTGCTCCTCGCTAATCAATACTCACAAATCAAACCCACTGCGCCTTTTCTGTATCTTCAATTCCCTCCTTCGCCCCTCCCCTCCATCATTCCCCCTCCCCTCCCTAACCCCACTAGCCTTTGCAGAATCTTTCACACAAAAGATTAACACAATACATCAAACAATCCCACCTTCCCAGCCTTCACAACTGTGTTTTCCTGATCCTCCATCCTACTTATTTGATTCCGTTACTTCAGTCACAGAAGCAGAGGTCTCCCTCCTGCTGTCCACATCACCACTCACCACCTGCTCCCTTGATCCCATACCATCCCACCTCCTCATTCCTCTGCAACACACATTAGTACCCATGCTAACTCGGGTATTCAACTCCTCCCTATCCTCTGGCATCTTCCCCTCCGCATTCAAACATTCAATAGTATCTCCAATCCTCAAAAAAACTTAATTAGACCCCACCTCCCCATCCAACTACCGCCCCATATCCCTCTTGCCCTTTGCCTCTAAACTCCTCGAGCGCCTAGCCTACTCTCGTCTACTTACCTTCCTCAACTCCCATAACACCCTGGACCCCCTGCAGTCTGGCTTTCGGCCCACTTTCTCTACAGAAACCGCCCTTCTCAAAGTAACAAATGATCTCCACACTGCAAAAACCAAAGGCCATTTCTCTCTTCTTATCCTCCTAGACCTTTCGGCAGCATTCGACACAGTCGACCATACCCTTCTATCCCAGATTCTCAAATCACTTGGTATCTGCGGCCTGGCACATTCCTGGCTTCTATCCTATCTCTCTCAACTGCCTTTCTCTGTGACATACGCCAACACCTCCTCACCTCCAACCCCACTCTCAGTAGGGGTACCCCAAGGCTCTGTTCTGGGACCTCTTCTCTTTTCTCTGTATACACTCTCCCTTGGGCAACCGATAAAATCCTTTGGCTTTAACTACCATCTCTATGCAGACGATACACAAATATATCTCTCAGCACCCTCAATATCACCAGAAATACAGCTGCGGGTCTCAGATTGCCTTAATGCTGTCTCTTCCTGGATGGCTCATCGTCGCTTAAAACTTAACTTATCCAAGACCGAGCTCCTTATCTTCCCTCCTAAATCCTACACAACACCTCCATTCTCTATAACTGTCGAAGGCTCCACAATTTACCCTGTAGACAAGGCCCGCTGCCTCGGGGTAACTTTGGACTCTTCTCTTTCCTTCTCCACCCACATTAACAACGTTACCAAAACTTGTCGCTTCTTTCTTCGGAATATAGCAAAAATCCGGCCATTCCTCTCTCACTCTACAACAGAAACCCTCATGCATGCTTTTATCCTTTCTCGCCTGGACTACTGCAACTCTTTACTTATTGGTCTTCCTACTAACCATATCGCTCCTCTTCAATCAGTTCTTAATTCAGCCACCAGAATACTCTTCCTCTCCTCCAGAACAGTTCTCACCCCACCACTCTTAAAATCACTGTCATGGATTCCCATAAAGCAGCGTATTACATTCAAAATTCTCCTCATCACCTTCAAGGCTCTCCATCACTTGTCCCCGCCTTATATCTCATCTTTGATATCCCGCCATATTCCTGCACGTCCACTACGCAGCACATATGCTGGACGACTCACTGCCCCTTTAACCACTATCGCTGTTTCATGATTGAAAGCTTTCGTACATGCTGCCCCCTACCTCTGGAGCTCCCTACCACCCAGCATTCGCCAAGCCTCAACCCTCAGCAATTTTAAATCTAAGCTAAAAGATCACCTTTTATCTCTAGCAATAGCATAATATGGGAACATTATCATTATTATCATAAGCCAAACACTGCACTTCCTCCTCTACCAGCTTGTATCTGTATGTCACACATCCTATACTTAGATTGTAAGCTCTACGGGGCAGGTACCTCTTATCCTAATGTATACTCACCTGTTGTTCCCCTTATGACTGCCTATATAAGCACTTAATCACCGCACTTATTGTATCCCTGCTATATTAAATGTAATCTAAAAAGTGCCAAGTACACGGGTTGGCGCTATATAAATAAAAATATACAATACAATACAATACAATACAATGTGCTAATGAGTTGCTCAAGAGTCCCTAATTTTCTTAGGACTGCATACTGCTGGTATGCAGCCATTCATTATTGATTTACTGTATTGAAAGCTATTCTGTGCCATTGTTATTTGTTTAACATTTGATTCACTAAAGCATTTAATTAAAAATATAACGCCCAAATAACCTTAAATATATATATTTTGGGGGGATCCCCTTATTTCTTCATCCTAAGCAGATAAGGATTGCCCTGCTGGTGTTTCCTACCTGATTCATCACAAGAAAATATGGCCAATTTTCTTGAGCTTCCCATGTTCTCACCTTGGGATCATTTTGAAGTGTTTTGCAGCACTCCATAAAGGATTCCTGTAACGATACGGCCCTGGCATCTCTGGCACGGAAGGTATAGCAGTTAAGGCACGTTATCATCCATGGGTTTCTTTCGCTAATCTGCACAGCTAACCGTTATACTAAGCACTAAGACCCAGTACTTTGAGTTGTGTATCCACAGGCAATGCAGGATATACTGCACTGATAGCTCCGGTTCGTATAGGATATTCTATCTAATCCCCTGGCACGTCTCTATGAGTAACTGCTCTATAGTGGACGACAGACAGCAATATGCTTGGATACTTCAGGGAGAGACAAGCACGCTCCTTCTTGGTAAATCACAAACTGGTTTATTTTCAACCAACACAGCATTTTAATACAGCTGAGAGGAAAGGGGCAGTCACCACATGGACAAAACATGACACTCTGGATTTAGCATCAAATAAGAGTTACTAAAAGGTGGGGAGGTGGACATAAGGCTCTAATCACATCCTGTAGAAATCACCGGGGGGGGGGGGGAGTTAGCATAAACAGCCACCCTGTATACATTCGCAGTGAATAGCTATCCCCCCCCCCTAAAACCATAAATCTTAGCTGATAGTCATCTGCCTCTGAATCTGGGTGGGGAAAGGTTAGAACAGGCTTCCATGACTATCTATTTTTTCTATACTATTCAGTATTAGTATCCACATGATCCCGGCCATGGGGAGGAGTGGCTCCGCCTCTTGCGCCCTGTGACCTGTGACAATTCTGTTCGTCATAATTCCCATTAGGTGTTTTGGGGTTAAAAAAACAATTTGGCAATCCAGTTGTGACCCCAAAACTGACAAGCTGGAAATATTTGCCAACTTGGAGAAATATTTCCAACTTGAATAGAATTTCAGTCTTATTGTTGTGAGCAAGGAGAGAATACATATTTTACAGGAATTCGTCCAGAAAGCTGTATGATGCACCGTGACACAGCAGATATGAAGATTAAAGGGAGGTGTTTTTTAACATAATGGAGGCAAGTGTGTCTGTGTCTGAGTTTTACGACGGCGATGGTAAGTGCTACAAGTTGACATTGGATACTCTGGAGAATATTACATTACACAGTTGTGTGCAATATTATCCATCTGCCTGCTAAGTCTTAGTGTAGAGTATGCCATAACTACTTGTGCTTTACTTACGATACTATATATCCATTCTGTGTCTCGGCATAATGAAACGTTCATAATGAAATATCTCCAATATATAGCTACAATATCAGTGTATAAATGTATCATCTTCATTGTCCATTTCATCCTGGTTTCATCTCATCCATAACATGGAATCGAATCATTCAATCAATTTTGCACTTTTTCATTATTCGCATTTCGTCCATTGTCATCTACATGTTTGCTTGTTATCAATAACTAATCTACCGAACAATTGAACATTATACATCTGTTTGTATTTTTCATGTTTCTGATTAACTGACTTAACTTTTTATTTTTTATTTACCATTTTATGGGTTGTATGTCTACAGTTCATACATAATGTGCAGAATTATTTATTATTCAGTTCTATATTTTTTTATTGTCATCAGAATTATTTATCAGGCTCTACGACTGTGGAAAATCAAGTTTCCGATTGACTCTGTTTTTTATGTTGATCCATCATCACATCAGGTGTATGAATGGGATATATCCTTTAGGATTTGGTGTTTCATTATAATTGCTGGACTGCATTTTATTGTTTGATTTTGTGTGCTTTTTTCTGTGTATTGGGTTGTGTCTTGGTGTGTGCGTCTGCAGTTGTTTTCCCGATGTGGCTGCATCCTAACATTCTAGGTTGTGGTTGGACCGAGAGCCAGCCATATTGGGGTGTGGGGCGATACTTATTCAATTACATTGAGAGTTTTTTAAATTGTAACTCTATGTATGTTTTTGTACAATAACTATATATATATATATATATCAGAGGTGTTTCTTTTTCCAAATAGTGGCACTATTTCTCTTGGGCCTTTATCTATCTACTTTCCTGGCAACTTTTTGGAACAGCCCTGGAAAACTTTAACACGCTACAAACACTGTTTAACAATAGAATAACACAATGAACGGACACTGACACAGTCCGGTGCACAGGTGGATTCCCGCTCTCTAAACACGGGAAAATATCGCAAGGTAGCAAACTCAAAAAATTCACTGGCACTCAGACAAAACATGTCGGGTCTGTGAGC
This sequence comes from Rhinophrynus dorsalis, assembly GCA_037306005.1. Taxonomy (NCBI): domain Eukaryota; kingdom Metazoa; phylum Chordata; class Amphibia; order Anura; family Rhinophrynidae; genus Rhinophrynus; species Rhinophrynus dorsalis. The sequence continues at coordinate 455,625,973 of CM074722.1, forward strand.
CTCCTATATAGAAGTTCTGCTTCATGTTTCCTCCCCATCCATCTATTGTTACGTGTGTGCATCTACATGTTTGATGTTTTATGAATCTTGGAATAAAGGTCGGTGGATTTTATGACATGGATGCCCCGCGTATTTATATTTTGTCTGAGTGCCAGTGAATTTTTTGAGTTTGCTGGAAAACTTTATGTTGATTGTTTTGTTCTGGGGCTCCAGAAACTTAGGGCCTTATGCATGAAGCTGAGGAGGCACAATTCGGGAGCAGGCCAATTGTATCATAGGGAACAAATGCAACTTCTCAAAATTTCCAATTATTATTTAAATTGGGCTTTTAACCTATAGTAGTCAAGTGGTTAAAGACCCATTTAAATCAATGAGAATTTGTAAAATTTTAATTTCATACCGACGATGCAGTAGACTGGCTCCAGCGTTGCACCTCTGTAGCTTAATGAACAAGTTCCTAAGCCTTGCTCCCTTGCAGTAGGCCTACAGTGCAGAAGGGATGCAATCCTAGCACAACCAGAAAGGCCCAGTGGTGTAGCCATGGCATTTGCTTTGGGCCCCTCAACTCCATGTTTTTACCAGTCTCTGCACTGTCTCCACTTAGGCTCCCTGATCGTTGTGAGATTATGTGTACTGCCTTCTGCAGGGTGCGGTAAAAGAGGAGCTGGTAGTGAGGTCCATTTGAATGTTGCAATTTAGAACTTGCAGTACTTCAAGCTCACCTCTTACACTCCTCACTATATAGTCAACTGGCACATCATGAGAGAGGAGACATTTGAGGGTAGGTCTGTGGCAGGTGATGCACAGCATTATTTTCAACTGGATATCAGAGATTTGGAAAGTGGTAGTGTGCTCCTCTCCACTGGTTTATTAGTCCTGCTTATCTTGTGTGTGTCTAGGCAGTCATATATATATGAAGTAAGAAGTTAAGGCTTCCTTGAGTGCCAACTGCACAACACTAGGCTGGATCAAACAGGGCAATATCGCTTAGAATCTATGTTCTCAGGAACATTAAGGGTTAATATTTCAACAATCTCAAGGTCTGCACATTCTGAAAGTTCCCAAGTATGATGATGGCACTAAGCTATGTAAGCAAATACATACAGGATGCTTTTTCTCTGCAGAAAGATTTGGATAAACTGAGTGAATGGGCAGATAAGTGGCAGATGAGGTTTAATGTAGATAAATATAAGGTTAAGCATTTGGACTGTAGAAACAAACATTCTACTATACACTAAAAGGGAAAAAACTTGAGGAATCCTCAGAAAAAGATTTAGGAATACTGATAGACAATAGACTTCACAGCAGTGTGCAGTGTCACTCAGCCACTGCAAGAGCAAATAGGTTACTATCCTGCAAAAAAAATGGTATAGATGTACGGGATACTAATATAATTCTACCTCCATATAAATCCTTGGTTAGGCCTCATTTGGAATACGGAATACAGTTTTGGGCACCGAATCTTAAAAGACATTATTGAACTGGAAAAATTGCAAACATAAAAGCATTAGGAGGATCTGAGTTATAAGGAGAGACTAGTCAAACTGGATTTGTTTACATTAGAGAAGAGATGTCTAAGGGGTGATGTGATTACCATTTATAAATATATTCAAGGTCAATACAAAGAACTCTTCAAGGAACTATTTACTCAAAGAGGAGAGCAAACAACAAGAAGTCATCTACTAAGACTAGTAACTAGAGTAAAAATGGTTTAGAATAAAACAAAGGCAGGATTTTTTACAGTAGGGGCAGTAAATTATATAATTCTTTGCATGGGGATGCTGTGCTTGCAAATACTGTAATTACTTAAAACAAGTAATGGATACCCATCTAACACAGAACCATATAGGGAAATATGATAGTTGGCTTCATAGCAAATAGGAAAATATTCAACTGCAATTTAGAATCAGGAAGAATTGTTTTTACCCACTTGGAAATAGCTTCAATTTTTTATTTTTTTCCTTCCTCTGTATCATCATGGGTGTTACTGCCTGGGCTGAACTTGATAGATATCAAGAAGACCTAATGTAGTGCATCACCTCAGAGTATAGAGGTGCCAAGTTGGCTGAAGGAAATGTGCTAAGGTATTTATGAATATATAAAACAGCACACAGAAAGAAAAGAAAAACCAAGCGTTCCACTCCCTGAACATGCGTTTCACTTTAATATTACACAGTGCTCTATGATTGCTATTCTTCTAGTAACTATCTTGGCCATTAGGATCACTTGCATAAGAGTGCCCAATACAAAATGATTTCTGCGGGCTATACTCTCTGTGTGTAGGGTTTTAAGTGATCACCTTTTGCGGCTCCGAGAAGCTAGAAGTAGATTTCTAGCCTTCTTATGTTACGATAGGGATATTGCAGCTATTTAGGACCTCTAACTGACTGTTTAATGAGAGAGATTGTGAAGAATCGGTATTTGTACAAATAACTTGTCTCTCGTCAATATACGATTGAATGAATGCGGATGAATGAACTAGTAGCAGTTTGGTACTCATAAGGTTAGTTTGATACTTATTGGCGTAAATATACACCGTGTGTAATCTGGAGTCAATTGAATCTCCCTGATCTGCTGGTTAAACTGAGAGTGACTTCAGCTTATGGGCTCTCAGCACCAATACAAATCACCTGGTGATATTACTTCACAGCTTAAGTGGATCTGTTTAATTTAGAAGCGGCCGGTGCAACTGAAACTGTTTATGATAAGTGATTGAATTATCTATAAGAATATTAACTTGGCAAATGAGGTCTTGACAGATTGGACTCCTCTTTTACCACGACACGGTGGGTTCCACTATACCGGAGAGTCACCGTTTAATACACTCTACTAGACACCCATAAAACAGAAGTACACTATGTATACTTGTTTTTAAAATTCGCCGAGTTTTCTTTTACTTAGTATAATTAAAGGTTATATTTTATTGTATTTTATTATCTTTTGATCCCAATCCCCAGTCAGTCAGACCTCTCATGCCAACTCACAATTTCAGAGGGTGATTCTGGTGCTTGTAAAGGGTTTTTCTTTTCTCTCTGTGCTGATTTATATATTCATGAACTTGATAGATGCATGTCTTTTATCAGTCTCATCAACTATGTTACTATGATAATTGCCCTTAGATGGTATCACTGGATTCTTAAGAAACAAAGGTTCTCTAAACAACCATTTATGAGTATAAAAAGAAACAAAAACACTGAAACGAATAAGTCTCTTAGAAAAAGAAAAGAGAGGAGAGACTGATGGTGCAGTATGTCAAGTACCAATAATCAATATTCAGAAAAATATTCACTCACATGCAGTAAATGTCATCGACTGCCCAGATGACAAATCGAGCCTGTGGAGGATATTGACGCTGCCTCCACGCAGACAGCAGGACCACAGGACTCAATCCCCAAATGGTCACGACCTCCAGATCGTGCTTGAAAACAGAAGAGAACAAAGGAAGATACAGGGAGAGCTGGACCATTGTTAAACCATCAATGGGTTATTGCACATAGATATGTTAAAGTGTTCTCACATGGGAAATCCCACCTGTACCAAACTATAGACAACGGTATAAGAAGCCAGCGGGGAATATTGATGCTGATCCTCCCCGCAACAGGACTCCTCGATTGAGTATCCACCAGTAATGTATTTGGAGTACATCAGTTGTAAGTACAACAGTCCAGCTCTAAGGGCCATATGTTCAAGTAGCGAAATAGCTTTTGTCATTTGTAATGACTTTTCAAAGTACAGTGTCGGTGGGATCATTAATATTTTCAGAGAGTGCCAGTTGTGACTGGAAATGTGTCGTTTGTCCTGACTGAAATTGTCGTATATAACTAATAACAAAAATGTCTTTAAAAATGTCTTAACTAACGACAAAAAAACTCACATTTAGAACTTCACATTCCCTCCACTTTTTTCTTAACGTACAAATTTTCTTTTGAAAGACATTTTTTTGTCGTTAGTTACGACAAATTTTCTTTTCCTCTACACGACGCTGGGGAATAGTTTAGCCACACCCTTTCCCCGCCCTTTGCCCTTCAATTCTGGAGTTGTGTTGTTTAGTTTAGGGTCACAGAGTCCGATAGTAAGGAATCATGTCATGCCATTCAATACACACTGAACCAATCCATGTACAACTAATCCATAGTGGCCATTAGACCTGTCTGCCCAGATTAAGGTAAGCAGACATTTATTTCCAGGATATGTTAGAGTTCCACAAACCCTCTGAGCAACAGACAGACATGCATCACATTGCTTTGCTGGCACTCAAAGGGTTATATGCTGACCGTGCATTCTTACAGAAAATCTGCTACAGGTATGTAAGAGTTTACCAAACAACCATAGAGTATATTCTGTTTATTGTATCTTCCCTGGGACGGAATGAGTTAACCAGCGAAATCTGTTTTCCGTTGTGCAATATTAGCTGTCACTAAGGACAGTAACATACAATGCACCTGTGAAATATTATGAAAAGAGGTCCAGGAATTCTGTTAATTAACCACATCAATTTCTTAACGTGATCAATTTTAATTAAACTGAATTTTAATAGAGATCTGTGTAGTCTGCAGAGAGCAGTTGCTAATTCTGCTTAGCATGTGCTGCTTTTCACTTCAGATTTGCTGGTACCTAATTAATATGGATAGGGCATTAAGCCTCTAGGACTCTGGTGGTTTTCATTTCATGACTATTAATGATTTTAATGAACTGGACTAATTCTGTAGTTTTCATCTTGGTGTTTGGGGGTTTTGTTCACCACAAATTTCAGGTTTATAATTGGTTTCAGGTCCTAACAGTGGTCACTGATAAGCTTCATCAGTTCTATGTCAGCTTGGCAGTAAAACAACAGAGGGGTTATACGCATGAAGTAAAAGCTGAGTAATTCTAGAGGCGTTAACAACAACAGAGAGAGGAGAAATAATACACTCCGCTGATTTAAAAGACTAAACTAACTGCATAGCATTCCAGTACTGTGTATAACCGCACCGATTACCTCCGAGTTGGGCCGATAAGTTCATGGTGTCCACAGAGGGTGGAGGATGTTTGAAGTTCCTGTGTGTTTAATCAATAGTATTGCTTGTCATATTTAGCACAATAACTGTTTATTTACAGTGTTGGCGTGTTATGTATTCTTGCAATAGTATAGATCACAGTGTAATGTAGCAGCACTGAACAAATTAAAGGGATAGTAATGTTTCACAACAAAAGCAGCTCCGATTAATCTTCACAGTATTTGGGCCATGGAGAGTGTTATTTCAATACTGTCAGCTTTGTAGTTCAAGTGTGTCTCAAACCATAAGTTCCTTCATCCTCTCCGCTCTTTCCCCTTTCCAATCCTTGATAGTGCCGTGTGTCTTCCTCTGTACTCCGGTCCGTGTCCCGTGTCCATGCTAAGACACATCATAGAACTGAAGTAAGAGGCCACCCAAACTCTTATGGGATTATGATACTTTGATTACGCATTGGTAACTGAATCTAATGTAAGAGGCCATTGCAACTATTGTCTCACTAAGCCAGAAATCACATCTCGTCTCTGTAGTTCCCCATTACGCTCTGTATGTGTCCTTGTAGTGTGAACCAACTGCACATACCGGTCCAAGTTATTTATCACCATTTTACCCGGAAGTTCTCCACTTCTTATACAGAGAGTTTTTTTCTCTATATAGGACATTTTAGTCTATACTTGTTTCTGAATATCTTGGACTTTTATCTTTCATAATTTTTTCTTCTTTTCCTTTTTTATCTTTATTTATATTACATTGCTATATTTTCCAAGAATACATGTTTTTTAATCTATATTTTTATTTAAATTTTGTGCATTGTGCTTTTGACCCAAAAAAATAATTACTACGCTTAGATTTTATTGCGCTGTCTCGAACCTCCCTACTTTTTTGCATGACGAGCATCCTTGGGAGATTGAACTGCAACATTTATTGAGACAAGCAGCAAAGGAGAATATGCCCTAAGAACTGATTGATAGGGAAACTACATAATTGTACACATGTTTAAATACCTGAAATTAAAAGGGAAAACAAACTGTGTTACTGTTGCAATTCACACACTGTTACAACTATCATCATTCTTTGTACTTATTCTCTGATCCTTTTTGTGGTAGGTCGAAGGTTAGGTAGCGCTGTATATACTACCCCAAATGATGCTAGAAATGTGCTGGAGACCTCTCTAGCATTCAAGAGGTTAAAAGGGATGCATTGGAGACCTATCTAGCATTCAAGCTGTTAAAAAGCCCCACTTAAAGAAGCAGTACACTTTTTTATAAAAAAATATATATTGTGTGGATTTTCCTGTTGAATAAAATAAGGGTACTCCCTCTGAAGACAGATTCACAATTCCAGAGTTATTATAGTTTAGACCCATGTTGTTTTTTTTTACAATAGTAGTGCCCTCTAGTGGTCAAATTCAAATTAGTTTGTCTGTTACATTGTAATGGAGAGGAAAGTCAGTAACATACAGTACCCTATAGAATGTGATAGAAACTTCTGAGTCACTTCCTGTCAGTTAGAACTATCAGGAAGTAACCACACAGTAAATTCACTTCTTGATTATTTGAACTGTTATACATTTTGAATAAAACAACTGACAGATCCCCTGTTTTACTCAGCAGGAAACAATTTCTAAAACATAGGTCTTCAAAGTAATTACATAATTTGGATTTAGAAGCTTTTGGCAAAGTCTTCATAGAAAAAGAGGGGCACCCTAAGCTGCTGTCTGTGGCATCCTAAAGTGTGATGGAACCCTGGGGGAGAACCACTAGTCTAGGGAAACCAGCTACACCTCAGTGACAAGACCCAAATAAGGCCAAAACATACATCTGGGTTTAACTCATATTCATAGGAACATGGATTTTGATGACAGATAAGAAACAACTGGTCCATCCAGTCAGCCCACTTCCCTATCTAATTAAAACACACAATCTTACATACTTCTCAGAACAGGCACATTTGTCCCAGGTATTTGTGAATTCACTTACAGTAGTGGTCCCTACTACCTCTGCTGGGAGGCTGTCCCATTAATCTATCACCAGGACTGCCATCAGTCATTTTCAGGCTACATGCAAGCCTAAAACCAAGTCCTCCCACTGTCTGCTCCAGCACCTGCTCCATCCCCACCCTACTTCCTGCCCTGCCTCCCATGACCGTCCCTGCAATGCAACACCACTCCCATCTCAACCACTCCTACTACAGATCTTCGTTCCCCTCCTGCGCAGCACAGCCTTCTATTTGTGACCACTGACTGGCCCACTCCCCACACCACATATAACTTATTCCATTTCTAGCATTTTGAGCTGCTGCAGCACATAGTTTTGTCTCTCCTCTCTCTGTGCTCCTGTTCTGTCTCATTCACATCACTGGCTATTATTGGTACACCCAGTATCTTCTTCCCCATTGAGTAGAGTAGCCTACAGGACTCCGTCTTCACGACTCTGGTTGTCCATCATGCTTCTCACTCAAGTCACTGTGAGGAGGAACCAGCACCAGACCAGCCAATGGAAAATGATGTTTCTGAATTGTGGAATGCTGCCCAATGAGTGGGACAGGGTTCCACATACAAATTTATCACCATGTGCAGTATGTAATGTGGGGCCAACAAGCAGCTCAAAATGCAACAGGTTGAGCCCTGTCGGAGAGCAAATGCCCCATGAGCCAACCCACCCCTGACAGGGAGTATGCACCATGGAAGGCTCCTCTGCTTGACTGGGTCCCATACATGGGTACTGTCTGTTTCACCATGATGGCAGCCCTGTCTATCATCCTTTCTGTAAACCAGTACATATGCACATTGCTTCTGATTTTTTCCACGCAGAGGGGACATGACTATCATTTCGGAACTTGACTGTCATATGGATGGAATCAGTCTGATATGTGCATGGAGATTTTTCCCCGGTAATGGCACTAGACACCTAAAATGTGATGCTTCTGAGTGGCAATTAGCCATACAGCAAACAATAACTGCTTTTGTTCTTTAGTTTGGCTTTGTAGAAAGGTCACCAACACACTGTCGGCAGAGCTATCTAGCACACAAGGGATTTAAAGACAGATTTAATTCAATGAGAATTTGAGGAGTTTTTATTTCTCCTCTATGGTATAGATGGTTTGCCCCAAAATTACTCCAGTTCTATTTAGTGAATCAGCCTCTCTGAGTGGTATAATTTATGTGGCTTTTGACTTGGTGCTCTGCTTGTAAAGAATGACATGGAAGTAGACATCTGTGACACTGTATCATTAAATATAAAGACTTACTTTATCTGGGGCACATGTCTTTCTTTCTTACGCTTTGTCTTTGGCAATTACAGTGGGAATCGTGCCAGCTCTACACAGCAATGTTAGAGACTTTTTGAGAACATTGCTTTCAACTTGTGTTATAACTGAAAAGGAACTGAAGTACTTAGTATTGTTTGTGTGTATGACTGAAGCTATGCAAGACCTTGAACCCTACTTACAAAACAAGCCTTTTGACTACATATTCAACCTTCCAAAGTGACACTTCACTTACTGTAAACAATGTATAGTAGAATCTTTTATCTCCTTTCCATTGTACAGTAAAACCTTATCATACAATATATGAGCTTTAAATCATCTCTCTATAAAATGTTTCTAGTCAGTCCCAGAAAGAGACAATGACTTCATTATCTGAGATACATACAAATGGATAAACATTCAATGTCTATAGAAAATCTAAAATATAGTTCTTCTAACCCAATGTGATGACACAGGGCCTTATTCATTAAGATAAAGAGGTAAAATTCTGGAACAAATGAACCATGGGGGGGGGGAGGTAATTGAGCATTCCTGATTTATTTGTTTTGAATGCTAGCAAGGTCACCAAATTACTGTTGTGAAATGCATTGCAGACCTCTCAAAGGGATACATACCCATTTAAATAACTGGATATATGCATAATTTTAACTTGAAGCAAATTGTTTGAAATTAATGGTTTTGGGTGTTAGTTTAGTCCAGAAATACATCTCTTCAAGTTAATAAATAAGGCCTATAATATTATCTTGCTTTTGAGAGTTATTCATGCAGGTTTATCATCATTATTAGTGTGACGGAATGGTTATCACCCTGAGGATGAACCCTGTCTGTTTTCAGTGATCTCCATTGTTTTCACATGTGTTCCCATTCTTGAAGACATTAATGTCCCCTGTGTGTGCATATATTAGAGTGTGTTGGCCATTTTCCAGCATTGAATGGGTTAGTTAGTATGTATGTTTGAAGTACAGAGGGATGTTGCCATGGAGCTATCCAAAGAGACTGTGTTATCAGATAGCCAGCTGTGGGTCATTGGGCAGATAGCAGGGGTAGAGTAAATCTGTGAGTGGAATGTGTGTCCCTTTCCCCATACATCAGGCTAAGCAAAATGGACCTTGTAAATGGTACCTGTGACATCAGATCCTGTAGGGGGTGGGTAGAAGGAAGTCTAAGAGAGAAACTCGGGGGAAGAGAGAGAAGAGAGATGAGAATGTAGGAGCAGGGGAGAAGGCCTCCCGAGAATGGAGGGAGGCCTGGGGCCAGTCTGGAGTTTGTCTGGTCCATGTGCTTGCTAAAGGAGTACTGGAGAAGCTGGGACTGGTGTGGGCCCTCACCGGAAGAGTTAGGGCAGCGGTTCTCAACCTGTGAGTCGCAACCCCGTCGGGGGTCGAATGACGATTTCCCAGGGGTCACCTAAAACCAGGGCTCCACTAGCAGGGGTTTCATTTAGACGCCCCCAGTCGCTTGGGTAGCTTGCCCAAGTTGCAAACCTGAAGTATGTTTGTTATGGAAGGACTGGGGCCCGCGGAACTGCCGCATTGAATGAGCTGAGCAGCTCCAACACACAGCATCGCAGTGGTCCCAGAATGCTACACAAAGCATCATCGTGCCGCGTATCATGTTAATCATCCCATGGACAGGCGACAGTGACAGGTAATGTTTTTTTTCTGGCACTCAAAAACCGATAGGGGCAATATGGAGATGATGGGGGGGGGCAATATGAGGGCAATATGAGATGATGGGGGAAATGTGGAGATGATGGGGGGCAAGTTGGAGCTGATGGTGACAAGTTGGAGCTGATGGGGGCAATATGGAGATGATGGGGGCAATGTGAACCTGATGGGGGGCAATCTGGAGATGATGGGGCAAGTTGGAACTGATGGGGGACAATGTGGAGCTGATGGAGGCAATATGGAGATGATGGGGCAATGTGGAGATGATGGGGGGCAAGTTGGAGCTGATGGGGGGCAATATGGAGATGATTGGGGAGATGTGGAGATGATGGGGCAATGTGGACCTGATGGGGGGGCAATGTGGAGATGATGGAGCAAGTTGGACTTGATGGGGGGCAATGTGGAGCTGATGGGGGCAAAATGGAGCAGATGGGGCAAGTTGGAGCTGATCAGGGCAAGTTGGAGCTGATGGGGGCAATGTGAGGGCTATGTGGAGATGAGGGGGCAAGTTGAAGCTGATGGGGCAATATGGAACTGATGGGGGGTAATGTGAGGGCAATGTGGAGATGATGGGGGGCAATGTGTGTGCATGTAGGCAACAGTAATAGAGACAAAGACACATGCAACAGACATAAACACATATAGACACAGAAACTCCCACAGACATGCACTGACATACATAGAGTGAGACAGACACACTCATACATGCAATGATACACACACACACGTACAGAGAGAGAGAGATGTGAGCCATATATATTTATTTTGGACGAGGGGAAATCTTGGGTGAGTTCCCACACTTCTTTTCCCAGGACTTGACCCCTGCCTAAAACCATCAGAAAATTGTTTTTTTGTAACATAACAGTAGCAAAATTACATCGATGAAGGAGCAACGAAAATAATTTTACTGTTAGGGGTCCCCACAACTTGGGAAATTTTATCAAAGGGTCGAGGCACTAGAAAGGTTGAGAACCACTGAGTTAGGGTAAGTGGGCACTGAAGTGGCCAGGTTCCCCTTCCAGTTGTGGGCTGTAAATCATGCTGCAGCAGCTGCAGCCACAGAAAGTACCCTGATGTTCTCATAACAAGGATGGTGGTTGTGAAGCTAAACTTCGGTGGCTATGGCCCAAGAATAAGGAAAGTGACTGTGGATAATCTCTTAGGATGCCTTCTCCAAAACCTCTGTCCGGGCTAAAACGTACAAAGAAACTTGATGCAATTCAGCACCATGGGCAGTGGGCGGAGTGCCCAACTCTTGCTTCTTTTGGGACTGTGTGTAAGCTCCATAATAAATCTAAAATGGACTGTGAGTATTAAGTGGAACCCCTGCCACTCTGTACAACTTTGCTGGCATGCCAAGAAGAGAATAGCAGGTGTGTAGTTTTTATGCTTCACCCCTGTTTTTTTGCCTATAGTTGTTGTGCTATGTTTGTGTGTTGTGACCTCTCTAATAAATGCAATTTATTATCTTTTTGTTTGGCTGGATACATCACTTAACCCTTGGTCTACCAAGCAGTAACCCCTGTACCCATCACAATTAGTAACATCATTTAGTCATTGTAACGGATCCTACCCGTTACTTGAACCCTTGTCTGGCCCTAGAACTATTTATCCAAAAACTGTGGACATTTTTCCATGGTTATGCACTAAAAATACTTTGTACGCTGTATGTGAATGAGGACATGGACATTATTATGGCATGCTTCCAAGGGAATAGGCAGTGAGGGGTTAATTATTTCAATATGTATTGCAGACTCCCAAGCCTTTTGCTTAATTATTCAACCCCTGGCCATTGTTAAGGGAATGTATATTCTAGCCACTCAAGTCCTTGTATTGAGAACTGTCCTGAGACCCCCTGCTGTGTGTTAATCCATTCATGCCCCACAAGTCTTTGTTCAATCAAACTCTTTTGTATCTGAAATGTAATCATGTCTGAGTTATTGTATCTGTTAAGACCATCTGTTGCTGGCCTTTGTCTGATGTGTTATGATTTAATCATGTTCCCTATTGTATCAGGTTCCCCATGTGATCCAATATTCTGTACTGTGTATAAATATCTGTGGTCTTTGCCAATAAAGAGAGTTATGTTTGGAGTGAACCAGAGTCCTGGAGTTTTGTATTCCTATGGTTAAAGTGGCCACTCTGCTGCCCATCTGAGCCCAGGTTCCTGTATCGTTCGTCTGTCTGCTGCCAGGATCCCGCTAGTGGACTTCGGATCCTGTCAGGCAGCAATGTGGACTACTGCCTTGTTTCTTCCAGTTCCAGCAGAACCTTCAATTCGAGCACCGGAGTGCTCGAATGGCTTGGCAACCACTACCCTTTGTTCCTGCGACACTTTCCCTGTTCTTCGTAGCCTGGGAGTAGAGGCTTCATTCTCTACTTCCCGTGTTCCCCTGCTCCAGTGATCCTGCGACTGTTTCAGAGACAGTCCATACTTCATCCTGTGCATCCAATGGCGCCAGTCCGGCGTTGAGAGAGAGAGAGAGACCCGGGAACGATGGCGGAAGGCAACGTGGTCCCTTCTCAGATTCCGTTACAGTCATAAAGTGCCAATCTGATAGAGAGCACTGCATAGATCTGAGAGCTTTGAAAGATTGTGCATTTTAAGTAATAGGATAATGGGCAGACTGCATGGCCCATCTGATGTTTATCTGCCATTAAAACTATATTTCTGTCCGAGAAGGCAGTGACCTTTTGGTCCCTTTGAAAAGGGTGACACAAATGCATCGATGCTGCGGACTATGGTGCTTTCACAGCACAGGCAACTGTCACCTCACACTATAGACACCACGTGTCCCTCTTTTTAGGAGATCAGACTGTGTAATGTGTATAAAAGTGTATCACATTACTCCACAGCAATAAACCTCACAGAAATGTTTGTTTAAACTTCAGTGTATTTGTTAATAAATTAGGCTCTGTAAATAAGCTACTTTGTTGTTGCTTTAAATCATTTATTCACTTGCACAAAGAGGTGTCAATAAGTCATGAAATAACCAAAATAACCCACCAGCAACACCACCTAAAACAAACGTGTCCCTCTTTAGCCATTTGAAATGTTGGGGGGAATGCCACATGAACACATCAATGTCAACCAAGCAGCACCTTTACTGAATCCACGCAGGAATTTGCCAGAGATGCAGCAGAGCAGATTTGCAAGGCAGCGGCCAATGGGGACCTTTAAAACATGAGATGCTGGAGATGCTAATTAATTAATGGAAGACCCATGTGGGCATCAGCCAGTAATATCTGGCTGCTGCTTTCATTGACTGGCTATCAATCACTTGCCCCCTGTGATGGGATTGGCTGGGGAAATCAGGAGGAAGTGAATTGAGAACATGGGCAACAGAATCCTTGCAGCCAACTGCTACACTTCATTTCCATGTGAAAGACTCCTGAATATTGCTGGATAAACTCTTCCGGATGTTGTTTGTTATCACCCTGAGAAGACAAAATGAGCACAGGAAATTATCTTTATCCCTTTCCTCTGAAGTAGACATTTGCTGATCTTCACAACTTTGTTTCTGTATAACAGAACTTACTTTGTGGGCTGTGACAGGCCTATGATTTGATAGAGTTTTTTTCCCTGCAGTATTCAGAAAGGCTCAGTATCCTGATTTTTCCATGATATGTTCTGTGGAGCATGATCAAAGGAGCCAAGTCTTATGACTGAACTATTAAAGCATGTAGAAAAAGCCTTTAGGACATCACAGAGAGTCACCCAGTGGATGATTCTTATATTCTTTTTATAGTCCAACTGAACTAGATGACATTTTTGCAGCAACTTAATATAGCCACTGTGCAGGGGGATATGAAACATAAGAGGAGCGCTTAAGTTAACCGTATTCTCTTAACAAGAAAAGGGCTCTTTGAAGACTAGGTAACTAAGGGAAAATGCCTGTTCCTTTACATCTAGATCCAAGTTCAAATCCATCTCAGAGCCCCACATCAAACAAAGTTGAAGCTCATGACTGATACATATGGAGAGTAGCTTGTGTTGGATATTTTGAACTATATAACCTATTCCTTGCTAAAGTAGAATGCAATTTACTGAGAGCAAATGTGTTAGCATGTCAGTACAAACACTTTGAGTTCCAAAGGTTGCCTACCCCTCTGGCACTCAAAGGGTTAACACAGGGGAGTCCAAGTCAGTGGCGTAACAATAGGGGTCGCAGAGGTCGCACCTGCGACCGGGCCCGTCACTCCAGGGGCCCGGCCACCCCCTGCAACCCCCTCGCCCTCAGCAGTCACTCAGCTGATCTCCCATTCAGCGCGCCGCTCTAGTAATACAGAGCGCTGGGAGATGACATCATCTCCCAGCCTTTGCATTACTAGAGCGGCGTGCGGGAGCTTCAGTTCTTGAGATCTGTGCACAAGGAGGCGCAGATCTGTCAAGACACTCCGCTAGACCCCCAGGGACTGGAGGTGGGGGCAATGTGGAGATAAAGGGGAAATGTGGAGATGAAGGGGCAATGTGAAGATGGGGGCATTGTGGAGATGGGGGCATTGTGGAGATGGGGGCATTGTGGAAGGGGAAATGTGGAGATGGGGGCATTGTGGAAGGGGCATTGTGGAGATGAAGGGGGCATTGTGGAGATGAAGGGGGGCAAAGTGGAGATGAAGGGGGCATTGTGGAAGGGGCAAAGTGGAGCTGAAGGGGGCATTGTGGAAGGGGCAATGTGGATGAGGGGGCCAATGTGTTCGGGGGGGCCCATGGCAATTCTTGCACCAGGGCCCGGTGGCTTCTAGTTACGCCTCTGGTCCAAGCTTTTCTCAATCGTGGTCCATATAATCAGATAGCCATAAAAGTGGGTGCCATGTTTTTTCATGATAACAATGGTGAATTACAGCCTGTCAGCTATTCAGAAACATGGATTTATTGATTTATTTATTGATCAAGTCAATAACAATACTGATAGGTAACAGACATCTATACTTGAACTGTACGGGACTGGAAGCAGGGGATTAGGTCACCCTGGGCTCAGTTTGGATTCTTTTGGCCCATGGGCTGCACATTGGACATCCATTTGTTAAAGGGATAGTAACCTTTTATTTTGACAACAAGGGGCTCGATTCTATTACCAGCGCTAAAAATAAAACAGGCGCTATGTTTTTTTTAAGTCAGTTTTTGCTATCCTATTACCCGACTTGTGAAAGCAAAATCAGCTGTAATTATACTTACCGCCAGTCTAAAAAAAGCCCATAGGAAATGACTAAAAACAACGTGCAATAAGTATCCTATTACCCACGCTCAGTATTACCTCCTGTTTTGTGGTTACATTTAAGTCAGAAATTTTGCGCCTCAGAGGTTGAGGTGTAGAAGCCATAATGACAGTTTCAAAACCATCTTTTTTCGAACAAAAGCAGTGTATAATACAGTATACAACATAAAAATCCAACATAAAGTGCCACCCTTTGACATATTAACCCCCCCTTTTAAAAGGCGACTTGCAGTGCTTTCTTTCACCACTTTAATTCGACTATTATTATACATTTGACATTTTAACCCATCCCCTTGAAAATTCGGCTACAGGGCTCCCATGACTTTCTTTCACCTTTTAAATTCGACATTTTTCTTCTCCTATTTTTTTCGACATTCCCTCGTATTTTGTATTGCAAGATTAACCCTATGAGAAACAGAGAGGTAGCAACACATTGCTACCCGTCTGGAACTCAAAGGGTTAATGCTGGGATGCTCGTGTCAGATAGTGTGTTTGATAAAACTTGATATTTGATTAGAAATGATTATCCTCCACACGAGTACCCCATGAAACTTTGCTGTACAGTAAATCCATGGAGGCTGATGCTGAATTCACTTGAGAATAAGTTTCATGTTCCCAGTGGTTTTACTATACCTGGGACCTGTAGTTGGAATTGGTTTGAATACAAAATGAAATGTCTGAATATAAATAAAACTGTGCACGATTCCCAATCTGTCAACACTATCAGGGAATGAAAGATGATAATTCAACAAGTTCTTTATGTATCCGATTTAACCTTTTGAGTGCTCTGTGCCCCTCTGACACCCAAAGGGTTAAAAAAAATTAGTGTAAACAGTGCTCCTCAATATTACATAAACCTATATCTTGATTCTATTGAGTAGCCTAAACTATATTTTATGAGATCAGCATAGTAAGTATGGCTTGCTGCCAAAAGCCGACAATAAGTTCCAATTTACCCTTGCAACAAAGTGTTCAGTTAATGTGCTCAAGAATACTTTGTTGCAAGGATAGATTGGAACTTATTGTCGGCTTTTGGCAGCAAGTCATACATACACAAGCTGGCTGTGAGGACTCTGAGGTTTCTACAGCCCAGGGCTCGCAAGCGACTGGCAGTGTAAGGGTGGCTCATAAAGATAATGGAAGTTAGATTCCTATTATTTACTAAGAGCTGGTCTCATAAAATAGAGTTTAGGCTACTCATTAGAATCAAGATATAGGTTTATGTAATATTGAGGAGCACTGTTTCCACTAATTCTTTTAACTCTTTGAATGCCAGATGGGTAGCAAACACATTGCAATGTGTTGCTACCTCTCTGGTACTCATAGGGTTAATCTTGCAAAACAAAATACGAGGACATGTAGAAAAAAATAGGAGAAGAAAAATGTCGGATAAAAATGGTGAAAGAAAGTCATGGGAACACTGTAGCCGAATTTTAAAGGGGGAGGGGGGGGAGTAAAATGTATAATGTGAACAATATTAGTCAAATTAAAGTGGTGAAAGAAAGTCGACTTTGAAAAGGGGGGGTTAATATGTCAAAACGGGGAACTCTGTCGGATTTTGTTATGTGGGGAACACATCTAACACTGAACTTGATCTCTCTTTAGTCAAATGTATGCCTATTTCCTTGGACTTTGACATTTTGCGCATTTTTTGTAGGCGGTAGTCAAATAAAAACAGCAAACGCCAGTTTTGTTACTACTCTGAAAAGTGCTGTCTACGCCAGTTTTGTTTTACTGTGGTTCAGCAATAGAATACCGATTTAACACATGTCTATAAAATTCACTCTACTTGTTTTTCTTGTAACGCCGGTTTTTAGCGTGTTTAATAGAATCGAGCCCATAATCTGCAAGTGCACAATACAGTGTTTCTCAAATAGGATGCCATGGCTCTTTGGAGTGACTTGGACACCCATTAGGGTGCATCTTTTAAATGTATATTGATGCAACCTTTGTGTTTAAAGGAGCAGTAGACATACTTTTAATAAAAATCTATGTTATAGGACTTTTTCTGCTGAGTAAAACAGGTGTTGTCCCACTGCACTCAGTTGTTTTATTCAAATGTTGTTACAGTTTAGATTGTCGGGAAGTGAGTGACAATGTGTTTACTTCCTGAAAGTTCTAACTGACATTGGGGGTTATGCACTTAGGCAGTGGTTCTCAACTCCGGTCCTCGGGACCCACTAACAGGCCAGGATTTGATGATTTCCTTGTTAGAGCACAGGTGAGTTAATCAATGTGAATGAGTCTCTGATCACCCCACCTGTGCTCTAGCAGAGAAATCCCTAAGTCCTGGCCTGTTAGTGGGTCCTGAGGACCGGAGTTAAGAACCAGTGCGCTAAGGTGTGATAAAGAGGTGATAAAGTGGAGATGACTTCTCCAGTGATATCACTTCTCCAATTACTATGTTCTTCTATGGAGCCAATGCACTAACATTTCACCAGCTTTGGAGATATTAGTGCATAGGCTCCATAGAATAACATAGGAACTGGAGAAGTGATATCACTGGAGAAGTCATCTCCGCTTTATCAGCTCTTTATCACGACTTAGTCTATAAACATCATTGTGTTGAAATTCAATGGATACTTCTCTGGCACTTAAATGTTTAAACTGAAATGTTCTCTTATGGTCACTAGGTGGCGCTGTCCCTATCATGTACTATAGAGAGCGTAGTAAAGGACTCAAGCTCTCCCATAGGGTGCATTATAAGAAATTGCTCACCAGTTGGCTCAGTGTGATTAAAGGGGAACTCTCACCTCCTTTAAGTCCTCCTTATTCGATTGTGGCTTCCCAATAAATGTTAAATCCGTTTTTTTTTTGTTTGTTTGTGTGTTTGTTTTTTAAAAAACGCTCTTTACACAGGGAAATTAGCCTTTAAAATGTTCCCTCCTGACGTCACTTCAGGGCAGGCTGTGGTACAGCGCCACTATTGTTCCCGTTACCACCTTCTCATCTGACGGAGGAATCCAGCATGTGACCTGTCTTGCTCTAATTTACAAGAGAGTGCATCAGGCCACTTACTGGATTCCTCCGCCAGAGGAGGAGTTGGGAACGGGAACAAATGGGGAGGGGAAGACATCAGGAGGAAACATTTTAAAGGCTAATTTCTCCATGAAAGATTCGTATAAAAAAAATAAATAAAGAGGACTTTAAAGGAGGTGAGAATTCCGATTTAATAAAAAAGTGTGATAAGTAATAATTATTGAATTAAAACTATCCCAGCAGTAGGAGTCCATTTGTTTTTCTCAGTGGAAAAGCAGTATAACAGATATTTTTTTCATTACAAAAGTTTACTGCTTCTTTAAAATTAAAGAGGAGGTTAATATTGTGAATAAAATTCCCTTTTGGTTCCAGTAAATCCAGTGCCACATTCCAGCATTTCATCACTGAGGCCCTCTGAGATCCCCTGGACCAGTTTAGGGTTGCTTATCTGGACTACTTACTAATCTTCCCAGATAATCTTCAGGATCATCACAGACATATCTGCATTGTTCTGGAATAACTCCAAATGCACCAGCTATATGGGAAATTGACAAGGGGCAGCTGCAATTTCTCAGATAAAACATATCCCCTGAGGATAGGGTACAGAGAAGCTGATGTACTAAAAATGTGGGGAAATTCTGGGAAAAGTCAAATGCACTGTAGGCAACAAGTACAAATTCCCGTTGATTGAAATGGATCTATAAAACAGAAGCTTGCCCCCTAATGCCACTTTCCATACCTCACAACTGTCCCTGTTTAGGAGGGACAGTCCCTCTTTGAGACCCAAATCCCTATGTCTCTCTTTTCTACCCTTTTGTCCCTTGTTTTAGGACATCAGAATGAGTGGTTTGTATTACATTCCTCCACAGCAATAAAACATACATAAATGTGTTGTTAATTGTCAGTATATGTATTTATACATTAATATGGGTAATTAAAATAGTTTGGTCTTGCTCTAAATCATTTATCAGTTAAACAAAGAGGTGCAGATGGGTGAAGAAATAACCTAAAAATTCTTGGAAATGCCCCGCCTACGAGCCACGCCCCCAGAAACACCATCTAAAACAGAAATGTCCCTCTTTTGCCATTTGAAATGTTGGGAGGTATGACTTTCTATGGTGCAATATGTGAACATTTCTATAAGTTCCTTTTCTCTCCTCCTTATCTACAGCTATACGCTAAACAAGACATAGAGGTAATGACATGCGTGTATGAAATTTCCTTGCTTATGCTATGGGGCATGAGTATGGGGAATTGTTGGCATTAACTATTTGAGTGCCAGAGAGTAATCCAAACATTGCAGTGCAATGCATTGGATATCTTTCTGTCACTCAAAGGGTTAAAGGGATAGTAATAGTTAAAATGTAAAAAAAAGTATATGTTGTAGGGTTTATCCTACTGAGTAAAACAAGAGTACTCCCACTGCTGAAAGGTGTGTCATTCAAAAGTTATTAATTTTCAAAGTTGAATTTTTTAGGTGCAATATCACAGTGGCCTGAAATTGTGCAGTGGCGCAGTTGCTACACAATCCTATGGACAGCTCTGGCCCCAGGACCATAAATCTCCATCGGATGGTGTAGCAACAGCGCCACTGTACAATTTCAGGCCACTGTGATATTGCATCTAAAAAATTCAACTTTGAAAATTAATAACTTTTGAATGAAGCACCTTTCAGCTGTGGGAGTACTCTTGTTTTACTCAGGGGGATAAACCCTACAACATATTTTTTTTTTACATTTTAAGTATTACTATCCCTTTAAAGCCATAATGATGGTGATATGCACTATATCGATCATACACTATATTGAGTACCCTAAAGTGCAGTCATTGGCATTAGAGTCTTATACCTGATGATTTCATGCAGTTGTCCCTTTGAGACATTTGTATCAAATGTGCAAGAAATTGAGAAAAATAGAAAACATATAAAAAGATATAGCAGCTAAAAATGATACAAACTGTGACTTGTTATTACTGTTTCTGTAGAAGAGTGATATGTATTTACATATATGTACTTTGTATATATTGTGAAAAAATGGCTAACATAAATATAGATGTTCTTCAAAGATCTTTAAAAATTATCTATTTGTTCCAAAGTGGCAGTTCCACTATATTGGGGTTATAAGCCCCATTTAAATCAATGGGAATTTGGGGTACATTTATTTGTCCACTATGGTGCCTTTGGTGTACACTATAATTACTCTAGATGTGTTTAGTACATCTAACTGTTTCGTGTTGGTAGCTATGATAGCAGATAAATGACTAGGTAGTGACAATGATGAGCCAAGAACAATTGTGATCCAATTGAACATGATATAATCTGTGTGTTACTACCATTCCTGGTAACCTTCTTTACTAGGCCCTCCAGAGTGATCCAAAGGGCTTGGGTTTCCAATATAATGCAATTTTCATTACAATGTGGGTGGGGATTAACTGGGTGGTGTTACCATGATAAGAAGGCAAAGCTTTTCCCCAAAATAGGTAGGAGTAGGCAGAATGGAGTGGGACGTATGTGTAATGTGGAGGGGCTACAGAGAAGTTCAATGAGCTAGAGAAATAGCTTCTGTACTCAGAGACCTGGTATTTAACAGTCAAGACTGGAGTTTCTGGGGCAAATCTGGAGATGTCCCATGTATGGCTAATACTGGTGGATAAAATTGGTGCATCAGGGGTCACGTGATACTATCAGAAATAATCTGGTGGAAGAATAACTAACCTTACAACTGACCAAACTGAGCTAAAATAAAAATTACAAAGAATAAAGATGGATGTTGCTTGTATAATTACCACATTCATTGGGAACAAATAGCTGCAAACATAATTAAATGGCCTAAAGTAATCCATCATCCCCTCACCTCCAACAACACAGTCAGGTCTATTTCTCATTGTAACTGCTATTTGGAAGGCACAATCGGATATCTATAAAGCAACTGCCTTGATAAATATCCCCCAGACACTCGCTGGACCATTGACAATATATTGACACCTCTTAATTGCTAAAGAATCTCACCCATTTGTGACTGTGATGCAAAATATCAATGCATGCCACCAGCAGTGCAACACATCATTAGATGCCACCAGCACAGCAATGCATCATTATAAGTTACCTGTACAATACACCATTGCATGCCAACACAACAACATGGCAATATACCATTACATGCCTCCACCAAGGAAATACATCATTACATACTACCGGAAGAGGAATACAGTATTACATGTCATACATTATTAAATGCTACCAACAGAGCAACACACCAGTACATGCCACAGGTAGTACAATACACCACCCTTGACAAAGAGGGAAACAAACACACTATTAGATTTCACCAGCAGAATAATATACCACTACATGCCATCAGAAGATCAGTTTTCCATTAAATGTAACCAGAAGTGAACTGCACCAGTATACAAATGTAATACATCATTACATGCTACCAGCAGGTCAATAAACTATTACATGCCACCAGCAGAGCAATACACCATTACATGCAACCAGGAGAGCAATATAAAATGCATTAGAGTGTTACGCCATTATATGACACCAACAGATCAACATACCATTACATGCTTCTAACAGAACAATACACCATTACAGGCCACAACTGGAGCACTATACCATAAGATGCAACCAGTAGAACAAAATACCATTA
Source organism: Rhinophrynus dorsalis (assembly GCA_037306005.1). Taxonomy (NCBI): domain Eukaryota; kingdom Metazoa; phylum Chordata; class Amphibia; order Anura; family Rhinophrynidae; genus Rhinophrynus; species Rhinophrynus dorsalis. Next base: position 455,647,749 of record CM074722.1, read on the forward strand.
CCTACTGTCATCAAAGCACTAGAAACTTACATGCTGTCTGCAAGCAGGACACCATTACATGCCATCAGCATGGCAACTCAGAATAACACGCTATGAGCAGAGAACCATCCTATAATATATCCTGTAATATAAAAGGCCAGATTATGGTTGTCCGATGCAGTCATGCGCAGTAGAGACTGTCCAAATGCACAGAATGCTGGGCCTGTGTACATGGGCTTTTACACTAGTATCATTATATACAGCTAGCAGGGTAATAAACAATTACATGTCACCAACAATATACCTCCCAACATTTCAAATGGCCAAAGAGGGACACTTGTGTTTTTTGGTGGTGTTTTTAGGGGCGTAGCTGGTGGGCAGGGAATTTTTAGGTTACTTTGTCACCTACTGACACCTCTTTGCAGGGGAGGGCTGGCAACTTGTGGCCCAGGGGGCAAATACATTCAAGTGGCTCATTTCTATTATCTTTTGAGCCCACTGCCCCAGCCCACCCCCTCTTGTTAATTTTAAAATTAGCATTGATGTTGTGACGTAAGTGAAGTGATGCCACATAGCTTACAGTTGAAATGGGGCTACATTAGTGCGCCACTACAAAGCTTACAATTTAAGTAAAGCTTACCTAGTGATACTATAGAGCTTACAAGGGAAATGGTTTATGCTACTAGTTTAGCTCCATTTCAGTTGTAAGCTCTGTGGTATCACTAGTGTAGCTCCATTTACAGAAACAATTGGGAGATTTAGTGAGGTGCAGTGGCCCACCAGCTCAGACATATGACCAGCCCAGGGGGCAATTGCCCCCCTGCCCCCCAGGCCAGCCCTCCCCTGCCTCTTTGTGTAACTGTATAAATGATTTAGAGCAAGACCAAATTATTTTATTTACACAGATTCAATTACAAACATAACAAACATATATTCTGAAGATTAATTAAACATTTATGTGAATTTCATTGCTTTGGAGCAATGTGATAGACTAATATATATACCACTCACTCTGATGTCCTAAAAAGAGGGACAACATGGTAGAAAAGAGGGACAGGGGGATTTGGGTCTCAAAGAGGGAGACTTGGGAGGTATGCAACAAAGAAATGTACAATGACATGCCACCAGCAGGGCAATACACTATTACACTCCACCAGCTGAGAAAACACAAATGTATAACAGTAATGCCATACCTCCCAACATTTCAAACTGCCAAAGAGGGACACTTGTGTTTTAGTATGGGGTGTGGCTGGAGGACAGGGCATTACCAATAATTTTTAGGCTATTTCATGACCTATTGACACCTCCTTGTGTAACCTAATAAATGACTTATAACAAGAACAAAGTCTTTTATTTACACAGACTAATTTATACACACATATACTGATATTTTAACAATCAATAATGTGATTTTTATTGAGGTGGAACAATGTGATACACTTATATACACACCACATGCTCTAAGCTCCTAAAAAGAGGGACATCAGGGTGGGAAAGAGGGACAGTGGGATTTGGGTTTAAAAGAGGGACTGTCCCTTTTAAACAGGGACACTTGGGAAGTATGGTAACACTGTTACTGTTATACACTGTTACATGTCACCAGCAGAGCAATGCACCATTACATGTTACCAGCAGGATAGTACACTATTACACTCCACCAACTGAGTAGTACACATATGTATAACAGTAACAGGACAATACTCTGTTACATATTACCAGCAGAGCAATACACCATTACATGGTACCAGCAGGGCAGTACACTATTATAGTCCACCAGCTGAGTACTACACAAATGTATAACAGTAGCAAGGCAATACACTATTTCATGTCACCAACAAAGCACTACACTGTTGCATAGCACCAGCAGGGCAAGACATTATTACAGAACAAAGTGACCTGGCAACTTTCTGTGCAGTAAATCACCCCGATCAAATATAAATACAACATTTAGAGCTGATACTCCCCATTAAATCCTTGGATGGTAGACATATCTCCAAAACATGTCTGCAAAGCAATGATCTGGAGATATCTTTATTAGGATAAGGATATGTATAAATGTAAATAGGATTATACATCGGTTCCCTTTAGTCATGGAAATCTCTTGATAAATGATAAAGGTACAGAGCAGTGTAGGGTCAATTAATAATAGCTCCTTACTTACCTTACTATGGACAAAAAAATTCTAATGGACCTTATGAATTTTCCACAACATCTTCTATCAGTCCTGGATGACATGACAGTTGCTAACAGGACCATAAAATCTCAACCTCTGTTTACTGCACAGGGCAATCTTAAACCTGTAAGGTAGCTTGATTTAATTTAAATAAGGCATCTTAGCATCACTCGTCAACTTTAACCCTTAAAGGGATAGTAATGTTACATAATAAAAGCAGCTCTAATTAATCATCATAGAATTTAGACTTTGGAAAGTGTTATTTCAATTCTGTCAGAGTTGTAGTTCAAGAGTAATTCAATGACAAAGTATCCTCCTCCTGCCCCTTTTACTGATGTAACACTGCTCAGCCAGAGCAGAAGGGAGGTGCCCAGGTAGATTGCAGAGAGGGGCAATCTTCAATTAAGATAAGGGAAAAACCTGAAAAACTTGTCATGGGGGGCAGGGATTTCATTGTTCTCATAGGAAGAAGATTGTCCCTTTCTGTTATCTGTCTGGTCTATGGACTGCATTCCACATCTGAGAAGTGATGACTTACATTAGGTAAAAGGGGCGGGAGGGGGAAACTTTGCTTGTGAATATCTCTCAAACCATAAAGGTTTGAGAGATAAGACTTATATCGTTCTTCATGTTTTTTTAATGCCTACAAAATAAAATAAAGATGAAATGAAGTATTACTATCCCTTTAAAGGGAATACCTGGGACACTTTTATTTTTACCTTCCCGGAGAGGGACTCCTTTGGTGCCGCTGTGGGAGACAGATTTGCGTCAAAAGGTGATGGAGCTTAATCGGGATTGGGGGTGGGGCTTCACATACCTGCCAAATCTGTAAAGAAAACTCCGGTAAAGGAGGATAAATTGGAGAAACAGATGGCGAAGGAGCAGATGTGGGCAGAGTTTCAGAAGAAACTGCCCACGTCCGGAGAATCAGCCTCTGCCCCGGAGACCTGGTGATTCAGAGTGAAATCCGGAGTCGCCAGGGCAAAACCGGAGAGTTCCCAGCTATGTTAAAGGAATAGTAATGTTTCACAATAAAACAGCTCCGATAAGTAGTATTTGGGCCATGGAGAGTGTTATTTAAATACTGTCAGAGTTGTAGTTCAAGAGTAATTGAATGATAAAGTATCCCCCTCACACCCCTTTTACTGATGTAACACTGCTCACCTCAGAGCAGCAAGACTGTCTGGATGGATCACAGAGAGGGACAATCTTCAGTGATCATAAGGACAAACTTAAAAAACATGTCGGGGGGGGGGGGCAGGGTTTTCCTTATGTTCTCAAATCATGAGACCAGATTTCACATCTGAGTGGAGGTGGCTTACACGGGAGGGGGATACTTTATCATTCAATTACTGCTGAACTACAACTCTGACAGTATTGAAATAGCACTCTCCGTGGCACAAATACTATGAAGATTAATTGGAGTTGCTGTTTTTGTTAAAGATTAACCCTTTAAGGCAACTTTTAATTCTCATTAAAATTAGCTAAGTTTATCTTAGTATCACTGGTCACCTTTGACTCTTGATGTACCAGGGTGCTGTAAAAAGTACCAGAAGCTATCATGCCCACCTCCTTGGAAATGACATACAGGCACAAGGCATAAGGGTCATTAGGATTTTCTGGCCCTTGTAAGCTAAAGGTGGGGGATTACTGTTAGGAAGCGTAAGTCAGCTTTTAACGAGCACAGGAGGATAAATGCCTGAAATATACATTATCTCAGACAGGAAGTCTTGGCTTCAGCTTATTTCACTAATTATCATAATTAATGTTTGTTTCTGATTCTTCACAAAGCCGGACTGAAATGGATATACCTTTAGATAAACCATTCTTGGCATAAATGATAGCGTGCTGTCATTAGAGCCTGACCTCTTTCCATTGCAGCGGAAGGGCCTCTTACCTCACAGAATAAATGAACCCGTGTTATGTGAAAAGCTAGGTATGCAGGCCCAAGAAAAAAAATCCCTCAGAAACATAATTGCGGCTGAAAAGTTAAAGGCAATTTATCTGTGCATCTTGACAAATAAATGCCCAGTTTATGTAGATAAACCTGGTCCAAGGTCATTGTGGAAGATGGAAAACAGAGAAGCCTTTATGTGAAAGATGGATTGGCATCCCACACAGCCGCTTTGGTTTTAGCAGCTAAAAAAAAACAACAGTGGGAAACCGTCATTTTACTATGAAGAGTAAGAAAAGCTAAAAACTAATTAGCTTCCCTGCTTTCCAATGCAAATCAATCTTAACTCTATAAGGACCAGAGGGACAGAGGGATAACGTTGATCTGTGATGCTAAGTTCAGTTCATTTTAAAGAAAGTTAACCTTTTGAGTGCCAGTTTCCCATTGTTGTTTTTTGCGTTGGATAGCTCTCTGGCACTCAAAGGGTTAACAGCTGCCCATATGTTGTACTAGTTATCTATTTGCGATTAAAAAAAACATGTTTTAACCTCTTAAGCACCACTAAGCATGCTATGACCATCACACAGTTTATACGCTTTACCCTTTGAGTGAAAAAGGCATCCAATGCAAAGTGTTAAGGAAAACATGATGTGCTATGATCGTCATGCAGTTTATACCCTTATGGACCGGTGATGGTCATAGCAAGTCACATACTTTTTACATACAGTGCACCTGCGGGAGAGCTGTAAGTAAAAACTGGGTCTGAAATTCACCACTCCAAGACTGGAGCGGTCTGTCTCAAACCCCAACACGGCCCGCCGGTACACGCAACAGGTCATGTGCACCAGCAAGTAGGGAGGGATCAAATTGGCCTTTAAGAGAAGGTAACTTCCCTGGACCACTGATCCTTAAAGGGATAGTAATACTTTATTATTACTACCCCCATATTGTAGATATTTGTAAAATAAGTTAATAGCCCCCAGGTTCATCTCTCAAACCTTTATGGTTTGAGAGATAACCGAAGGCAAAGTTCCCCCCTCCCTCCCCCTTCCCTTAAGTCAGCGTTGTACTGACTGCAGGGATACCCGGTCTGACTTTCATCATGCGGCTCTGCAGCAGAGCCGCAATCGCGTTAGTGAAAAATAATTATTTCACTGAAACGGTCTTCTACGTGTGCTTGCAAACCGAGCACATGTAGGAGACAGTTTCAGTGAAATAATTCTTTTTCACTTATGGGATCTCGGCTCAGCTGCAGAGCCGCAAGCCTGTCGTACGACAGACTTCCCCTGCAGTCAGCACAACGCTGACTTCAGGGAAGGGGGAGGGAGGGGGGAACTTTGCCTTCGGTTATCTCTCAAAACATAAAGGTTTGAGAGATGAACCTGGGGGCCATTAACTTATTTTGCAAATATCTACAATATGGGGGATAGTACTAATTAAGTAATACTATCCCTTTAAGGAGTTAAGAAATTAACTTTTATTTGTTGGTGGAACTAAGTGGCACATTATGCTAATTATTTTCGGTGCCACACCATTATTACCACACATTGTTCTAAGAATTAATCTCAACAGAGTCCGCACACACACTGGAGTGATTTCTAATGATGCACTAAAGGATACGTTCGGCCTTGAACAGCACTAATTAGCATATGATACGGTGAATTAGTGTAAAGTACTATACTGTGCCCCTAAATCAAAGAGGTTAATTTCACAAAAATGTACATTTATTTTACATAAAAATGGCTATTAGAACATATAGGCAGACATTAATTATCTGTAAAAACAAATCAGACTTGACTTAGGGTAACAGACACATTTCCACCATTTCTACAGTATGCAAAATACTCTTTGCTCGTTATATGATTTGTGGAGACAGGCCCAAATCTGTCCTTAAATACAACTAACAGGCCATGAAGTTGATGGAATAAGACAGGGATGAGCAAAGAGTTGGCACTCAAGTGGGGGCTTCGCGAAGGTTCAGTATAATGGGGAGTTTTTTGGCAATGAGATGAGGGCAGTTTGCCTTGGAGAACAAGACACTTCATTAGTGATGAGCGAGCACCCCAATGCTCGGGTGTTCGGGTGCTCTGACCGAGCACCCCCTGAGGCTCGAGTGCTCGGCCGAGCACCCGAGCCCCATTGAAGTCAATGGGAGGACTCGAGCATTACACCAGGCACCCCCTGCTCTGATGAGGGGAGGGTGCCTGGTCCATAGGAAAATGGAAGAAAATGATGGAAACACCACAGAAATGGTTCAGGGACAGCATAGGGAGGATGTCTGGATGCATCTTGGACTCCAACATCGCTGCTGGGAATGATCTTTCGCCCGTAGTACGCCATTTTTACAGACTGATCGTAAAACACACAAAAAGGAAAATAAAAACGACTTTAGGCGAAAAATTGTTACCAAACAATATTTGCTGTATATTTACTTGTATATCATCTGCAAATTCTCCCAAAAATTTCCTTGATTTTCAGAACTGAGGCCATGATTAAGAGGGAAACGTGCGCAGAGGCAAATTCTCCCAAAAATGTCCTTGATTTTCAGAACTGAGGCCATGATTAAGAGGGAAACGTGCGCAGAGGCAAATTCTCCCAAAAATTTCCTTGATTTTCAGAACTGAGGCCATGATTAAGAGGGAAACGTGCGCAGAGGCAAATTCTCCCAAAAAGTTCCTTGATTTTCAGAACTGAGGCCATGATTAAGAGGGAAACGTGCGCTGAGCTGACCATCTAAAACATTATGGGTGAGGGTCTGCTGCAGAGCTGACCATCCTAAACATTATATGCGAAGGCCCGCTAGTGAGCTGACGCTATAAAACATTATATGAGAGGGCCCGCTAGAGAGCTGACCCAATAAAACATTATATGCGAAGGCCCGCTAGTGAGCTGACGCTATAAAACATTATATGAGAGGGCCCGCTAGAGAGCTGACCCAATAAAACATTATATGAGAAGGCCCGCTGGTGAGCTGACCTATATAAAAATTGTCAAACAGGGCCCGCTGGTGAGCTGGCCCTATATAAAAATTATATCACAGGGCCCGCTGGTGAGCTGGCCCTATATAAAAATTATATCCCAGGGCATATGGAAGAGGAGGAGGAGGATGAGAAGATTAAGAGTCAACCATATACCCGTTTTTTGGGTTGAAGGGGTGAATGGGAATACAGAGTATTCCCATCATTGTAAATAACATATATAAAGTGAGTTTATGTTCCCCCGGGGCTTTCCTCCAGTGGAGTGGAGAAGTCAGGGGAAATCCAGGCCTTGTTCATTTTTATAAGTGTCAACCTATCAGCATTGTCGGTGGAAAGGCGGATACGCTTATCTGTTATGATGCCACCAGCAGCACTAAATACCCGCTCAGACAGAACGCTGGCGGCAGGGCAGGCCAGCACCTCCAAGGCGTAGAGTGCCAGTTCATACCACGTGTCCAGCTTGGACACCCAGTAGTTGTAAGGCACAGAGGGATCATTGAGGACGCTGACACGGTCTGCTACGTACTCCTTCACCATCTTCCAAAACTTTTCCCTCCTTGTGACACTAGGCTGCGCATCAGGGTGAGGGTGCTGGCGGGGTGTCATGAAGGTGTCCCACGCCTTGGAGAGTGTTGCCCTGCCTTTGTCGGAACTGCTGTGTGCTCCCCTTTTCTCCCCTTCTCGGTTGGCCAAGGTAGCACGTACTCTGCCGCCAGCGTTGTCAGATGGAAAATTTTGGAGCAATTTTTCAACAAGAACCTTCTGGTATTGCACCATTTTGCTTGTCCTCTCCACCGGAGGAATGAGAGATGAGAAATTCTCTTTGTAGCGGGGGTCCAGAAGGGTGAACACCCAGTAATCCGTGTTGTCTAAAATGCGTACAACGCGTGGGTCACGGGAAAGGCAGCCTAACATAAAGTCAGCCATGTGTGCCAGAGTACCAACAGGCAAGATTTCGCTGTCCTCCCCAGGAGGATGACTCTCAATATCCTCATCCTCTTCCTCCTCTTCTGCCCACCCACGCTGAAGAGATGGAACTAAAGTTCCATGGCTACCCTCTGTAGCGGAGGCAACCGTGTCTTCCTCCTCCTCCTCCTCCTCCTCCTCCTCCGCCTCCTCCAATTGTCGCTGAGAAGACGAAGTGAGGGTGCTCTGGCTATCACCTTGTGTAAGCTCTTCCTCCCCCATTTCCACCTCTTCCACATGCAAAGCGTCGGTTTTAATTGTGAGCAGCGAGCGTTTCAGTAGACACAGAAGTGGGATGGTTACACTGATAATAGCGTTATCGCCGCTCACCATCTGTGTCGATTCCTCAAAATTGCGTAAAACCTCGCAGAGGTCTGACATCCATTCCCACTCCTCACTTCTGATTACAGGAAGTTGAACGGAGAGGCGACGACCGTGTAACAGCTGGTACTCCACTACTGCCCTCTGCTGCTCACAAAGCCGGGCCAACATGTGGAAGGTGGAGTTCCAGCGCGTGCTCACGTCACACAGCAGCCGGTGAGCTGGCAATTGTAAGCGCTGCTGCAGCTTCAACAGGCCGGCCGAAGCTGTAGATGACTTACGGAAATGTGCACACACGCGGCACACCTTGGTCAAGAGATCATGCACATTGGGGTAGGTTTTTAGAAATCGCTGAACCACTAAATTAAATACATGCGCTAGGCATGGTACGTGTGTGAGCTTGCCGAGCTCCAAAGCCGCCACCAAGTTACGCCCATTATCACACACAACCATGCCTGGTTGCAGGTTGAGTGGCGAGAGCCACTGCTCGGTCTGGTGACTAATCCCCTGCAACAGCTCTGAGGCCGTGTGCTGTTTGTCCCCAAGGCAGATCAGCTTCAGCACGGCCTGTTGACGCTTCCCCACTGCAGTGCTACACTGCTTCCAGCTACTGGCTGATGGGGGAGTGGCGCTGCGTGTAGAGAATTCGGAGGTGGAAACGGAGGAGGAGGAGCCAATAACGTAGGTGCTGGCGGAAACCCTGATGGAGGTAGGGCCCGCAATCCTCGGCGTGGGTAGCACCCGTGCCATCCCAGGGTCCGAGTCGCTCCCAGCCTCCACGACATTCACCCAGTGTGCCGTCAGGGAAATGTAGCGTCCCTGGCCACAAGCACTTGTCCATGTGTCAGTCGTTAAGTGGACCTTCCCAGTAACTGCGTTGGTCAGGGCACGGGTGATGTTACGGGACACATGGTGGTGTAATGCGGGGATGGCACACCGGGAAAAGTAGTGGCGGCTGGGGACCGCGTACCGAGGGACAGCTGCTGCCATCAGGCTGCGGAAGGACTCAGTGTCCACAAGCCTAAATGGCAGCATTTCGATGGCCAGTAATTTTGAAAGGTGTGAGGTTAGTGCTATGGCCTGTGGGTGGGTGGCTGGGTACTTTCTCTTGCGCTCAAATGCCTGGGGTAACGACATTTGGACGCTGTGCTGGGACAGGGAAGTGGATGTGGTCGCTGATGGTGCTTCAGATGGTACAGGTGCAGGGCGGGAGGTATGCGGGCCTGCGCCTTCGACAGGCGATTGGCCGGCACCGAAAACAGGGGAAGAGGAGGCAGTGGTGTGGCCTGCAGACACAGATGGGCGATCCAGGCGTTCCTCCCACTTACTACGGTGCTTGGATGCCATGTGTCGGATCATGCTGGTGGTGGTGAGGTTTCTAGTGTTCATGCCTCGGCTCATTCTGGTGTGGCACAGGTTGCAAACTACAATTCTTTTGTCGTCCGCACTTTCCTTAAAAAAACGCCATACCGCGGAACACCTACCCTTTGGCAAGGGAGATTTACGCAAGGGGGTGCTCCGTGGAACATTTGCGGGCCGGTTTGGTGCGGTCCGCCTTCTTTCTGTAGCCACACCACTGCCTCTTCCAGCCTGTTGCGGTGCTGCAGATGGCTCACCCTCAGGACTGCTGTCATCGCTCGGCTCTACACCTTCCCAGGTGGGGTCAGTCATCTCATCGTCCACCAAGTCCTCCTCCACTTCCTCACTCTGATCATCCTCCTCAAGTCTTGATCCCACCACATACTCAGTCATTGACAACTGTATAACATTCTCCTCAACAAGGTCTTGAGACGGAAATAGTGGTTGATTTAATGGCAACTGTGTCTCATCATCATCATCATCATCCACTACTTCCTTTGACCTTAAATGCCGTTCACATCTGTCATCTTCTTGTGATTGGGTAGCCTCTAGAGGTTGTGAATCAGGGCACAAGATGTCATGTTCCTCTGCAAGCGTGCTTGGAGAGAGGGTCAAATGAAGGATTGGTGATGAGACGAGCTCCTCACTATATCCCAGTGTGGGATCACTTCTTTGACCAGACCGTGTATGGTGGGAGGAAGGATGATCAGAGTGAGGATTATTTTGACCAGACTCTTGGCTACTGAGAGTGGACTTGGTGGAAGACAGGGTGGTGCTTAACCGACTGGAAGCAGTATCAGCTGTCATCCAACCGACCACCTGTTCGCAGTGGTCGGACCTCGAGAGTGATGTCCTGCGACGCCCTGTAAAATTACACATGAAGCTAGGTATGGTGGATGTCTTTCTTTCTTGTGCTCTGGCACCAGGCACAGTTTCTCCGCGTCCTGACCCGCGCCCTGAACTATCAGGATCACGTCCACTTCCCCGTCCCTTTTTACCCGCCTTCTTCATCTTACACGGAATATGTGACTTTAATATTTGAGTTTGAAAACTTAACAGTATTTCTTCCTATTCTGCAACTGTGCAGAGTACACAGAATAGGCTGCTAAACGGCGGTGACACACACTGAATGGAATATGTGACTTTAATATTTGAGTTTGAAAACTTAACAGTATTTCTTACTATTCTGCAACTGTGCAGAGTACACAGAATAGGCTGCTAAACGGCGGTGAAACACACTGAATGGAATATGTGACTTTAATATTTGAGTTTGAAAACTTAACAGTATTTCTTACTATTCTGCAACTCTGCAGAGTACACAGAATAGGCTGCTAAACGGCGGTGACACACACTGAATGGAATATGTGACTTTAATATTTGAGTTTGAAAACTTAACAGTATTTCTTACTATTCTGCAACTGTGCAGAGTACACAGAATAGGCTGCTAAACGGCGGTGATACACACTGAATGGAATATGTGACTTTAATATTTGAGTTTGAAAACTTAACAGTATTTCTTACTATTCTGCAACTCTGCAGAGTACACAGAATAGGCTGCTAAACGGCGGTGACACACACTGAATGGAATATGTGACTTTAATATTTGAGTTTGAAAACTTAACAGTATTTCTTACTATTCTGCAACTGTGCAGAGTACACAGAATAGGCTGCTAAACGGCGGTGACACACACTGAATGGAATATGTGACTTTAATATTTGAGTTTGAAAACTTAACAGTATTTCTTACTATTCTGCAACTGTGCAGAGTACACAGAATAGGCTGCTAAACGGCGGTGAAACACACTGAATGGAATATGTGACTTTAATATTTGAGTTTGAAAACTTAACAGTATTTCTTACTATTCTGCAACTCTGCAGAGTACACAGAATAGGCTGCTAAACGGCGGTGACACACACTGAATAGAATATGTGACTTTAATATTTGAGTTTGAAAACTTAACAGTATTTCTTACTATTCTGCAACTGTGCAGAGTACACAGAATAGGCTGCTAAACGGCGGTGATACACACTGAATGGAATATGTGACTTTAATATTTGAGTTTGAAAACTTAACAGTATTTCTTACTATTCTGCAACTCTGCAGAGTACACAGAATAGGCTGCTAAACGGCGGTGACACACACTGAATGGAATATGTGACTTTAATATTTGAGTTTGAAAACTTAACAGTATTTCTTACTATTCTGCAACTGTGCAGAGTACACAGAATAGGCTGCTAAACGGCGGTGAAACACACTGAATGGAATATGTGACTTTAATATTTGAGTTTGAAAACTTAACAGTATTTCTTCCTATTCTGCAACTGTGCAGAGTACACAGAATAGGCTGCTAAACTGCGGTGACACACACTGAATGGAATATGTGACTTTAATATTTGAGTTTGAAAACTTAACAGTATTTCTTACTATTCTGCAACTCTGCAGAGTACACAGAATAGGCTGCTAAACGGCGGTGACACACACTGAATGGAATATGTGACTTTAATATTTGAGTTTGAAAACTTAACAGTATTTCTTACTATTCTGCAACTGTGCAGAGTACACAGAATAGGCTGCTAAACGGCGGTGACACACACTGAATGGAATATGTGACTTTAATATTTGAGTTTGAAAACTTAACAGTATTTCTTACTATTCTGCAACTGTGCAGAGTACACAGAATAGGCTGCTAAACGGCGGTGAAACACACTGAATGGAATATGTGACTTTAATATTTGAGTTTGAAAACTTAACAGTATTTCTTCCTATTCTGCAACTGTGCAGAGTACACAGAATAGGCTGCTAAACTGCGGTGACACACACTGAATGGAATATGTGACTTTAATATTTGAGTTTGAAAACTTAACAGTATTTCTTCCTATTCTGCAACTGTGCAGAGTACACAGAATAGGCTGCTAAACTGCGGTGACGAACACAGAATGGAATATGTGACTTTAATATTTGAGTTTGAAAACTTAACAGTATTTCTTACTATTCTGCAACTGTGCAGAGTACACAGAATAGGCTGCTAAACGGCGGTGACACACACTGAATGGAATATGTGACTTTAATATTTGAGTTTGAAAACTTAACAGTATTTCTTACTATTCTGCAACTGTGCAGAGTACACAGAATAGGCTGCTAAACGGCGGTGACACACACTGAATGGAATATGTGACTTTAATATTTGAGTTTGAAAACTTAACAGTATTTCTTACTATTCTGCAACTCTGCAGAGTACACAGAATAGGCTGCTAAACGGCGGTGACACACACTGAATGGAATATGTGACTTTAATATTTGAGTTTGAAAACTTAACAGTATTTCTTACTATTCTGCAACTCTGCACACTACACAGAATGTGCTGCTAAACTGCGGCGAAGCACACTGAATGGAATATGTGACTTTGATATTTTAGTTTGAAGACTTAACAGTATTTCTTCCTATTCTGCAACTCTGCACAGTACACAGAATGTGCTGCTAAACTGCGGCGAAGCACACTGAATGGAATATGTGACTTTGATATTTTAGTTTGAAGACTTAACAGTATTTCTTCCTATTCTGCAACTCTGCACAGTACACAGAATGTGCTGCTAAACTGCGGCGAAGCACACTGAATGGAATATGTGACTTTGATATTTTAGTTTGAAGACTTAACAGTATTTCTTCCTATTCTGCAACTCTGCACAGTACACAGAATGTGCTGCTAAACTGCGGCGACGCACACTGAATGAAATATGTGACTTTGATATTTTAGTTTGAAGACTTAACAGAATGTGCTCTAATCTGCAACTTTGCACACTAAACAGAATGTGCTCTAATCTGCAACTTTGCACACTAAACAGAATGTGCTCTAATCTGCAACTTTGCACACTAAACAGAATGTGCTCTAATCTGCAACTGTGCACACTAAACAGAATGTGCTCTAATCTGCAACTTTGCACACTAAACAGAATATTTTTTTTTTTTTTTTTTTGTATTTTTCCCCCCACACAAAATAACCTGCTGCCCCCACACACAGTAGTCCTAAAAAGGACTTTTGGTTCTTTTTTTTCACAAGTTTGGTTTTTTTCCTCCCTACACTGCCTTTCCCTTCCTATCCTCAGCTCTCCCTGGCTAAGACTGAGCCGAACTCGATGGTCAGGTGCTATACAGCACCTGACCACGGGTTCTGGCCAGCCAATCAGTGTAATGCCAGCAGCCAACATGGCTGCTGGCATTACACCGATGTCAGAGCCTCCCTGCACGTTTATTGGCTGCGCAGCAGCCGCAAAACGTGCGGGGAGGAGACCCGAACATGGCGGGCGAGCACATGCGGTACTCGTACGAGTACCGCCATGTGCCGAGCAGAGCGATGCTCGAGCCGATCCGAGCATCGGCCGAGCATGCTCGCTCAACACTACACTTCATCATATGCACTAAGATTTAGGAACTCAAGAGGAGTAGCAGAGACAATGTAATTAGTACATGATATTGTTGTAAAACTCACCTGTGTGTTGTACTTGTATAAATCTCTAGGCTATAGAAAAACTACTCAATAGTAGAGTATTTCATTGTTGTCCATAACAGTCTAATGTTAAACGTCACCCTTTCAGCCTTATGTGAGATTTCACATGAGACAGCTGTGGAGAACACTGAAATATACATCTACAAGAAAATTTTTAAATATGGTGAACCTTGAAATACTCTGCAATTGAGGACTTTGAAATAAACTTAACAATATAAAATAATATAGTTGATGAGTCCAAAAAGACATAAATCCATCAAGATCAGACTTTGCCATATAACACTAGTTGATCCAGAGGAAGGTAATGAAACTGTACTGAAGCGCATTCCAATTAAGCCCCAAATGTCTAAAAAAAATTCCTTCCAGACTCCAAAAAGCCGTCAGAAATCTCAGCAGATTAACATCCTGTCTTGATTGAAATCAATTATTGTAATTCTCGGTATTGTTCTGGCCTTGAAAGGTATTCTATCTGTTTTGGAAAGCATCCGTACTGTAAAAAAATCCCTGCCTTTGTTTTTTGACAAAAGCACCTTTTCTCTAGTCATTTTGCATAATCCCTTGTTTTTTACTCAGCTTTTTGAGTAGATCGTTATCCAGAGAGTCCTTTGTATTGACTTTATAAAATATTTGTAAATAATAAAACATATCTCTCACAGATTTCTCTTCTCTACCAACGGTCCTGGGACGTTTCCATCCCATAAGGACCGCTTTGATCCTTGCCGACAAGCTGGAACACGTGACCTGTTGTGTGTATTGGTGCGCCACTTTGGGGCCTGAAAGAGATCGCTCCAGTCTTAGAGCGGTCAATTTTAGGCCTTATTTTTACTTATAGCGCTCCCGGTGGAACGCTGTAAGTAGAAAGTACGTGACACAAAAGAGCTAGTCAGAGACGCTCAACTAGAAATGAGCCTGCCCTCGAATTGATAAAGCTCTGTAAGATAAGTATCCTACCCAAGGTGCAATCTCTTTTAGCTCACTAGTGCCTTTCACAGAGTTGAAATATCCTAAAGCACATCAAACTGACTCTGCCAATACAGCAGTCCAGCCACAAAGTGCTAGGCAATTCCGCTCTGAACAAGAGAAGGAGCCGGCGCCTTGTTAGGCTTCATAAGTGAAGTGCAGTTGATCAATCTAGGCACTGTGAGCAAGGGGTCCACATCTGGATTACCCTGTTAACCTTAGGGTGACTAGTCCCAAAGGCAATTTGCATATGAAAAAGAGCTAGTCAGAGATGCTCAACTAGGAACAAGCCTACCCTCGAATTGATGAGGCTGTATAGGATAAGTATCCTAGCCAGGGTGAAGTCTCTTTTAGATCACTAGTGTCTCTCACAGAGAGGAAATATACTAAAGCATATCATACTGATCCAACCAAAAGGCAGGACTATGTACTATGACCGTCATTGGTCCTTAAAGATATAAGTCTTGTGTGGGCTATAGAGACAAAAGAAAAGAGACAGGGCGCAGAGCCATCTAAGAGCGAATCTGTATTGTAAGGTAAATTTTCCCCCCGCTCCAAATTGCACTCACCAGATTCCAAAGACCTCAAAGCTTTCAAATAAATAAACTCTATCCCTCCGTTTCTTGTCTGGTCTTCACTTAATCCTTCATAGATATTCAATCCAGCATTCTGATTAAGATTGTTTTATTGTGGAATTATCAAACATATAAAATTATATAAATGTAGGACTCTATTGTTTTAAATATTGTTTAAATTTATCTTAATTATTTATTATTATTATTATTATTTTTTGATCAAGACTTATGACATATAAGCGCCGTTGGGTTTTTTGAATACTTAAAGATATAAGGACCATGACGGTCATAGTACATCATGTAGTCCTTAAGGGGTTATGAACATTGTTATACATACATTATGAAATAACCTGATTACTCTAATATGCTAAAGTTACATGTGAGATGGTGTACTTGAGTAAATCTAATTGGAGGTTTTCATAGAAAGCAGAGCCTTGTTCCCTTGGGAGTGCACAACATGTATGAGTATGAAATATGATGCAGAGATGAGGGGATGATTGTATATTGTTTGGTATACTTTTTTTAAAAAAACCTTTCAGTGCCACATGGGTGTGCAATGCACATTTCTATGACACTCAAAGGGTATAGGGATTGATGCTGCTTGTGGTGCTAAAAGTATCCTCTCCACTCCCCTACTGACTAAGTGGGGAAGCAGAGAGAATGCTCTCAGACTTTAGAATTGTCGTACTACTGGTGATGTGTAAGGGAGTTTGACAACCTTGTATGTTAATGGAGACCTTCTCCTCCCCTCCCTTTGCATCCCTAAATGTTAGTGCATATGGCAATGTGTGTCTACATCAGAACATCAAAGTGTTTTGAACACATCAACAAAATCAAATTGCCACAGCATCGAGCTTCAGTGCATCTCCCTCATTGACATATAAATGCCCTCATGAATAAGATGCCTCATTATGCCAAATTTCAATGTCCATATAATGAAGACACTGAAACAGCAAATGTGTTGAAGGCGCTACTAAGTCATAGAGATATGCTCATATTTCAGCTGTAATCACAGGGATAACATGTCAAAGACAGCTTAGTGCATACAATGAGATGGACTCAGGTCATATTTGCCTCAGTATCGGCAAACAAGGCTCTTATCAAACCAGAGTGCATCTCCTCAACTATAACTCTCATTATCGCTAACAGCTGGTTGAAGGATGATGGGAGATGTAGTTCCAAACATCTGGAGTGATAAATGTTGTCTAAGAATTGAAGCAAATCTTTAGAAAACCAACTGCACCATAAAGAACACATAGAAGAACCCCACCGGGAGTGCTGTAAGTAAAAACGGCATCTAAAATTGATTGCTCCAAGACAAGTCACGTGAACCAGCCCATTGGCAAGGATCAAAGAGGTCCTTAAAGGAGCAGTAAACTTTTTTATGAAAAAATATATATTGTAGGGATTTTCCTATTGAGTAAAGTAAGAGTACTCCCACTGCAGAGAGATTTATATTTCCAGAGTTATTACAGTTTAAACCCATGTTTTTTTACATTAGCAGTGCCCTCTAATGGTCAAAAATACATTTTTGAAAAAAAAAATGTTTGCATCAAAATGTATTTTGTGACAAAAAAGCTTTGTTAGATGAAATTTGTGACAAAAACTATTTTGTATGATGTAATGTATTGTGCGACAAAAATATTCAACTTTGTGCAAGTAAATGTAGTTTGTAAGAAAAAAAATCGCTTTTGCGTGACAAAATGTATTTGGTGACAAAACTAATCAATTTGGTGCATCACAATGTATTTTATCACCACAAAAACTATTTTGTGTGACAAAATATTTTTGTGACAGTCCTGAACTGAAACCTCTCTGTAAAAGATCCAGGAAGCACAGTCTCAGGGACATTAAAGTGAACCATTGGAACCACAGGAAACAAGCATTCTCAAAGTCACCATTGATTTAAATGGGACTTTTAATCTCTTGAATGCTAAAGCTGTCTCCAAAGCATTATGTCTTTAGCATTCAAGGGGTTCAAGCCCTATTTAAATAAGTGGAAATGTTTAATTGTTCTCTATGGAATAGTTGGATTGCCCCAGAACGGTGCCAGTTTTCTTTAGTACATCAGCCCCATAAGCATAAATACAAAAGTGGAGCGATTCTGGGGCAAACCTGGTTACATAGTAAATTAGGTTGAAAAAAGATACAAGTCCATCAAGGTCAATCTTTGCCCCATAACCCACTATGTAGAACCTATAAAAATGACTCTGAGACCCCATAGAGGAGTTAAAATCCCCATTTAAATCAATGGGAAATTGTGTGTGTTTCCTAAGTGCTGCTGGTTTGCCCCAAATTTGCTCCACTTTGTCTTCATTGTATGGCGTGCTGTAGCTCCCTGGATCATGTAGATACAGTAATAAAGGGCTTTGGTCAGTTTTCTTTCCATCATAAAGGACATTCCTACAAACTCTCAGGGTGCCTCAAATCTCACTTTCCAGGCCAAACTCAGGGTGAGAGTGTCCTTTGTTACCTACTATATGATCTGAACAAATTGACCGCTCTGTTAGTCTCTAAATTGGTGCTATTTCTACCAAAAAGTCATAAAGTGTGTGTGTGTGTGTGCACTCAGGCAGTGATGTTCGTTCTTTGTACATGTTAAGCAGCTATCTTTGTGTTTGTGTGTGTGTTCAGGGAGTGATGTGTGTTCTTTGTGTGTACATGTACAGGCAGCAGTGTGTATGTTTTTCTGAAGTAAAGTTTGTTCTTGTCTGTGTATGTCCAGGAGATGACGTGGGTGCATATGTGTCTTCAGGAGGTGAAGAGTGTTCTAGTATTCCCCACAAGACTCTAAGAAGGGGAAACATGTCTGGGCTGTGGGGTATAAGTAAGCCCCTTTGTTATTGGCCGGCCAGGCAGTATGTAAGGGAGAGAGAAGGGGAGGGTCTATATATAGGCTGGTTTCTTACTCAGCAGTTCCTTCTGGGATCTTCGTGGAACACAGCCCCGCCCCCCTCCCTTTTTGTTTGGCGTTTGTTGATTGTGGCTGGTTTGGGGGGTCACTCTGGTTCAGGTCGTAAAAACACCTATGGGGGATTGTTTGTCACAGCTTTGGCGCTTTTGGGCCCTTGCCAAGGGATACAATGGTTAAATCAATTGTGGTGTATATATTGTAACAGGGAGTTGTGAGGCCAGCGGTCTAGGAAATACAACCGGACCACGGTCGCAGGTTTTGGTCATCGACCCCCCATTGAGCTGCACAGACCAGCTAATGGGGTGTGGTGGGGTGGATTAAGAATTGCGCTGAGCTTTATGCTCAGTAGGGGTGGGACATAGAGTTATGTCCCTATTATTCTTGGCAAGGGTTAAAAAAGCAGGTTGTTGTATTGTAAGATTATTTTAATAAAGCTTTGAACAGTACCACATGCCCAAGACATGTGTTTACGTATGTGTGTGTATACACTTGTGGTTGTGGGTGTGTGTGAGATCAGGCAGTGATATATCTAAATTGTATTTGAGGACAAACTACAGCACTGCTGGTTCAGAGCAATCCAGGACATACTGCTCTATAATCTATGTTCTTGAGAACTTTAAAGGGTAGCATTTCAAAGGTCTTAGGGTCAGATCAGGATGAAAGTTTTCAGGTATGATAATGGATCTGTGTACTTGATATAAAGACACACACCAGCTTCACTTTTCCATATATAAAAAAGAAACGGTCTAATGCTGATAACACCCAGCAGATCACTTAGCTGACTGTGTGTAGGATTTCTGGCTCTGTATTCTCACCCACAGTGTTTTTCAAAGGCAGTGATAAATCAGTGAGGATAATGTACTTAGAAAAAGCGGTACAATTATGGAATATACAAAAGGCACCATAGGGAACAAATGAAACATTTACCAAATTCCCATTAAGGTTTTAACCCCTTT
This sequence comes from Rhinophrynus dorsalis, assembly GCA_037306005.1. Classification (NCBI taxonomy): domain Eukaryota; kingdom Metazoa; phylum Chordata; class Amphibia; order Anura; family Rhinophrynidae; genus Rhinophrynus; species Rhinophrynus dorsalis. The sequence continues at coordinate 455,667,329 of CM074722.1, forward strand.
TAATGCTAGTAGGGTCCACATGTCCAGGATTCCCCATGGCAGTCCTGGATTTTTAATGTTTGTCCCATATCCAGTGTAGCCCCCTTTCTGGAACCACAGAGAACAGAGTTCTAAAAACTAGGAGAACTGCCCATTGCCTACTGTCACAGACAGTGATGTCTCTGTTGGGCTACAAAACAATGGCTTCCAGACAGAGCTCTAAACAACAGAGAGAGAGAGAACTGAGCCTTGGTCCTGATATCAAACAGGAGTGCAGAGCAATTTTGTTGTAGAGTAGCTCTAGTCTAAGACTTTGGGCATGATGTACATTATCTTGTAGCCCACCACAGGTATCTCTATCTGACTCAGAGGTCAATGGGCAGTTCTCCCTCTAATGCCCAGAGAAAGAGCAGGTTGTGCACTGATGTCCAGTAATGTATAGTGACTCCTCCCACATAGCTGCACTAGGTCTGAGAAAAAAGTTATCTGCTGTTCTCGTCTCTGCAGAATTGCAGAATGGAAATGTGGTCAATCTAAATGCTAGAGGTCTCCAATGCATTATGAAGCAATGAGTCGGAGACCTCTCTAGCATTCAAGGTGTCCAAAGCTCCATTTAAATAAATGGGAAAGTTTGTCACTGATAGTGTTATTGGTTTTACCCAGAATTGCTACTTCAGCCTCAGAATAGATATGCTGAGGGAATCCATGGTAAGGTTCCTGTCCAACACATTGTTATTACCGCTGCACTAAATGTTCCTTTGTTTAGCCAGTTTCCCCAGTGGTGCTGCTGAAATCAGCAACTTTAATCTTACATAACTCACACTAACACAGTGTGTCTGGAATGGTAGCTAAATATGGCTTTAAGTCATGCAACCTTATAAAAACACATACTGCAGGGTTCCATTGATTCATGTGAGGTTCTGCAGAATGAATGTGCCTTCTTTTGGATCAACGATGGTAAACAGGAATAGGAAAAGGGTTGAACTAGATGGACGCAAGTCTTTTTTCAACCTAAATTACTATGTTACTATGTTACTATGTAAGTATCCTTGACTTAAAGGGATACGTGGTCATCCTAATACTGGGTGCTTTCATGCATTTGGCACATCCAAGTTTCAGCATGTCTGATCTGCATGATGACCTACTGGCTAATGAGCAGATCATTCATTCTCATTGGAGACATTTGAGGTTGCAATACTGTTCACAACCTTCAGTGACTGGCTGATACACATGGGGAGCAGCCAATAAGATATGTGACATAAGCAAGCTGAGGCTACTTGGCATTTGCCAAAACAGAGCTCAGCCAAGTCACCCATGTCATCATAGCCCAAGTGGAAAGAAGTGACTGTGCCTTTGCATGGCACTACCCAGAATTCCCAGCTACACCAGCATCATGTGCGCTGCTTTATGAGAAAGCTGAATTACACAACACTTTTGCACCTGCCAACGCCTCTTTAGTGCATTCCACCACTAACTTTAACCCCTTAAGGACCCTTGACATGCCAGGACCATCACAATGGTGCAGGTACTTAAGGACCAGTGGCAATCCTGGCACGTCATGGAATTCTGGGATGGCAGTGCAGCTGCCCTCCGTTCTGCCATCCCAGAAATCAAAACACTAAAATAAAACAAAAGCTCAGTGGTCCTTAAAGCCTGCCCATGACCTGGATCAGGTGGTCGTTAATGGGTTAAAGGAGCAGTAAACCTTTTTAATTAAAAACCATATATTTTAGGGCTTTTCCTGGTGAGTAAAACAAGGGTAAATCCGCTGCTGGGAAATGCATTTTTCCAGAATGATGATGCTCTAAAATGTTAGATTTTTACATTATCAGTGCCTTCTAATGGTCAGATTTTAATTAGCTATTTTGCTGCATTCTATGAGAGGTGAGTCACTGACAAACAGTTCTTTATAGAATGTTATAGAAACTGCTGAGTTATATTGTCAGTTAGAACTTTCAGGAAGTAATGATGCTGTCACTCGCTTCATGACATTTTGAACTGTTATCATTCTTGAATAAAAAAAACAAGTGACAACAGTGGGACTTGTGGAAAAACTCACAAAGGTTTTCATAAAAAAGTATACTGCTCGGTTAACATTCATCCACATTGTAAACCTAGCCAAATGTGAATTCTTACATTGGAGACCACTGTAGTGTCCAATGGGATAGCTATCGACCAATAATGAAGAACTGTGTCTATACTTGTATACACATTTTAAAAATAATTTGTATTGCAGGCTCGTTCCTAGTTGAGCATCTCTGACTCTCAGTATACATATCCAAATTACCTTTGGGATTAATCACCCCAAGGTTAATAGCGGGAATCCAGCACTGGACCTCTTGCTCACAGTGCTTAGTGAGATCAGCTGCACATCACAGATGTGGGACAAAAACAAAAACAAAAACAAAAACAAAAACAAAAACAAAAACAAAAACAAAAACTGCAGTTGCCTGGCGTTTTGTGGTTGGACTGCTGCTATGGCAGAACCAGAATGAGATGCTTTAGGATGTTTCTTTTTCTATGAAATTCACTAGTAGGCAAAAAGAGACTGCAGCCTGGGTAGGACATCATTCCTAAAGTGCTGGCAAATTTGTATTACAGGCTTGTTCTTAGTTGAGTGTCTCTGGCTCTTAATATACATATCCATATTACACTTGGGATCAGGCATGTGCACACATAGACACCAACGGGGGCTTGAGCACCTATCCTTTTTGGCCAAGGTGCCCTCGTGCCCATTTAACAAAAAAAAAAAATCCTCGCTGCCCAAACTAACCCACCCCCCACCGCCCAGTCAGGTCTGTGCCTCCTTCAGGACAGACCTGTAGATGCTGCTCTCCCTTGTTGGCACTTTAGTATTATAGAGCGCTGGGAGATGACATCATCTCCCAGCGCTCTGCATGAAGAGAAGACCGCATGGGAGCTCCGGCAGCTACAGATCTGTGCCAAAGGAGGCACATACAGACCTCTCCTGCCGCTGGACCACCAGGGAAGAGGTAGTAAATGGACACTGGGGGGCAATGTGGAAATGATGGGGCAATATGGATCTGATGGGGGGCAAGATGGAGATGATGGCAATGTAGAGATGATGGGGCAATGTATGTGAGGGTAAGTTGGAGCTGATGGCAATGTGGAGCTGACAGGGGTCAATGTAAGGGCAATATGGAGATGATGGGGGGCAATGTGGAGATTAGGAGCATTGTGGAGGTGACCAGTGCAGATGGCCAATGGGGGGGAGCTTCAGATTTCTGTGCCTACAGACTCCTGAGATGTAAATTATTTATTTTTTTTAAATATATATTTTGAATAAATAATTATGAGAAGTGTCATTTTTTCATTTGAGCCCCGCCCCCCAAAATGTCTGTACATGTTCCTGCTTGGGATTAGTCACCCCAAGGGTAATAGGGGGAATCCAGCATTGGACCCCTTGCTTACAGTGCTTAGTGAGATCAGCTGCATATCACTGATGAGGCTAGGACACCACTCCTAGAGAGACTGCAAATTTGTATTGCAGGCTCATTCCTAGTTGAGTCAGTTACTCTCTATGACCCAAATACTATGAAGATTATTTAGGACTGCCTTTTTGTGAAACATTACTATCCCTTTAATCCACTGGATTCTATAGCGATCTCTCCAATGCATTCCCAGTTAATGGAAATGTTTATTTGTTTCCTATTGCTTAGCTGTTTTTCTTCAGAATTGCTACAGTTCTTCATTCAAAACAAAGGGGAATTTCTGTAATTTTATTTATCTCCTATGGAACAGTTGATATATTCCAAAATGTCATCACTTTCCTGCCTGCATCAGATTCAATATGTTTACTGCACAGAATATGTATTTACTCCTTGGTCTTGTCTTATGTTCACAGTAGCCTTATGCCTATGCCATGTATGCTTAAATTTCCTCACTGTATTAACCTCTACCACTCCTGCTGAGGGGGGGGGGGGGCTGTCTGTTTCTCACATACATTTTGTGGCTGGACTGACACAGGGGTAGTAGGGTAGGTCTAGTATGATGTGATTCAGGATATTTTTGTCTGTGTATGGCAATTGTAAGATTTCACCCTAGGTAGGCTACTAGTCCCACATAGTTACACATCTCAGATGGCCATTTAAATAATGTAAATTACCTTCTGGTTTCATCATCCTAAAGGAAATAGGGGAATACAGACATGGATCCCTTGTTCATAAGTGCCTATAAGTGACTGTTGCTGGCTCTCCCCACCCCCCAGATAGGAACTGTCTGACATTTCATGACTGGGTTGTCATCTGGACAGGATCACCATAATATGCTTCAGAATATTTCTTCTCTGTGTAGGGAACATGTGAGCTAAAAAAAGATTGCAACTTTGGTAAGATGCTTTTCTTGCCTAGCTGAGCATCTCTAACCACTGCTTAGAATGTTTAAATTATCATTAGGCTTTGGCCTGGGTGCTTTTCATTACACTTCTACTAGTGTTGAAAGGTAGCTGCAGAAAGTCTCCCCTTAAGCCTCATTGCTGCTATTGGGAGGAGTCCTATTCAAAGAAAGGCAGGAAAGTTTGTCTTCCTGGAAGCCTGGACCAAGTTTAGTTTAGGCCAAGGGCACGTACAAAAGCTATGGTGGCCATAAATGCAACATCCCCATACCTCCCAAGTGTCCATCTTTAGGAGGGACAGTCCCTCTTTCAGACCCAAAACCCTCTGTCCCCCTTTTCTACCCTTTTGTCCCTCTTTTTTAGGAGAAAAGAATGAGTATTGTGTATTACATTGCTACACAGCAATAAAACTCACATAATGTGTTGTTAATCTTCAGAATACGTGTTCATAAATTAATCTGTGTAGATAAAATACTTCGGACTTGCTCTAAATCATTTATCAGTTGCACAAAGAGGTGTCAATAGATCAAGAAATAACCTAACAATTCTTGGTAAGGCCCTGCCCATCACCCACGCCCCCAGAAGCACCACCTAAAACAGAAGTGTCCCACTTTGGCCATTTGAAATGTTGGGAAGTATGCATCCCAGCTAATGTTCTGGTTGTTAATATGGCAAGATTTTAATCTGAGACGGAGAAGAGACAGGATAGAGGTATCAAGTACATTGTGAAGGTGTTGCTGTTTCGACTGTACCCGCTGGTCAGCGAAAAGTTTTTGGCATTGCAAGATTACCACACATATGAAGATTAGAATGTTCAAATCCAAAATGCATTTGCACCAATGATCTATGTGCTCAACAACAAAATAGTCAGTTCTTCAGTAAAAATATTGACTTTATTAGCAACAATTGAAAAACATACCTTTCACTTTTCATGGTGTAATCCACAGAGACAGAACAGGTTACATGAGTAAGCACAGTGGGCATGTTTATAATGTTTCCTTTGTCAATAGGACAACCTGCACTAATTTTGTCAGTGACTCACAGAAACACAGAGATGACTCCAGAATGGATGCAGTAAAAGTGCCAATGCAATAGAAGGTAGAGGAGTCAAAACCACAATCCAGAGGAACAGCCAAGAAAGCAAGAATACATTCACCAGAACAAGACAATCCAAAGGGGAGGAGGTCTGTCTCAGAGGTTGCATTGTCCAAAGGAGTACACAGCTCTCAAATCATAGAGAATAGTGATGAGCGAGCACCCCAATGCTCGGGTGTTCGGGTGCTCTGACCGAGCGCCCCCGGAGGCTCGAGTGCTCGGCCGAGCACCCGAGCCCCATTGAAGTCAATGGGAGGACTCGAGCATTACACCAGGCACCCCCTGCTCTGATGATGGGAGGGTGCCTGGTCCATAGGAAAAGGGCAGAAAAAGATGGAAACACCACAGAAATGGTTCAGGGACAGCGTAGGGAGGATGTCTGGATGCATCTTGGACTCCAACATCGCTGCTGGGAACGATCTTTCGCCCGTAGTACGCCATTTTTACAGACTGACCATAAAACACACAAAAAGGAAAATAAAAACGACTTTAGGCGAAAAATTGTTACCAAACAATATTTGCTGTATATTTACTTGTATATTATCTGCAAATTATCCCAAAAATTTCCTTGATTTTCTGAAGTGAGGCCATGATTAAGAGGGAAACGTGCGCAGAGGCAAATTATCCCAAAAATTTCCTTGATTTTCTGAAGTGAGGCCATGATTAAGAGGGAAACGTGCGCAGAGGCAAATTATCCCAAAAATTTCCTTGATTTTCTGAAGTGAGGCCATGATTAAGAGGGAAACGTGCGCAGAGGCAAATTATCCCAAAAATTTCCTTGATTTTCTGAAGTGAGGCCATGATTAAGAGGGAAACGTGCGCAGAGGCAAATTCTCCCAAAAATTTCCTTGATTTTATTGAACTGAGGCCATGATTAAGAGGGAAACGTGCGCTGAGCTGACCATCTAAAACATTATGGGTGAGGGTCTGCTGCAGAGCTGACCATCCTAAACATTATATGCGAAGGCCCGCTAGTGAGCTGACGCTATAAAACATTATATGAGAGGGCCCGTTAGAGAGCTGACCCAATAAAACATTATATGAGAAGGCCCGCTGGTGAGCTGACCTATATAAAAATTGTCAAACAGGGCCCGCTGGTGAGCTGGCCCTATATAAAAATTATATCACAGGGCCCGCTGGTTAGCTGGCCCTATATAAAAATTATAGCACAGGGCATATGGAAGAGGAGGAGGAGGATGAGAAGATTAAGAGTCAACCATATACCCGTTTTTTGGGTGGAAGGGGTGAATGGGAATACAGAGTATTCACATCATTGTAAATAACATATATAAAGTGAGTTTATGTTCCCCCGGGGCTTTCCTCCAGTGGAGTGGAGAAGTCAGGGGAAATCCAGGCCTTGTTCATTTTTATAAGTGTCAACCTATCAGCATTGTCGGTGGAAAGGCGGATACGCTTATCTGTTATGATGCCACCAGCAGCACTAAATACCCGCTCAGACAGAACGCTGGCGGCAGGGCAGGCCAGCACCTCCAAGGCGTAGAGTGCCAGTTCATACCACGTGTCCAGCTTGGACACCCAGTAGTTGTAAGGCACAGAGGGATCATTGAGGACGCTGACACGGTCTGCTACGTACTCCTTCACCATCTTCCAAAACTTTTCCCTCCTTGTGACACTAGGCTGCGCATCAGGGTGAGGGTGCTGGCGGGGTGTCATGAAGGTGTCCCACGCCTTGGAGAGTGTTGCCCTGCCTTTGTCGGAACTGCTGTGTGCTCCCCTTTTCTCCCCTTCTCGGTTGGCCAAGGTAGCACGTACTCTGCCGCCAGCGTTGTCAGATGGAAAATTTTGGAGCAATTTTTCAACAAGAACCTTCTGGTATTGCACCATTTTGCTTGTCCTCTCCACCGGAGGAATGAGAGATGAGAAATTCTCTTTGTAGCGGGGGTCCAGAAGGGTGAACACCCAGTAATCCGTGTTGTCTAAAATGCGTACAACGCGTGGGTCACGGGAAAGGCAGCCTAACATAAAGTCAGCCATGTGTGCCAGAGTACCAACAGGCAAGATTTCGCTGTCCTCCCCAGGAGGATGACTCTCAATATCCTCATCCTCTTCCTCCTCTTCTGCCCACCCACGCTGAAGAGATGGAACTAAAGTTCCATGGCTACCCTCTGTAGCGGAGGCAACCGTGTCTTCCTCCTCCTCCTCCTCCTCCTCCTCCTCCGCCTCCTCCAATTGTCGCTGAGAAGACGAAGTGAGGGTGCTCTGGCTATCACCTTGTGTAAGCTCTTCCTCCCCCATTTCCACCTCTTCCACATGCAAAGCGTCGGTTTTAATTGTGAGCAGCGAGCGTTTCAGTAGACACAGAAGTGGGATGGTTACACTGATAATAGCGTTATCGCCGCTCACCATCTGTGTCGATTCCTCAAAATTGCGTAAAACCTCGCAGAGGTCTGACATCCATTCCCACTCCTCACTTCTGATTACAGGAAGTTGAACGGAGAGGCGACGACCGTGTAACAGCTGGTACTCCACTACTGCCCTCTGCTGCTCACAAAGCCGGGCCAACATGTGGAAGGTGGAGTTCCAGCGCGTGCTCACGTCACACAGCAGCCGGTGAGCTGGCAATTGTAAGCGCTGCTGCAGCTTCAACAGGCCGGCCGAAGCTGTAGATGACTTACGGAAATGTGCACACACGCGGCGCACCTTGGTCAAGAGATCATGCACATTGGGGTAGGTTTTTAGAAATCGCTGAACCACTAAATTAAATACATGCGCTAGGCATGGTACGTGTGTGAGCTTGCCGAGCTCCAAAGCCGCCACCAAGTTACGCCCATTATCACACACAACCATGCCTGGTTGCAGGTTGAGTGGCGAGAGCCACTGCTCGGTCTGGTGACTAATCCCCTGCAACAGCTCTGAGGCCGTGTGCTGTTTGTCCCCAAGGCAGATCAGCTTCAGCACAGCCTGTTGACGCTTCCCCACTGCAGTGCTACACTGCTTCCAGCTACTGGCTGATGGGGGAGTGGCGCTGCGTGTAGAGAATTCGGAGGTGGAAACGGAGGAGGAGGAGCCAATAACGTAGGTGCTGGCGGAAACCCTGATGGAGGTAGGGCCCGCAATCCTCGGCGTGGGTAGCACCCGTGCCATCCCAGGGTCCGAGTCGCTCCCAGCCTCCACGACATTCACCCAGTGTGCCGTCAGGGAAATGTAGCGTCCCTGGCCACAAGCACTTGTCCATGTGTCAGTCGTTAAGTGGACCTTCCCAGTAACTGCGTTGGTCAGGGCACGGGTGATGTTACGGGACACATGGTGGTGTAATGCGGGGATGGCACACCGGGAAAAGTAGTGGCGGCTGGGGACCGCGTACCGAGGGACAGCTGCTGCCGTCAGGCTGCGGAAGGACTCAGTGTCCACAAGCCTAAATGGCAGCATTTCGATGGCCAAGGTGTGAGGTTAGTGCTATGGCCTGTGGGTGGGTGGCTGGGTATTTTCTCTTGCGCTCAAATGCCTGGGGTAACGACATTTGGACGCTGTGCTGGGACAGGGAAGTGGATGTGGTCGCTGATGGTGCTTCAGATGGTACAGGTGCAGGGCGGGAGGTATGCGGGCCTGCGCCTTCGACAGGCGATTGGCCGGCACCGAAAACAGGGGAAGAGGAGGCAGTGGTGTGGCCTGCAGACACAGATGGGCGATCCAGGCGTTCCTCCCACTTATTACGGTGCTTGGATGCCATGTGTCGGATCATGCTGGTGGTGGTGAGGTTTCTAGTGTTCATGCCTCGGCTCATTCTGGTGTGGCACAGGTTGCAAACTACAATTCTTTTGTCGTCCGCACTTTCCTTAAAAAAACGCCATACCGCGGAACACCTACCCTTTGGCAAGGTAGATTTACGCAAGGGGGTGCTCCGTGGAACATTTGCGGGCCGGTTTGGTGCGGTCCGCCTTCTTTCTGTAGCCACACCACTGCCTCTTCCAGCCTGTTGCGGTGCTGCAGATGGCTCACCCTCAGGACTGCTGTCATCGCTCGGCTCTACACCTTCCCAGGTGGGGTCAGTCACCTCATCGTCCACCAAGTCCTCCTCCACTTCCTCACTCTGATCATCCTCCTCATGTCTTGATCCCACCACATACTCAGTCATTGACAACTGTATAACATTCTCCTCAACAAGGTCTTGAGACGGAAATAGTGGTTGATTTAATGGCAACTGTGTCTCATCATCATCATCATCATCCACTACTTCCTTTGACCTTAAATGCCGTTCACATCTGTCATCTTCTTGTGATTGGGTACCCTCTAGAGGTTGTGAATCAGGGCACAAGATGTCATGTTCCTCTGCAAGCGTGCTTGGAGAGAGGGTCAAATGAAGGATTGGTGATGAGACGAGCTCCTCACTATATCCCAGTGTGGGATCACTTCTTTGACCAGACCGTGTATGGTGGGAGGAAGGATGATTAGAGTGAGGATTATGTTGACCAGACTCTTGGCTACTGAGAGTGGACTTGGTGGAAGACAGGGTGGTGCTTAACCGACTGGAAGCAGTATCAGCTGACATCCAACCGACCACCTGTTCGCAGTGGTCGGACCTCGAGAGTGATGTCCTGCGACGCCCTGTGAAATGAGACATGAAGCTAGGTATGGTGGATGTCTTTCTTTCTTGTGCTCTGGCACCAGGCACAGTTTCTCCGCGTCCTGACCCGCGCCCTGAACTATCAGGATCACGTCCACTTCCCCGTCCCTTTTTACCCGCCTTCTTCATCTTACACGGAATATGTGACTTTAATATTTGAGTTTGAAAACTTAACAGTATTTCTTCCTATTCTGCAACTGTGCAGAGTACACAGAATAGGCTGCTAAACTGCGGTGACACACACTGAATGGAATATGTGACTTTAATATTTGAGTTTGAAAACTTAACAGTATTTCTTCCTATTCTGCAACTGTGCAGAGTACACAGAATAGGCTGCTAAACTGCGGTGACACACACTGAATGGAATATGTGACTTTAATATTTGAGTTTGAAAACTTAACAGTATTTCTTCCTATTCTGCAACTGTGCAGAGTACACAGAATAGGCTGCTAAACTGCGGTGACACACACTGAATGGAATATGTGACTTTAATATTTGAGTTTGAAAACTTAACAGTATTTCTTCCTATTCTGCAACTGTGCAGAGTACACAGAATAGGCTGCTAAACTGCGGTGACGAACACAGAATGGAATATGTGACTTTAATATTTGAGTTTGAAAACTTAACAGTATTTCTTCCTATTCTGCAACTGTGCAGAGTACACAGAATAGGCTGCTAAACTGCGGTGACACACACTGAATGGAATATGTGACTTTAATATTTGAGTTTGAAAACTTAACAGTATTTCTTCCTATTCTGCAACTGTGCAGAGTACACAGAATAGGCTGCTAAACTGCGGTGACACACACTGAATGGAATATGTGACTTTAATATTTGAGTTTGAAAACTTAACAGTATTTCTTCCTATTCTGCAACTGTGCAGAGTACACAGAATAGGCTGCTAAACTGCGGTGACACACACTGAATGGAATATGTGACTTTAATATTTGAGTTTGAAAACTTAACAGTATTTCTTCCTATTCTGCAACTGTGCAGAGTACACAGAATAGGCTGCTAAACTGCGGTGACACACACAGAATGGAATATGTGACTTTAATATTTGAGTTTGAAAACTTAACAGTATTTCTTCCTATTCTGCAACTGTGCAGAGTACACAGAATAGGCTGCTAAACTGCGGTGACGAACACAGAATGGAATATGTGACTTTAATATTTGAGTTTGAAAACTTAACAGTATTTCTTCCTATTCTGCAACTGTGCAGAGTACATAGAATAGGCTGCTAAACTGCGGTGACGAACACAGAATGGAATATGTGACTTTAATATTTGAGTTTGAAAACTTAACAGTATTTCTTCCTATTCTGCAACTGTGCAGAGTACACAGAATAGGCTGCTAAACTGCGGTGACGAACACAGAATGGAATATGTGACTTTAATATTTGAGTTTGAAAACTTAACAGTATTTCTTCCTATTCTGCAACTGTGCAGAGTACACAGAATAGGCTGCTAAACTGCGGTGACACACACTGAATGGAATATGTGACTTTAATATTTGAGTTTGAAAACTTAACAGTATTTCTTCCTATTCTGCAACTGTGCAGAGTACACAGAATAGGCTGCTAAACTGCGGTGACACACACTGAATGGAATATGTGACTTTAATATTTGAGTTTGAAAACTTAACAGTATTTCTTCCTATTCTGCAACTCTGCACAGTACACAGAATGTGCTGCTAAACTGCGGCGAAGCACACTGAATGGAATATGTGACTTTGATATTTTAGTTTGAAGACTTAACAGTATTTCTTCCTATTCTGCAACTCTGCACAGTACACAGAATGTGCTGCTAAACTGCGGCGAAGCACACTGAATGGAATATGTGACTTTAATATTTGAGTTTGAAAACTTAACAGTATTTCTTCCTATTCTGCAACTCTGCACAGTACACAGAATGTGCTGCTAAACTGCGGCGAAGCACACTGAATGGAATATGTGACTTTGATATTTTAGTTTGAAGACTTAACAGTATTTCTTCCTATTCTGCAACTGTGCAGAGTACACAGAATAGGCTGCTAAACTGCGGTGACACACACAGAATGGAATATGTGACTTTAATATTTGAGTTTGAAAACTTAACAGTATTTCTTCCTATTCTGCAACTGTGCAGAGTACACAGAATAGGCTGCTAAACTGCGGTGACACACACTGAATGGAATATGTGACTTTAATATTTGAGTTTGAAAACTTAACAGTATTTCTTCCTATTCTGCAACTGTGCAGAGTACACAGAATAGGCTGCTAAACTGCGGTGACACACACTGAATGGAATATGTGACTTTAATATTTGAGTTTGAAAACTTAACAGTATTTCTTCCTATTCTGCAACTGTGCAGAGTACACAGAATAGGCTGCTAAACTGCGGTGACGAACACAGAATGGAATATGTGACTTTAATATTTGAGTTTGAAAACTTAACAGTATTTCTTCCTATTCTGCAACTGTGCAGAGTACACAGAATAGGCTGCTAAACTGCGGTGACACACACTGAATGGAATATGTGACTTTAATATTTGAGTTTGAAAACTTAACAGTATTTCTTCCTATTCTGCAACTGTGCAGAGTACACAGAATAGGCTGCTAAACTGCGGTGACACTCACTGAATGGAATATGTGACTTTAATATTTGAGTTTGAAAACTTAACAGTATTTCTTCCTATTCTGCAACTCTGCACAGTACACAGAATGTGCTGCTAAACTGCGGCGAAGCACACTGAATGGAATATGTGACTTTGATATTTTAGTTTGAAGACTTAACAGTATTTGTTCCTATTCTGCAACTCTGCACAGTACACAGAATGTGCTGCTAAACTGCGGCGACGCACACTGAATGGAATATGTGACTTTGATATTTTAGTTTGAAGACTTAACAGTATTTCTTCCTATTCTGCAACTCTGCACAGTACACAGAATGTGCTGCTAAACTGCGGCGACGCACACTGAATGGAATATGTGACTTTGATATTTTAGTTTGAAGACTTAACAGAATGTGCTCTAATCTGCAACTTTGCACACTAAACAGAATGTGCTCTAATCTGCAACTTTGCACACTAAACAGAATGTGCTCTAATCTGCAACTTTGCACACTAAACAGAATGTGCTCTAATCTGCAACTGTGCACACTAAACAGAATGTGCTCTAATCTGCAACTTTGCACACTAAACAGAATATATGTTTTTTTTTTTTTGTTTTGTTTTTTTCCCCCACACAAAATAACCTGCTGCCCCCACACACAGTAGTCCTAAAAAGGACTTTTGGTTCTTTTTTTTTCACAATTTTGCTTTTTTTCCTCCCTACACTGACTTTCCCTTCCTATCCTCAGCTCTCCCTGGCTAAGACTGAGCCGAACTCGCTGGTCAGGTGCTATACAGCACCCGACCACGGGTTCTGGCCAGCCAATCAGTGTAATGCCAGCAGCCAACATGGCTGCTGGCATTACACTGATGTCAGAGCCTCCCTGCACGTTTATTGGCTGCGCAGCAGCCGCAAAACGTGCGGGGAGGAGACCCGAACATGGCGGGCGAGCACATGCGGTACTCGTACGAGTACCGCCATGTGCCGAGCAGAGCGATGCTCGAGCCGATCCGAGCATCGGCCGAGCATGCTCGCTCAACACTAATAGAGAACATTACTAGTGAGTCATCTGCTAGAGGAGACAGCCCACTGCCCAGCTCTGAGAGGGTTTACTTTTAAAAGGTCGCACGCAAAAAAGCATGCGACCAAATGATAGAGTTACCATGTCAGATAGTCAGCGCTCTATCGGACAGAGGCAGATCCTGGTCCCGGGACTGGTGGACGCTCTTTAGCAGAGCCGAAATCTTGACATTCATGAAGAAATACTTAATTAGAACAGTCTACAAAGTATGGGTCTGGGAACACTTGAAACAGTGCAAATAACAAGAAAAAGAAAGACAATGATCTAAGTGTAGTAGTTTTAATAAAATTAAAAACAAAGTAAAGTAATATATTGCACTCAAAATAGCCCTTCTTGGGATTTTTATGCTCATCAAACAGGTCTCTCTCCCATTATAGCCAATGAACTGCGTCCTCCGATAGCCCAGTGTCTCAGTCCAAATGCTTCCTGCTGTTTCTTTAGATGTTATAGTTCCAGATGTTTGTATCCAAGTCAAAGAATCTATCTACAAGTAGATCCAATTTGTAGTGGCAATATCAGATGTGCGGTAGCAATGCAAGCACACTTTGTAGACCGTTCCAATGAAGTATTTCTTCATAAATGTTGCAATTTCGGCTCTGCTGAAGAGCCTCCACCGGTCCCAGGACCAGGATCTTCCTCTGTCAGATAGAGCGCTGACGTACGAGAAAGGGGAAGGAGCGGGGAGCTTTAAATGCTACGAAAGCAAAAACTATAACTTTTTGAGAAATGGGAAGTAGCTTATTCTACTTCTGTAATTAATAGACACCATTTTAGACATTTTTAAATCAAAGTATTACTATCCATTTATACTTTTATAGGATACCTAATCTGTAGATAAATATATTAGCTACAGTATATTTCATTGATTTTAATTGGAAATGATAAATATATTTTAACAACATTGTTAAATGAAAATGAGATTTTAAACACCATTAAAGGTTTTTGTAAAAACATGGTCCCTGGGCTGGATGGGATACACATTGAAATTTATTTTTTTTAATGGAACATTTAACAGGATTATCTTTTATGCTTTTTAATAAATGTTTTATTTCTAAACAGCTACTCAGCTCCTGGAAGAAGGGAATAATCACACTATTTCCAAAGAAAGAGAACAAAACAGATGTTAAAAACTGGAGACCTCCTCATTGTAATCGCCTTAAGTATGTTATAGATCAGATTATTAATGGTAATCAGGTGTGTGATATACAACCAGAGCAATCCATCATAATCTTAAAGCGGAACTTTCAAATGGTACTAAGTTGCCATGCATTCATTAAGCGCATGGTGACTAGGTTTGAAATCAAAGTCTTCCCTTCAAAAAAATAGCAGATTCTAAAGAAATTCTTGTTGTTTGTAGACTGATGGGGAGGTAAGTGCGGTCCACGCACCTGCACTGTCAGTCCCTTCCAGTGACCATATGGTCACTGCAGCGCTACTCAAAGGAGACTGGGACTGACAGAGCAGGCACACAGACAAGATAGAGAGAGCAAGGGCACATGGAGAGCAAAGGCCCATGCCTGGGATCCCCTTCCATTTAGGGAGACTACGAAACAAATATTGTGACAATCACCTATCAAGAACGAACAAGATAAAGTGTCTGGTGCTACAAGTCACGTTTTTCAGTCCCATGTGCCAATGCAGAGAGAATATTTCCATATTCACATCAGACTGGTCCCACCCTCAGACAGTCCAGTTCCAAAATGTCAGGCAAATTCTCTCTACATGAGAGAATCAGCAAAACCACAGACGTACGTTTCGGCCTATGTGGGCCTCGTCTGTGTGACGCAGCTGATTCCCTCTAGGCACATGGATAGAACGGTCCCATACCTGGGATCCCCTTCCACTTAGGCTGCCATGCCTAGAACAAGACACTTTATCTTGTACGCTCTTGATGGGTGCTCCTCACAATTGTTTGTCTCACAAAGTATAAGGGCATCCCAGGCATGGGCCTTTGCTTCCATGTGCCCAGAGGGATTTAGTTGTACCACACTAAAGTTGCCCATATATGCCAAAATGTACATCTGTTGTTGTGTTGTTTCTATAATGTGGATAAGGTTTACTTGATATTTCTGAGTTGGACTGTCTGTGTGTAGGATCAGCTTGATATGAATATGGAAACTTTCTCTCTGCAATGATACACAGGAGTGAAAAACATGAGTTGTAGTACAATTGAGAGGCTGCCATAATTAGAACAAAACTCTTTATCTTGTCTCTACTTGATGGGTGCTCTTCACGATTGTCTCCCAAAGTGTAAGGGGCATCCTAGGCATGGGCCCTTACTTCCATGTGCCTAAAGGTATTCAGCTGCACCATAATGACTCTCTCATGCAGAGAGTGTTTGTCTAACATTTTGGAGCCAGACTGTCTGTGGGCATGATTAGTCTGATTTTAATATGAAAATGTCCTCTTTGCAATGGCACATGGGAGGGAAAAATGCGAGTTGTAGCACTATTAAGAGGCTACCATGCGTAGAATGAGACACTTTATCACAATTGTTTTTCAGTCCCATGTGCCAATGCAGAGAGAATATTTTCATATTCACATCAGACTGGTCCCACCCTCAGACAGTCCAGTTCCAAAATGTCAGGCAAATTCTCTCTACATGAGAGAATCAGCAAAACCACAGACGTACGTTTCGGCCTATGTGGGCCTCGTCTGTGTGACGCAGCTGATTCCCTCTAGGCACATGGATAGAACGGTCCCATACCTGGGATCCCCTTCCACTTAGGCTGCCATGCCTAGAACAAGACACTTTATCTTGTACGCTCTTGATGGGTGCTCCTCACAATTGTTTGTCTCCCAAACTATAAGGCTATCCCAGGCATGGGCCCTTGCTTCCATGTGCTCAGAGGGATTCAGTTGTACTACACAGAAGTTGCTCATATTTGCAAAAATGTATGTCTGTTGTTATGTTGTTTCTCTCATGTGGAGAAGGTTTGCTTAATATTTCTGAGTTGGACTGTGTGTGGGTAGGACCAGTCTGATATGAATATGGAAACTTTCTCTCCGCAATGGCACATGGGAGTGAAAAACATGAGTTGTAGTACAATTGAGAGGCTGCCATGCTTAGAACCAAACTCTTTATCTTGTCTCCACTTGATGGGTACTCTTCATGATTGTCTCCCAAAGTGTAAGGGGCATCCTAGGCATGGGCCCATACTTCTATGTGCTTAGAGGTATTCAGCTGCACCACACTGACTCTCTCATGCAGAGAGGGTTTGCCTAACATTTTGGAGCCGGACTGTCTGTGGGCATGACTAGTCTGATTTGAATATGAAAATGTCCTCTTTGCACATGGTACAAGGGAGGGAAAAATGTGAGTTGTAGTACTATTAAGAGGCTACCATGCCTAGAATGAGACACTTTATCATGTTCGCATTTGATGGGTGCTCCTCACAATTGTTTGTCTCCCAAAGTATAAGGGCATCCCAGGCATGGGCCTTTGCTTCCATGTGCCCAGAGGGATTCAGCTGCACCACACTGATAAGGCCCACATAGACCAAAACGTAAGTCTGTGGTTATGCTGTCTCTCTTGTGAGGAAAGAATTTGCCTAACATTTTGGAGCTGGACTGTCTGTGGACAGGACCAGTCTGATATGAATATGGAAATTTTCTCTCTGCAATGGCACATGGGAGTGAAAAACATGAGTTGTAGCACCATTGAGAGGCTACCATGCCTAGAACAAGACACTTTATTTTGTTTGCGCCTGTTGGGTGCTCGTCACAATTGTTCATCAGCTTAAGGGTAACGGGAGTACATAGTTTCTCTTTACTAATGGGGCTGTAATGTAGGAAATACACAGCTTGGGTTCGCTATTTTCCTCATTCACTGAGGTGGTGTTTACACATGGCTGGGCTGGTATCAGTGTAGCCCAGTATGTTATGCTTCAGGATATTTCTTCTGTTAGTATGGCACTGTGAGCTAAAAGAGATTGTAATCTGTGTAGGATGGCAGTTCTGCCCAGTTTAGCATATTTGACTGATACTTAGAACATGTATATTACCTTTGGGCTTGGTGACCCAAAGGGTAATAGGGGAGTCCAGATGTGAACCCCTTGCTCACTAAAAGAGATTGGTTGCACCCTGTGAAACCAGCCCAACTGTGACAAGTCCACACAGACCAAGCAGAATCCAAACCTGCGACTACATACCCAACCCAGGAAGATGGAGTAATGAGGCTCAAGCCTCGGTATGCAAAAATCACCGCTGATGGATAAAATCTATCAGCAAGAAGAAGACAAGGGAGGGAGAGATCATCTGCACATTACTGATGATGCCCAAGAAGGGTGAAACATATATCTGGGGGATGGCTGGTTCTCTCATTCAGAGACTGGGTTCATGAATTCATGTAGATACTGGAATTGCCTGACATTTTGTGGCTGGACTGTCATCTGGGCAGGACCAGTATGATATGCTTCAGGATATTCCTTTTCTGTGTATGTCACTAGTGAAGTAAAGAGATTGCACTCTGGGTAGGATACCAGTTCTGCCTAGCTGACAACACAAATAGACAGAAGTGGTGAGAAGGCCTATCTTGGTGAATTGTTTCCAAAGGTTTATTCCACAAAAAGCATCGCCATATTAATTTTCAAAGATCTACTCATTCTACAAACGCTAGATCCTTTCACTTGTGTTGGCTCTCACCCCAATCTGGTGTACTTCTATTCTCTCTCCGAGGTGACCCCACTGTAATGGTAATCAACATTTAAGGTATATGCCAACTAACACAAGATATAAGAATCCAGTGTATTCATTATGATAGAGATACCCTATTGGGTTTAAGAAAAGTAACCAAGAGCCAGATGCTCCCAGTTTAGCATGAATCCGTTACCTGTCTCATACATAGGTGACTGAGAGGCGGCAGCTGTAGAAATAATGAGAGGTGAGAGCAGTTACCATTCTGCAGTGTTCTGGCTCTTTCGTTTTTTTTTTTTATTTCCACTTTTTTTTTGTTACATTTATAACATTAACAACATCATCTCTTTGTTTACAGATTCACAAACAAATTACTATTAGTGCACTATTTCACAACTTCAGATGCTTAAAGGTATAGTAATGTTTCATAATAAAAGCAGCTCTAATTAATCATCATAGTATTTGGACTTTGGAGAGTGTTATTTCTATTCTGTCAGAGTTGTAATTCAAGAGTAATTTAATGACAAAGTATCCCCCTCCCGCCTCTTTTACTGATGTAAGAGTGCTCAGCCAGAGCAGAAGGGAGGTGCCCAGGTAGATTGCAGAGAGGGACAATCTTCAATTAAGATAAGGGAAAAACCTGAAAAACTTGTCAAGGGGGGCAGGGCTTTCATTGTTCTCATAGGAAGAAGATTGTTCCTTTCTGTTATCTGTCTGGTCTGTGGACTGCATTTCACATATGAGAAGAGATGGCTTACATTAGGTAAAAGGGACAGGAGGGGGAAACTTTTCTTGTGAATATCTCTCAAACCGTAAAGGTTTGAGAGATAAGACATATTGTCCTTCATGTTTTTTAAAGCCTACAAAATAAAATAAAGATAAAACGAAGTATTACTATCCCTTTAACTTGCATACTCAGTTCAACTGACTTCAACATATTCACAATTCACATCACTGTGTTTCAAGGCATGTTTCTGCTCCTTATACAAATGTCCCGTGTTTCATTTACACAATTATATACCAGTTTAACGCATTCAGGATACTTTAATACTCTTCCAGAAATGGCAAAACAGATTTAAAGCATTCACAGTTTGCATTACTGTTTTTCTTTAATGATGCATGGCTGCTAACCTCCATTTTACATGTCTGTACACCACATGGCAAATACATCATTCAATATAACACAAAATAAGGCTTTACATGTGAATCCATCAAAGATATACCTGAAATATATATATATAATCATTGTACATTTTTTAGTTTTAACCCATATTTTTAATGCTACAACAACGTTTGAACCTTTTTTAAAGGAGCAGTAAACTTTTTTTTATGAAAAAAATATATATTTAGGGATTTTGCTACTGAGTAAAATAAGGGTACTCCCACTGCACAGAGATTTATATTTCCAGAGTTATTACTGTTTAAACCCATATTTTTTTACATTAGCAGTGCCCTCTAGTGGTCAAATTCTAATTAGATTTCCTGTTAGATTCTAATGGAGAGGAAAGTCAAAAAAGTCAGACATACAGTTCTCCATAGAATGTGATAGAAACTGCCTGTCACTTCCTGTCAGTTAGAACTATCAGGAAGTAAACACAGTAAATTCACTTCCTGATTACTTAAACTACTATAAATTTTAAATAAAACATCTGACAGCAGTCGGAGTGACCTTGTTTTATTCAGCAGGAAAAGCTCTATAAATATGTGTTTGCATGAAAAAATTTACTGCTCCTTTAAGCTTTGTTAACTTTTACTCCTTGCATTGCTTAATACTTGCTTTTAACTGAACATACACCATTGATTAGTCATTCTCTTACATGTCAGTTTCAGATAACATTATTTTATTTAAACAGTTTTGCATAAATGTAGAAATAATGAGAAGTGAGAGCAGTTACCATTCTACAGTGTTATTGTGTGGAGTATATACAGTTTACTTTCCAGTCCATCACAAATCTAAAGTAGAATAATATTCCATAAAAAATAGCTTGTATTATTTATAAAACATATATCTAAAATGTATCCTTTAAAATACAAAATATGCAAATGGGCTTTATGCATTTCGTAAAACCGTCACTTCTTTAGAAGCCACATCGAAAAGATATGCATCACTTGAGCATCTCCAACAGCCACTTAGAATACATACCTCCCAACATTTCAAATTGCCAGATAGGGATACTTGTGTTTTAGGGGGAGTGGCTGGTGGAAGGGGCATTAGCAAGAATTTTTAGGCTATTTCATGACCTATTGACACCTCCTTGTGTAACCTAATAAATGACTTCTAACAAGACCAAAGTATTTTATTTACACAGACTAATTTATAAACACATATACTGATGTTTAAACAAACAATAATGTGAGTTGTATTGCTGTGGAGCAATGTGATACACGTATATACACACCTCACCAGTCTGATCTCCTAAAAAGAGGGACATCAGGGTGGGAAAGATGGACAGAGGGATTTGGGTCTAAAAGAGGGACTGTCCCTCCTAAAGAGGGAAACTTGGGAAGTATGAGAATATGTAAATTAACTTTGGGATATATACTTTAATTACATGTGTATTTTATACTATATAACATACTGAGAGGAATACCATTTATAAAATTATTGATAAAACATGTTAAACCTTTGCCATCCTCAAATTGTTTTGTACGATGAGAAATATATTTACATGTAATTCAATTATGGATTCCGTACTTGTAATTACCTTGTAAATGTATTAATTGTATTACATGAAAATATATTTCTCATCGTACAAAACCATTTGTAATAAAAAGTATATAGGTAGTACGAAGTGAAAATTAAAGATCGATTTTTAGAACATCGAAGGGCCGTTTTATTGGGTAATAATAAATATCCTCTATGTAGACATTTTAAAAATATATATAATAGGGATCATACTGAGATAAGATACCAGAGACATTTAAACTGGGAGATAAATAATTTAGGGAACTTTGTCGACATGAATCATAGAGGATTTTCAAGTGTACTACCCTTAATATATTGGGACACAATGGCAAACTGGATGTACATACATTTATTTAGAAACAAAAGACAAAAAAAGAAGGCCCTCCTAGTGTAACACTGTATGAGTTAAAGGTGAACACACCATTAACCTTCACCAATAGAATTTTAATCACAAAACTCACATCCAAACCAGCACATATGTGGTGGCAGGAAAATGTGCAGGAGGGATTTTTAAACTGCCCCAACCACAGTATTCATAAACGGCTTCACAACAGGCTGCACCCAGGAAACATCCACTTGGAAGTACACATGTAACACAAGAACAGAAGAAAAGGGTTGCCCAATAGTGCCTGGTAAACTCCCACCTATCCCTGCTCACAACAATAAAAGCATGCAGAGAAATTAAATCCTGTCTCTGCTCAGGCTCCCAGGTTTCTAATGCCAAAGTATGGGAAAAAAAGCTGCTGTAAGTCTTTTTGTAAAAGAAAAAAAAATGTAAAAATAAATCTCCTATAAAGTACAATTTAGTATTGACATACAGCAGTTTTTTTGCATCCTTGTTGTGAGCAGGTATATACCTCCTCTCTGCCATCATCATTGTGAATGTATTTATTACCAAAGTGTTGCCCCTGCTGCCAGTGCTAAACCTGCTGCCAGTGTGTCTTGTAATTTTCAGGAGGGGGTGGGGAGGAGATAATGCAAAGTGTGACAGCAGGGGACTCTAAGTCACACTTGCCATCTCCAAGCAGTTCCACCACTAGTACTACTACTAAGAAGGTCCAGCAGCTTGTACAGAGTGTTAGGAGTGAAGGAGGGGGTAATCATATTACTAGTGAGAGGGAAGATTCAGGGACTGAAACTGATGTGGTTGGTGTTAGTAGTAGTAACAGCGATGGTGAAGCAACTGGTGGGACTAGTGTTAGGGGAGTGGTAGGGGAAGTGGTAGGGGAAGTAATGCAGAGTTTCCAGACTAGCGGTCAAGAGTGCCCACAACATTCTCCTGACCCTGGGAGTCCCCTTCTCCCACGGCATTGTCCAGGTGAAACATAATAGCAGCAATAATCCCAGCTCCACCAGGAGATCAGCCGAGGATAATGGGAGTTGTGGTTCAATAAGGACTGAGCCCGTTGCTGCCCAATCAGTATCATATATTCTAAGATGTCTCAGTGGAACACTCAGAAGTCTATGGTAAACATAGTTATCCAGGTGAGTTTGGAGAGACTAGTGTTTCCTACCCTGAAGGTATCATCTATAGCAATGATCCCCAACAGGTGTGTCCTGGAACATTTATTTATTACATGTTTAAAAATAATTTCATTAAGTTACATTGTTTTTGATGAACACACGTGTTACCAAAATGTGGATTTTTTTTCATGCTCATGTGTCACAACTTTAAAAGGTTGGGAAACACTTCTACGAAAAACATTTAAAAGAACAATGACATCCAAAATAAAATAAAATATAGTCCTCTGCCTTTACAAAGCACTTGTAGACTGCTCAATTCACAGAGCATCTGGTTCATTTTCTTTTTTGTGCTATTTGTAATGAAAGACAATAGCTAAGGTAATTCATTTATTGAGATTAGTACCTAATGCTCTAGTCAGTGGCGTAACAATAGGGGTCGTAGGGGTCGCACCTGCGACCGGGCCCGTCACTCTCAGGCGCCCAGTCGCCCCCTGTGACACCCTCGCTACGCGCCCGCAGCACAGCTGACATCATCTCCCAGCGCTCTGCATTACTAAGAACCGCGCGGGAGCTTGCGATGCAGACAGAGGTCTGTGCCGAATGAGGCACAGATCTGTCATCGCACACCGCTAGACCACCAGGGACTTGAGGTAGGAGGAGGGGGGCGGTCAGTAGGGGCATTGTGGAAGGATCAATGTGGAGAATGAGGGGGACTGTGGAAGAGGCATTATGGACAATGAGGGGCATTGTGGAAGGAGCATTATGGAGATTGAGGGGGCAATGTGGAGATGGGGGCATTGTGGAAGGGGCAATGTGGAGAAAGAGGGGCATTGTGGAAGGGGCAATGTGGAAGGGACATTGTGGAGAATGGGGGGCATTGTGATGGAGGTATTGTGGAAGGGGCAATATGGAGAATGAGGGGCATTGAGGGGGGCCAGTGTGGTCGGGGGGGCCCATGGCAATTCTTGCACCAGGGCCCTGTGACTTCTAGTTACGCCTCTCACTCCTGAAACGCCCTATCATAATTGCTTTGGTAATGGGAGTAAGGGAGTCCTGAAAAAGGCAAGATGCTTTTAAAGAGATAGTAAAGTGTATATTAAAGTTCTGTTCCGAGTGTTCTTTAACACATAACCGTATGTACTTACATTTCTGTAGTTCAAGATATATTCAAGCCTCTTCTGGCCACCTTCCCTTCGATTTGCAATCCGTTCGTGGGACCAGACGGATGCAATGAGGGGCAGTCTTCAGTCTAAGTATAAGGAAATCCCGGCCCCCCCCTTGACTAAGGATGGCAGGATTTTCCTTTTGTTTACTGAAGATTGTCCCTCGTCACTCTCCATCCGGACCAGATAGAGAGGATCAGTGACACAGCTAGAAGAGGGAGGAAGGAGATCTTTTCAGCTTAAATATATTTTGAACTACTGAACTGTAAGTATTTAACCCCTTAAGGACTGGGAAAATCTGAGGTCATTTTCCCTCAAGGACCGGAGCAATTCTGACCTTTTTGAATATGTCTTTGTTCAACAGTGTTTTCCCTCTGAGTCTTTTATTCCACCCCCATAAATTATATACTGTTTTTCTAAGCACAAATAGGGCTTTCATTTGATACCCTACTTATATAGATAACCCACCATTTACTTTATGAAAATTTAAAAAAAAAGTAAAAAAAAACACCATTTTTGATTTTTCTCTTGGGATCAATTAGCCACAAAGGGCTAAATTTTTATGGAGACTGCATGAAAAGTATGACCGGTCAGTCATACCTACAAAATGCGCAGTTTAAAGTGGCCACTGTCCCCCCGGGTGAAAATCCCCATGTCCCTTTTTCCCACCCTATTTTGACACTTTTTTGTCCCTGGCATTTGGTGGTGTATATAAGTGTATTACATGGCTCCACAACAATCACACTTGCAATATTGTTTAATTATATAAATTTTTTAAATAAAAAATTTTTTTTGAAAAAAAAAAGTGTGTTGTGTTTAAAAAAAAAAAAAAAAAAAAAAGTGTATAATTGCAGGTCAAAAATTGACCTGCATTTAGCCAGCCTCCTTCACCATCAGTGAAGAGGTTAATATCCCCAGCTGCTGTATTTTTTTTACCACTAGGTGTCTCCCGTCTACTTCTGTCTCCCTTACTTTGATAGCAAGGGAGACAGAGGCAGACGAGACAGGCACAGACAGCATGCTTTGCATACTGCCTCTGTCTGTCACTATGCCGGTACATGTGATCGCTGCTACGGCGATCACATGAACTGGCACAAGCACGAAGGGCTGAGACTGAACGCCCCGGTCTCGGAGCGCTCAGTCTCAGCCTGGAATTAATGATAGCAGTGTGCACGGACGCACGCTGCTATCATTTAAGCCATGACGGTCCTGGACCGTCATGGGTCGTTAAGGGTATAACAACCCATGACGGTGCAGGACAGCCATGTGTCCTTAAGGGGTTAAACATATCTCCATGTGTTATAAAAAGCTTAAAGTATCAGTAAACTTTTTTTATGAAAACATATATTTTACAGAGCATTTCCTGCTGAATAAAACAAGGTCACATCCATCGCTGTCAGATGTTTTATTCAACATTTATATCAGTTCAAATAATCAGAAAGTGAATTTACTGTGTTTACTTCCTGATACTTCTAACTGACAGGAAGTGACAGGCAGTTTCTATCAAATTCTATGGAGAACTGTATGTCTCTGACTTTTCTGACTTTCCTCCCCATTAGAATCTAACAGGAAATCTAATTAGAATTTGACCACTAGAGGGCACTGCTAATGTAAAAAAAAAAAAACGGGTTTAAACTGTAATAACTCTGGAAATATAAATCTTTCTGCAGTGGGAGTACCCTTATTTTACTCAATAGGAAAATCCCTACAATATATATTTTTTCATAAAAAAGTTTACTGCTCCTTTAAAGAAGACTCAGAGCAGAACTTTAATATAGACATTACTATTCAATTAAGCCTCAAGAAACAAACAGATACTTTTTACAGATTCTAGCATGAAGTACAGGGTATTTAAGTGTATATATCCACAGGTCATTTTAAGGTGTTAATGCTCTTTTGCTTTGTTACATTCTTACAAGAACCCAAACCATGACCTACTCAGGCCCATACCTGGAAACTCTCAGGGTCTGACCCTGTGACTCAGGATTTTAATCCATATCTAAGGGTCTCAGGGTGAAAGGCCAGATTCTAACAGTGAGAGGGTCCCGTGCTACCTATATTCTTCTCCAGTTAACTGTTTCTTTAGTCTCTAACTTGGGGCCACTTGTACCAGGAGGGCAGAAAAGTCCTGCTTGTCTTGTGTGTGAGAATGCGTGATTATCTTTACGTTGTTGTATATTAATGGCTCCTTCTGGATTGATTGTAGCATCTCCTGATTACAGTGATCAAGAACGTATCGCAGAGAATCTATATTATGGGTTAATATTTACAAGATCGTAGGGTCAGCTCATTTTGAAAGTTCACAAGTATGCTCATGCCCCATTTATGCAACATTCCTCCATAAATATAAATCAATCTTCCTCTGCTCCTCCATAGATTTTCTATTGATCTTCAAGCCCAGGTGTGGGCAACATTGTATCCTCATCCATTGCTGGACTACAACTCCTAACATCTTTGGAAGGCAAAGGATGTCCACAGACAGCTGAAGCCTAGTCTTGCCCAACCAATATCTTTTAAATCTCCTAAACAAAACAGACAGCTTTGCTTCTGCCCGAGCCTTTATGCTAAGAGGTGCCTGACAGCTGCATGCTTGAAAGATAGAAAGGAAAGAAAAATCACCCAGACTTGATGCTGTTTGCTTGAGAGAACACATGCTGCTGTCAGCCCCAAGCCCTATTAAGTATGTTTTAATGAATCACTGTTGTTCCCATGCTTGCTATCAGTAATGACCTTCACTATTGAGAGACACATGGTCTACTTTAAACAACAGCCCATAACATAAAACTCAAGAAGGATCCTATCTCTGTCCAAGCAACTATATCTATCACTAAAACAAACTGCTTATGGTATCTGTAAAGACATCCCTATATATCACAAGGGCAGCCTTCCATAATTCGAAAATGTACTACCTTCTATTCCATCTCTCTCTCATTCTCTCTCTGCCTCTCTCCACGGCAAAGAGGACATGCAACCTTGCTCATTTAATACTCTTGATAAACTTCCCCTGACATAGGCCTTGATTAATGACAGCTAAAAGAATCGAATCAAGAATAGGAAAGACGAGGGCCAAAAAAGCAGACTGCTGGGCTGATGGAAAATAACGTCTGTAAAGAAATATATGATGGACCCTCCTTTTCTCCATGCCAAGTAATTACTTGTACAGGCCTCTTGTAATAATTCCTATTACAGCCAAAACGGAAAAGTCAGTAACTCACAGTCCTGGGGACAAGGTGAAGGCAAGGCCAGAGGAGCATGGATCAATATTTCATTTACTAGCAGTGCTCAGCCGCCATCCCTGTATCAAATTCTTTCACGGTATGCTATGAAAGAAATGAGGTTTGCTGAAAAAAAAAACCTCTACAAGGCCCTAATTTTCCTTGCGGGTGTCAAAAGAGTAAGGATAATGATAACATAACCCTTTGAATGCCGAAGCTTTGTGGAAACCATCTTGGTACAATACACTGCATACCTCTCTGGGGCTCAAATGGTTAACCTACTTGGCTCAAGGTCAGTCATTACTCTCACTGGAGAAAAATAAAGTGTCATTATTTGTTGATAGAACAACACTTATCAATCAAGTTAAAAAAAAATCTTATTTGGCATCTGGATTCTCTGATCAGGAAAAATGATATAAATTTGACAGAAGTAAAATATGAGTTTGCTTCATGGCTTTAATGTGGATCCATAACATGTGGGTGTCAATTTTTGATTTGTTTAATTAAAAAAAAAATCAAGATGAAATGGTAAACAGTTATTTTTTCCATAGTATAACATTTTAGAGGTGGATGTGTTAAAAAAAAAAAAAGAAACAGTTCTGAGGCAAACCAATTGTTCCACAGGGGGAGATTAGAATTCTCCATTAATTTAAATGAGGTTTTTAACCCCTACACGCATTCCAGGAGTTAAAATACCAATTTAAATCAATGGGAATTTGCACCATGTTTATATCCTATCCTATATAATAATTCGCTAGGATGTTTGTCACGATGCAGTCATGGGCAGTCATGCATCACGTGAGTTAGGCTATACCATACTGCATTAAGTGGAGCAGTGAGGTAGCGGCCTCTTAACCCTTTGAGTGCCAGAGAGGTACGCAATGCATTGAGTACCCATCTAGCACTCAAAGGGTTAACAATACCCGGACCTTGGCCCGTGTACACGGGCTTTTACATCCTATATAATAATTTGCTAGGATGTTTGTCACAATGCAGTCATGTGCAGTGAGTCTCTACTGAACATGATTGCATCACGTGAGTGAGGAGATGCAAGACTGCATCACGTGGAGCAGTGAGGTAGCTGCCTCTTAACCAGGGGAGGGCTGGCCTGGGGGGCAGAGGGGCAATTGCCCCCTGGGCTGGTCACATGCCTGGGCCATTGGGCCCCTGCCTCACTCAGCCTCCCAATTGCTGCTGCTGTAAATGGAGCTACACTAGTGATACCACAGAGCTTACAATTGAAATGGAACTACACAAATGATATTACAGAGCTAAAATCCAAATAGAGCTAACAGCATAACCCATTTTCCTTGTAAGATCTATGGTATCAATCATGTTACTGTACTTAAATTGTAAGCTTTATGGTATCACTAGAGTAGCCGCATTTCAGCTGTAGGCTATGTGGTCTTGTTTCCCTTCCTTAAAAGCATTAATGCCAATAATAAAAGTAACTAAAGGGGATGGGCTGGGACGCTGGGCTGGGGCGACTGAAGAAATGGGCCAATAGATTGTATTTGCCTCCCAGGCCACAGGTTCCCAGCCCTCCCCTGCTCTTAACCCTTTGAGTGCCTGAAGGGTACGCAACGTATTGCAAAGCAATGCATTGCATATCCCTCTAGCACTCAAACGGTTAACAATACCTGGACCTTGGCCTGTGTACATGGACTTTTACACTAGTTATATATAAAGCAGTTAATTTGCTGAAGAATCACCTTACTCCTTCCTAGTATATCAATCTGTCGGTCCTTTTCTGTATTTTACTCAAAAATTTAAAAAATCAAATAAATAATACAAGAGAATGGCATCAAAAAACTTGGCTGTTTAGTGACCCACAGAAATTGCATGGATATACATTGCATCCTCATGTATTTCAGCTTTACAAAGTGGTGATTGAATTAAGTTAGGGTACAGCAGGTATTAGGTTAGTTAATTGAATATTGCTGTATTCACAGACCACAGTTATAAACATACATATTTTTAAAGGGGAAATAATCACCTTTTGTTCAGTCTTCTCCTATGGGTAAAAAGCCAGGGGTTACGGAGTGCACCCCAAAATGATTTCTGTCAGCAGTCCGGGGGTCTGACAACTAAATCCATCAGCTGGAATGCAACCTAAAAGTATGTGGTTCTCAGCCAAAACTACTGGGATGTACACACAGTCTCCTTAGTGTTTGACTTTAAACATTTTGAGTGCTAAAGTGGTATCCAACGCTTATCTCTCTGGCACTCTAAGGGTTTAGCTCAATACAGACAATCTATGAGGACCTGCATGATCCAGAACAGGAAATTAGACTGTTAGACACTGGTGGTCTATTTTCACACCCCTATTGAGCTCCCCCATTAGATGGCTGGGGGACCAGGGAGCAGATCTGCTCATGAGGCAACTATCAGTTAATCAGTTTACTTTCAGAACATATAGGACGAGGTGTTCAAAAAGTCATCATAATGAAAAACTTGTCGGATTATGATTTGGTGGTAAAAGAAGGACAATATTTTCAGAAGTAAATCCGTCACCTTTGAAAATTCATCTAAAGAATTAAAAATGACGGTAAGAAGATCTCATTCAACATTGCCATTAAAAATTCTGAATTGTCTTTAATTTTGTCTTTGAAACTAAAATTTCAAAGAAACAAAAATTTTTTTTTGTCTTTGAAACAAAATTTTCTTCTCCAAGTTTAGACCATTTTTATTATGTAGGGAAAAAATTATGTTAATCAGACAAAAAAATTATGTTCAAAATAATATTTTTTTCTGAAAATAACTTACATTATGACGGAAGATTAAATCACACCCACTTTTAAGACGGCTTTTTCCCTTTGACGGAGATGGTGGAATTGGATGCAAAAAATTTCGGAAACATGTCTAAGAGTTGACGGATCATGGTGTAAGAACTTTTTTATTCTGATTACAGACAATTTCAGTTACCACCACTTTCTGAACATCTCGCCCCTAGCCATGCATTACACAGTCATTTTGTTAATGATAGATAGATAGACAAACAGACAGGCAGAGAGGTAGATAGATAGACAGATAGATAGATAGATAGATAGATAGATAGATAGATAGATAGATAGATAGATAGAATAAAAGTACTTTCACTGCAAAGTTATTACAGTTTAAACTCATTATTATTGCAGAGTTATTACAGTTTAAACTAATATTTTTGACATTAACAGTGCCATTTAGTGGTCCAGTTCCAATTAGTTATTCTGTTACATTCTATTTTAGAGGACAGTCGCTGACAAACAGTTCTCTGTAGAATGTGACAGAAACTGCTGAGTCATTTCCTGTCAGTTAGAAACGTTCAGGAAGTAATCACACTGTAATTCACTTATTCACTTCCTGATTATTTGAACAATTACAGCATTTGAGTAAAACAACTTACAGTGGTCAGAGTACCCTTGTTTTACTCACAGGAAAATCTCTATTACATATAGGTTTTCATATAATAATGTTTACTGCTTCTTTAAGGATATCCTTGATTAAGCACAGGTGGAACAATCCCAATGACTGAGCCACCAATTACTCACCTGTTATCAAGCTTGGATATCTCGAAACCCCGAACTTAGTGTGCCCTCAGGACTCACATTGAGCAGCACTCTGATAGATAGAGACATGGGCAGCTGGAGAGGATGGATTAAAAGTATCATTTAAATTGATGGGAATTTTTATTTTTCTCCTGTGGTGTAGTTGGGTTCCCAGAATATATCCAGTTTTAGCCTCATGGGGATGTAGGGGTAGAATACTAATCCATCAGTACAGCTCCTTTGCTCTTTAACCTTTGTGCCTGCTCTTTGGGGTATGATTGCTTTAGTGCACACATTGCCATTGCTAATGCCAGCAAGCCCTGAATACCTTCCCTATATCAAGCTCAGGGAAATGGAGTCAGTTACACCAGTTTCCTCTGCTGTTTGTTAGTACATGCAGTAAAACAATAATGAGAGGAAAGACGTTCCTGAAACAGAGGTTGATCTCCCATTGGTGGAGTAGGTACAAAGCAAAATGACACCACCATTAACCCCTTAATGACTGTCCGCATGCGCACGCGGCTGACACTTAACGCCCGTGAAACTTTTTTCCCCATTATTTACAATGAATTATGGGATGTACATGTACGTCCTGTGTCACTAATTATTATGATTATTCTTTACTGATATAGCGCCAACTAATTCTGCAGCACTGTACAATTGAGAATAGACATACAGATGTATTAAACAGTACAATCAGATGTGGAGAACAGGAGGATTAGAGGGCCCTGCTCGTGAGAGCTTACAGTCTAGAGGAAGGTACTAATTGACAGTTTCTGCGGGATGTACATGTACTTCCATTGTCGGGAAGGGGTTAATGCAAATAGTGAGTGAATGATGCATGGCCTTGTGGAATAAGTTGGAGTTATACACATAAAGAATAATAATAATACGTTAACAGCTCTTTTTCATACCTTAGTACATAACCCCCACTGAAATAATTGTATGGAAAGTCACGTGCATCATAAGGGGACATATAAACTCCCCACATTGCTTTAAATGGTGGTTTAACCCCCTTAATTGCTAAGGAGGTCTCTGATGGATTGCGGTACAATGCATCAGAGAACTATCTACATACCTGGGAACTTTCATTTGTGGAGTGCCCAGAAGGGACTCTTCTGATGCCGGTGGGGAGTAAAATTGCCACAAATTGCATCAAAAGAGGGCAGAGTTTACCTGTGAGTGGGGGCAGGGCTTTCTGGGGCATCCCACAAGTGGGCGGGAAGTGGGAGGAGCTGGGTGGGGAAGGAGGAAAAGTGGGAGGGACTGGGTGGGAAGGAGCAGAAGTAGGCAGAGTTTTAAAGCAAGCTCCCCACATCCGGTGAATCAGCCTCTGTCCCAGAGACACAGTAATGCACTCTCAAATCCGGGGTCTCCGGGGCAAATCCCCAGGCATGACTATCTAGCATTCAAGGGGGTTAAACGCCACATTTAAATCAGTGGAAAGTTTGGGAATATTTTTTTACCTGTGAAACAGTAGAATTGACCCAGAATTTCTCCAGTTCCTCTCGTGTTCTCAATGATGCTGATTTACTAAGAACTGGAAGATTTCTGGGATAAACCAATACATCAACAGTCTTTGATTTCAGTGGAACTTTCAGCCCTTTGAGTGATAGCGACATCTCCATTGCATTGAGAAGCAATGCATGCAAATATTTGTATTTATATTTATGAAGCAATGCTTTGGAGACATCTCTAGCATTTAAAGGGTTAAAATAATATCCATTTAAATCAATGCGACTTTGGATAGTTTGTATTCTTCCCCATGTTGCATTTGGTTTGTCCTGTTCATCTTAGTACATCAATGTGTAGTAGTGTGCAGGAAGTTTTCCACTGTATTGCTGTTGCAGGATTGGTGCAGGGAAAGGGATTCATCCCCTCCCCCCCGCGCATGTTGAACTGTGTACGTTGGAATCCAGTAATGAATGAGGTCCAGGCTGTGTCTCGGGAGCTACATGCTTCTCAATGCTGCCTCCTGATTTCTCGGCCAAGTGGCTCAAGGCTGCCAAATTCAACAGTGCGCAATGTGAATAAGCTCTTCTTAGGAGATCAGGAACCATGCTGTCAGAACAAAGATGTGGTAAATGTGCTTGTCTGGGGTCATGGCAGGCAACTTATTAAAGGAGAAATAACATATCAAAATAACCCTACACTTACCATGACCAGAAAATCCTAATTGTCCCTGTAAATTACTAATTTTGCTCCTTGGTTCAAGATATAACATCTTAACCCTTTGAGTACCAGAGGGGTATGCAACGCATTGCAGAGCAATGCGTTGCATACCCCTCTGGCACTCAAAGGGTTAAATCAGTCCTGGATGCCAGGTCCATGGAGGCAGAGGCTAGCAGGGCCTCAAACTCTTCCCACCATACATGGTAATCTTAACCCTTTGAGGACCCCTTTCTAAGAATTTGAGAGCCAGGGGTATGCAACTCATTGCTCCATAATGCATTGCTTACTCCTCTGGCACTCAGAGGGTTAAGTAGCCCCATGAACTCTGCTGGCTTTCAGCATCTGTCATATCTTGAACCAAGGAGAAAAGGGAAAAAACTTCACAGGGGCCATTAGGTCAGCAGCTGCTGGCCAGCAGCAGTTCCAGTGCAACCCTACGGGAGACATGCACAAAAATGCTTGCAAGAGAACTCAACTAGGAATACGCCTGCCACAGAATTGAGCAGGCTGTATAGGAATAGTGATCTATTCAGTGTGCATTCTTTTTTAGCTCACTAATTCCTTTCACAGAGAGAAATAACCCAAAGCACATCATACTAATCCTGACAAAACTGTAGTCTAGCTATAAAGTGCCAAGCAATTAGCCCCTGAACAAGAGAGACACAGAACCACAGACATATGTTATTAAAAGCCCGAGGTGCTGTGCAGTTGTCACGGATAGGAATGTCACGGATAGGAATATCACGGATAAGAGGCTCCTCCAACAAGGGTTGGTGGAGTGAAGGCTAGAGTGCGTCGCTGGAGTGCGTGGCTGGTGTACGCGGGCCCCCTGTAGTGCGCTGTGCTGCGGCCAAGGCCGTGTAAAGGTGCTGGCCGCGAAGCCAGATGACCCCCTCCGGTTGAGCCGAAGAAGGCCCAGGATAACGCACTACAGTGAGGACACCCACCACCAACCCCAGGGAAGGACTATTTCCAGAGAGTAAAAGGCCTACTGAAGGTAAGCCCCTGAGGCTAGAGACAATAAGGAGGGAGAGTAACAAGAGCTGGCAGGACTGCACAAGGAAGGACTAGAAAAGCACCGTATATATAATTATATTGGGCAGGCAAGGAGGAGCTGAACTCCACAGAGATAGGAGACTGAAATGGGAGCTGACTGGGGCAGAGACAGAAGCTAGGCAGCGCAGGACTGGAGAAGCTCCAGGAGAACCACTGGAGGAAGAGTGGAAGGTGCAGACTGGAGCAGACAGGAAGAAGTCTGCAGGACTGGAGGGCCAAGAAGTCTGCAAGACTGGAGGGCCTGGACAACACTGGAACGAGACCGGCAGGAGAGAAGAGCAGCAGGTGAGGCTGCACACAAACGCTATAATCGCGCGCCGCACGAAGGCGGCGCGTGGTTAAGAATACCCAAACCCGGAAGTGCGGGTAAGGGTGACGTCACCACGCTACGTGGTGACGAGCTGGCGAACCCGGAAGTCGGCAACCCGTCGGAACGGCGAGGGACCGTGACAGCAGTCTTCGTGCAACACAATCCCGTGCTTCTTCCTGATCCCTCGTTGTGCACTGTGTACTCACGTGGGTTCAAACAGTGCAATTCTGTGGGGCCAGGTCAGCCTTCAGCCCCCCTCACCTCGAGGGTTTGGGGAGCCCTTTAGCTTCTCCTCCTCTCCCCGAAGGGAGAGAAGGTTCTTCACCCCAGGGCTTACTACCAGAGGATTCCAACCCTGGGGCATCCATCTTCGGTTCCCTCCGAGGAGAGGAGCTACGAAGTCTTCAAGGGGAGTTGGCCAATCACCCCAACTCCCCCACCAAAGCCAAGTCTTCGACCTGGCCCCACTATGGCAATTTTTAGTGTTCAAGTGCTATGTGTTCGTGAAAGTGCCCCAAAAAAATAAATAGTGAAGAAAAATCCATCAAATCACAGTGCAAAAACATGCACGTGAATAAATAATAATAAATAAGTGCCGGTTAAGGCCCCAGACTCCTGGCTGGCATTATAAAAATTCTTCACTACCTTCACCAGAAGGCTAGGGCAGCAGAAGTGAAAAAAATAATAAGTCCAAGAGTTCGTGCTCGTGCTCCACTGCTACAAGTGTCCATGTTATCACGTGCGCTGTGCAAGTCAAGGGTCTTCTAGCACCTCGGGCTAGCCGCTTCGCGGCCATAGCGTCCGATCAAGTGCCTCACAGACATATATTTCACATCAGTGGGCCTGATCAGTGAGATATAGCTGATCCTTCTATATACTCTGAACAATGGGTCCACATCTGGATTATCTTGTTATCCTTAGGGTGACCAAGCCCAAGGATAATTTGCATATGCAAAAGACCTGGTCAGTGAAGCTCAACTAGGAACTAGCCTGCCATACAATCAATCAGGCTCTATGAAAATGGCATCTTACTCACAGTACAAAACAGAATGCCACAATAAATAAAAAGAAAATACATGTTCAACTAAGAAATGCCCCCAAAAGTTATGCACGCTGCTGTTGCCAGTGTCAGGAGAGCTGAGCAAAAATGTCCCCCTTAGATACCTCTCTGGCTGTTGCCTGAGCCATTCTGAGGAAAATTTGAACAGAGACTGGCTTTTATATGATCAGTCTCTGTTCAAAATGATTCTCATGCTAAAATTGGCTGGGATGTGGGTTTACACACCTCCCAGTCATCAGCTTCTAGTGGGTTTCTTCATCCCTCTGTTGTTGTTTTTTTACCGGAGACAATTGGATCGAGCACTAGTTCCTTACATAGAAGAAATAACCTAAATCACATCATACTGATCCTGACAAAACAGCAGTCCAGCCACAAAGTGCCAGGCAATTGCTTTCTGAACAAGTGAAACAGCCAACTACAGACTTACGTTCATACAAAACAAGTTAAAGGGATAGTAATACTTCGTTTTATCTTTATTTTTTGTTTTGTAGGCATTAAAAAAAATGAAGAACGATAAAATCTTATCTCTCAAACCTTTATGGTTTGAGAGATATTCACAAGCAAAGTTTCCCCTCCCACCCCTTTTACCTAGTGTAATCCATGTCTTCTCAGATGTGGAATGCAGTCCATAGACCAGACAGATAACAGAAGGGGACACTCTTCTTCCTATGAGAACAATGAAAGCCCTGCCCCCCTTGACAGGTTTTTCAGGTTTTTCCCTTATCTTAATTGAAGATTGTCCCTCTCTGCAGTCTACCTGGGCACCTCCCTTCTGCTCTGGCTGAGCAGTGTTACATCAGTAAAAGGGGCGGGAGGGGGATATTTTGTCATTGAATTACTCTTGAACTACAACTCTGACATAATTGATATAACACTCTCCAAGGTCCAAATACTATGATGATTAATTAGAGCTGCTTTTATTATGAAATGTTACGATCCCTTTAAAAGATATTTTCATACAGAAAACATCACTAAAACAAAAACAAAAACTTGGTGTTTGAAATAATAATAATAAAATAAAAGACAGGAGTGCTTTGCTTGTTTTAAATCAACTGTTTACTTTATAAAGCAGCATTATGCAGCTACAAAATGCATAGCATATTTATGGCTTTTTAAATGTATATTTTTACAATAAATGATTCATACAAATATTTGGAGGATCAGTCTTATCTGGATGAGATGTTTTTGGAGTAATCCTGAGCAGAGACAAGTAATGTATCTCTACACGTGTTGTTAGGATGTACCGTTCAACATCTAGCAGATGTGAATGCAGTGCATATTTCACTGGATTATGTATGTCACCATTTTATTATGATAAGGCACTACTGGCACCCTCTTTCTTGTTTTGGTTTTGTTTCTGTGTATTAATTTCCTTCCATTGTGGTTGGTTTTTGGAGAGGAGCTGCCCTGTTATCCCTGAATACCTGCCATCCTTGGATACATTGGGATTATTCACTCAGGGGTGATAAAGAGGTGATAAAGTTGAGAAGACTTCTCCATTGTAAAAAAAACATATAATTTTAAATGGTGTTTCTCCGGGGATATCTACTAATGAAAAGGATTTGGGAGTAATAGTAGACAATAGACTCAGCAGTAGCATGCAGTGCCAGCTGGCAGCTGCAAAGGCCAATAAGATATTGTCATGTATTAAAAGGGGTATTGACTCAAGGGAGAAAGATATTATTATGTCTCTTTACAGGTCCATGGTAAGACCCCACCTAGAATATGCTGTTCAATTCTGGATGCCCTTTATGAAAAAGTACATTATGGAACTAGAGAAAGTGCAGAGGAGAGCTACAAAACTAGTAAGGGGAATGGAACGTTTTAGTTATGAAGAAAGTCTAGAAAAGTTAAACTTGTACACACTAGAAAAATGGCATCCTAGAGGGGATATGATAACACTATATGAATATGTTTAGGGCCCATACAAAGGGCTCTCCGAAGACCTGTTCATTAACAGAACCGTACAAAGGACAAGGGGTCACCCGCTTAGACTTGAGGAAAGGAGATTTAATCTACAACAGCGGAAGGGTTTCTTTACAGTAAGGACAATAAAGGTATACAATTCACTGCCTGAGGAGGTGGTGCTATCGAATACATTAGATGCCTTTAAAAAGGGCCTAGATACTTATTTAA
The DNA here is from genome assembly GCA_037306005.1 of Rhinophrynus dorsalis. NCBI lineage: Eukaryota > Metazoa > Chordata > Amphibia > Anura > Rhinophrynidae > Rhinophrynus > Rhinophrynus dorsalis. The sequence continues at coordinate 455,704,437 of CM074722.1, forward strand.
AAGAGCAGAACATAGAGGGCTATGTACTTTAGTATTGGGATTAATATTTAGCTAGGGCTTGTTGATCCAAGAAGAAATCTGATTGCCATTTGGAATCAAGAGGGAATGTTTCCCCCCATTCAAGGCAGAATTTGAAATTGCTATATTGAGGGGCTTTTTTTTCCTTCTTATGGATCAGCGATGGTAAACAGGAATAGGAAAAGGGTAGAACTAGATGGACGCAAGTCTTTTTTCAATTTAAATTACTGTGTTACTATGTTTGAGATCACTTCTCCACTGTCAATGTTATTCTATGGAGCCTACGTACTAAGATCTCTCCCACTTGAGAAATCATAGTGCATGGGCTCCATGGAATAACATAGGAATTGGAGAAGTGATATCACTGGAGACTTTATCTCTGCTTTATCAACTCTCTACTCCCCTCAGTGTATCTCCCTAACTGTTTCAAGGGAACAGTTTAAATATTCCCTCTGTCTTTATGCAGGTCAACACATGTGTTGCTCCAGATATTTCACTTATGAGTAGAGTTCCTATATTGGTGGTGATGTGGTGATTTGATATTTGTTATATTTTTTGCTGCATTATGAGGTGCGAACTGATAGCGGGATGCAGGAAACATGCTCAATCACTATTTCCTGTGTGAAAACCACTAGCAAATAGGTTTCTGCATAATTTTGCTGTATTGCGCATGAAAAATCAAGATTAGCAAACAACTGTGCATATTTTTTGTGGGCGTGGTCTGGATTAATGAATTTGACTGAGTGGAATAGCGAATGCGCCTAATGCAGTAAGTGCTATAGTGAACTATTTTATACATCTGTGTAGTGTTGTCTTAAAAATCTAATTTTTTTATACACAATTCAAGATGCGTTTGGTTTACAGCTTCCTGGATTAAGAAGCATGCGCAAATTTCTTGCATTCCGCCATAAAGGATTTACCAAACATATCTATTTATATACAATAATTTGCACTATCTATTTTAATATGTGGTTAAGTCACAATTTCTTACAACTGAAAATATACTGCAAAAGTGTGAATGAGAAATCCTTTACAAAATAAGTGTGCCCATAGTTGTTTAGAACAATGTAAGCATTTTAGAGATTGAAATATCACTGTCCGACTACAACACAGTTTCAGAGTAAAAAAAAGCTTCATGGATATACATGGTTAAACCCCTACCCCACTTGTGATTAAGCACCGCCCATTTTGTTATGTGAATGGTGTCATTTTTCTCCCCCCAGTGGCAGCACAGGACTTCCCTCTGGGGGAACTCCACAAGCTAAAGTTCCCAGGTGTGTTTAAAATAGGATAGGACTATAAAAATGTTATAGTTTCCCTTAAACCAAATTGATTGCTTATAGGGATGAGAGAAACAGTGAAGATTAGTTTTTTGGATAAATGCTGCCGATCTGGAAAAAAATTGCAGATCTTTACAAACTGAACCAGAACGAATTGCGGAGGTCTAGAAGGAAGATAGGCAGGGTAAGAGAATAAGGGAAAAGGAGTAAGGGAAAGCAAGGATTGGGAGAGTGAATGGGAGCCTGCCTGTAACATGGAGATATTACTAATTGGGCAGGGGGGGAAAGCAGGACTGGATAGACGTTCCTTACCCTGCTCATATAACTGCCCTGGGAAGGAACATGTTGTGAAAGAGATATAAAAGTAAGTGAACCTCTATTTTTATATTCTTAACGAAACATCGAACCGAAACATCTGTATTGTAAGATGTGTTTTGGGTCTTGCAAAACATCATGTTTCAGACAAAAAATGAATTTACAGAACCATTTTCTCAACTCTAATTGCCTGCTGCTATTCCATCTTCCCATTTCACAGTACGATCATTCGCCATCATCATATGAAATCCAGTGAACTAGGCAGGGCAATACATAGACAGCGGGTTTGTGCGATTTTCCCTTTGTTGACAAGCAAACTCAAGGACTAGAGGGCACAATGAGATTCAATCTTTGTTGCACTTCATGCTTGTGCACAACGAGATTTATAGTTGCAGTTAAAGTACCTCTCTGGTGGTGCGCAGCAAAAGCCTGAAATATTTCTCTGTAAAGGTTTTGGCACACAGCCACAGACAGGGCTCAGCAAATATTATTCTTTTATTCCAATCACAGCGGGCATCTGGGCAGGCAAATGAACTACTGCGCCTCCCTAACCACTAGTCAGTGTGTGTTTCATAAGTGACTGCTGAGACTGGACAAGATCATGTTAAATTACTTGCACTTCCTCTATAACAAATGAAAAGGCTATGATTTTGCAGGCGTTGTTGGACAACAACTGATGAGAGTTTGTAGTCCAACAACAGCTGGAGCTACAAAAATTGCCTCCTACTACTCTAGCAATGCTTTAGAGACATCTTGCATACAAAAGGTTAAAGTTATCCTGTCAACTTTATATATGTTTAGTTTGTTTTAAAGTGGACCTATCACCTTGAATTTTCTTTACATATTTAAAAATGTCAATAAATGCTGCCTATGTGTCATGTTAACCAAAATTCCATCAGATACACGGTTTAGGAGATCTTCACACTTTTATTTCTGGGAAAAGTAAAAGTGACAATGTCCTGGTACTGCATAGAGCTTCATTAGCATATAAAACATCACTGAATCATAACCATATAACACATCACTGAAAAGGTTTCATTAGCATATGGAACATCACTGAAAGACAATGTCCCACAATTAACATACATTATCATAGTGTCACTGTTTCCTTAACAGTACATTTGCTGGACTTTTGGATAACATGACACATAGGCAGTTTTTAATGTAGTTTTCAAATATGTGAACTTAACCCTTTAAGTACCAGAGTGGTACGGAATGCATTGCTTTGCAATGCATTCCGTACCACTCTGGCACTCAAAGGGTTAAATTAAGGTGTAAGATCCACTTTAAAGAGTGTTAAAAACTATCTATATATTTCACTATCCATTTGTTTGTGATATAAATAGTTTTTAAAAATCAACCATTAGTTGTTGGTGGCACAGTGTGGAACTTTATGCTAATTAGTGTATCTGCTGATGGACCAATAGTACCATACATTGTGGTATAAATTAATCTAGACACACTGGGGGAATTTAGAGTAATGCAGCTAGAGATAATTTAAACCTAGAACATAACTAATTAGCATACTGCACAGGGAATTAACATACAATTCCACACTGTGCCAGCAAAATACAAAGGTTATTTTCTCAAAAATTATGAATTTTAAAGGGATAGTAGTACTTAATTATACGTTTGTTTCATATTATAAGCATAAAAAAACTATGAAAAACTATGTAAGACTTATCTTTCAAACCTTTATGATTTGATTGATATACCTTGCTAAAATTACCTTTCCTTAGCTGACAGCTGCAGAATCCGGTCATTTGATCAGATGGAGGCTCTTCAGCAGAGCCGAAAACGCGCAATCTGGACATTAATACTTAATTGGAATGGTTTACAAAGTGTGCTTGCAAACCAGGCACACTTTGTAGACCATTCCAATGAAGTATAAATGTTGAGATCACGCGTTTTCAGCTCTGCTGAAGAGCCTCCATCTGATCAAATGACCGGATTCTGCAGCTGTCAGCTAAGCGCTGACTTCATTCAAACAGGAAGGAAAGGTAACTTTAGCGAGGCATATCTCTCAAACCTTTAAAGCTTTGCATAGTTTTTTTATGCCTATAATATGAAACTAACTTAAAAGTATTACTCTCCCTTTAAAGAAAAATGTCTAATGAAACACAATGGCAGAGTTTATGCCACTGTAGAAGAAAACTGCATTTGCCTTAGCTGACCGGTCTACTTTAAGGTCCTGGAGATTTTTTTCTGATACATTTATTGTTTAGACCAGGGCTGTCCAAGTTCAGTTCTCAAGGGCCACCAACAAGCCAGGATTTAGGGATTTCCCTGATTACCCACAGGTGAATCAGTCAAAATGAATGGGTCACTGATTAGCTCACCTGTGCTTAATCAGGGAAATCCTTACATCCTGGCCTGTTGGTGGCCCTTGAGGACTGAACTTGGACAGCCCTGGTTTTGATTATGCACAGTTTTAGTAGCCCTTCTTTGCTGCTCTAGACCTGTCACGTTTTGCAAGCAAGACAAGAGTCAGACAGTATAGTAAAATTCACCTTTATTAGAAAAGTAAAAATGAATAGCAATAACTAAAATAGCAAATCTACAGATGGAGCAGAGGGTAACCAAAGAGGCAGAGACTCTTATCAGAAGTAGGAGGATGCCTCCAAGTTTCCAGACTGCAGAGACTAGGCCGAAGCCAATGGTAGTTTCATACGCCAGAAAGGAATCACGTAGACCCAAACGATCTCCCCTAAGGATGGTAAACGGGGAGAAGTCTGACTCACACCTGCAGTCAGGAAGGAGAAGGCTGTTTCCGAAAGGGAAGGCAACAAGAGAGACTACTGACTCACGTCTGTAAAGGTAGAGTCTGCCAGAGCCACAGGTCTGCACCAGTTAGAATATCCACTAAACAGGAGGCACCACAGAGTGTAGCTGGACAGAGCCCCAGGTCAGAACCAGGTTGGATAGTCAGACAAGCCAGGGTCATACACGGAGCGGGTAGTCAGCCAGAGCCACAGGTCTGCACCAGTTAGGATGTCCACTACTCAGGAGGCAACACAGAGAGTAGCTGGACAGAGCCTCAGGTCAGCACCAGGTTGGATAGCCAGACAAGGTAGGGTCATTCACGGAGCGGGTAGTCAGTCAGAGCCACAGGTCTGCACCAGATTGGATGTCCAAATAGCTAGGGAGCACACAGAGAAGAGTCAGACAGAGCCACAGGTCAGTACCAGGATGGATGGTCAGACAAGCCAGGGTCATACACAGGATATCAGGATACAAGCTAAATACAACTTCACTGGACAACAACGTAAGGGTCACTGAACCAAGATCCAGTTCCCCTTTAAAGGCAGCCAGGAAGTAGATAGGTGGAGCTTATCAGCTCCATATCACGGTGCCCGTGATTGCTGCATTTTCTTGTCTATCACCAGTAGGGGGCTTCCATTGGCTGTCTGCCTTTAGCCCGCCTCATATTGCCTATTTAAACCTGGGTTGGGCACCCCTTGGTTGCCCTTTCGTGGTGTCTCTGACCACATTCGCTTTCACCATGTCCAGTAGTCATTTGGGCCTTTTTGCTGTGTTCCTGAGTTCCTGATTGCATCTGGTTCCAGTGCCTCCTTTATGCAGAGTTGTTCCAGTCCTGGTTCCGGCCTAGTCTCCTGAGGTTGCTGTTTCCTGCTGACCGTCTTCACTGCTGTTTCCTGACCTGGCTGTTCGTCCTGCTGGTTCCTGTCATCTCCTGGCCTGTCTCCTGTGTTCCTGGCGACCTTCTGCTCGGTCGCGTAAGTGACATTCCTTGTCGGTCCCAGCGTGCGGAAGCTGGTTTACTCCAAAGCCTTGCGGCTATATGATTCACTGGTTGGTCCCAGCATGCGGACGCTGGTTTACTCCAAAGCCATGCGGCTATACGATTCACTGGTTGGTCCCAGCATGCGGACGCTGGTTTGCTTCAAAGCCTTGTGGCTATACGATACATGTTGTTGGTCCCAGCGTGCGGACGCTGGTTTGCTCCAAAGCCTTGAGGCTATACGATTCACTTGTAGGTCCCAGCGTGCGGACGCTGGTTTGCTCCAAAGCCTTGCGGCTATACGATTCACTTGTTGATCCCAGCATGCGGACGCTGGTTTGCTCCAAAGCCTTGCGGCTATACGATTATATTGTTAGTCCCAGCGTGTGGAAGTTGGGTTATTTCAAGCCTTGCGGCTACACGATTCCCTTGTTTGTCCCAGCGTGCGGACGCTGGTTTGCTCCAAAGTCTTAAGACTACTCTCTGTCGGCAGATCCTTAAGTGTTGCTGACATTGAGCGCTGTCCAGTCCTATCAGCAGCGGTCTGGCCTTTCCTGTTGTGACAGGGTACCGTTTGCCTAGGTCTCTCCCTGATCTGGCTACTCACTGAGTTACTACTGTCATTGTCACCTGACAGCATTTGGGACCTTGTCCGACTCCACGTATCCTTGGGCTGTCTTGCCCGGTATTGGTAAGGCCGGTAGAACCTTGTACCTCAGTCCATCTGGAGGTTGCCTTACCCGGTATTGGCAAGGCCGGTAGAGCCTACACCGTTGTGTTTACTTGGGCTGCCTTGCCCGGTATTGGTAAGGCCGGTAGAACCTTGCACCTCAGTCCATCTGGAGGTTGCCTTACCCGGTATTGGCAAGGCCGGTAGAGCCTACACCGTTGTGTTTACTTGGGCTGCCTTGCCCGGTATTTCGGTAAGGCCGGTAGAACCTTGTACATTATTCCATCTGAAGGTTGCCTTACCCGATATTGGCAAGGCCGGTAGAGCCTCTTACTCCTGATTGCCCAGGCTGTCTTGCCCGGTATTTGGCAAGACCGGTAGAGTCTGAATTATTCGTATTTACCATTCATTCTATGTATATATATGTATGTGTTTACAATCCTAAGGGATAATCTTAATTATTTCAATAAAGTTGTGTTTTTACCTAAACCTGGTGTCTGAGAGTCGTAACAAACCGTGACTCTCCAACAGTATAAAACTGAGGCCTGCGACATTCTGCAGCCTCGCGCCCGAAAATAAGACACTGCCATGAGATGTGTCCAACCTCAGGCTTACTCCCACGTCATATTGAGCCACAGGCCCACTTAGCACAAGGACACGGTCGGCCGCAGAAGACACCAAGCGTGTCCAGGCCCACTCCTCGGAGTGACGCATGGGATGACGCTGAAGCTTCATTTCGATCCATCCATTCCCTGCGTCAACCAAGGCGGTGTCGCTGGATCTAAGGTAAGCTGTGACAAGATCTTTCACAACTTGTCTACAAAAATATTTGGATAATTCCCTTCTACACGTGTTCTCCTTATCCTCGTTTCAATTTATGTAACTAATAATGGATGTTATTCTCAAATGTAAATTTGAGGACAGATCTTTGATTCATGAAGATAGTTTTAAACTGCAACAGCCAATAGATTTAATAAATCACTTCAATATTTTCTTTTTACAGCTTAATAGTTCATAATCACATTAATGACCTCTAGAGTGATTTCCCTTTGTTAGATGCATTGTAAAGTGAAAATCAAGGGAATGGAATTATTTCATTTAAAGAGCATCGTGAAAAAAATATATTTTTAAAGCTCAGTCTTTTACTAGACAGTCTCTCCTGGAACTAGCTTTGTCAGTAGCAGCTATAAAATTACACTTATCAGTCTGCAGGTCTTATCTGGGCTTCTGTCATTAACAGATTCAGCTTTTGAAGAAGGTAGGATAGGAATACTGGAGAACCTGCAAATTAAATTGTGTAACTTTATAATGCTGCTATGAATAACTGTGCAGCCCCAAAATGTCTCCCATCCATTATATGTTGGGTCAGAAAACTGATCCCCTTTGTTGGCAAGGTGATTTGATTAATATGTGAAGTCAAAAGGTACACTTGGGGAATTTACAGTCCAATAGGCAGCAGATGCATAACTCCCAAGTGTCCTTCTTTAGGAGGGACAGTCCCTTTTTTAGACCCAAATCCCTCTGTCCTTCTTTCCCATCCTGATGTCCCTCTTTTTAGGGGATCAGATTGTGTATCATATTGCTCTACAGCAATAAAACTCACATTTTTGTTTGTTTAAACGTCAGTATATGTGTTCATAAATTAGTCTATGTAAATAAAATACCTTGGTCCTGTTATAAGTCATTTATTAGGTTACACAAGGAGGTATCAATAGGTCATGAAAGAGCCTAAAAATTCTCGGTAATGCCCCGCCCACCAGCTATGCCCCCCAGCAACACCCCCTATAACACAAGTGTCCCTCTTTGGCAATTTGAAATGTTGGGAGGTATGCAGATGTCAAGACCAGATAGTCTCCTTTGCTGTCCAGGGTTCTAAGATGGGATCACATGTAGTCGAAGGATTGGAACAAGAAGAGCAATAGGCACAAAACATGTGGATAACTTCTGGGGCAAACCAACTGCACTATAGGAATGTGTTTCTCAAGCTTCACAGTAGCAAGTTACCCTGAAGTTGTAAATATTTTGACATGTACCCACCAGTCAATTGAACTACATTGAATTAATATGTGCAAATTTGTAAAACCCCATCCTATCACTTGTGAAGTTGTAGACAAATGCACATAAACACACACATACAAACAAGCAAACACATGCATGCAAGCACGTATTCATTCACACTTACTTTCTCTCATAGTCATATGCTATTACTTGCAGTCTCTATCACAGACACATACAAATAAAGGAACACACACATAAATACACACACACACACACTTACCCTCTCTCTCTCTCTCTCTCATTCATTAATTCATTCTAATACACTGTCACATAAAGAGGAGAGGTGGTCAGCTGGATTGGAGGATAGAGCCAGCCCATAGAAGGTGGCATTGGGGCAGTGACCCTGGTAGGGACTCACACTTCTACCCACTGGAACAGACCACTGTGGAGAAGGTATTACCCCCTCTGCTCCAACATCTCCACTGGGGAGGTACTGACCCATCTGCCCTAATATTGCAATATCACATCTAAGAAAACACTTTTGGCTGCACAGTCCTACTGTTTTCAATCACCCCTCCAAAAAAGAAAATAAACTAAAATAAAAAATTAAAAAACCCTAGATACTTGCTTCTATGGTAGAAAACATGCAACTAAATTAAAGTACAATGCCTGTCCTTTTACAGTCTGCAGGAACATAGGGGGAAACTACATGCATACAAATAAAATACCATAATGTGTAAAATACGAAACCTATAACAAACATAACAGAGTATCATATTAGTAATACTTCATTTTATCTTTATTTTATTTTGTAGGCATTAAAAAAACATGAAGAACGATATGTCTTCTCTCTCAAACCTTTATGGTTTGAGAGATATTCACAAGCAAAGCTTCCCTTCCCGCCCCTTTTACCTAGTGTAAGCCATCTCTTCTCAGATGTGGAATGCAGTCCATAGACCAGACAGATAACAGCAGGGGACAATCTTCTTCCTATGAGAACAATGAAAGCCCTGCCCCCCTTAACAAGTTTTTCAGCTGTTTCCCTTATCTTAATTGAAGATTGTCCCTCTCTGCAGTCTACCTGGGCACCTCCTTTCTGATCTGGCTGAACAGTGTTACATCAGTAAAAGGGGTGGGAGTGGGATACTTTGTTATTGAATTACTCTTGAACTACAACTCTGACAGAATTGAAATAACACTCTCCAAAGTCCAAATACTATGATGATTAATTAGAGCTGCTTTTATTATGAAACATTATTATCCCTTTAAAGCAGTGCAGACTGGAGGTACAGAGACGACAACAGTAACAGGTGTGCATACACCCTTGCTATTGTTCTCTAGCATTGAACTCACCGGCAACACAATACTGCTATGCATGGCATCAGCAAATAGATGGCAATAGTGAATACACAGGACTTTGGATCTGGTATAATACTTGTGCTTTTCACCCAGGGCTCAACCAATAGATGGTGACAGTGAGTACAGAGGACTTTGGATTTGGGATAATACCTGTGCTTCCCAAACAGGGCTCACCCAATAGATGGCAATAGTAAGTACAAAGGACTTTGGATTTGGGATGGCAGTACCAGTGTTCATATTGACATGTTCATCGCACTTCTTCCGCCCCCCCCAAAAAAAAAAAAAGAGAAGGTAGATTGGGATGACCTTGTCCAGATCTCTGTCCTCTTGTTGGGAAAGGCCGCTGGCATTTCCATGTGCATGACCCTGCCTATACTGCACATCAAAACTGTAAGGTTGAGGGACTGACTCCACTGCAGCAAGCAGCCTTTGTTCCCAGAGACCCTGCTAAGCCAGCACAACGGTTTGTGATCTGTCATAACTGTAGCATCCTGGCCACAGAGACAGGGCCAGAACTTTTTGAGTGCCCACACAAGAGCATAGTTGACCTCCCAATCCAGTAGCTTACGACACAGGTAGGCGACTGGATGTTCCTTGCCTTGGTAGTCCACTTGGCTAAGTACAGCCCATACACTGAGCATGGAAGCATCACTCTGTACAATGAATCAGTGGCTGTAGTCCGAGTTGGCCAATATGGGGCCACTGCCCAGGGCCCTCTTTAAGGGCATTGAAGTACTTGTTGAACTCCGATGTCACTGAGAGGATCAGCATGTTCTTTTTCAGGTCTGTAAGAGTTTTGGTCAGGTTAACTGTAAGAAAGCACATTTTCAATAATAACCAACCATCCCCAAAAATGCCAGCACCTGTTTCTTAGTCTTGAGGAATGGCCAGTTAACAATAGATACTACCTTTGTGTTCCTAGCTGCCGACTACCCACCTGATATCCCAGGAACTGTACTTCAGCCATCATGGTTTGCAGGCTGTAGTGCAAGAAATTCCACCACTACCACCAATGTAACGGCATGGTATCCATCCTTGTATATTACCTACCAGGTAATTTACACTGGACTAACCTCAAGGAACCACTAGACAGACCTGGACTACTTACCACTGTATCCTGTTGCACCACTCAGGGGAGAGGTGGTCCACCAGACTGGCTGACTTTCAGGTGCAGCCAACCCTCAGCAGATGGGTAGAGACTCACATTTCTACCCCCTGGAACAGGTCACTGAGGAACAGGTATCACCCCCCTCTGCTCCAATGTCTCCACCAAAGGCAGATTTGAACACTAAGCCTTGTTGTTGAAGAGGGTATCCTTTAAAAAGGTTGCATGCAAATGAGCGTGTGACCAAATGACAGAGTTACCATATCACCTGGATAAAACTGGCGACATGAGAATCTCGGATTGCATGACAGCGTGAGATTCTCATGTCACTTACTAAAAGTTTGCATCAAATACTCCCCGGCAGAAACGTTTAACCCTCTGCGGTCAATACCTATCCCATCATGCTGCCCTGGCGCTTCATTTTGTCTGCAACTGAGGAACTACATGAACTACCATGAAACAGGGTGAGTAAATCGCCAGGGCAGCATGATGGGATCGAGCACATCTTTCACCAAATGCACTGTTTCTCAGCTAAGGACAAAATAAAGCACCGGGGCAGCATGATGGGATAGGTATTGGTCACAATGGGATACACGTTACTGCCGGGGAGTATTTGATGCAACCTTTTAGTAAGTGACATGAGAATCTTGCGCTGTCATGCAGTGAAAGATTCTCATGTCGCCATTTTTATCCAGGCGACATGGTAACTCTGTCATTTGGTTGCATTTTCTTTTACGTGCGACCTTTTAAAAGTAAACTGTTGAAGAGCATGTATAGTCCCCTCTGCTCCAATGTCTCCAACAGGCAGGCACAAACCTCTCTGCTTTTTTGTTGCAGAGCAGGTATCATCTGCTCTGCTGCAACATTTCCACCAGGCAAGCACTAACCCCTCCACACTGATATCTCAACACACCTATAAAAAGACACTTTTGGCTGCCCAGTCCTAGTGTTTTCAATCCTTCCATCCTTTTCCTCCTCCTCCTCCTATTTGGGATAATACCTGTGATTCCCAAATTTGGCTCAACCAATAGATGGTGACAGTGAGAGCACAGGACTTCAGATCTGGGATGGCAATGCCACTGTTCATATAGGCAGGATCATCACATAGTGCTTCTCCCTTTGCCTCTTAGTGCTCCTGCCTTTACCTCTTAATGTTACTTCCACTGCTTCATAGTGTTTCCCTCTTTGCATCTTACTGCTCCTTCCACTACCTCTTAGAACACCTCCCTTTGTGTCTTCCTGCTCCCTATTTTGCCTCTTACTACCCCCTTTGTCTCTTACTGCTTCCTCCTTGTCTCTTACACCCATCCCCACCCTACTTCCAGCTGCTCTGCCTGCACAATATTGATTCTCCCTTACTTCTTACTGGCTCCTCTTACCTTTTATTATTCCCCTTGCATGTTTCTCCCTTCCTCTCTTTCTCTGCCCTTTACTGATGTACCCTTACCCAGCCCCTTTCCTGCTGCATCTTTCTCCCACCAGATGCTTCTTTCATAGCAAATCATAAGGGAGATGATGCAGCACCCTTCTTTTGCCATCCTCATAGCTGACCCTTCCCTGCTCACTTCTGTCCCCGGGTCCCTGCATCACCTGTCCCTACCTTAGGTCTGTAGCCTTGGGAATATTACAGGTTAAGCACCGTAGAGAGTGCTGAGCTGTTGGTTGCATTGGCTTTAATAGAATCTGCATAGTCCAAGGCACAGAGATTCGGCATGCACCCAGAGATAACATTGTCTCTGAGCTTGTGCAGACACCTTCATAACAATAGCCTTTTCCAGAGGGGTATCATCAGGCTGATGAGATTACCCAGGAACTCAAAGAAGAGAGGAAAATCTAATGAGCCCATTATAAGCATAGGGTTCTGAGCGGAACTCTGGGTGACATCACTATGATTGGCTGACACAGATCTCCCAGGGTTCAGCTCAAACCCAGATTGGTTGCTTTGACCTCTGGAGGGTGAGCAAGGGGAGTCCAGAAAACTAACTGCCTAGGAACTCCAGAAGAATGAAGTCTAAAAAGGGGAATAATGTGTAATGTTAAAAGTGTAGTTGTGCAGGACTGTATATCATCTCAGGATTACCATTGTCTTCAGAAATTCTCGATTGCCCCATGAAGTGCTCCTAGAATAAAGTTCTTTTACTTTCAGCCCTTCAGCCTACCATCACATCTGCAATATACTTATTTTTATTTTACAAAATAAGCATTGCTATCCCTTTAATCGGTAGGTCTGCTCCATTTGCAAATAAGGCAATTATCAAATTATAGCTTCCCTTTAGGAACCCAAGTGATAGGAAACACATTTGCATTGCATATCATTCTGGCACTCAGGACCACAGAGCATTTTTTTTTTTTTTTTGCTCCATCCGCTTCCGGACTCCCCGACCAGCGTGCAGCCGCAGGGGGAGCCCGGAATTCCATGACTGTCATAGTACGTCATGGGTCGTTCAGTCAGATCGACCCTTGACATACTATGACCATAAAGGGTCGTTAAGGGGTTAATAAATACCCTTCAGTGTATGTGGCTATAGATTATAAAATTAAGAGTTTGAGGGTCAGAGGCACGTGCAATGCTTTTCATCCCTATGGCACTCAAAGGGTTAATGTGCTGAGCAGCTGCATGTTTCCAGGTCTTCTGACATTAGAGTCTTATGTTACAAGGAGATAATTACTGAGGCCTCTTGGGATAAGCTTGAACTTTCATATATGAATCCGCTGAATACAAATGAGGCTTAACCTGTTCATATCAGTGCTTCCTATAATGTATGGTTATAGCAACCATAAAATAATCTGTCACAGTCTTGTAATATGATGGAAAAAACAAAGTCCTCTTATATAAAAAAGCATGTTGTAACAGTTACAGCTATATTGCAACTTTACATTCCCTCCAACACTACACAAATTAAGGTACACTCACAGCCATGCTTGGGGGAATACATTTTAAACTATTGCGTTTTAAAGAGTGTGGGCTGGAGTGCATTTATGGGTGGAGTCAGCTCAACATGCAAATATGTATTTCTTTTGTAATAGCACTGATGGCACTAAAGAGTTACATAATGATATTAAAGGGACAGTAAAGTCCCAGAAAAAAATTATCCGTTTTTGTAGAGGTTAAAATAATAAACAATATGCTACAAATCTGATCTCTCAAACCGCTAATGTTTGCGATATATATGCGTTCCCCCCTCCCTCCCCTTCTCCTGATGTCAGATGTAAATCTGACAGCAGGAGATTCGAGTCATACGACTAGTGGAGGCTCTTCAGCAGAGCTGAAATCGCATTATTTCAAAAGAATTACTTCACTGGAAAGGTCTACAAAGTGTACTTGCAAACCAGACACACTTTGTAGACCTTTCCAATGAAGTAATTCTTTTGAAATAACGCAATTTCGGCTCTGCTGCAGAGCTGCCGGCTTGTCCCCAGACTGGGATCTCCTGCTTTCAGCTAGACGCTGATGTCAGGAGAAGGGGAGACGGGGGGGGGGGGGGGCTTTCAGTGCCATAGCGGTTTGAGACATCAGATTTGTAGCATATTGTTTATTATTTTAACCTTTACAAAACTGAAGAAAATGTTTCTGGGACATTACTGTCCCTTTAACCCTTTGGTGCCCGAGAGGTACAGAATGCATTGCAAAGCAATGTATTCCGTACCTCTCTGGCACTCAAAAGGTTAAAAAAAACAGGCAAATGTGGTACTTGTGAATATTCACTTCCCAATTTCAAGATATGGACACAGAATCAAGAAAAAGTTAAACCATCCTGTAAAATGAATATATATCCTATGAAAATATAGAATCTAAAATAAAACTTTATTATTCCTCTCAAAAGGAAATCAATATTGTTTTAAGACTGCCCCATAAAATTCATTAAGCCTTCTGAGTGCCCAGACAAAGATCAGCTGAGTATTAAACCATAACATGTTCCAGGCTGGCCCCTCTGGTCATTAAAGGGTTAAATATGAGACCCAAGGTTTGAGAGCACCCCTGTCCAGCCAGTACCTTGCGGTGTTCCATCCTGATAATGTATTACACACCCCTCTGGTCCCTAAAGGGTTAAATATAAGACCCAAGGTTTTAGAGCTCCCCTGTCCAGCAATTATCTTGCAGTGTTCCATCACGATAACCCTTTAAAGTGATAGTAATGTTTCAAAATAAAAACAGCTCCAATTAATCCTCATAGTATTTGAGGCATGGAGAGCGTTATATCAATACTGTCAGAGTTGTAGTTCAAGAGTAATTGAATGATAAAGTATCCCCCTCCCACCCCTTTTACTGATGTAACACTGCTCCCCTCAGAGCAGCAAGACTGTCCGGATGGATCACAGAGAGGGACAATCTTCAGTGATCAGAAGGAAAAACCTGAAAAACCTGTAAAGGGGGGAGGGTTTTCCTTATGCTCACAGTAAGAAGATTGTCCCTTGGTGTGATCTGTCCGGTCAAGAGACCAGATTCCTCATCTGAGGGGAGGGGGCTTACACTAGGTATAAGGGGCGGGAGGGGGATACTTTATCATTCAATTACTCTTGAACTACAACTCTGACTGTATTGAAATAACACTCTCTATGGCCCAAATACTATGAAGATTAATTGGAGCTGCTTTTATTTTCGAACATTACTATCACTTCAAGTGAGAGATGGATATTCAATTTAATCCTTTGCACCTCCCTGGTCCTCATTGGGTTAAAATTCCTCTCATAAACTGAGAATCCTAGTAAAAAATGAAGTCACTAATCTATCACCAAAATAAAGATGAAATCATGAATGTTTCTAGCTGGACTGAATTGCTTGCAACCTCTCACTCAAACTTCAATCTCTTCTGCAGCTGATCAATACTCAACTTGTTTGCATTTACAAGGTAACCTGAAAATTGGCTTAGGTGCTCTGCTTTATACAGAGGTCAGTGTGAATGGAAATGCATAGGAGAAATCAAATCTATTCTTCTTGTTCTGCCTGGAACAAGCATTGAATTTAATACATAACAAATCCCTCTTTCCTCCACAGGGAGTTAAGTTCCTGGTTTTAATTGAAGCTCATTTTCTTGAGTTGTGTTTGCTGATATACCTTTATAGTTTAGATAGGAAAGCAAGCTCTTAATGGGAATTTAACACAAGGAATAAGTGGCAGTCAGGTATATGAGTTTATATATGTTTGCATTGTATTTGCATTTTAGATCTGTATCCATCACTGTCTCACAATATTGGTGAGATAACTCAGTTGGTTAATGCACCGGCTGTGAAATCTCCTCAAACCTCAGGATCGCAGGTTCTAGTCCTCTGGCAGGGTTGCAGGATCTAGTCCACTGGCAGGTTCAAATATCTAACAACCCACACTGCACCACTGTGGCACATTGTGTTCCATACCCTCAATTTTGGAGGACTTCATCCTGCAGTGGATTGACGATGGCTGCAGCTTTATGTCATATTGGGCACATGTGTCTGAAATACAGGCATATGCAACACACAGACAGACATATAAACACAGTTAGTGGCAGACACATGCAACAGACATGCAGGTGCATACAAACAACAGACATGCACACACGTAACACACATGCAACAGACATACAGACACATGCAACACACAACAGACATATACACACACACACACAAAACAGACATACAGTCACAGACTGAGGGGGACACAGACACAGTGATATTGCCCTTCCTCCGTGTGCAGGTTCTGGCTCTTGCTGGTCCACCAGATGTGGAAGTTCTGAGTGTAGGGGTCTGTGGCACCCTGGGATAAGTGTATGAGCTTTACAGTACTGTCTGAATCAATACTCTATAGAGATAAAGTTGCTAATAATCCAAACAATTAATGGTGAATGGAAGTCTCTAAACATAAACCTATGTCTATGGCCATTAACCGTCCTAATCTGCGCATTGACAGATGATGACATATTCCAGTATATAAGAAGGCATCCTTAATTGCATAGCAGTACCCTGTGTTGTGTATGGACTACAGAGTAGTAATTGTATAGTAGTGCCCTGTCTTATGTTTTCTTAAATATAAAGTACGGCCTTTATATTTAACAATACATAAGGCAGGGGACTGCTATACAATTAAGGCTGCCTTCTAACTTATCAGCATTCGTCATCACACTGTTGGCTAAGTGTCTGTAGAATATACTTTTCATTTGTCAGTGGGCAGATTAGAAGACCTCACGAATTGGAATATCTGTAGTCCATATACAGGGTACTGCTATGCCATTAAGACTGCCTTCTTATATACTAGCATATGTCATCATCTGTCAGTGTGCAGATAAGGACGATTACTTCCATACTTTCAGGTTTATATACATTCAGCGACCCACATTACTGGGCTCCTGGTACAGCGAAGACACTCTTCTCCTCACAATGGGCCGCGCGGGGCCACCCAATGTCCGGATCCGGTGTGGGAGGAAGAAGCCGCTGTTGAGACGGAGAGAGATGGCCTGACCCTAAGGGCTGGCAGGAGGAACGGCCTTGGAGAGGGTGTGCTGGGTGGCTGGGAGTTGAGGAAAGACCGGGGATCCTGGGCATGCACTGTTCATCAAAAAAAAAAAAGGCTCCAAGAAACCCCAACATTCTCACACCAGAAAAAGTCACAAGTCTATAATGGTTTAACCTTATAATGCATGGCACTGAAAGGGTTAATAGATTGAGTGACATAGGCATTTGACACTCCTCCCTCCCTCCGTGAAAGTCAATAAGAAAGTAAGCCTTTGAGTGACAGAGGGGTTTGCAATGCATTGTAAAGCAATCTGTTGCATACCCCGGTGGCACAGAAAGGGTTAACCGTTTCAGTGGCATAGGTGTCCGATACCCCTCCTTCCTTCCCTCCCCGCACCTGCTGTCACTGCATTCAGCAGCAGTGTGATCCTCCAGGCAAAAGGCATTGAATGAGCAGGAGCATGCTTTTCTCCGTAAGACTAGTCAAGATAAGAGCATTTTGTGTGTGTGTGTGTGTGTGTGTGTGTGTGTGTGTGTGTGTGTGTGTGTATGCGTGTCCACCATGTTTTTCTTTTTTTTTTTTCAGGTGGCTATTTAGGCAGAGCAAACTCCTTGTCACGCCCCCTGTATCTCCTGGACTGGCAGTATGGAGATGATATGAATATCTCCTCCTTTCTGCTGCACCTGGGTATGTCTGTCTCCTGAGGAGACATAAATTATGTAATGAGGCTTTACAAAATGAGGCTTTTACCAAGTGAATGAGTATCATTCATATATATTTATATTATATATCCATTGTTAAAGAAACTGCACTCTGAGGATTTCTTAAAGAGCTAAGGGTGCCTAAAGTGCCTTTCCTATGAGAACTGGGATGTAATACCTGTATTTATCCCTAGAGTAGAATTCCCCTTTATGTTGAAACATTTTAAAATTACAATTCTACTGTTTGAAGCATTCGTCAGCCAGCCACATATTTAACCATTGTTTTGCAATACTTTGCACAACCCTCTAGTCCTCACAGGATCTAAAGAGTATCCAATCGAAACTTTTTTATATTGATGAGTAAAATTCTATTTCAATATCCATTTATTTGGGTGAGTTTTTAAAACCAGTTTTCCCCATTTCTGTCTGTCTCCAACATTTTGATATCATAATTATTAGAGACAATTTGCCTATTTATAAACATCGCTCTGACACTTACAGATTTCATATTTTAGTGAATTGAAGCCAGATGTCATGAAATAAAAAAATAAGGCATAGAGTTAAGAAGAGATTGGAAAATCAGAAGAAAGTCTTCAATCCCTCTGTTATAATATAACATTTTATTATGAAAGTGTCACTATATGATAGCTAGGCTATATATAATGTAGGAATTGGCTAGCTTTCTTTTCCACTGGAGAGTACACTAAAGCTTAAAAAGAAATTGATATTATGTGGAATATTTTGCTTTAACCCTTGCAATGGCAGAGGGGTATCTAACACCCTGTAAAACAATGTATTGGATACACCCCTGGCACTCAGTTAAAAGTTACAAACTTGTATAGAACTTTCCTCAAGCTTGCAATTATCTTTATGTTCTTAATTTGAAATTTTCACAGCTAAATAAGAGATCTAAAGACAACTGAAAACTGCCACTGACACGCTGAGAATACTGCTGTACTCTGATTGGTGCCTGTGGGAGGTGTGTGTGTAAAGGCACCAATCAGAGTACAGCAGTGGTAGTGGCAATTTCTCTGCTTTCTTTAGGTCTGTGACTCTGTTGTAAAAGGGATACTAAAAATTAACCATATGAGTGCCAGAGGGGTAAGTAAAAGGGTTAAGGACCAGAGGAGTCCTTAAAGAGTTAACAATTACAAAAAAATTATGTTCAGAAACAGAAAAAGGTGGAGTGACAACTGCAAACTGAGAACAAATACTGCTCCCTCGGGTGCTGCTCAATAACATTTTGGGCTCCTTTTTGCTGTTACAGTGAACAGATGTCCATAATCATATCTGTCTGGTCCCACCCACAGACAATCCAGAACTGAAATATCAGGCAAACCTCTTCTGCACAAGAGAAACAGCAAACACACAGACATAGAGGACAAGCTTTAATGGTGTCTGATCAGTGAGATGCAGCTGAATGTTTGTAGCCCAAAAAAGAGTAGTGTCCCTCCCTTGGATACCCTCCCACATAGAATGACAAAACAGCAAAGTGGTGTGACAATGTCATGACTTAACAGTTCTTGTTGATCCAGGTCTTACTGTGTGTGATCATTTGCAAATGCAAGTAAGTTCACCCTGCATGTTCCTAATCCAAGAGCACATGTTAATTCATGAAGGCAATTTAACATATGGGTGCATTAACAACACGCTCTTATAACCTTCCCACGAACTGGGCTTAGTCGCCCTTTCATGGTGTTTCTGTGCACATTCCAGTGTTGCTCGTTTTGACCTTTGCTTGGCGTTCAATATCTCCTGGTTCTCGATCCAGAGTAGGACCTTGGCTCTGTCTGACTAACTGATCCATGTATGACTCTGGCTTGTCTGACTATCCACGCTGTGCTGACCCCGGCTGTGGCTGACTACCATTTTGGACTCTCGTAGAGTCAGAGGACACCTTCAATACTTGGTAAATTGGAAGGGATATGGGCCTGAGGAATGTTCCTGGGTACCTCGTGGGCATGTTCACGCTCCTGCGTTAATTCGTAGTTTCCATGCTCGTTTTCCTTGTAAGCCTGGTCCTTCCCCGCAGGGAGGGGGTTATTGAAGGGGGGTACTATCACGGTACCCATGATTCCTTGCCTGCTCTGCTATCTGGTGGGGGTTCTGGATGCAGCTTCTGGTCTACCACTATCGGCGGGCATGCGTCTCTGACACAGCAATCACTATTTTGTAGTTTCATGTCTGCGTGACATAGATTGCTCCGCCCACTGCAGTAGCCGTATAACCTTCCCACGAAATGGACTTAGTCACCCTTTCATGGTGTTTCTGCGCGCATTCCAGTGTTGCTCGTTTTGACCTTTGCTTGGAGTTCGATATTTCCTGGTTCTCGATCCTTGGATTGTCTGACTATCTGATCCGGTGTATGACCTTGGCTCTGTCTGACTAACTGATCCGTGTATGACTCTGGCTTGTCTGACTATCCACGCTGTGCTGACCCCGGCTGTGGCTGACTACCCAACCCGGTTCCTGACTGTGGCTTGTCTGTCCTATGCTCCATGCTACTCTCGCTCCTGTCTGACTACCACTGTCCCCAGGTATAGCTGTAGGCGCGATTTAACTACTCGGTGCATTTGCTACCCTGCCAGTAGCATTGCTAGTTGCCTCCACACTGTGCAATCCCTTTGCCTCCAGGCACTACCTAGCTGGTACAACTCTCCTTGCTGGTAGCGTTGTTTGTTGCCTCCGCACTGTGCAATCCCATTGCCCCAGGGCTTGTAGTGTTACCTATTTCGCTATACCAGTTACCTCCTGGTACACTACCTTTGTGCACTCCCTGCTCTCTCTGCCTGTCTCTCTCTGGGTTCGCACTGTGCTACTGCAGTTATGGATTTGGCCGCCTCCTGGTGCACCTCCTCTGTGTGGCCTTCATTCGGTACCTTGCTGTACATTACTCTGCACTATCATCTGACATCTAACTCAGGAGGTTGTCCGGGTACTCTCTATTACTATTCCTGGTGTTCCAGGTGAGGCCGAAGTCTGGCTCAGTACCTGTATTATCTATTATCCGATTGCAGTTCAGTGTCAGCTTGAGTAGTGGATTACACTGTCCTTACGCCTGTCTCCCCAAGGATGAGGAAGTGTTCATTATCATTCATACTATTGCTATTGCTACTATTATTTTCTTCAATAAACTGGTTAAACTTACTTGTACTGTGTTGTGTGATTATTTGCCTAAGTTACCGTAACAATTTCAGACCCTATTTAAGTGTCCTCAGGTGGAGAAGACTGCGTCTTACTGTTTGTTCTTCATCTGTCCAGTTCTGACCTTGGCTTGTACTTTGACCCTGCTTATTTTCAACCTTCCTCACCCTCCTGCTTGTTCATGAACTCCAATTGAACTCACCCTATTCCTGTTCTGGCTTGTCCCTGACTACTCTCTTGGTTTCCCTGTTTCTTCTTGGGCATCTGAATGATGATGTTTATTCAGTGATGTAATTCCTTTTAAAAATATACATTTTAAGCTGTGTTTTACTAGATAGCACTACTACTTTAACTTCTGGGAATGACAGCTTTATACATTTACATTTCCAATTGAACAGGCCCACTCCAAGCCTCTTGTCATGCCTCATTTTAAAGCTGACAGCAGGAGATCCGTGTCAACCGACACGAGGAGGCTCTTCAGCAGAGCCAAAATCGCGTTATTTAAAATGAATTACTTCATTGGAATGTCTACAAAGTGTGCTTGCAACCAGGCATACTTTGTAGACCTTTCCAATGAGGTAATTATTTTCCAATAACGCGATTTCAGCTCTGCTGCACAGCTCTGACGTTAAAGAAAGGGGAAGGAGGAGGGAACTTTGAATACAAATATCTCTCAAACCATAGAGGTTTGAGAGATAGGATTTTTGCATATAGTTTAATTTTTTAAGCACTACAAAACTACTAAGATTTTTTTTGGGACGTTACAGTCCCTTTAAACAGTGGTTGGTTAAAATATTAGTTCATGCATTTCTAATCATTTATCCCTTTAAAGACCAGTGAGGAATGATGTGCCTTGTGAAGTGATGTATTGCTCTCCACTTCGGTTGTTAAAGGCCTACATGTCATAAGGAGAGGGTATGATGCCCAAATAAACAAAGACACAAATCTTGGGGATAACAGGCCACAGCTTTATTTAAATACATCTTGGTATTTTGTTGTTCTTATTACTTTACCATAAAAGTTAAGTAAACATTAACTGACAGTCCTTGCCAACCCAAATTCCTTGAACCAAGCATGGCCAAACTGCCCGTGCTCATGCTGTACTGTCCACATCCTTCAGCACTTACTGCTGACTCCCACCAAATTACCTCAATGGCCATTCACCTTAGCTCCATTGGGTAACATAACCAGCCGTGACGTAAGTCTGGTACAAACTCCCCAAGTCCTTAGCTACCATGTGTACCATCGCCACCAGTGACCTAAGTCTGGTACAAAACTCCCACAGGGCTTCAGCAAAGGATAAATCCCACATAACTTTATTATGTAAGTTATCGATCTCTGAAAACCAGGCAAAGACTACCCGCCTCAATGTAACGAAAAACACAAGAACCAAAAAACAGTGAGGAAGAGAGGGATGTTTCTCCTTTCCTTCTCTTCCCCACATGGCAGTTCACTTCCTGTCAAACCTCTTATAAGCCCTCCACCTTACCCCTACCCTAACACACACATCCAGCTTTTGGCTCAAACCTCCCTATGACATGCTTCCCCTCCATGTACACTTCGTTCCCCTTGGGTGTGAGATCTAATAAGTCTGCATATTGCTACATGGAGTTCTGTGAATAGAATGGATAGACTGCATTCTATACTGTACTGTACAGTGAAAGGAGTTTTGCCACTTCTCGTCTCATCATAACCTAAAATGATTTTCTAACTCTGCCAATAAATATTCCCTGGCATTTAAGTATTCAGGCCACAGTACCATCTCCTTGAAATAATTAGAAATATAAATACAGAAAGGCACATTTTATCTCTTTCCGAAAAGTGTAAGTTAATTATGTTGAATGGACGGTTCATGTGAAATAAGCATTGCTTGTCAATAGAGGTAAAGCTACATATTATAGAATCAGGCCTAGTGTAGGTACAAGGGAAACATCTATCTCTTTCAACTTTCAAATCCATTTACTTGATTTTCAATTACTTCCTTTTGGGCTTTGGACAAACCTAGAAACCTATCTAAAACAGATTCCTATCAGCTTGAATGATGGAAATTGAAAGGGCTTGGAGCAGCCAAAGGCAAGGTCTTATCTATGCATTCATAAGGAGTCCATCCTTGAATCTTTGATGTACAGCTGTCTTGAGTTTGTTATGTCTGGACACCTCTATAGTTTTTTTTTCCTGCTCTGCTTTCTTTTTTGAAAGAAACACTAAGACCTCCTAATCATAGCTGGGAACTCTCGGATTTGCCCCAGAGACTCAGTTTTTTGCTGTAGATTACCGGGTCTCCGGGATAGAGGCTGATTCTGTGGGGAGTTTTTAATACAACTCTGCCCGCTTCTGATCATTCTCAGTTTGTTCCGCCCACTCCCCACCCACTTCTCCTCTTGCCCCAGCCTATTACTAGCACTCTAGCATATCTCTGAAGCCCTGCCCCTCACTTATGATTAAGCGTTGCCCAATTTTGTGTCACCAATGGCCTCAATTATCTCACCCAACAGGCACCACAGGACTCCCTTTCCGAGTTCCTAATAATAACACCCCACTTATCTTAAGCTAGGCAGAACACCCTAATGGCCATTAGGTCCTCCAATATTAATCTTTAACCCTATGCGTGCCAGAGGGGTATCCAATGCATGCTTGGCATACCCCTCTGGCACTCAAAGGGTTAATTATTTGTTAATTATTTGATGGAGGCAGACAAGATTCCTTGTTGCAGGACTCCGCCCTCCTGATAAAAAGAAAAGTATCTCCCTTCGTGGATAATATATTCAGTGCTAATTATAAATTCATTCTGGGAAAGTATTCAGTGAAGATTTGATTAATAGAAGCTATTAGGGCTCTCTTCCCAGCTTAAGGTAAATGGATTTACTATTAGGAGGCATTAATGTTCCTTTAATATGAGTGCCAGACTTGGGTCCAAAACATAGCTTCTCTATTAGTTGGACACTCCTCTGGCACTCAAAGGGTTAACACAAAGGCATTGCAAGGTACTAGCTGAGAGAGTGTGTGTGTGTGGGGGGGGCTCTCAAGCACTATGTCTTAAGTTTAAAGCCACAGATCTTGTTGCCTACACAAAACATATAACTTGTCAATCCCAGGATATGCCCTAGAGACTCTGGTTTTCAGAATTAGTAACGAGGTCTGTAGGTACAGAGGCTGATTCTCTGGCTTGGTGAATTCAGTGGTAATCCCACCCACTTTCTCACCTGTTCCGCCACTTTCACTCTGTCCCTCCTACTTCCTCACCCATTTAAGTGCAAACCCCACCTACCAACCCTCTAACTCTGTGTCACCCTGCTTAAGGCCTGCTCACATTATGATGCATATATTATAATTTGGATACTCCAGTCCTCAGTGCTGTATGTTTCTCCAAAGGCCGTGCATAAGAAGGTTCCAATCCTAGGTGTGTAAATTAGTTTGGCCAAAGCATTGAACTTGATTGAATCTATGCTGTAATGAGCTAGCATATCTATACAAAAGTGAGGCTGTGAGAGTAAGTAAGCCCTGCTACATAAGAGAAGAATAGTGAAGGCTTACAGAGGCTCCGGTTTTGGTTCTGTATTACCGGGTCTCCAGGGCAGAGGCTGATTCTCCGGTTGTGGGAGGTTTCTACTGAAACTCTGCCCACTTCTGCTTTTTCCCACCCTGTTCCTCCAATTCCCTGCCCACTTCTCCTCCTTCCTCAGCCTATTCCTCCTACCTTTTCTATGCTACTTAAGCTCCGCCCCATTCGTGATTACGCCCCACCCCTTTTTACATGAATTGCATTATTCATCTCCCCCCGCGATGCCACAGCAATAAAAAAAAGTTCCCAGGTATGGGCATAGCCTTCCAAAAATTGTTACCCAGAGCAGTAGATTTATTTGATGGCAGACATTCTACACACAAATATTATTATTATCCTCTCCAAACAGAAAAGTTACCCTTTTCCCATCACCTTTTGCACACAACCATTGCCGTTTAAAGGTATAAAGAGAAATGTGTTGGTAACTGTTTTTCCCTTTATGCTAGGAATGTCTGAGTATGCCACTCATGCACTTTAAAGCGGAACTACCACCCGACACAATATTTAGCTTCACTAAGTGCCCATCTGGCGACTAGCTGCTTAGTAGCGCTAGGTGCCAGAATAATTACCTTATTTAATAGATTTCTCCTCTCTTCCATTGGTGACAAGCAGGACAGAGCGCGGACATCTTGCCATTGTGACGTCCACGAGCCTGAGCTGTCAGTCCCAGCCTGAGCCAAATGGCTCCTAGCAACGCCTCCTAGACCCGACTGGAACTGACAGCGCAGGTGCATGGACGTCACAATAGCAAGATGTCCGCGCTCCGTCCTGCCTGTCAGTCAGGGAAGAGAGCAGAAATCTATTAAATAAGGTAATTATTCTGGCGACTAGCGCTACTTAGCAGCTAGTCGCCAGATGGGGACTTAGTGAAGCTAAAGATTGTGTCTGGTGGTACTTCCGCTTTAACCCTCTGAGTGCCAGAGAGGTATCCAAAGCATTGCGTTGCAGTGTGTTGGATACCTCTCTGGCACTCAAAGGGTTTTAATCAAGTGCACTCCCACATTTCAACACCCTGTACTTCTGAGTAATGATGCAGCACAGCAGCCACACTGAAGTGTATGGTCCTTTAATTTTGTACAGGGTAGGATGTCCCATTGGGTAGACTAGGTAAATGCCTAAAGGAGTGATTCTCAACCAGGGTGCTGTGGCACTTTGGGGTGCCATGGACATCTATGTACATTGCATCTTGTTTTCCATAAACAGTTTGACAAAAATGTTATTGTTGAGTTTCAGATGTATATTTATGGAAATGTTTATGCACAATATGCTTTGTTTTGTTATTCTGCTTGTGAGGAGGCCTAATAATAACTATTTGCTTCTCAGTTGTACCTCTCATAACGCCTTTGACAAATGACACGTACAATTTTTGGGGTGTCTCGAAGAATGTAGATTGCATATTTGGAGTGCCCTGGATGAAAAAGGTTGAAAACCACTGGCCTAGAGCAATGGTTCTGAATCAGGGTGCCGTGGCACATCCACTTAGGGTGCCCTATTTTTTCTATAAAGACTTTGACAAAAAAAATGTGAATATTGAATTTTAAATGTATAATTATTGAAATTGTTATGCACAATATTTTTGTTTTTGTTATTCTGATTGTGAAACGTAAACTAACTGTATGTTTATGTATTTGTACCATTCATTACCATTTAACAAATGATTTATAAAACATTTGGTGTGCCCTGAAAATTCCATACTGTGTGTACGAAGTGCCTTATGCAAAAAAAAACAAAAAAAAACCAAAGAAACAAACTGGCCTAGAGCAACTAATTGTTGGAGGAGCCTTAAAGGGATAGTAATACTTCGTTTTAACTTTATTTTATTTTGTGGGTATTAAAGGGATAGTAATACTTAAAATGTAAAAAAAATATGTTGTAGGGTTTATTCCCCTGAGTAAAACAAGAGTACTCCCACTGCTGAGAGGTGTTTTATTCAAAAGTTATTACTTTTCAAAGTTGAATTTTTTAGGTGCAATATCACAGTGGCCTGAAATTGTACAGTGGCGCTGTTGCTACACGATCCTATGGACAACTCTGATCAGTTGACCATAAATCTCCATAGGATGGTGTAGCAACAGCGCCACTGTACAATTTCAGGCCACTGTGATATTGCACCTAAAAAATTCAACTTTGAAAATTAATAACTTTTGAATGAAAGACCTCTCAGCAGTGGGAGTACTCTTGTTTTACTCAGGGGGATAAACCCTACAACATATTTTCTTTTACATTTTAAGTATTACTATCCCTTTAAAAAAACATGAAGAATGATATGTCTTATCTCTCAAACCTTTATGGTTTAAGAGATATTCACAAGCAAAGTTTCCCCTCCTGGCACTTTTACCTAGTGTAAGCCATCTCTTCTCAGATGTGGAATGCAGTCCATAGATCAGACAGATAACAGCAGGGGACAATCTTCTTCCTATGAGAACAATGAAATCCCTGCCCCCCTTGACAAGCTTTTCAGGTTTTTCCCTTATCTTAATTGAAGATTGTCCCTCTCTGCAATCTACCTGGGCACCTCCCTTCTGCTCTGGCTGAGCAGTGTTACATCAGTAAAAGGGGTGGGAGGGGGATACTTTGTCATTGAATTACTCTTGAACTACAACTTGACTTGAACTACAAAACTGAAATAACACTCTCCAAAGTTCAAATACTATGGTGATTAATTAGAGCTGCTTTTATTATGAAACATTACTATCCCTTTAAATCAATTGTTTTGGCCACTCCCACTGTGTTGAGCTGAGGGTGTGGCCATTGCAAACCTAGTGCCCCAGCCCCAGGTAAACACATCTGGCTAGTTTAATTACAAGTTTATATGATCCGATAATGTCCAGTTTATATACTATTTGTCCAATGGCCCTTTACTATCCAGCTTAGTTAACCTCTTGAATGACAGAGAGGTCTCTACGTTTCATTCTTCAGTGCAATGCATTATACACTGCTCTAGCGTCAAAGGGAGCATTTTAATTCTGGAGCAAACCAAATGGACCATTGGGGACAAATAAACATTTCCCAAAATCCCATCAATTTAAATGGAGTTTTTAACCCACTGAATGCTAGATCAGTGCATTGCTTCAAAAAATACTGGAGACCCCATTCAATTAGTTAAAAGGCCCATTTAAATAATTGACAGTTTTCAGTTCTTCCCTATGGTACAGTTAGTTTGTCCCTAAATTTCACCTCTTTAGCTTATTGAATTAGAACTTACTGCAACATTCAACTTGACAGATGTGCCAGATTGTTGGAGAACCTCTACAGGTGCAATGCACACAGACTACAGCAGGAGAGGGTAAAAGGTGGCTCTCCATCTGTTGTTGAACTACAACAACCACACAAAACCAATGGCTAAAGTGACTAGACATGCCCTTTACATAGTAACATAGTAAATTAGGTTAAATAAAGACACAAGACCATCAAGTTCAACCTTTGCCTCATACCCTAGTGACCAGAGGTGTAACTAGAACCCTCCGGGCCCTGGTGCAAAAAGTGCCATTGGGCCCCCCCAGATAAGGTGACCACATATCCCTTTAAATCAGGGACACTTATAAAATACACACATTGTAGGGATGCTTTGATTCCTGTGCTGTCCTGCAATGTGTGTATTTTATAAGTGTCCCTGATTTAAAGGGATATGTGGTCACCATACCCCCAGACCACATTGTCCCCCGGGCCCCCCACAATGCCCCCCCCCAGTCTCCACAATGCCCCCATCTCTTACCTCCCAATCCCTGGTGGTAGGAGAGATGGGTTGGCACATTGAGCTCCCCCATGTGGTCCTCTTCTGTAATGCAGAGCACTAGGAGTTGATGTCATCTCACAACGCTCTGCATTACTAGAGAGCCGGAGAGAAATTGCTGGTGCCAGACGGAGGGGTCGCCACTGCTCCTGACATGAGAATTGTATAGCTATCCTGCTACCAAATAAGTTAGTCATTTATCAGACCTTCCTGATTTGCCTACTAATATTCAGTCTAACCCTGTGTGCTTCCTTTTGCAAGAAATTGTAATGTATTCATTGTGTCTGCTATAAACACCTCCTTGGGCAAGGAATTCCACAATTTAACAGACCTTACTGTAAAATACCCCTTCTCTGCTGAAGTCTAAACCTCCTTTCCTCTAATCTCAAGGGGTGTCCTCTAAGGATGCAGGACCATTATAGAAAACAGGTTACAGAGACTGTGCATGTGTGTGTGCATGTGCGTGTTTCTGTGCATGTGTGCGTGAAAGGGATAGTAACACTTAATATGCAAATAAATATATACTGCAGGATTTATCTTCCCAAGTAAAACAAAGGCACTCCTAATGCTGAGTGGCATTTTATTCAAAAGTTATTGCAGCTTAAATTTGAATTTTTTTAGGTGCAGTATCTCAATGACCTGAAATTGTACAGTGGAGCTGTTGCTACATCATCCTATCGACAGCTCTGGTCAGTTGACCATATGTAGAAAAAGTGCTACTGTAACATTTCAGTCCATTGAGACATTTCACCAAAAACTCAATGTTTGTGCTGAAATAACTTTTGAATAAAACACCTCTGAGCACTGGGAGTAACCATGCAATATATATTTCTTGCATATTAAGTGTTACTATCTCTTTAAGGCCTGAATCTCAAGATGAACTCTGCACAATCTGTGTTGCTTGTTCCATCTTATATTTTATCTCCCCTCTGCTCTTGTCTTGGTACACAACCAGGGGAAGAAAGATGCAGTTGGCATCAGCTTCCTCCTGTTATCTCCCCTCGCCCTCTCCTTTTCTTTTTGTCTGATGGTTAACTGCCACAGCTGCCAAGACTGACACTGCCAATCAGCTTCTACTCAGCAAGGTCACTCTGCCGACTTGACTTGTGATTGGCTGCTGTGCCCCGGCCTGTTATTACTGTCTGTTTTGATCGGAGGCAGGAGGTGGTCCCCAGTCAAACAGAGAAAAGGTCTTGAAGAAGGTAATTAAATCCTGTCAGAGGCAATTATTGGTTCCAGGGCCATGGCTCTGCCACTGAATGCAGATGATCTGAAGCTTTATTCTTGGAGAAATTCTAGAGGGCTTCTGGCTCCGATCCCCAAGCCTCAGAGGGAAGCAGCAGGCTTTCTGCAAACAATAGTGTTCACTATGCTGAATCGCGCTGCTGTGTTTTTTCTAAATCAATTATTTTTAGCATCCGTTTCACAGTATTTTCTCTTTTTTTTCTTTTTTATTTTTCTGTATTCATGCAACTTCCTTTATCAGGATGAAAACCCATACATCTCCATTTTTACTGTAATAAGCTCCTTCATATTGATTCAAAATCAACCACTTGAGTACTAGTGAAGTCTCAAAGGCATCGCAAAGCAATACCATGGAGACTTCTATAGCCTCTGACATCCAAAGGGGTAAAACGTATTGTTATTTATAAAGGTCTCTGACATATCCACAATAATAAAAACAAAAAAAGTCTAATTAGTGAGTGGGCGTAAAGGAGGATGAAGGTTGCAATTTGTATGAAAATCATTACCTTTTGTGCAGTTTAATGGAATAAAAACTCAAGTTATACTTAAAGGTACATTCACACCTACCCTTGGATGTCATGTGTAGTAGAGACTGAAACAGAAGACAGCGCACCAGTGATCTAAGAGTAGTATGTTACTCAATGAATGCACACATAGATTTAGCATATGACAGAGGAAAAAAGATAATCTTATGCAGAAATAAAAATAAGGATCTGTTGTATATTAATCAAAAGGGAATTAATCCCTATATGTGCATCGACAATGTCAAAACATCTATAAGAGATATTCATAGAGGATAGTGATATGATCTGTGTACAGAAATAGACAGTCCTCTAATAAAGAGGTATGGGATATCTGTATAAAAGAAAACTAGATAATATACTGTTGGTTAAGTCCATATAAAAGGAATAGAGGTGAGTATAGTTGCAAAGAGACACAATCACGTCCAAACAATGAAGATAGATTATAATAATCTATACAAAATATGTATGTAGTCTGCTCACCGGATTCCCCGTGAGAATAGGCACATCAGTCAGCCAAAGATTGATATATGTGGCTCCGCTGAGGGACCGATACAGTCGTTCCTTTGTGGTGTTTGTAGATCAGATCGGAGTCCCGTGCTATGCAGTTAGTCTCTGTTGATCATACACCAAGGATCACTTTTCCGGGTAGTCCCGTGCTATGTAGTTGGACTCTGCTGATCACGTACAAATGGCCACTTCTCTCGGTAATCCCGTGCTAAGCGGTTAGTTTCTTGTTGATCACGTACAGATGGCCACTTCTCCCGGTGGTTCTTCCTTTTGAAAAAAACTGTAAACGCTAATAGTAATTTTAAAAAATATATACTTTATTCTGAAATATAATCAACGCGTTTCAGGGCTCTCAGCCCCTTCCTCAGGAAAGTCAGAATAAGCAAAAACGTTTTTATCATTGTTGCTTATTCTGACTTTCCTGAGGAAGGGGCTGAGAGCCCTGAAACGCGTTGATTATATTTCAGAATAAAGTATATATTTTTTAAAATTACTATTAGCGTTTAGTAATAGTACGTGATCAACAAGAAACTAACCGCTTAGCACGGGATTACCGAGAGAAGTGGCCATTTGTACGTGATCAGCAGAGTCCAACTACATAGCACGGGACTACCCGGAAAAGTGATCCTTGGTGTATGATCAACAGAGACTAACTGCATAGCACGGGACTACGATCTGATCTACAAACACCACAAAGGAACGGCTGTATCGGTCCCTCAGCGGAGCCACATATATCAATCTTTGGCTGACTGATGTGCCTATTCTCACGGGGAATCCGGTGAGCAGACTACATACATATTTTGTATAGATTATTATAATCTATCTTCATTGTTTGGACGTGATTGTGTCTCTTTGCAACTATACTCACCTCTATTCCTTTTATATGGACTTAACCAACAGTATATTATCTAGTTTTCTTTTATACAGATATCCCATACCTCTTTATTAGAGGACTGTCTATTTCTGTACACAGATCATATCACTATCCTCTATGAATATCTCTTATAGATGTTTTGACATTGTCGATGCACATATAGGGATTAATTCCCTTTTGATTAATATACAACAGATCCTTATTTTTATTTCTGCATAAGATTATCTTTTTTCCTCTGTCATATGCTAAATCTATGTGTGCATTCATTGAGTAACATACTACTCTTAGATCACTGGTGCGCTGTCTTCTGTTTCTGTTTTTCCTATATATGTACCCGCTCGAGTGGACTCCGGGCTTAGGACAAGCTGCACAGTGAATCTGAGTGTTACGCTCTATACATGAAACGCTCTGGACCTATCATCGTTGTTTCATCCATCTCATCTTTCAATACCTCATCTTATCATCAATATTAACTTTCTCTCATCCCCCTATCAATCATCCCTCTTTCATCCAAGGACATACTTATACCACTAATACAGGACTGTGTGTATGGTACATTTCATTATCACATTCATGTTAATTTGTTCAACTGTATATATTCTCTATTTATGTTTATCATTCATATTTACCTTTTTGCATTCTCTACCAGTTACTTTTCTTTTATTTTAAGACATATCCATACCACTATTACAGGACTGTGTGTATAGTACATTCCATTACTGTATGTCTGCTAGTCTATTATATTGCATCATTTTTTATTCATGTCTACATGAGTTTTCATATATATTTTTTGGCTGCCTTACATGCATATCTGTATATTAGTATCATTCTCTCACACATAGACATATTCACCTTTATCTTTCTTTCCAATATTTTCCATATTACTCTAGTATCCTCTATATTTGACATATAGGTGAGCGCTCAACTTATTTTATTTATGTAGTAGAGACTGCCTGCACTGCAGTCATGTGCAATAGAGACTGCCCACGCTGCAGTCACATGCAGTAGAGACTGCCGCTCTGCAGTCATGCATAGTAGTGACTGCCCGCGCTGCAGTCATGCGTAGTAGAGATGCCCGATCTGCAGTCATGCATAGTAGAGACTGTCCGCGCTGCAGTCATGCTTAGTAGAGACTGCCCGTGCTGCAGTCATGCGCAATAGAGACTACCCACGCTGCAGTCACGCGCAGTAGAGACTGCCCGCTCTGCAGTCATGCTCAGTACAGACTGCCCAAAAGCACCAAGGCTGACATGGATCAGGCCCCTCCGAATTTGGACCAGAGTCCTCTCTGCGCACCTTCCTGGGAATTCGAAGCGCCCTGCTCCGTATCATCCACGGCGCGTTTGGGCAGTCTGTTGGTCCAAGGAAGGTGAGCATATCGGACTCCATTCCGAATTTGGAGAGGCCCGCTCCGTATCAGCCGCGGTGCGTTCGCAGCTTCCTGTGATTTGGTTTGCCTTTCAAGACCATCATTTTCACTTCCCCACTACCCTTCCTTTTGGGATCTCTCCTCAGCTGGCTTAAACAAAGGTCTTGGCAGCTATGGCAGGTCACATTCACTCTTTAGGGATTTCTCTTACTCCCTATCTGGATGACCTTTTGTTAAAGACTCCTTCAGAGGAGGTGCTGCAGCTCCAGACCTGTGTGTCCATTCTAGAACAACATTGTTTTGTTCTTAATTTCCAGAAATCCTCTCTGGTTCCATCCCAGGTCCTTCTCTTCCTTCGCATGAAAGTCATCACTGTTCAGGGATGCATCTTTCAGCAGGACAACAAGGTTCAATCTCGGAAGGTGGCTCTGACCTTACTTTGCCTGTTTGCAACAGTGCTGGAGTACATGAAGGGGCTGGGGTATCTTGTCATTGACTTGGAGGCAAAGGAATCACTGCATTGGCCATTATGTGTAGATTGTTATGATAGCTGATTTGTGTGCGCATATGTGTGTTTGTTTCTGTATATGTGTGCATATAACACTGCTTGACACTGTGGTAAATGACACTGCTCCCTTCTGTGAAGTGTGTATGTAAGACTGTACCTCATTACATTATGTGCAGGAAGTCATCTTGCTTTGCTGCATTTGTTTTGTTGCACCGTGTGTTACTGTTTATTTTTTGTGGTAGTGTGAGTCATTATGAAGTATGCATATCATTCCCACATGTGAATCATTTAAAATTAGTTTTGTGGAACTTTTTGATTGAGTCCTCTCCATGCCTTGTCTCTTGAAGGCTGTGTGGCTGTGGTGTCCATACAGTAGGCGCTCTACAAATATGTAATAAAGGTTGTGATTGGGTCGGCCTCCTTCCCATTCCCTACAGGTGGGGAGTGCAGGCAGTAGGTATTCACTCCATTTGTGGGCAGCTTGTGCACTCGGCTGTGCTTCAAGAAGATGATGAGCAGTTGTCACAATTGCAGGCAACAGCTCCTGGACACTGTCATGTTCCCTTGTTGGCTGCTGCGGACATCAGAGAGGGCAAGTACTGCATGTTAAAGAGGGCAGTCCTGCAGGGTGGCTGGAGGCAGAAGTGATGGTGGATCTGCATCAGCTCAATTGCAGTGGTGCTGGCACTTCATGTGTATGATTAGGTGCATGGGATGGTGCTAATACTCTGTATTCTATTAATATATTGAATTATGTACATAGTCTGACTACATGGATGCATTCCCTGCACAACCACCGTGGGAATACTCTGCAAGGAAGGCTTGGTCAAAGGGATAACTGGGAACAGTGTTGCACTTTCTGACGCATCTCACGTCCCCTTCCTGCTATGCTACGGCCCTGTTTACCAACTCATTGTCAGGAGCCATTACCAGCTCACTCTACTCTCCCCAGCCTACACCTATTCCACCATGAAGTTTCCATTCTGTGTCACTGCCAGTCTCTCACTACTGCATGATCTCTTCTCTCACCCCTGCCTGTGAAACAGAGGGGGTGATGCTAAAAAATTGTATTTTGAGTGTGTGTGTACATGGCTGAAAGTGAGTCGAACAAGTTTTTTTTTCCCCAGCGGGTAGTTGAGAACAGGCCTTAGGCCCCTCTGGCCACTTCTATCAAACATTTGCCCCATGTGTGTTGGGGAGAAGCAATATGGCAGAGATTAGACTATCTACTTTTGTACTGCTGTCCTGGGGGGGGCTGGCATAGATGGAGAATTTTGGTCATGTGCCAGCCTTCTCCTTATTAATATACATAATGTAATACCTTAAGTGGTAGAGGGATTTACCATGCATGTCTTGTGTTTGACTGTTGCAGGTTAAGGGCATTATCTATGCAAATAAGGCTGGTGGTGGGGTCATGTGAGCAGTAGAGGTGTGGTCATGAATAAGTGGTTAAGGGAGCTTGGACTGTTTTTCCAAGGGCAGTAATGGGCAACATGAGGCCCCTCAGCTGTTGCTGGACTATAACTTCCATTGTACAATGGCTGATTGGGGCTGATGGGACTTCTAGTCTGGCAGCAGCCAGAGGACCTTCCATTGCCCTCCCCTGGCCTTCACATACCTTTGATTTTAATCCAATCCTAGTCCTAAGTCCAGAATTTTTTTGTAGTGCAACTTTCCCCATACTGTCCAACTAACCCACCTTTCAATAGATTTCTAAAGGCACCCTATCACCAGGGCCGGATTTATAATTAGGCAGAGTAGGCATCTGCCTACAGGCACACCCAAAAGAGGGGCACCTGTCACTGGTATCATGTTGTGTGTTTTTTTTTTAATTTGCCCGGCGCCGTGAAGACAGGTCTGTGCCTTCTTCGGCACAGACCTGTAGCTGCTGAGCTCCTTCGTCAGCTCTTTAGTAATACAGAAGGTTGGGAGATGACATCCTCTCCCAGCGCTCTGCATTACTGAAGAGAAGACCATGAGGGAGCTCCAGCAGCTACAGCACTGTGCAGAAGAAGGAGGCACATACCTCTCCTGCCGCTGGACCACCAGAGAAGAGGAAGGAAATGGACACTGGGGCAATGTGAGGTAATATGGAGATGATGGGGGCAATGTGAGGGTAATATGGAGCTGATGGGGGCAATGTGGAGATGATGGGGCAATATGGAGCTGATGGGGGCAATGTGAGGGCAATATGGAGCTCATGGGAGCAATTTGGAGCTTATGGGGGCAATATGGAGCTGATGGGGGCAATGTGAGGGCAATATGGTATATGGAGATGATGGGGGCAATTTGGAGCTGATGGGGGGCAATGTTAGGGTAATATGGTATATGGAGATGATGGGGGCAATGTGGAGCTGATGGGGGCAATGTGAGGGCAATATGGAGATGATGGGGGCAACGTGGAGATTAGGAGCATTGTGGAGGTGTCCAGTGGAGATGTCCCACAGGGGGGCGCTTCAGATTTCTGTGCCTACAGGCTCCTGAGATGTAAATCTGGCCCTGCCAATCACATAGACATCTCTAGTAGCTCTGGGGTTAATTATCTGGAAAAGAGAAAAGCTTTATAGGATGAGTATAATCTGCAAGTATCAGTTCATAAATGGTAAGCCTATTACTTTTCACATTGAGGCTGCTGTAGGGACTGGAATTTTTAGAGACTAAGTTGAATATGTTATATTCAGATTTACTGAACTACAGGGAACTCTTGCCCTTGCCTGTGATTATAAAGCTGTTTATATTTTCCACAGTAAGGAGAATACAGTTGAACTACATATTGACTTTGTAATAAAAAAAATATTTATGCAAGACTGCTATGTAGGAAATGGTCCAGGGAATGGAAGAGATATAAATAGATAGACAGACAGATAGATATGCTTGGTATTGCTATATGTAATGATGGATCTGCTGTTTACTAATATAGGCCTTGATTCCATTCCAGCAGTAAAAAATCTAGAGAGCAGCTATTTGCCAGGTCAATCGATTTTTTTCTGATTGACAAGTATATTATCTTATATACACACAGTTACACTTTAGACTCCCATCTTGGGGAGCAGTGAAAGGGAGCAGTTCTGGACCCCTTCTTCTCAGTGTCATGATTAACCCTTTGAGTTCCATGAATGTGCAGAATAATCCATCAAAAATTGCCCCCCCAAGCTACTGGCATATTCCATACATACTTGGGGGGATTCTTGTCCTTGCTCCCTACCCAGGGCTGGTGCCACCTATAGGCGAGGTAGGAGCCGGCCTAGGGTGCACATCTACTGGGGCGCAGGGCACAGCCGCACGCACCTTGGACTCTGCTGTATGGTGAAGACACTGAAGAGAGTTTCTTCCCCACACAGCAGCCAACGAGGTGCAGCAGCGAGCGGCTCTGCTCCCCCAGTAGATGTGCACCTGAGAGAGGCGCCGCCAAAATGAGGTAAAAGAAAGAAGAAGCAACAGCAATGGAGGAAGGATACAATGATATCTACAGGATCTATGCGGAGAGAGATAGGGTTGTGAGTCACTGATATAGGGTGAAAATATAAAAGAAATGGAGTTTCTTTTAAAGAAAGAGAAGGCAGTAAGAAAGAGAACGGAGAGGAAAAAATAGCTTAACCCTTTGGTTGCCAGAAGGGTGGGCAATGTACTCTGCTGACAAGAAACGATAGAGAGAGTGGGTGTGTAATCAGGAGGGGAGAGAGGAGTGAAATGAGGGACCTGGAAGAGAAATTTGTGAAAGTAAAACTACAGAAGGCAAGGAGAGAGAAAAAGGTAGTAAAAGGCAAGAGGAGCCAAGGGGAGCAAGAAGCACAGAGCACAGAGCCAAGGGATGCAAGGAGCACAGAGCCAACGGGTGTAAGGAGCATAGAGCCAAGGGGTGCAAGGAGCACAGAGCCAAGGGGTGCAAGGAGCACAGAGCCAAGGGGTGAAAAGAGCACAGAGCCAAGGGGTGAAAAGAGCACAGAGCCAAGCAGGGACATGCACAGACATTTTGGGGGGCGGGGCTCAAATGAAAAAAAGGGCACTTCTCATAATTATTATTATATTCTTTTTTTTGTTAAAAGGGCACAAGGGCACTTCGGACAAAAAGGGCAGGTGCTCAAGCCCCCCTTGGTGTCTATGTGTGCACGTGCCTGGAGCCAAGGGATGCAAGGAGCACAGAGCCAAGGGGTGTAAGGAGCACAGAGCCAAGGGGTGTAAGGTGTACAGAGCCAAGGGGTGCAAGGAGCACAGAGCCAAGGGGTGCAAGGAGCACAGAGCCAAGGGGTGCAAGGAGCACAGAGCCAAGGGGTGCAAGGAGCACAGAGGGGTGTAAGGAGCACAGAGCCAAGGGGTGTAAGGTGTACAGAGCCAAGGGGTGCAAGGAGCACAGAGCCAAGGGGTGTAAGGTGTACAGAGCCAAGGGGTGCAAGGAGCACAGAGCCAAGGGGTGCAAGGAGCACAGAGCCAGGGTGCAAGGAGCACAGAGCCAAGGGGTGTAAGGTGTACAGAGCCAAGGGGTGCAAGGAGCACAGAGCCAAGGGGTGCAAGGAGCACAGAGCCAAGGGGTGTAAGGTGTACAGAGCCAAGGGGTGCAAGGAGCACAGAGCCAAGGGGTGCAAGGAGCACAGAGCCAAAGGGATGCAAGGAGCACAGAGCCAAGGGGTGCAAGGAGCACAGAACCAGGGTGCAAGGAGCACAGAGCCAAGGGGTGCAAAGAGCACAGAGCCAAGGGGTGTAAGGAGCACAGAGCCAAGGGGTGTAAGGTGTACAGAGCCAAGCGGTGCAAGGAGCACAGAGCCAAGGGGTGCAAGGAGCACAGAGCCAAGGGGTGTTAGGTGTACAGAGCCAAGGGGTGCAAGGAGCACAGAGCCAAGGGGTGCAAGGAGCACAGAGCCAAGGGGTGTAAGGAGCACAGAGACAAGGGGTGTAAGGTGTACAGAGCCAAGGGGTGCAAGGAGCACAGAGCCAAGGGGTGTAAGGTGTACAGAGCCAAGGGGTGCAAGGAGCACAGAGCCAAGGGGTGCAAGGAGCACAGAGCCAAGGGGTGTAAGGTGTACAGAGCCAAGGGGTGCAAGAAGCACAGAGCCAAGGGGTGCAAGGAGCACAGAGCCAGGGTGCAAGGAGCACAGAGCCAAGGGGTGTAAGGTGTACAGAGCCAAGGGGTGCAAGGAGCACAGAGCCAAGGGGTGCAAGGAGCACAGAGCCAAGGGGTGTAAGGTGTACAGAGCCAAGGGGTGCAAGGAGCACAGAGCCAAGGGGTGCAAGGAGCACAGAGCCAAAGGGATGCAAGGAGCACAGAGCCAAGGGGTGCAAGGAGCACAGAACCAGGGTGCAAGGAGCACAGAGCCAAGGGGTGCAAAAAGCACAGAGCCAAGGGGTGTAAGGAGCACAGAGCCAAGGGGTGCAAGGAGCACAGAGCCAGGGTGCAAGGAGCACAGAGCCAAGGGGTGCAAGGAGCACAGAGCCAAGGGGTGCAAAGAGCACAGAGCCAAGGGGTGCAAGGAGCACAGAGCCAAGGGGTGAAAAGAGCACAGAGCCAAGGGATGCAAGGAGAATAGAGCCAAGGGATGCAAGGAGAATAGAGCCAAGGGATGCAAGGAGCACAGAGCCAAGGGGTGTAAGGTGTACAGAGCCAAGGGGTGCAAGGAGCACAGAGCCAAGGGGTGTAAGGAGCACAGAGCCAAGGGGTGCAAGGAGCACAGAGCCAAGGGGTGCAAGGAGCACAGAGCCAAAGGGATGCAAGAAGCACAGAGCCAAGGGGTGCAAGGAGCACAGAGCCAAGGGGTGCAAGGAGCACAGAGCCAGGGTGCAAGGAGCACAGAGCCAAGGGGTGCAAGGAGCACAGAGCCAAGGGGTGTAAGGAGCACAGAGCCAGGGTGCAAGGAGCACAGAGCCAGGGTGCAAGGAGCACAGAGCCAAGGGGTGCAAGGAGCACAGAGCCAAGGGGTGAAAAGAGCACAGAGCCAAGGGATGCAAGGAGAATAGAGCCAAGGGGTGTAAGGTGTACAGAGCCAAGGGGTGTAAGGTGTACAGAGACAAGGGGTACAAGGAGCACAGAGCCAAGGGGTGTAAGGTGTACAGAGACAAGGGGTACAAGGAGCACAGAGCCAAGGGGTGTAAGGTGTACAGAGACAAGGGGTACAAGGAGCACAGAGCCAAGGGGTGTAAGGTGTACAGAGCCAAGGGGTGCAAGGAGCACAGAGCCAAGGGGTG
Source organism: Rhinophrynus dorsalis (assembly GCA_037306005.1). NCBI lineage: Eukaryota > Metazoa > Chordata > Amphibia > Anura > Rhinophrynidae > Rhinophrynus > Rhinophrynus dorsalis. The sequence continues at coordinate 455,743,695 of CM074722.1, forward strand.
CAAGGAGCACAGAGCCAAGGGGTGCAAGAAGCACAGAGCCAAGGGGTGTAAGGAGCACAGAGCCAAGGGGTGCAAGGAGCACAGAGCCAGGGGTGCAAGGAGCACAGAGCCAGGGTGCAAGGAGCACAGAGCCAAGGGGTGTAAGGTGTACAGAGCCAAGGGGTGCAAGGAGCACAGAGCCAAGGGGTGCAAGGAGCACAGAGCCAAGGGGTGTAAGGTGTACAGAGCCAAGGGGTGCAAGGAGCACAGAGCCAAGGGGTGCAAGGAGCACAGAGCCAAAGGGATGCAAGGAGCACAGAGCCAAGGGGTGCAAGGAGCACAGAACCAGGGTGCAAGGAGCACAGAGCCAAGGGGTGCAAAGAGCACAGAGCCAAGGGGTGTAAGGAGCACAGAGCCAAGGGGTGTAAGGTGTACAGAGCCAAGCGGTGCAAGGAGCACAGAGCCAAGGGGTGCAAGGAGCACAGAGCCAAGGGGTGTTAGGTGTACAGAGCCAAGGGGTGCAAGGAGCACAGAGCCAAGGGGTGCAAGGAGCACAGAGCCAAGGGGTGTAAGGAGCACAGAGACAAGGGGTGTAAGGTGTACAGAGCCAAGGGGTGCAAGGAGCACAGAGCCAAGGGGTGTAAGGTGTACAGAGCCAAGGGGTGCAAGGAGCACAGAGCCAAGGGGTGCAAGGAGCACAGAGCCAAGGGGTGTAAGGTGTACAGAGCCAAGGGGTGCAAGAAGCACAGAGCCAAGGGGTGCAAGGAGCACAGAGCCAGGGTGCAAGGAGCACAGAGCCAAGGGGTGTAAGGTGTACAGAGCCAAGGGGTGCAAGGAGCACAGAGCCAAGGGGTGCAAGGAGCACAGAGCCAAGGGGTGTAAGGTGTACAGAGCCAAGGGGTGCAAGGAGCACAGAGCCAAGGGGTGCAAGGAGCACAGAGCCAAAGGGATGCAAGGAGCACAGAGCCAAGGGGTGCAAGGAGCACAGAACCAGGGTGCAAGGAGCACAGAGCCAAGGGGTGCAAAAAGCACAGAGCCAAGGGGTGTAAGGAGCACAGAGCCAAGGGGTGCAAGGAGCACAGAGCCAGGGTGCAAGGAGCACAGAGCCAAGGGGTGCAAGGAGCACAGAGCCAAGGGGTGCAAAGAGCACAGAGCCAAGGGGTGCAAGGAGCACAGAGCCAAGGGGTGAAAAGAGCACAGAGCCAAGGGATGCAAGGAGAATAGAGCCAAGGGATGCAAGGAGAATAGAGCCAAGGGATGCAAGGAGCACAGAGCCAAGGGGTGTAAGGTGTACAGAGCCAAGGGGTGCAAGGAGCACAGAGCCAAGGGGTGTAAGGAGCACAGAGCCAAGGGGTGCAAGGAGCACAGAGCCAAGGGGTGCAAGGAGCACAGAGCCAAAGGGATGCAAGAAGCACAGAGCCAAGGGGTGCAAGGAGCACAGAGCCAAGGGGTGCAAGGAGCACAGAGCCAGGGTGCAAGGAGCACAGAGCCAAGGGGTGCAAGGAGCACAGAGCCAAGGGGTGTAAGGAGCACAGAGCCAGGGTGCAAGGAGCACAGAGCCAGGGTGCAAGGAGCACAGAGCCAAGGGGTGCAAGGAGCACAGAGCCAAGGGGTGAAAAGAGCACAGAGCCAAGGGATGCAAGGAGAATAGAGCCAAGGGGTGTAAGGTGTACAGAGCCAAGGGGTGTAAGGTGTACAGAGACAAGGGGTACAAGGAGCACAGAGCCAAGGGGTGTAAGGTGTACAGAGACAAGGGGTACAAGGAGCACAGAGCCAAGGGGTGTAAGGTGTACAGAGACAAGGGGTACAAGGAGCACAGAGCCAAGGGGTGTAAGGTGTACAGAGCCAAGGGGTGCAAGGAGCACAGAGCCAAGGGGTGCAAGGAGCACAGAGCCAAGGGGTGCAAGAAGCACAGAGCCAAGGGGTGTAAGGAGCACAGAGCCAAGGGGTGCAAGGAGCACAGAGCCAGGGTGCAAGGAGCACAGAGCCAAGGGGTGCAAAGAGCACAGAGCCAAGGGGTGCAAGGAGCACAGAGCCAAGGGGTGAAAAGAGCACAGAGCCAAGGGATGCAAGGAGAATAGAGCCAAGGGGTGTAAGGTGTACAGAGACAAGGGGTACAAGGAGCACAGGGCCAAGGGGTGTAAGGTGTGCAGAGCCAAGGGGTGCAAGGAGCACAGAGCCAAGGGGTGTAAGTTGTACAGAGCCAATGGTGAATAAAGAGGCTGCTGCTGTGTTTAGAAACTGAGGAGAGAAAGAGGTGCAGGCAAGGGGGTGGCAAAATGAGGTTTTGCATAGGGTGGCAAAAATCCTTGCACCAGCGCTGTCCCTACCCAGACACCTCATCACACCCTATTGGTGTTCATCAGGATCCTCATGTTGCCCCCACTCCACAGCACATCCATGACAGTAACTCAATGGTAAAAAATTGATCAGACCACATGGAACTGGAAAAAGAGACGATAGAGACAACCAACTGATCGAATTTGAAGAAGAACAAAATTTGTAAATGATGAATTCTTTTTACGAGGAAAAAGGCACAGAGAAAATGGACAAGTTCTAATAGTAATACAAGTCAAATCATCTTCATACTTGCAAATACTAAAACAATATTCACTGACTGCTCAGTCTTAAAGGGATAGTAATACTTCGTTTTAACTTTATTTTATTTTGTAGGCATTAAAAAAACATGAAAAATGATATAAGTCTTATCTCTCAAACCTTTTTGGTTTAAGAGATATTCACAAGCAAAGTTTCCCACTCCTGCCCCTTTTATATAGTGTAAGCTATCTCTTTTCAGATGTGGAATGCAGTCTATAGACCAGGCAGATAACAGAAGGGTACAATCTTCTTCCTATGAGAACAATGATATCCCTGCCCCCCTTGACAAGATTTTCAGGTTTTTCCCTTATCTTAATTGAAGATTGTCCCTCTCTGCAGTCTACCTGGGCACCTCCCTTCTGCTCTAGCTGAACAGTGTGACATCAGTAAAAGGGGCGGGAGGGGGACACTTTGCTTGTGAATATCTCTTAAACCATAAAGGTTTGAGAGATAAGACTTATATCATTCTTCATGTTTTTTTAATGCCTACAAAATAAAATAAAGTTAAAACAAAGTATTACTATCCCTTTAAATCGTTTTAATGTTGTAAGTGACCATCGCCAAGTAAAAGCAAAAATTGACTGCAAGAAAGAAAGAAAGAAAATGATCAAGTCAACAAATGTGAAGATCGACACTAGCCAGCTACTGAAAAATCATACGAATTTTAAGTTAGCGCTTTATAATCGCTTCAATGTGTTACAAGACTTTCCAAACACTGACATTTCAACCCACAATTAAAAAGTTATTAAGACTATCATAGACACTGCTTGTGCCCTTGCACCTACTGTGAAAAAAGAAAAACCAACCTGAATATCATATGAAACACTTGCCATGTTGAAAAAGCGATGAAAAATGAAGCAAAACAGTAATATAAGAAATAGGATCGAATATGTAGAAATGTGCAAGACCATAAGGAAGCGTATACAAGAAGAAAGTTCAATGTTGAGCTCATCAAAAGGACACTGGAAGAAAATCAAGAAAGCAAAATGAAAGATGGCCACACACAGAAGACAAATGTTTGCATTAAAACTGGAAGATTGTACAACAGCAAAGACTCAACAGCACATACTAAAATTAATGTAAGAGTTTTATTCAGATCTTTATAAGGATGAAGAAAACTGAACGCAGTGCCAGAGGCTGAAGCTCTGCCATAAATTATGGTAGAAGAAGTAGACGCTGCAATAAAATGATGAAAAATGGCAAAGAAGCTGTTTCTGATAAAGTCACTGCTGAAATAGTAGTGGTGAGATAGCTCCGTGGTAAAGTCCCTGTAGTGGTGAGATAGCTCAGTGGTAAAGTCCCTGTAGTGGTTAGATAGTAGTGGTGTGATAGCTCAGTGGTAAAGTCCCTGACTATGGAGCCTGTTCAAACCTCAAGGTTGCAGGTTTGAATCCCAGCAGTGTCAACTCAGCCCTTCATCCTGCTGAGGTCGATAAATGAGTACCATTGATTGGGTAATAATAACATCTATTATTTCAGCTGCCCATTTGGTTAATTCCGAGAGCGTGCACTGAAAACGCTTTGAGTTCCACTGGGAGAAAGGTGCAATATAAATACTAGTTATTATTATTACTATTATAAATATTGAAAGCCAGAGGTCAACCCTTAATCAGAGCCCTAGCTAAACTGTCTCCAAAATACCTATAACTCGGCAAAGTGCCTGAAACATGGAAAAATGGAGAAGTTATCCTACTGCGCAAAAAAGGTGATAAGGTGGATCTAAAAATCTACCAACCAATACGCCAGTCGTCTGCAAAGTTTTCACAAAGGTACTATCAAGAAGAATGGACACAATATTTAACGCAGCACAACCTAGAGAATAAGCAGGCCTCAGGAGCATAGCCTTCAATGACTATGAAAAGGCCTTTGACTCAGTGAAAAAGCAAGCAATGATCAATGTCCTGATCAAATAAGGAATGGATAGAGCTTACATCAGTATCCTCCAATCAATATATGAAAATGCAACTGCATCAATACAGGTGAAAAATTATAAAAGTTCAGATCAACATCAAAAAAGGAGTATGACAAGGAGACACAATATTCCCAAAACTATCATCTGCTTGTTTAGAAGAAAAGAAAACATTTTCCACAAACTAAACTGGGACAATAAAGGAGTTAAAATCAATGGAGATTACTTACCTCACTTAAGTTTTGCCGACAATATTATACTCTTTGCCAGTAGTCCTGAATAACTGCCAGGATGCATTGAAGATCTACAACAGGAAAGCTAAATATTGGTCTGAAGATGAAATCAATATAAAGTCATGTTTGACAAGTTTACATACCAATGAAAATAGTGGAAGGTGAATGTGAGTGGAACAGTGTAAGTTGAATGTACGATGAATAGTGGAAGGTGAATGTGAGTCAAACAGTTGAAGATGAACGTGAGACGGTGCAGAGGAGAAGGGGAATATGAGGCAATGTGTCGGAGCAGAGTGTGAATGAATCAGAAGGTGAGGGAGGGTGTTGAGTGAGGAGGTAAAGTCAAATGTGTTTATGTGTTGAAGTGCAGTGTAAGTCGATCAGGCGAAGGTGAGGAGGTGTGTTGGAGGCTGAAGCCGTGTAGTTGGCAAAAGGGAGGAAGGTATGTAATGTAGTGGAGGGTGAAGTTCTTGCAGAGATTTTCACAGGAGTGGGCTGGAGGTCTGTACAAATGGAACATGAAGTATAGAGAAGTTTTGCATAACTCCTCCTTACCGCCATCCTTAGGTGTATGTGAAACAGCTGCGGAATTTATGCCACATGACCTCTTCTTCTTTTATTAGTATAGATATATTTTTTTTTCTTTCACTATTAGTATTATTGTCCCTTTAAGTAGGGATATTCTTAATCTTCACATGTTAGCTAGTCCCAAGGACTTGAGGTGGGAGATGCAATTCGATGAGGTCTTGGGATGGAGATGTTCTGTCGGATCTATGTAGAATGCACATTGCCAGTATGCACTAACGTGTGTTCACCATCATATCCCTTTCAATCCACCAATAGTCAATGGCGAGGTGAGCGGATGGCAGCTTATGTTTCGCCAAGCTGGGTGCCCCCGATCTGAGAACCACATTGTTAAAATACTAAGCAGTGCAAAATGCATCAATGCAACACTGACATAGTTAAAGATGATTGTTTATGAAGAACTGCGTTAGAATAACAGTAAAGGAGTATAAAACTGAGCAGGGACACTGAGATTGCTCTGGCCACACCAAAGATTCTGAATGTGGGTGTGGCCAGCACAGCTGAGGCAAACCTCAAAATCTGGAGCTCTAGACAGTTGCCTACTCTGCCTACTGGGAAATCCAACCCTGCCTTTATCTCAAGATAACAGGTCCACTTTAAACCAATAGAAATTGTTACTTGATTCCTATGGTACAGTCGGTTTGCCCCAGAATGTGTCTAATTCTTCTTAATACATCAGCCTCAACGCGTCCCTGACAGACCTCTGATCAAATGAGGTTTCTGCCTTTTTGAAATCTATATTCGTTGGTCAACTGCACTCATAAAATAAACAAGCCTCTGAGCTTGGCGGAAATAAGCAGTCTGATTCATTGGCATAGCTCCGATTCATAATTAGGGAACAAGATGCTCTAATGACCCAAAGCTATATTTAGTCACATACAGTAACGCATAGACCCATCCGTTAGCCACAGCTATGTTGCGTGTTGTGGACTCCTTGCAAAACAAGATGCTAACATTCAGATCTAAAGGAGATGAAGGAATAAAGTAATTGGTTGTTGTGGATAATGCGGTTTAGGCAGATGTCCTGAGAGCCTGGCAAATTGAGAGATGCCCTGGATTTGACCCACAACTCCCAGGCTGCACAAAGAAGTTATATAACATAATAGAATCTGCTCAAAAGCAACTTGTCAGAGTTTACACAGCAGCAGACACAGAAAACTATAGAATTTCACCTCTCTCATGACAGTGCTGGCTATTAAATTCTTTTCATCTTCACTTTTCATCAAAATATCGCATTTCAAGGGTATTATGGAAATGTGGGTCGTAGCAGTTTCCTTATTATTGTGCCATCAAAAAAATAACCCTCACAGCCCAAAAAAGATAGACACATTATAGGCTGGCTGTTCACTGCCGTCCATTGGGGCTGACATACTAAGAGGGACTGAAGTAATTCTGAGTTAAAGCATAAAAAATTCCAGTTGATTTAATTGTGCTTAACCCCTTGTATGCTACAGAGTTTCAAACATACTGATTTCATTTAATGGGAATTTTGTGTTTGTTTCCTACGGAGCAGTTGGTTTATTCCAGAAATAATCTAGTTCTTCATCAGTCTCAAGGTAAGTCTTTTTTGTTTAAACCTTTACTGATCAGCTCGGTGTGCACATACTGACCCCCAACCTTGTTCCACTACACTGGTAGCTTTAAAATCACACACACATATTGACCTCAAGCCTTGCCCCACACATACTGACCGTCAGCCTTGTCCCTCTACACTGGTAGCCATAAAACACCACACACACACTGACCCCAAGCCTTGCCCCACACATACTGACCCCCAGCCTTGTCTCACTACAATTGTAGCCATAAAACACCACACACACACTGACCCCAAGCCTTGCCCCACACATACTGACCCCCAACCTTGTCCCACTACACTGGTAGCTTTAAAATCACACACACACTGACCCCAGGCCTTGCCCCACACATACTGACCCCCAGTCTTGTCTCACTACACCGGTAGCCATAAAACAACACACACACTGACCCCAGGCCTTGCCCCACACATACTGACCCCCAGTCTTGTCTCACTACAATGGTAGCCATAAAACACCACACACACACTGACCCCAAGCCTTGCCCCACACATACTGACCCCCAGCCTTGTTCCTCTACACTGGTAGCCATAAAACACCACACACACACACACACACACACACACTGACCCCAAGCCTTGCCCCACACATACTGACCCCCAGCCTTGTCCCACTACACCGGTAGCCATAAAACAACACACACACTGACCCCAGGCCTTGCCCCACACATACTGACCCCCAGTCTTGTCTCACTACAATGGTAGCCATAAAACACCACACACACACTGACCCCAAGCCTTGCCCCACACATACTGACCCCCAGCCTTGTTCCTCTACACTGGTAGCCATAAAACACCACACACACACACACACACACACACACTGACCCCAAGCCTTGCCCCACACATACTGACCCCCAGCCTTGTCCCACTACACCGGTAGCCATAAAACAACACACACACTGACCCCAGGCCTTGCCCCACACATACTGACCCCCAGTCTTGTCTCACTACAATGGTAGCCATAAAACACCACACACACACTGACCCCAAGCCTTGCCCCACACATACTGACCCCCAGCCTTGTTCCACTACACCGGTAGCCATAAAACACCACACACACTGACCCCAAGCCTTGCCCCACACATACTGACCCCCAGCCTTGTTCCACTACACTGGTAGCCATAAAACACCACAAACACACACTGACCCCAAGCCTTGCCCCACACATATTGACCCCCATCCTTGCCCCACTACGCTGGTAGCCATATACCACACATACTCTGGCCCCAAGCCTTGCCCCACACATACTGACCCTCATCCTTGTCCCACTGCACTGGTAGCCACTGAACCCCACATACTGACCCCAGTATTGTCCCACTGCATTGACAGCCATAAAACCCCTCATACTGACCAACAACCCTGTCTCACTGCACTGGTAGCCAGAAAACTATGCATACTAAGCCCCCAGCCTTGTCCCACTTCACAGGTAGTCCCTAAACCACACATACTAACCCTCAGTCTTCTCCCATTTGACTGGTAGCCATAAAACCACACACGATGACCCACAACCTTTTCTCACTGCCCTGGTAGGAAAGAAGCACACATACTGACCTCCAGCCTTGTCCCATTGCACTGGTAGCCATAGAAACACATATATTAACCTACAGCGATATTCTACTCCACTGATAGTCATAGAACCACACATACTAAACCCCAGCCTTGTTCCACTGAATTGGTACAGCCAGAACCACACATACTGAGTCTAACCCACCTTCCCCCCACACAAACACAGATTATAACTGCCAAAGTTCCCACAGGAAATTTCTTGATGTTAGCAAAAAGCTGGACATTTTAAAGGGATAGTAATGTCCCACAAAAAATATTTTTCAAATTGTAGTCCTTAAAATGTTGAGCAAGCACATGTTTTAGACCATTCCAATGAAGGGATTATTTTCAATAATGCGATTGCGGCTCTGCTGCAGAGCCTCCGTGTCAGCTAACAATCTCCTGCTGACAGCTTTACAGCTGACAGCAGGAAATCACACATTTTAAATGCATGTATCTCTCAAACTACAGCGGTTTGAGAGATATGTTTTTTTGTGGGACATTACTATCACTTTAAAGGGTTTATAGGCTTGATACTTTTCATGATACAAGCAGCAAATTGCTGTTTTTGCACTCAAAATTACATGGAAAAATCTGACTTTTTGCCTTTTACTATTGTGAAGCAATGTATTTTAGATGTCACTAGCCTCCAAGGGATTAAAGAGGCATTCATTCTTTAACCCTTTAATGACCCTTGATGGTCATAGTATGTCATGGGTAAATCTGACTGAACGACCCATGACGTACTATGACCGTCATGGAATTCCGGGCTCCCCCCACGTCTGCACGCCGTTCTGGGAGTCCGGAAGCGTAAATGATAAAAAAAAAAAAAAGCTCCGTGGTCCTTAACTGACAGTGCCGCGCCGATCGGCCGGTCATTAAGGGGTTAAGGACCAGAATGGTGCATTACACTTCTCTGGTCTTTAAAGAGTTAAGGTCATGGGTTATGATCTAAAATCAGAATTTCTTAGCCATGGTACAACTAACAGTGCCAGTTTTCTGGATTTCTTTGCCTGGCCACACGTGTGGTATTAGTGGAGCTTTCATTTAGATTATTCACCTGTGCTCAGATAGGGAAATCCTTACAACCCTAAAAAGAAAAAAAGGAACAGCGCAAAAAGTCCTCTAAATGTAATCCGACTGAAGATACCATCCACCCAACACTTGCTCAGCCTTCCCACGCCCTTCAAGCTGGGTACTCACAGAATAAAGAGGCTTACACCGCCTCTGTGAATGCTCGCTATGACTGGATCTGACCTCCAGTCACGGTCTCCGGCTCTCCACGTCCGCGTTGGCTCTTCCTCTCACAATCCTCTCTCACTGCTCGATATATGTAACAGTATCACAATCAAAGTGTCCAAAGGTGTATAGGACCACAATATACGATTGGGATCCCAAGGGGCAATAATAGTGAGTTCCAGGAGGTTCCAAACGTAGTGGAAAATAAATAGTTTATTGAATAAAATATATAGTTGAAATCTTTACATAGGCAGCTTATAAAAGTAATCAAAAACTGACATAGATAAAAGCCCAACGCGTATCGCGATTGCTCTATCGCTTCATCAGGGGAATCCTTACAACCTGCACTGATAAAAACATATGAGGACTCTGGTTAAAGGGATAGTAATGTTTCATAATAAAAGCAGCTCTAATTAATCATCATAGTATTTGAACTTTGGAGAGTATTATTTCAATTCTGTCAGAGTTATAGTTCAGGAGTAATTCAATGACAAAGTATCCCCCTCCCACCCCTTTTACTGATGTAACACTGCTCAGCCAGATCAGAAGGGAAGTGCCCAGGTAGATTGCACAGAGGGACAATCTTCAATTAAGATAAGGGAAAAACCTGAAAAGCTTGTCAAGGGGGCAGGGCTTTCATTGTTTTCATAGGAAGAATATTGTTCCCTGCTGTTATCTGTCTGGTCTATAGACTGCATTCCACATCTGAGAATAGATGGCTTACACTAGGTAAAAGGGGCGGGAGGGGGAAACTTTGCTTGTGAATATCTCTCAAACCATGTTTTTTTAATGCCTACAAAATAAAATAAAGATAAAATGAAGTATTACTATCCCTTTAAAGGAATAGTAACACTTTACATGTAAAAAAGATTTATATTGTTGAGTTTATATGCCTAAGTAAAACAAGGGCACTCCCACTGGTGAGAGATGTTTTATTAAAAAGTTTTTGCATCTCAAACTTTAAATTTTTAGGTGCAATATCTCAATGGTCTGGATTTGTACAATGGCAATGTATTACTATATATTAAGCGTTATTATCCCTTTAAGAAACTCTGGTAAAAATAATAAAACATATCAGTAAATACTCCATGACCTTATTGTGTATAGCCTGGGGGACAGAACGGAAAAGGGTGATATGATGGAAACTAACAACTAAAAAGTAACTGTTTTTTTGTAATTTAACATATATATTTGCAGCCAGCATCTGGAAAATATATTTTATTTTAGATCCCTAAAATCAAAATCACTTTCCACGGTAAAGGAAATATTGTAAGAAGAGGTTTTGGACTAAAATTAGAGGGTAAAGAAAATAAGAAGAAATTTAAGAAAAAAATGCAGGAATGGGAATAGATACAGGGAATAGACTCCCAGTGGAAGTTGTAGAGACTAAAACAGTACATGTGATTGGCAGCTCTTGGGATAGCTATATGGCTGTTCTAATGAGTACATATATCTGAACTTTTTTAACGTTTCGAGTGCCAGGGGGTATCCAGCTCATTGCTTTGCTATGTGTTGCGTGCCCCTCTGGCACTCAAAGGGTTAAGTTTGTGACATGTCTCCTACACAATGATGTAGTTACTTTGCTTCAGTTTCTTTTAATACATTCTCCCATAAGAGTGAAGAGCAACTTATTAAATGCATTGTCTAATTCATGCTGAGCCTCTGATCACTGTTTCTACCATCTGATACAAGTGTATAATTTTGTATTCATATGTTAGTGAATAAAAAAATCCTATGGAGCAGTTTCAGTATGTAGGTTCATTTTGCTGCTTAGTATAATCTCCTTTATGTTCTTTGAATATGTTATCACAGGGTGCAGTGACATTGAACTTTCAAGCTACACGATAAACCAAGACAGTTAATAAAAAACAGGAGCTATACCTATGGGACTAAGCTGCTCTTCATTTGTTTAACAGAAGTACTTTCATTCATGGAAAATAACATTGGAATTACCTCCCAACATTTCACATTTCCAAATAGGGACACTTGTGTTTTAGGGGACGTTGCTGGGGGCGTGGCTGGTGGGCGGGGCATTACAGATAATTTCTAGGTTATTTCATTACCTAATGACACCTCCTGTGTAACCTAATAAATGAAATATAACAAGACCAAATGATTTTATTTACACAGACTAATTTATAAATCCATATACTGACGTTTAACCCCTTAAAGACTGGCCATGCATGCACGCGGCGGTCGCTTAAGGACCAGGGACCATTTTTTTTTCTCCAGTCTGATTCCGGACTCCCCGAATGGCGTGCAGCCGCGTGGGGAGCCCGGAATTCCATGACGGTCCAGGACAGTCATGGGTCCTTAAGGGTATAACAACCCATGACGTTCCAGAACCATCATGGGTCCTTAAGGGGTTAAACAAACATTAATGTAAGTTTTATTACTGTGAAGCAATATGATACACTTATATACACATCACACTGTCTGATCTCCTAAAAAGAGGGACATTGGGGTGGGAAAGAGGGACAGGGAGATTTGGGTCCTAAAGAGGGACTGACTGTCCTAAAGAGGGGCACTTGTGATGTATGGAATTGGAGAAGTGATATCACTGGAGAAGTTGTCTCCTCTTTATCACACCTTAGTACATCTTCCCCCCCAGGACACAGAATGCACATAGAGATCTCCTGTGAGATATTGCTGCTGGGAACTGAATGACTCAGTCACCAGTAGAGAAGGGACTATGTTGAACGGGACTGTGGTGACACAGCTGACAGTGCTCCTGTGCAGTTGCCCAGTGCCCATACCTGGGAAATTTCCAGATCTGTGCAATGCGTTGGAGACCTCCCTATCTTTCAAGGGGTTAAAATCCTCATTTAAATAAATGGGAATTTTCAGTTCTTCCTAAAATGGTTTGGCCACTCTGTAATGGAGTAATGGAGCGACAGTTCACAGAGCACAAGAAAAGAGAAGAGTGTTTGTGAATGGAGATGAGGCCAGGGTTTGGAGAGATATCTCCATTTGCCATTAACTGAAGAAAAGAGAGAGACAGGAGATGAGAGTGATTTGTGTGTATTTGGTTTTTGGTTTGTGTGGGGTGGAGGAGTACAGGAGCGGAGAAGAGTGAGGAGTTGGTATGTAGAGGTGAATGTGGATGATAGAAGTGAAGGAGAGATATAAACATGGGGTGGAGGAGATGGTGGAGGGTAGAAGGAGCCAGATATTTTACAGAGAACTGCAGCCATAGACAGAAGGAATATTAGATATTTAGGTACTGTTGGTAGAGGGAATGATGTTGAAACAACAGTCCGAATTGGCCAAGAGCACCTTCTCATGATAGAGTTTGTTTTGTAAACAGAGTCCATAAGCTGGTGTTATACAAAAAATCTTGAAGTTTAGGAGAATTGCAGAGCTTCCATTTAGATGTTTGCTTCAAGTCCTTTGTAGCCTTCCTTTGGATGGTGTTTTCTCCAGTGGAATCTGTTCTGCTTAAGTCTCAAATCACTTAAGATGGCTCACTTGGTGTTATTAGCAGGGGTGCAGAGAGACAGATGATATGGGATATGAAGAGTTAATATCATACCCAGTATACAGGAGTTGAGCTGACAGCAGGAGATCCGTCTTGGCCAACATGGAGGCTTTGCAGCAGAGCTGCAATTGCGTTATGTAAAGCGAATGACTTCATTGGAATGGTCTAAAAAGTGTGCTTGCAAACCAGGCACACTTTTTAGAGAATTTCAAGGAAGTCATTCGTTTTAAATAATGCAATTGCGGCTCTGCTGCAGAGCCTCCATGTCGGCCGACACGGATCTCCTGCTGACAGCTTTACAGCTGACAGTAGGACACATCAAAGTTTGAATGCCAATATCCCTCAAACCAAAGCGGTTTGAGAGTTACATTTGTTTGCATTATATTCAATTTTTGAAGCTCTACAAAATAAATGCTCTTTATAATGGGACATTACTAACACTTTAAGATTAGTCTAGTTCATTTCAACCCATGCCAGAGAGGTATCCAATACATTGCATTACCTCTCTGGAACGCGAAGGGTTTAAAAGAATTAAAAACTGCCTCGATGATGTGAAAGCCATTTTTTTGCAATATAAATACTTTTTAGGAAATTACCCTTTATTTGTTGGAGCAGTGTGGCACTTTATGCTAATTAGCCCCTGTGCCAGTGGATGAATCTACAGAGCACACACACTGGGGGAATCTCTAACAAGCAATAAGTTTGGCTTCAAACACAATGAATTAACATACCATGCAGGTAATTAGCATAAAGTGCCACAGTGTGACACCAAAATATAAAGATTAATTTCTCTATTTATTTAACATGAAAATGGTCAGCACAACATAATGACATATTGTAATGCTCCAGTTATATAAAAAAGCATTCTGTAAAAAAGACTATTTATCGTGTGTCCTTGGTTAAACATTCTGGCTGCGTGCTGTCATTTTATTCTATTTTATAACCCTTTGAGTGCCAGAGAGGTGCGCAACACATTGCTTTGCAGTGCGTTGCATACCCTCTGGCACTCAAGGGGTTAATCATTTGAAGATCAAGGTTGAGTATGGCAAACATTAGCAAGAGAATATAATATTTCACCTCAGTGGATCAGAGTTGAAAGAAAACAACCACGGTTACCTCATGCAGTAATTATCGTCCAGTTCAGCGTGGGCTTTAAATACTAGTTGAGATACTGAGTACATATCACTGAACTAAAAGCTGCTATTAGAGGTACTAACATGTTGTGTGCAGCTGTGTGCACATAACCAGTCACCCTTGCAGGTCTGATTGCTTCTTGCAAAAAGTGGCAGTGAGTTCTAGTAGTCTTACTGGTGCCTGGGAAGTGTCGATTTGTCACTGTCTGTGATCGCTTTTAATGGGCTAATGATGGAGTCTTAATGGACCTTACAGTGTGTACAGGCAGAGCCTCTGAGTCTGAAAATTTTCAATTCTCTTTTTCCATAGACTACAAGGCAGTGCTGCACATCATTAGCTTCTTGGATAAAAGAGACACCTCCAAAGCATTGCACTGAAATTCTTTGTAGATGTCTCCATTATCGAAAGGGTTATAGTGAAACTCTTACTACGAAACAATGGATTTTATTCTTCAAGAAATTATGGAGTAGACACTATAGGGGTAAATTATAATTCCCATTTATATAAATGGAACATTTAACCTATTGAATGTTGGATAGATCTCTAAAGCATTGTGAAGCAATGTGTTGGATAGCTGTCTAGCATTCAAGGGGTTATAATAGCCCCATTTAAAATTAAAACATTCTGCAGGGCATAGCCAAAGGTTAGAGAAGGGGAAGCATGGGATGGCTATAGGAAAAGGGGGTAAGTGCCTAGGCAACCAATTTGTTGACTAGGATTGGTTGAGGTGCTAGGGAGTGGTGGTCTTTTGGGGGTAAGGTGAGACCTTGCCATACTGATTGAGAGATAGTGGTTACATTTTGCCCAATGGATTTGGAGGCTGTCCTGGAGAAAGTGTGGTTGCTCACACAGGCAGATGGTCACCATTGGATGAGGGAGGAACTGGCATACATACAGAAGGCTAATAGGCAGGCTGCAGTGGTGGTGGCCACCCAGTTTGTCAAGTCCCCTCAAGGCCTTTGGAGAGACTTAGCCTAGAGACATGGCTTGGAAGCTGGCAGAGACAAATTTCAGTGGGTGCCAGAACTACTGCAAAGTCTCAATCCAGGTTGCCGGATCAAGGCCGCACCTCCAGGTGTGACATCTATGGGACCTCATTTGAGGATCAGCTGTTGGACAGTATTGCTTGGCCCAGGGGACTGCCAACACAGGCTGCAGAGGATTTTGTTGTGACTGGTAAGTCTTCTTCTTCCAGCTTCTAGGTGACTGGTCAGGTGAGGGTTTCTGCTCCTAGGGCTACTCTGCCTGAGGTCTCTGCTCATCCTGGCTCCTCTGCTACCTCTGTGGTTTCTTCCAGGGATTCTCCAGTGCTACCTACTGTGGCACAAGACTTGAGGGATGTACAGGGTCTGTTCCTTTGCATAGTGGGTCTCTTCTATGGATTTATTCTTCAGGGACCAATGGGGATCTTTTCATTCAGTTGTCTTCCCATGCTGTGCAAGGGTCCCTTGCTGTGGGTGACACCTCTTTCTTTCTGCTTCTGGGGTACCTCAGGATGCTTTTGTCCCTGCATACAGGTCCGTTGCAGCAGGTGGGTTCTCTGATTTGCATTTCTCTACACTCTAGTGTGGGTATAAGTCATGTCACTTCCCTTTTGCAGGCTCCACTGTCTTTGGTCTTGTATACAATGCCTGGGCTGCCTGTGACATTTCTGATTCCACGGCCAAGCCAGGAGTCGTCAGAACATGGGGATCCAGGATGGGGGTCCATGTCCTTGCCTACTGGATTGCCAGGCCCAGGTTAGTAATCATGTTTTCCGGGGGTGGGGGGTTTTGATGGGTTTTAAGTCCTTGATGGAAGCATGGCTGGGTACCTTAGGGATCCTTCTCTGGAAGAAGTAGGCTTCTTTTTCTTGGGGTGTTGGGATCTGACAGGGTGGTAGCTTGAGGGTCTCAGATTGGTAGTTCTTCTGTCTCTTCTGGGGGCTGGGGCACCTGCATGGTTGGTGAATGGTACAGAACATATTTATTTCGAGACAGGGCTGGTATCATCTGCCTTGGGTCCTCCCCTCTCTTGGGTACGGTGAGGAGGGAGCAGGGGGTGCTGGCTCTTCCGGGATGCTAGGCTTAGGTGCTGGGGTGTCGGGGTCCTCCACAGTGTTTTCCCTGTGCTTGTCTTTTATTGTGAGGGTCCTTCGGTGACTGGTGGTGGGGATGGGGTTGCTACACAAGAAGATACATAGTTGCGTATGGTGTCTTATACATCATTTGACAAAGCGATTCATTTGCTTTCAAAAGCTGGCCCAGGTGCCTGAAAGGTGAAGGAAGGTATTGAATCATCTTTCTTCCTGGTGCCTGTACACCCTGAAATTCATCACTTATTGGGATGTAGGTGCAGGGAGCTTTAATATGTAGATTTATGTTTATCTATGGGATGCGCCTTGTCTTGTTCCTTGTTTGAGACATTTAGCTCCTTTTTGGAATGGGTAGTTCGGTGTGAGTCTGGATATGACTCCCTGATTCATTATCTGGATGATTTATTGTGCAATGGACCAGATGGTCTTGATGTTTGCAGGGCTTTCTTACTCGGGTAAGATCGAGTGCCCTACATCCTGTGAGTTTCCTTGGTATTGAGATCAACTAAATTATCATGGAATGTAATTTGTCTCCCTGGCATATTTGAAACTGTTAACTATGCGATGGTCAGAAAGGTAACCTTGTACACCTTGCAGTCTCTTCTTGGAAAATGAAACTTTGCATGTCGTATCATGCCCATGGGGTAGGTGTTCAATCTATGTTTGGCTTTGGTGACGGCGTTAAGAAGCAGTACATTTTATATGTGCCACAGCTGCTATGTGGGAGGTTCTGGGAGTCTGGTCATTTTTTTTTAGACAACTACAATGGAAGATCATTTTGGTAAGCTTCAGCTGTTTCCAAAGTGGAGTTGGATTTGTGGACAGATGCAGAGGGCTCTGTGGGTTTTGGGGAGATTCTGGGGGTAGGAATTGTGAGGGCTACTTGCTGGAATGGTGGACCTTGGTGGGCTTGACTAAAAACCTAGTCCTCCTGGAACTCTTTCCTGTGCTCGTGGTATTGGACCTCTGAGGCTCTTCACTGCATGACAGGAAAGATATCTTCCACTCTGATTATATGGGATCACTGTTTGCTTTACATGGATGGTTTGCATCCCAATTATTTGGGTCTTGACTTCTTTAATCTGGAATTCATGTGTGCTGTTGAGAGGGCCATGGCTTTATTTGTTATAGGGGTATTCTGACCCTGATGGTGGGAGGTTCTTGTTACACTGGTAGGTTAGGCTGACCAGATCTCACCTTTAACCGGGGACACGTAGGAAATAGCCATTTTTCAGTACTTCACTGAAATCAAAGCAGTCCAGCAGTATGCATTTTTCCTATGCGTCCCCGGTTAAAGGTGAGGTCTGGTCAGCCTATGGTAGGTACACTAAGTGATGGATATACTTGAGGCAAGGCCTTATGGATGTTTCCCTCGGGCATTGGCCGCAGGTTAATTTGGCCATACCTACTGGGCTTGCTAGCTAATTGAGTTAAATAGGAACATTTAAGGTTAAAGTCCAGGACTTGACTATATTATTTGTTAGTTAATTACTCTACATCTGGCAATGACACTTTAATAAGGATTTATAAATTTTTGTATGTGATAATAAAGTTGTAGCCTTGTCTTGTTTGTTCAATAATGATGAATACCTAAGACATGAGATTTTTGGGAATTTTCATTTTCACCAATGTGGTGGATTGGTTTGCTCCATAATTCCACCTTTTAGCTTGCAATGTTCTGGAACAGTGATTGATGAAACTCATATAATTAACCCTTTGAGTTCCAATAGAAGTGTCCAGCACATTGTAAATGGAACAATTATGGGATAAACCAACTGCACCATACAAATTCTCATTCACATTGGTCCCTAAGGAGTTAAAGGAGGAAATATAGCCTATGAATAAGTGGCTCTTAATTTGATTAACAGATATTAAATAGCCTTTCTGGTGCAAACAGATGCTGTATTTGGTCTACAACTCCTACCATCTTTCTACCTGACTGTTGTTGAACTACAGCTCCCATAATCCACTTCTCAAACTATTGTTCAACCACAACTTCCATCATCCTTCTCTCCAACACTGTTGCCACTAAGGTGAACAACCAGCATTGAAAGAGTTAAAGAGGACTGTTTATGCAGGGCTGCATTTGGAATAAGAGATGCAGTCCTGCCCTGTTCTAATTTCTCTTTTTAACTCTTTCAGCGACTGCTGAAAATGTCATCCCTTATGGAGAACAATGCTCTTCAAATGTACTCCAACTCCCATCAACCTACTCTATTGACACCATGTAATGCATCGGAGATCTCTCTACCATTCAAAGGGTTATCGGAAAATCTCAGGTATAATACGCATCTGTGTATAATACGCAGGTATAAATTTAACCCAATATTTTAGGGGAAACAAAAGTATCTATGTATAATATGCACCCTTGTTTTCCCTCCCTCCACCCACCAAAAAAAGAATTTCTTGTCTGCCTCCCTCCCTCTATCTCAATATGCTCCCACCTTCCTCTCCATCTACTCATACCCTCTAGAGGCATCTGTGATTTCTGTGCAGCGGGCCTTTCAAATCCTCAAAGGGCATTACCATTACCTAGAATTAACATAGGTCCTCACAGGGGGATGCAGGAAGTGGGCTGCAAATGCAGCATGCCACCCACTGCGCAGATATTGCACATGCATCTGAGAATACCTGGGAACTTTCAAAATGAGCAGACCCTGAGATTGTGTAAATATTAACCCTTACATTTCCCATAATATAGATTTTCCGCGATATATCCCTGATCGTTGTAATCGAGAGTCACTCCAATCAGCATTCAAGAAGCCATTAATACACAACTTACAGATATTGCTGCATGAACACACACAACTCACGCAGGACTTCTCCCTCTGCCTTTCTGGTACAAGTGGCACTAATTTAGAGACTAAAGAAGCATTTAAAGGGATAGTAATACTTAAAATGTAAAAAAAGATATGTTGTAGGGTTTATCCCCCTGAGTAAAACAAGAGTACTCCCACTGCTGAAAGGTGTTTCATTCAAAAGTTATTAATTTTCGAAGTTTAATTTTTTTAGGTGCAATATCACAGTGGCCTGAAATTGTACAGTGGCGCTGTTGCTACACCATCCTATGGAGATTTATGGTCCCGGGACCAAAGCTGTCCATAGGATCATGTAGCAACAGCGCCACTGTACAATTTCAGGCCACTGTGATATTGCACCTAAAAAATTCAACTTCGGAAATTAATAACTTTTGAATGAAACACCTTTCAGCAGTGGGAGTAATCTTGTTTTACTCAGGGGGATAAACCCTACAACATATTTTTTTTTTACATTTTAAGCACAGTGGCTCAGTGGTTAGCACTGTTGCCTTGCAGCGCTGGGGTCCTGGGTTCATATCCCACCAAGGACAACATCTGCAATGAGTTTGTATGTTCTCACTGTGTTTTCGTGGGTTTCCTCCGGGTACTCTGGTTTCCTCCCACACTCCAAAACACATACTGATAGGTGAATTTAGATTGTGAGCCCCAATAGGGACAGGAACCAATATGAGTGTAAAGCGCTGCGGAATCTGTGTGCGCTATATAAATAAAGGATTATTATTATTATATTACTATCCCTTTAACTGGAGCAGAATATATAACAGATAGCACTGAACTCTCTCACCCTGAGATTTTGGCTCTTCACCCTGAGACCCTGAGATCTGGGCCAAAACCCTGAGTCTCAGGGTCAGACCCTGACAGTTCCCCATAAGCATCTGAGGAGGGAGTAGCAGGAGGGATTGTGGCAGCATACTGAGGTATGTGAAGAAAGGGAAGAAGACATGTGGATATTTATATATATAACATTTTTTCTTGTGTATAATACGCACTGGCCCCCACTTCAGATAAGAAGAAAAGGGCAAAAGTGTGAGTATTATATGTGAGATTTTACAGTAATTCCCCATTTAACCACTGGAGTGTAAGTGAGGTATTCCATGCATTGTTTTGCAATGCGTTGGATACCCCTTGGCACTCAAAGTGTTAAAGCGAGTCACTTTCTCTGGTGCAGCTGGTTTGCCCCTGAATAACACCACTTTTCCTAGAACATTAGCTCAGCTGTGCTATGAATGAATCTAGACAGCACACACACTCTGAAGACAATTCTAATAGCATAGTGACCAATAAGATTGTCCTCAAATGGGACTAACTAGCACAATATGCGGGGAATTAGTATTAAAAGCCACAGTGTGCCACCAAAATATTTGGATTCATTCCCCAAAAACGATTTATTTCAATGAAAATGGTTACTACAACATATAGGTATATTTTAATTCTCTGTAAAACAATCTAAACTGGTCTTAAGGTGACAGGTCCACTGTATCTCTTTGATTGCTTGAAAGGAGTGCAGTGAATTTGCCTAACAATGTATTGACACACCTGTGGCACTCAAAGAGTTAAACATGCTCTGGGGACCGCGTACCCAAAAAAGATCAGAGGGAGAACAGAGACAGCTGGAGAAATTGGAACGATGCTTGTGCTTCATGCCAGTCTTCCACCTAATGCAGAGGCAATGTAGATGATAGATTGTGAGCGACTCATTCCGCCTCTCTGCAGCACACCAGACATGGCCTTGCTGACAAAATGTAGATAATGTAAATCATTAATGTTAAGGAAAATGGATGCAGGCTGTAATATCTTTGTAAGGATAATCCATTACAAAAGGCTTAATGGCATGCAAAAACACAGCATCAACATAAAAAATGGAGGGGCGAAAAATACAGCGTGAAGACATTCTGTGGCAGATTTAACGTCATGAATAGAGCAACTCTGGGGCAAACTGAACATATTGTACTTGTAAAATTAACCCTTTAAATGCTAGAGAACTCTCTAATATCCAAAAGATTAGAAACTTAATTTAAATCAACTGGATTTTTTTTATTTTTTTAACCCTTTGAGTGCCAGAAGAGTAGGCAATGCATTGCAGAGCAATGCGTTGCATACCCCCTCTGGCACTCAAAGGGTTAAGCTGTGGTTAAGTTGTTTTGACTGGTTATGTTCCCCTTTTGTCTTTAACCTCTTGAGTGCCAGTGGGGTATCTAGAACATGAATTGGATACCCCACTGGCACTCAAAGTGTTAATTATACATATGCCCTTCTGAATATAATCACGGGATTTATTACTATAAATAACAGAATTTTAGTGGTGTAAAGAATCCAGAATTTGGGGCCATATCCAGTAAGCTAAAGAGGGGCAAGTTCCAAGCCAACCAACTGTACCATAGGGGGAAATTAACATTTTTAATGATTTAAATGGAAATTTTAACCCATTGAATTCTAAAGAGGTCTCCAGTATATTGCTTCACAATTTATTATAGACCTCTCTAGCATTTTTGTAGGGTTAAAACCCCATTTAAAGTGTAAAATATATATATTGTAGCTTTTATCCCCCTGAGTAAAACAAGGGTACTCCAACTACTGAAAGGTGTTTTAATCAAAAGTTATTACAGCTCAAACTTGAATTTTTTAGAGGCATATCACAGTGGCCTGAAATTGTACAGTGGTGCTGTTGCTACACCATCCTATGGAGATTTGTGGTCAACTGACCAGAGCTGTCTATAGGATGGTGTAACAACAGCGCCACTGTACAATTTCAGGTCACTGTGGTATTACACCTAAAAAAGGTCAAGTTAGAACTGTAATCATTGGATAAAATACCTTTAAGTAGTGGGAGTTCCCTTGTTTACCCAGGGTGATAAACTCTACAGTATATATGTTTTTTTACATTTTAAGTAATACTATGCCTTTAAATCAATGGATTTGTCCTCCGTGTTGCAGTTTGTTTGCTCCAGAATTGCAAATAGGAAAGAGAAATGGTGCTGAGTCTTTCCAAGCGTAGTATTTTCTTTTTTCTTTGAGGCACACTCAGGGGTGCCCCAGTGCAATACTGGGGTACCACTACTCAGATTCGGTAGAGGCAAGTCTAGCATCTAGTAATCACACCTAGGGATCGGGGAAAACTTAAGTTTTCTTTTCGTGAGAACTTGAGGAAAAAAATTGTGTTTATTTACTTTTTTGCAGAAATTTCAGATTACAGAAAACCATTAAAAACTCAGACTTTTCACTAAAGCCAATGAGATTTCCACTAAAATTTGTCAATTTCTGCTTATATTTTCTATGGCAGTGATAACTTCCACTGCAGTCCTGTTCTTGAGAGGCTAATATACTAATCATAGCAAAGCTGCAAAAATGCTACTAGTAGTAGGTAGCAGTGGTGTGGCACCTTGAACAGCAGCAGAAGCATTTATAGATGAGGTTGTTGATGTTGGCCTCTGTTGCTTCCTAGTCAATAATAGTGAGTATGTCTGCATGCGGTTTGGACTTGTGGTGACACTGATAATGATGACTGACACAACTATATATTTTTAGGCATGTTTAGTTGTTCAGACTTTTCAGTTATCTCTTATACACAAGCATGTTGCTTCTTTTCAGTATTAGAAAACTGAGTGCTTTGCTTTCAGGTACAGCTATTTTTTGGCATATCATCATCACTGTCTACTGGATCTCTATCAGAAGAAGGGGAGGAGAATGGAGGGGCAGATTCTGAATCAGCATCATCAATATTTAGGTCAGCAGCAGGAACAGCAGCAGCAACATCCAAAAGTACCAAATTATCTTCTTCCCCACTACTTACATTTTATTGTAGGTTTTTAAAGTCTAAAAAGTATAGTTTTTACTTCTCCACCTTACAGGATTTATAGAATATTGACCACTACTTTGGTCTTACTACTGCTAAATCCTTCCCCACTATGGAACCAACACTAGAATGGGACCTGTCATTGTCTTTAGTTTCAAAAAGCTTAGTACTGCTGCTTGTGGAAATTTTCATATCACTTTTACAAACTATCTTCTTAGGAGGACCATAAGAATTTACCCACAAGCTGGCACAACCATGTTTACGGTCCGTTTTTTAGTATGACATTACTGCAACCAACATGTCTATGCCCTCCTCCTAGTCCTTTCCCCTTTCTAGTACAGTGTTTGGTGCAGGGCTGGCCCAACCATTGTACTGCCTGGGTCCAAAGATGAAATGCTGCCCCCCACCAACACCACACCCACTAAATATCAGTTATACATGCTCTTACACTTGGTTGGTGTCTACCGGCATATTGTATATCTACAGCCCTGGTGACTTGAGCTCTGTCTATGGACACAAGACCTCACCATCATATTTACTGGCTGAAATAAGTATCAGTGCTGCATTAAATATCAATGCCTTAAGCCATTACAAATTTTGTGTCCAAGCCATCATTTGCATGCTGCCAAATGCTGTCCGACACTCATACAACAACTTGGAAGTCAACAGAGTATTATGAGCACTGAGTCTGCTAAGTTGTTGTGTAACTCTCCATATAACATTTGCCAGCAGGCAAATCACGGCTGAAATGTACACTTCCTAATGGCTCACAGTCAACATACTATGTGTTCTTCTTCCTTGTGACAAGCACCAGGAGGACCAGTGGCACGTCAGTGGCTCCTGAGCAATGGGCCACTATATGTTTGGGTACATGTGCACTTACATGAAGTACTGTCAAGTCAGTGCAAATAAATACAATCACTCTCTCCTGTCCGATGCCTCTGTATCCTTCTCCTTACACCTGCTCCGCTATCCTTGCTCCCATCTTCAGATGAACAAGAAGAAGCCAACAAACGATGAGAAGGACCGAGCCTTTGCAGCCACATACAACGCCAGGGAAACGAGAGCAAAGAGAATGGAGCAGGACTAAGGAGAAGGATACATAGGAAGCGGAATAAGATCGTAGAGGAGGACAAGGAGAGACTGACTGTATTTATTTGCACTGAATCAACACAGCTTCAAGTACGTTCAAGGCTGGTGTCTTCTGTCTGCCCTTTAACCCTTTCAGTGCCAGGGGTGTATCCAACGCATTGCCAAGCAATGTCTTACATACCTCTCTGGCACTGAAATGGTTAACAGATGACCTCCTGTGCTGTGTGCCACATTTTATACACAATTTAAACATTCCCCCATTTATTAACTCCTTGACTGCCAGAGGGGTAAGCAAGTAATGAGTAATGCCTTGAGATCCCCTCTGATGCACAATGGCTTCATGTTGTCCAGCACGCCAGACACAGAAAAACATGACAGAAATGGGGACAGACTTCAAGACATCACTCAGTGGGACAGGGCATCAGAGACTGCAAAAGATCAGACAAACAGGGACAGACTTCAATACATAACACAGTGAGACAAGACACTACAATATAATACACACACACAGGGCCGGCCCAAGGCATTATGCTGTCTGGGTCTGTGGATGAAATGCTGCCCCCCCAAAAAAAAAAAACACCCATAAAAATACACGTAAAAAGGGAAACAAAAAAATATTGGTCAGGGCTGAGTAATCATAATCTAATTTCTGCACTAACAATGTTAGTGCAGAGATGACATTTTTATGATGCCCAAGCCTAACCAATACAAAAATAAGCTTAACAGGATACACACATTGCCCCTCAATCTCCACAATACCCCCATATCTCCACAATGCCCCTTCCAAAATTCTCCCTTCATCTCCACAATGCCCCTTCCACAATGCCCCCTTCATCTCCACAATGCCCCCTTCATCTCAACAATGCCCCTTCCACAATGCCCCCTTCATCTCCACATTGCCCCTTGATCCCCTGCCTCTAGTCCCTGGTGGTCTAGCGGCATAGCATGAGAGAGACTGTGCCTCCTTCGGCACAGAGCTGAAGCTCCTGTGCCGTTCTCAGTAATGCAGAGTGCTGGGAGATGTCATCTCCCAGCACTCTGTATTACTAGAGCTCCGTAGAGTACTGGGAGAGCAGCTGGATTGCCATCCCTGTCAGAGTGCCGTCTGGGTCCATGGACCCACTGGGACCCATGTAAGGACCGGTTCTACACACACACACACACACACACACACACACACACACACACACACACACACCCTAACCCAGAGACTGTAGGACATGACACACAAGAGGATACAGACTGCAGCATGACACAAACTGCAGGCCATCACACACAGGAGGACAGATACTGCAGGCCATCACACACAGGAGGACAGAGACTGCAGGACATCACACACAGTAGGACAGACACTGCAGGACATCACACACACAGGAGGACAGAGACTGCAGGACATCACACAACCAGGAGGACAGACACTGCAAGCCATCACACACAGGAGGACAGAGACTGCAGGACATCACACAATCAGGAGGACAGACACTGCAGGACATCACACGCAGGAGGACAGAGACTGCAGGCCATCACACACAGGAGGACAGAGACTGCAGGACATCACACACACACACAGGAGGACAGACACTGCAGGACATCACACACAGGAGGACAGACACTGCAGGCCATCACATACGCAGGAGGACAGACACTGCAGGACATCACACACAGGAGGACATCACATGCAATCCATCACACACAGGAGGACAGAGACTGCAGGCCACCACACACAGGAGGACAGATACTGCAGGCCATCACACACAGGAGGACAGAGACTGCAGGCCATCACACACAGGAGGACAGAGACTGCAGCACATCACACACAGTAGGACAGACACTGCAGGACATCACACACAGGAGGACAGAGACTGCAGGACATCACACAACCAGGAGGACAGACACTACAAGCCATCACACACAGGAGGACAGATACTGCAGGCCATCACACACAGGAGGACAGAGACTGCAGGACATCACACACAGTAGGACAGACACTGCAGGACATCACACACAGGAGGACAGAGACTGCAGGACATCACACAACCAGGAGGACAGACACTGCAGGCCATCACACACAGGAGGACAGAGACTGCAGGACATCACACGCAGGAGGACAGAGACTGCAGGCCATCACACACAGGAGGACAGAGACTGCAGGACATCACACACACACACACACAGGAGGACAGACACTGCAGGACATCACACACAGGAGGACAGACACTGCAGGCCATCACATACGCAGGAGGACAGACACTGCAGGACATCACACACAGGAGGACATCACATGCAATCCATCACACACAGGAGGACAGAGACTGCAGGCCACCACACACAGGAGGACAGACACTGCAGGCCATCACACACAGGAGGACAGAGACTGCAGGCCATCACACACAGGAGGACAGAGACTGCAGCACATCACACACAGTAGGACAGACACTGCAGGACATCACACACAGGAGGACAGAGACTGCAGGACATCACACAACCAGGAGGACAGACACTACAAGCCATCACACACAGGAGGACAGATACTGCAGGCCATCACACACAGGAGGACAGAGACTGCAGGACATCACACACAGTAGGACAGACACTGCAGGACATCACACACAGGAGGACAGAGACTGCAGGACATCACACGCAGGAGGACAGAGACTGCAGGCCATCACACACAGGAGGACAGAGACTGCAGGACATCACACACACACACACACAGGAGGACAGACACTGCAGGACATCACACACAGGAGGACAGACACTGCAGGCCATCACATACGCAGGAGGACAGACACTGCAGGACATCACACACAGGAGGACATCACATGCAATCCATCACACACAGGAGGACAGAGACTGCAGGCCACCACACACAGGAGGACAGACACTGCAGGCCATCACACACAGGAGGGCAGACACTGCAGGACATCACACACATGAGGGCAGAGACTGCAGGACATCACACAACCAGGAGGACAGACACTACAAGCCATCACACACAGGAGGACAGATACTGCAGGCCATCACACACAGGAGGACAGAGACTGCAGGACATCACACACAGTAGGACAGACACTGCAGGCCATCACACACAGGAGGACAGAGACTGCAGGACATCACACGCAGGAGGACAGAGACTGCAGGCCATCACACACAGGAGGACAGACACTGCAGGCCATCACACACAGGAGGGCAGACACTGCAGGACATCACACACATGAGGACAGAAACTGCAGGCCATCACACACAGGAAGACACACTGCAGACCATCACACACAGGAGGACAGAGACTGCAGGACATCACACACAGGAGGACAGACAATGCAGAACATCACACAAACAAAACGCAGCAGAACACAGACTACACCCTTTCAGTGCTATAGGGGTACACAGTGTGTTACATATCCTTGTAGAACTCAAAGGGTTAAGCATTGCTTAAAAAAAAAACGGGCAAAGCCATCACACACTTCTAGTATATATTTATATACTATATATATAAATATATTATATATATATTTATACTGTATATATATTATATATACATTTTGATTTTTGTATTTTCTGTTGTTCTGTACCAGGCTATATTGTTTACCAGTATATGTCTTTTTCTTGTCTGAATGTGGAGTGATGTCTGTTGTTGTCTGAAAATAATGTATGATGTATGTCTATGTCTTTAGTGTCTGTCACTGTCAATCTCAGGATCAGCTCAGGTAAGATCATCTGCATGTCTGACTGTCACTGTCCCCTATCAAGTCAAAATCATTTCCTTCTTTTAAGTTTGTCTTTTTAACTCTTATTTCTCTATTAACAGACAAGCTTCCCACACACACCTGTCAATATAAAACTGGCACCACCAATATTCATTAACTTCAACTCCTTCCCTTTATCTTTCTGCCTACACTTGCGAGCATTAACATCTCAGCAGCTTTCTCTCACTCTCTCTCTCTCACACTCTCTCTCACACGCTCTCTCTCACACTCTTTCATTCACACTCTCTCTCTCACACTCTCTCTCTCTCACACTCTCCCATTCACACTCTCACTCTCACACTCTCACTTTCTCCCAAGCACAGACTGACAACTTGCAGTAAACTGACAACCCCTTTTATACTGGCGAGTTAGCAAAGCAGGAATACATTATGGAAATCTGCACGGAAATTACATTGTTAATTCTGATTCAATGCAACAAAAAAAGTGGAAAAATTTACCTTTTCTCTGGAAATCCCGTTGAAGACATGAAGTGCCATTTTTCACATATTCCTCTATGTGGTGAAAATTTTTACACATCCCTAATCACAGCAGGCTCTGGATTACACCCCAGGCAAGTGTTCTTTTCTCCCTCTCTTTTTCACTCTCCCATTTGCTGGAACACTATCTCCACCTTCCAGACTTTCTAGTGTAATCTCATTGGGCTACTTCAGTCACCTGACTGGGAATGTCATACCCAGCCTTTGTACTTGGATTGCCTTATTGATAGGACCAAAAAAAAAAAGTAATTACCAATAGCCCAAGGGTGTCCTAACATAGACTCAATACAGTTATTAAGAGAGTGACACACAGTGGGAGAGAGACACTAAACAGGGATAAAGAGGTGATAAAGTGGAGCTGACATCTCCAGTTTATAACTTCTCCAGTTCCTATGTTATTTTATGGAGCCTATGAACTAAAATCTCCAGAACTGAAGAGCATAGGATCCATAGAATAACATAGGAACTGGAGAAGTGATAAACTGGAGAAGTCATCTCCACTTTATCACCTCTTTATCACCCCTTAGTGAATCTCCTCCATTGTTCCCTTCTAAGAATTATCATGAGAACAAAATGATTTCTGTCTGTTCTTTAAAATTTTGTGCAATATAGAGTAGAATAGTGTAGTATTGTAAAAATGTGTTTGTTTTTGTTTCTTTTTAAAGGGATAGTAATACTTCGTTTTAACTTTATTTTATTTTGTAGGCATTAAAAAACATGAAGAATGATATAAGTATTATCTCTCAAACCTTTATGGTTTAAGAGATATTCACAAGCAAAGTTTCCCCTCCCGCCCCTTTTACCTAGTGTAAGATCTCTTCTCAGATGTGGAATGCAGTCAGATAACAGCAGGGGACAATCTTCTTCCTATGAGAACAATGAAAGCCCTGCCCCCCCTTGACAAGTTTTTCCCTTATCTTAATTGAAGATTGTTCCTCTCTGCAGTCTACCTGGGCACCTCCCTTCTGCTGTGGCTGAACAGTGTGACATCAGTAAAAGGGGTGGGAGGGGGATACTTTGTCATTGAATTACTCTTGAACTACAACTCTGACAGAATTGAAATAACAGTCTCCAAAGTCCAAATACTATGATGATTAATTAGAGCTGCTTTTATTATGAAACATTACTATTCCTTTAAGTACATTATCCTATCCATTTGTGGAGGTTAGAGATTCTCATTTTTAAGTAATTATGTCTGTCTGCTTTCTCCTCCTCTACAAACCTTGTATAATAGAGTAACACTTTATGGAGGTGCTGTTCAGCCCATCCACACAATGTTATTTTCACCTCAGTGGATCACTTTGGAGAATGAACAGAACAACCTTGCTACCAACCCAGACACTTGGGGCTATATTCTATTTTTGGAGATAAATGTTAACACCTGTTTTATTGAAGTCTATGGATAAACCTGTAGATAAAAACAGAGATAAAATTAGCACCTGCAATAGAATCCAGCCCTTGGTTGTTTACAGGTAAGGTGTAAGTAACACAATATTAAGGTCATGGGTGGCTACAGACATTTTTCCACAGAGGACAAAACCAAGAGGAGATGTGCGCAATGACATCATCTGTCATTTTGGTTGACACAAACAGTGCTGGCTCCTCATTTTTTTATCAAACTTTATTATTTATCCTCCTGGGTGGACAAAACAAAATAAAGCTTGGTTTGTAAAAAAAAAATATCCTCAGTTCAACCGCTTGGAGGGAAAAGGAGAGACCAGGGCCCATCCAGTAATGTTACTTTTCCACATAAAATAGAATTATGGACAACAGGGAGGCTAAGTGGCACCTCCTGCCCGCCCATGCAGACGCCTATGACTAAGGTCCCTGTGGCCCCTATATCACAAGAAACTGGAGTAATTCTGGGGCAAACAAACTGCAAAATAAACATTCCCAGAACTCCAACTGAGTTGGTATCCTTTTGAAAAGTCGCGTAAAAAATATTGTGTGGCTACAAGCCGCATTAACCGTCGCCTTTTTTAAAATGGTGACATGAGAATCTCTCACTGCATAAAAATACAAGGTTTTCATGTCGCCTCTTCTCTATTTACTGTATTTACAGTAGAGAAAAAAATGTTCCTGACATAAAGAAATATCAGGCAGAACAGCATATTACACCACAACTCCCAGCATCCTTACCATGTGCTCTCTCTCCTTGCCTTTGCCTTGCTCACTGCCTCCTAGCTCTTCTATTTGGTTCCTACACGAGACACCGCCTGGTTCGTGGGTACCTCTCACGCCAGGTGGCACTCTATCAATAACACAGGGTGACTGCATTTCTCAGTAGGGTGGCAGCTAGGAGGCAGCAGGCAAGGCAAAAGCAAGGATCATTCCAGGTATGACGTTACCGGACGTGTCTTAATCACTATGAGAGAGAGCCGGGCAGCATTCTGCAAGGTAAGGATTCTGGGAGTTGTCGTTTAATACGCTTGTTCTGCCCAATATTTCTTCATGTCAGGAACATTTTTTTCTCTACTGTAAATATAGTAAATAGTGACGTTTTAAGAGGCAACATGATAACCTTGCGCTTTTATGCAGTGCAAGGTTGTTATGTCACCATTTTAAACAGGGCGACATGGTTAATGCGGCTTCTAGCCGCACAATATTTTTCAGGCAACTTTTCTAAAGTGAACCAATGATTTAAACTGCTTTTAACTCCTTGAATGCTACAACATTTTGCTTTACAATGTGCTATAGACCCCTTTTGAATTCAAGGGTTAAAATCCCAATTTAGTTAAATGGGAATTTTATTCCCCTTCTTGTACCTAGCAGACACCCAATCTAGTGCGGACCTGGGGCTCTGTCAGACTAGCTCTGATGCTGACTGCAGGCGTGAGTCAGTTATCCATTTCCCTATACTGACTGCAGGCGTGAGTCAGAAATCACTCCATACTGATGCAAGCTTGAGTCAGTATTCTTGCTACGTCGGATCAATATCCTGTGTTCCTGTTACTGCTCCTGGATCCTGCAGAGACTACCAGTGGCTGAGGCCTAGTCTCCAGCAGTGTGGTGAAGTGTGGCAGTTTACTATTCCTGCTAGCAGTGCTTGCTGGCTTGTAACCCTCTGCTTTTTCCTGTTGTATTATTTGTGTACTACCTTTCTTATATTATAATAAATTGCATTTAACTATACCATACTGACTCCTGAACATCTTTGGGGAACCGTGACACAGGGAAAAACACTAGAAAGGATCTATATCATATACGTACAAAACCTTGTAGTTTAGGGAATATTCTTCCTGAACTAATTACAATAATAACTAGGGATAGATTGAATGTGGTGGCTGTAACTAAATCTTGGTACAATGAGTCTCATGACTGAGACATAATTATACCTATATACATAATTATACAATATTTACAGAAAAAGAAGAAGGGAGGAGGAGTTCTTCTTTAGTTAAAGGATAACATAAATATAACAATTATACAGGGTACTGAAGAAAAACTAGAGAGTGTATGGGTAACTACTGAAACAGGTGATAAAGATGTTCATATAGGATTCATTTAGGAGTAATCCTATGTAATAATTCTCTAGGATGTTTGTCACGATGCAGTCATGTGCAGTAGAGGGGCAGTCTCTACTGCACATGACTGCATCGCGTGAGTGAGGTGACAAGCCTGCATCGTGTGGAGCAGTAAGGTAGTGGCCTCTAAACCCTTTGAGTGCCAGAGGGGTACTCCCTCTGACACTCAAAGGGTTAACATTACCCAGACCTTGGCCCGTGTACATGGGCTTTTACACTTGTACTTAAATAAAGCATTGATATATGACATAATAAAGATGTCAGTGAGAGATGATGCAATAACTATGGGAGATTTTAATATGCCATATGAGGACTGTCAGGTTCCTGTTGCTGTATCATCAATGAGTAGGGACATCCTGTATTCCTTGCTAGGGACATTCTTTATACAGCTGGTGAAGGAGCCAACTCACAAGGAAACAACAATAGATTTGATTCTCAAAAATACTAATGTCAGATGTATCTGTGGAACAGAGTCTGGGGATCAGTGATCACCAATATGTGTGGTAACCACACTAGTAAGATCTTAGATTTTAGAAGGGCAGATTATCCTCTTATGGGTGAATACATAAGTAATTCCTGTGTAGAGAGGAGATTACCTTATGGTATGCAAGGACAATGGGAAAAACTAAAATATTCAATTTTATCTGTAACTAAATTCTGCATCAGACACATAAACACAGGTAAAAGAAAAAGAAAACCGTCTGGTTCTCTAGAGACGTGTCAGGTATTTTAAGGGATAAAACTTGTGTATACAGTAATTACAGGCAAAATTCAGTCAGTTGAAGATAGAAATGTTTTCAAGGTTAAACAGAGGGAAGTTAAGTGCATTTTAAGATGTGATAAATCCCAAGCAAAAGAAAAAAACAGCAAAGTCTGTAAAAAAAAAAGGGGAACAATACCATAATAAAAGGTGGCACAATCCAACTAAAGGGATAGTAATACTTTGTTTTATCTTCATTTTATTTTGTAGGCATTAAAAAAACATGAAGAACGATATAAATCTTATCTCTAAAACCTTTATGGTTTGAGAGATATTCACAAGCAAAGTTTCCCCCTCCCGCCCCTTTACCTAGTGTAAGCCATCTCTTCTCAGATGTGGGATGCAGTCCATAGACCAGACAGATAGCAGAAGGGGACACTCTTATTCCTATGAGAACAATGAAAGCCCTGCCCCCCTTGACAAGTTTTTCAGGTTTTTCCCTTATCTTAATTGAAGATTGTCCCTCTCTGCAGTCTACCTGGGCACCTCCTTTCTGATCTGTCTGAGCAGTGTTACATCAGTAAAAGGGGCGGGAGGGGGATACTTTGTCATTAAATTACTCTTGAACAACTCTGACAGAATTGAAATAACACTCTCCAAAGTCCAAATACTATGATGATTAATTAGGGCTGCTTTTATTATGAAACATTACTATCCCTTTAAAGTTAGAAAATGGTACCTATGTGAAGCAATATAAAGAAATAGATGACTCTCTAAATAATTGTTTCTGCTCTGTCTTTGAAGAAGGTTCTGAAGAAGGTGACCTCCCATTAAGAAGAAAAACTGTTAATGTTAAACCACCAGTGAACGCTAGTCTGTTTACAGAGGATGATATTTTACTGAGGAAAATAAAATGAAAAGTGGACAAATCAGTTGGTCCAGATAAGTGTCATCCAAAGTTTATGTCTCTACTTGCATCACCTCTAGCTCAGCTTTTTAACCAATCTGTTGACCAATTCTGGACTGGAAAACTGTCAATGTAGTGCTACTACACAAAAAGGGCAGCAGACCCATGAGTCTGACATCAGTAGTTGGGATATTAACGGAAACACTTTTGAAATGAAGAATAGTTTCAGATCTGAGGTATATTGAGATGCAAAAGCCACGGTAGCATGGTTTTACTACAGGAAGATCTTGCCAAACAAATATGGCTGAATTTTTCATTATGTTACTCAAGTGACTGACAAGGGTGGAGCAGTAGTGGTAGCATATTTGGGTTTTAGTAAACTTTTGATACTATACCATATAGGAAGCTGATTCATAAGATGCATACCGTGAAATCTCAGGTATAATACGCACCTGTGTATAATACGCAGGTGCATATTATACCTAAAATTTTAGGGGAAAACAAGAGTGACTATGTATAATACGCACCCTTGTTTTCCCCCTTATTAAAACATTTTTAATGCCTGCAAATACCTTCCCTCCCTCCCCCCAGCACATTCCACTCTCCAAATAAGCTTAATTTTGTCCCACATAAGTCTCCCATCTTCCCTCCTGCTCCCCAGCTCAATCGATCTGAAAATATGCCTTACTATTATCCATCGGAAGTCCCCATGATCTCTGCGGGTGGCACGCTTGCATCTGCCGCCCGCTTCCTACAATGGGCTGTCAGGTCCTTCTGCCTCCAGCCAATGGTAATGCCCGACCTCACAGGGCATTACCATTGGCTGGAGGCAGAAGGTCCTGACAGCCCATTGCAGGAAGTGGGCGGCAGATGCAAGCGTGCCGCCCACAGAGATCATAGGGACTTCTGATGTATAATAGTAAGGCATATTTTCAGATCGATTGAGCTGGGGAGCTGGAGGGAAGATGGGGGACTTATGTGGGACGAAATTACGCTTTTTGGAGAGCAGATTGTGCTGGGGGGAGGTATTTCTCTTCATTATCTTAATTAGGGACATTACTGGTGGTATTCAAGGTAAGTGGTGCCTTTCTGAAGATGACACAACAAGGTTTGACTCTCCAGGAGAGATAAACCAAATGCATGATGATATAGAAAAACTGTAGGAATGGATAAGAGTATGGGATATAAAATGTAATGCTGAAAAGTACAAGATAATGCATCTAGAGCACTGAAACTTAAAATAGGAATACAAGCTTATGGGTACTTTAGAGAATTATTCTGCGCTCTCTATACCGTATATTATTAAAATACTGCTAAAAAATTAAGTGATACTATACAATTACACTCTAGGTGATAATACCAGCAATTAAAATAATATGATAATATTAATGCTGATACATTATTAATTAGCTATAAAGAAGACACAAAAGCAAATGCTAAAAAACGGTAGTAATAATAATAATAATAATCATATTAATGTAAATATAATAGTGAAATACAGCACTACAACTGAATATAAAATAAGAAAAACATGAAAAGATAAATTCTCTTGTGGGAATTAGTTCAAAATTATGAATAAATGATGAATGAATAGATGAAAGTACCAGTACAGAGCTCCTAGATATGAAATTAAGGTTTTGATGCTATGATATGATGAGATGGTTAGAATGGACATGGATAATAATGATGGGTGATGAATTAATTGATGAAATCAAAAGAGTTTTCCATCTGAATATAGAAAAGTGGCACAATCCACTGAGAGGAAATGTAAAGAATCTGGGAAGACAAAAAAGAGCAATGACAGACAACAGGAGAATCTATCTACTGTAGTTGTTTAATGATAAATGGTAAAACAAGATTAAAAAAACTTTATTCATTGCTCTCACATTGGCCCACTCTTGGGCAGAAGGCCTCTCAAGGGTCTCTTCCCCTGATCATCAACAGAACTGTGTCCTGTACTCACTCCACAAATATGTTTTGGGCTTCTCCATCAGTCATCATAACTCATCAAGGTACCTAGTCTTTTCCACTCCCACTGAGAAGTTTCCTCTCCTGCTCCTCCCCCCTGCAGCCCTCCAAACATACAACTAAATGACGGCACGGGCTGCATTTTCCTTACAAATAAAACACCCATCATCTTTTAGGGACTTTACATTTACAGAGGAAACTCTATACAAACATGATTTATACCATCCAAACCTGCATTTCACTTACTGGCACACATAGAGCAGCAGTGCCATACAAAAGACTTTTATCACTTGAAGGTCTATTTAAATGGAGGATTAGGATGCAGAGAATAGGATACAGTATCAATGGCAACTGTGGGAAGAGACCACTGATAGGTCTTCTGCCCAAAAAAGGTCACATGTGAGTGCAACGATTTAAGTTTGTATTTTGTTTTAATATATATCATTAACCTACTACATGTAAAATGATTCTTCTGTTGCTGTTTTGTATTCCTAAATAATTATCATTAACAGTATTGTGCTTTACATGAACATGACAGGAAAATACTTGGATGCTATTATTTCAGATGTCTTGAAGATAGGCAAGCAATGCAGTACAGCAGCAGGAAGAGATAGCTACTAATGTCACTCTATAGATCATTGGTAAGACTTCCCCTGGAGTACTGTGTACAATTCTGAAGACCAAATCTCTTGAACGGCATTAATAAATTGGAGGCAGTTCACCAAAATTGTTAGGGTCTTCAGAAAAGACTCAAAAATATAATTTGTACAGCTTGGAAGAAAGGTGGGATAGGGGTGATTTGATATAAACCTTTAAATATATTAAGGGTTTTAATACAGTTCAGGAATGAACTCATTGAGAGGTCTCATTGGCCAGAGAGCGCTCCAGCTTACATGCAGAAATCCTCAGTCATTGAAGGAGGCCGGATCTAGTGAGGGGAGCAGAGGAAGAGTGACAGACATGCGGTACAGAGCTGTAATCGCAGTCTGTCTGGAAGGAAGGCCACGACTCATCGTTAAACGTTTAATTTCAGCTAAACAAAGAATTAAAAATCAAAATGACAATAGTATACCAGCTAGTCTCTATATAAACTTACGATTTAGACAAACTTGTATAGGGGTGATAGATCTCCTTTAAGGATCTCGGCAGGTAGGTTGTTCCAAACATCTTGGAGAACTACCCACAGTCCTTTTGTGGATTTAGGCGGCCTCAGTTGCTTTTTTCTCTTCATGTAATCCCAGACAGACTCAATGATGTTGAGATCAGGGCCCTGTGGGGGCCATACCATCACTTCCAGGACTCATTGTTCTTCTTAATGCTGAAGATAGTTCTTAATGATTCTGACTGATTGTTTGGGGTCGTTGTCATGCTGCAGAATATATTTAAGGCTAATCAAATGCCTC
This sequence comes from Rhinophrynus dorsalis, assembly GCA_037306005.1. Classification (NCBI taxonomy): domain Eukaryota; kingdom Metazoa; phylum Chordata; class Amphibia; order Anura; family Rhinophrynidae; genus Rhinophrynus; species Rhinophrynus dorsalis. The sequence goes on from CM074722.1 coordinate 455,780,512, forward strand.
CCTGATAGTGGTTGCATAAAATATTGATTTGATTTAAATATTTCCATATAATTTTGTTAATTGATAAAAACAAACTATTAACATGTCTATTTTTGAAAGCATTTTTTCACACCTACCTAACAATAATAGGAGGTGAATTATCCCCTTTGACAAACTGTGTGCAAGTGCAGCTAGAAAAAGTGATGCTGTTTTGAAGGCAAATGGTGGTCACACCAAATATTGATTTGATTTAGATTTTTCTTCTGTTCACTCACTATCATTTTGTTAATTGATAAATATAAAGTATTAACATGTCTATTTTTGAAAGCATTCTTACTTTACAGCATTTTTGACATACCTGCCTAAGACTTTTGCACAGTACTGTATTTTTTATTAACTAGGGAAATGGGAAGACTGGGTGGGCCAGTTGGTTCTTTTCTGCTGTGAAAATCTCTGTTTCTATGTTAACGTTTCTGTTGCTGAATAAAGTTTGTCTGTACTGCACAAACACTTATGGTGCCCTATTTATTCAATTGGAATGTACCATAGACATGGTTTGTGTTCAACGTCCCTACTCTGGGAAGAAGTCTTCTAGGGGAGGATAAAGTATGCAATGCACCTGTAGGTAAAAAACCGAGTAGTCATCTTAGGATCCGGTATGGATTAATCTTTGAATCCCCAGGTCAATGGGTTTGTATACACACACTACTAGGACCGAGCAAATTATATCTCTGTAAGTTGGTATGTAGCTGGTAGAGCGCAGCTACAATTCCTTAACCCCTTACCGTCCGGCAGTCCCGGGGGAGTATTATCATTAAGGACATCATAGACGTCATACGGACAGCCGGCACAAGTGACTGATCCAGTCTTGGAGCAGTCAGTTTCAGACTTCACTAGTGATCACAGCTCTCCCACAGGAGTGCTGTAATCACAAAACCCATGATGTGCCAGCACTGTCACTGGTCCTGGCATGCACACCAGTGACGTGCCAGGACCTTCACCGGGTTTTAAACAGTAAAAGAGGCATTATTGCAAAAATTCAAGTTGATCTAGTTTGAAAACATATAATATTCACAGATATACATAAAAGGTGTCCATACCTTGACAGACCTTGTGATATGTGAAGTTATGTTCTTTTTCAGAAGGCTGAAGGAATAAGTTTTTGATGGTAGGAATTTGTACTACACTGTCTGTGTAAGACTCAACAGAAAGTAAGAATAGTTTCCTCCAGACTGCTGAATAAAAGTGCATGCAATATCTAAAGTTCTTTCAAGATATGGAAGTGTTTTCATATATATCTGCAAATAGCACAACATAATCTTTCATATAACTGCAAGATGCTTTTTTAGCATTAGTGTTCCTTTAAATAGAATGGGAAGCTGTGTCGCATGGTATCAGATCAGGCTGATACTCTTGAAGTGTCATGTTTTTTGATGCTCAGAGATTTGGAAGGATTTGCAATCTCTGTTGTGATGCCAGCTGATATTCTTCATGGAACTCTATCCAGATGTCAAAATGAACAAGATTTGTGTCTTCAAAACATAGAATTTGTATCTTAAAAATATAGATTTATTGTTTTTGGAGTGAATCAAAGATGGTGTACTGGAGTTGTTCCCCAATGACAATACCAATTCAAGTAATTCTTTTGGAGGAATTTATGAGAGCAATAAAATATCATGAAAAAGTACATACACACGGACACACACAATCATCCAAAAGTAATTACAGCAAAACCTGATGTCTACACATCATTTTTTCAGTTGCTCCTTATGGGAGAGAATTTGAACCTTAGACTAGTATCGCTAGAAAGTGACAACTCTTCTTTATTGTGAGAGTTTGAGTTGCAATATCTTTTGAATGCAGTATTTCTCAGACATGCAAGTACCCTTGCAATACCCAGCAGGAAACACCATACAAAATATATATGTTTTTCATAATGAGATATTTCTGATAATTTAAAGGCATAGTAGTGCTTTATATTTAGATAGCTAGATAGATCGATCTACACTACAGTAGTTTAGAGTGCGACTAATATCAGTAACTCTGTAAAACAATGCCATTCTGGAATTACTTTTATTTTAATTTCCCCCTACCTCCCATGTAAGTGAAATCAGCCCTTTCATTCAGATGGAGCTGACACATGTTGATCAACTGCTTAAAGGGATAGTAATACTTAAAATTTCCTAATCGCCATATTGTAGGCACACAAAAAAGAAATTAATTGCCCCTACTGACATCTCTCAAACGTTTATGGTTTGAGAGATAATCGCTCTCAAAGTTCCCCCTCCCTCCCCTTTTCCTGAAGTCAGCATTCTAGCTGACTGCAGGGGAATCCTGTCGTACGACCATCCGGCGGCTCTGCAGCACAGCCAAGATTGCGCTAGAATGCGGACTTCAGGGAAAGGGAAGGGAGGGGGGGACTTTGCGAGCGATTATCTCTCAAACCATAAACGTTTGAGAGATGTCAGTAGGGGCAATTCATTTCTTTTTTGTATGCCTACAATATGGCGATTAGGAAATTTTAAGTATTACTATCCCTTTAACTCTGAAAGAACTACAGTATCACTGCCATGGCAACCCTACACAGTATTCAGACTGAAAGAGACATTTCTCACTGCCTGAGCCTTTTTACTGCATCCTGATCACAAAAGTAACACAGATGTACAGTAACATCATAACATAGTAGATGAGGCTGAAAAAAAGATACACATCTATCATGTTCACCCTTTTTCAAATCACCTTTGTTGGTTTGTTGATCCAGAGGAAGGCAAAAAAAAAAGAGAATGGAAGACATTTCCGTTTAAGTCCCAAGTAACAACAGTTAAGTGAGAGGACCCTTGTACTTAGCATGACCCTTGTTGTACTTACTCTTGTGTCTATGTGTCTTTTTATGCGTGTGAATATATGTTTGTCTATGTGCAGGGCCGGATTTACATCTCAGGAGCCTGTAGGCACAGAACTGTGAAGCAGCCCCCCCCCCCCGATTTTACCAACTCCACTGGACACCTCCACAATGCTCATCAGCTCCATATTGCCCCCCATCAGCTCCATATTGCCCCTCACCTTGTCCCCCATCAGCTCCAACTTGCCCTCATCATCTCCATATTGCCCCGCACATTGCCCCCATCATCTCCATATTGCCCCCATCAGCTCCAACTTGCCCCCCATCATCTCCATACTGCCCCTGACATTGCCCCATTATCTCCATATCCCCTCACATTGCCCCCAACCCCATCAGCTCCAACTTGCCCCCCATCAGCTCCACATTGCCCCCACCATCTCCATATTGACCTCCACAGGCTCCAACTTTCCCCCCATTAGCTCCACATTGCCCCCACCATCTCCATGTTGCCCTCACATTGCCCCCCTTCGGCTCCAACTTGCCCCCACCATCTCCATGTTGCCCTGACATGGACTGTTTCCTACCTCCCTGGTAGGAGATCTGTCATCTGTGCCTCCTTTGGCACAGTCCTGTAGCTGATGGAGCTCCCTCACGGTCTCCTATTCAGGAATGCAGAGCGCTGGGAGATGATATCATCTCCCAGCGCTCTGCATTCCAAAAGATGCGACGAGGGAGCTCAGCACTTACAGGTCTGTGCTAAAGGAGGCACAGACATGTCCTGCCGCCGGGGAGGTAGGAAATAGGGAACGGGGGTGGGGGGCAGCGCCAGCGAGGTGCCTAAAAAATCCCAATGACAGGCGCCCCTTGGTGGTGTGCGCCTGTAGGCAGGTGCCTACTTTGCCTAATGGCAAATCCGGCCCTGTCTATGTGCGTGTATGTTTCTGTGCATGTGCACGTGTGTGCATATATTTGTTTCTGCGCTTGTGTCTGTGTATATATGTTTCTGTGCAAGTGTGTCTGTGCTTGTTTTTACTCCCATTCCCCAAGTATTTTACACCCATACACCTAAAGTTACCTGATTTTTTCTGTATAATGAATTATATCTATATTGAAGAAGAAAAAGAGGTGGAGAAATAGGCGCTATACTTCCCGGACAGGAAACAAGTAAAGACAAGTGCAGCTACAGGGCTCTGGCCCAATAGTGTAGAAACGGCTCAAACAAGCTAAAAATAAAAAAATATATAAGGAGAGAGCTCCTGTCCTATAAAATATTAAACCTTTAATATGCAATACAATGAAATACTACATACAAAAATAAATGTACATAAAATACATACAAGATCCTATATATTATGTGCAATAATCCCATAAAAATTCACAATTCTGCAGAGTATGAAAGCGCTGAAAAAATATTGATATCATTAAAAAGCTATAAATGTATAACGTGAGCTCACATATACATAGTAGTACACCTCCACCCTTCCAACCTTTCTTAACCCTTCGTGGACCACCACAGTGATTCTGGATTTTTAGAGGGCAGGTAATTTGTGGTAATGATGGATCTTAACCTTCACCCGTCCTTGACTCTATACGAGTAATGAGTGTGTGGAAATTGACCTGGAGCTGGGCCAGTACTGGTTCTGGCACTCTTGATCTCCAAGGTGTATCTCAAGGTCATAGACGTACTAATGTATGACCCTGAGACACACACAGGACGAGAGATAACACTGACCTGAATGATATTATTCCTCTCCCCGCGAGATGTGGTTAAGAAAGAGGTGGGAGGTCGGAGGTGTACTGCTATGTATATGTGAGCTCACCTTATATATTTTACATTTATTAGTGACATCATTATTTTTTCAGTGCCTTCATACAGAATTGTGACTTTTTATAGGATTATTGCACATAATATATAGGATCCTGTATGTATTTTATGTGCGTTTATTTTTATATGTAGTATTTCACTGTATTGCATATTAAAGGTTTAATATTTTATAGGACAAGAGCACTCTCCTTATATATTTTTCGGTTTTAAATTATATATATGCAGCTCTGTAATTGTGGATCGCTTTTTTACATGAAAAAAATTGTAGGCATTAGAAAGTAATAAAAGCTTCCCACAAGCAATAGAAATTCAGCATGTAAATAATTCATTGTAATTCACTAGCCAGAACACTTCAATATCTGAAAAGGTTAAATAACAAAAAAAAAAAACATAAGCACAAAATTGAAATAATATATGAATACATATATTTCTGCCAATGGTCGCCAGTCTGATTTCCATGTACTCCATTGAACTGTTATGTGGAAATTAAGAAGCTGTAGTTGATAAATGGACTTGTGTTCTGGAAGATTTAGCAGAACTGGAGGTCAAGGAGAGTGGGGTAAACCAACTACATGTTAAAAGGAAAATAATTGTTCCCATTCATTTTGAATGCGTGAGAGGTGTGCAATACATTGGATCAGATGTATAAAACGGGCAGTCTAACTTTTTTGATTTCTGGGGACAAATCTGTTGTACTATGGGGAGAAATATAATTTCCCAATTACTTAACCCGTTAAGGACCAGTGACGTGTTAGGACAATCACCGGTGTCCTCGCCTGAAGGGCCGATGAAGGTCCTGGCACATAATGTATTTTGTGCTCCCAGATCTGTGAGCACTACTGGTGTCTGAAATTGACTGCTACAAGACTGGAACGTAACTCCGTTCGGTGCGCCGTTGATATGTCACGTGTGCTGGCATGCCGAATGTTGTCAATGTGGTCCTTAGGGGAAATGCAACCCCAGGATCACTGGTCGTTAAAGAGGCTTTTAACTCCTTGAATGCTAGAGAGGTATACATTGGATTTCTTTGAATGTACACAAGTATACTGGTTATATGGGGGATCTGAGACATCAGTCTCAGCTCCCGTAGCAGCAGTTTCCGATTGTGGGCAGAAAGTGAAGGCTCCTTCTCTTTGGTCTTAAGGAAACACCATGGGATTGGACATGCAACTCAGTTAGTATCAATTCATGAGATACTGGAGCAATTTAGCGGTAGTCAGGGTCACATCGCCAGCTTTTTAATTAGTTTAGGGTTGGAGGGTTTACTGTTCCTTTAAAGCAGTGATTTGTAACACTAGTGCTCGGGAAATACCATGAGTGCATGTTTTCAGTATATCCCTGCTTGATCATGCATGATTATTCAGTAGCTCATTCATCAGTGATTGATTAGGCTGATCCTGAATACCTGACCTGACCTGTTGGTGTGTGCCAAACTGGTGTGAGCAATTTTTTTTTTGCCTATAAAGATTCTAACTAATATGAGTGTTGAGTTTCAGAAGTAGATTTATTGACCTTTTTATGTCCAAATATTCTCATTATGAATATACAACCAAGCAATTAGCAGCCCTGGCTGTGTGCTAGGGTGCCTTGAATAAATAAAGATTAAAAAACATTCCTTTATTGCTGTGATAGGAAACCAGATTTACTCCAAGGGCCTCATACAGGGCTGAATTTACATCCCAGGCACAGCAGGGAAAGGCATGCTAGGTACCCTTAGCCCCACCCATGGCCACACCACAAATCCTCACATGACCCACCTCCAGTCCCATCCAATGTATCCTGGCACAGAAAATACCCTTGGCCTATAACAAGCAAGAGCAAAAAGCTCTGAAATGCTTTGGAGATCTCTCTAGAAACCAAGGGGTTAAATAATAGCCTGGAAAGGGGTATAAAACCGGTAAACAGATATTGAGATTGCTCTAGCCACACAACAGTCCAGAATGTGGGTGTGGCCAGCACAGCTCAGATGACCATGAAAAATTTGGAGCTCTAAGCAGCTGCCCACTCTGCCTATAGGGAAATCTGGCCCTGGACACATATGTCCCTTGAGTCCTCCAAAAGGCTCAACATTATGGATACAGTTTCTAAACAGGTGATCAAAAAGAACAGATTTTATTGCAAGACCGGAGGCTCTATTATGCTATATTTTCTTTACTTTACTCCAGATAGCAGCAAAATTTATTACAGTACAAACAGTAAATAACCATAGAAAAAAACATAGTGTAGTGTACAGTGGCTCCACCCCCACATATTCCCTTTCAATCACATGCCATTGGTCCTTATAATACTCCTCCAATCTGGAACAACATCCTCTTTCTTTGCTGCTCCAGATTGGATAAGTATTAGTGTTGAGCGAGCACCCCGATGCTCGGGTGCTCGGGTGCTCTGACCGAGCACCGCCGGAGGCTCGAGTGCTCGGCCGAGCACCCGAGCCCCATTGACTTCAATGGGGCGACACGAGCATTACACCAGGCACCCCCTGCTCTGATGAGGGGAGGGTGCCTGGTCAATGCCCCCCTTCATCTCCGCTATGCCCCCTTCATCTCCGCAATGCCCCCTTCATCTCCGCAATGTCCCCCTTCATCTCCGCAATGCCCCCTTCATCTCCGCAATGTCCCCCTTCATCTCCGCAATGCCCCCTTCATCTCCGCAATGTCCCCCTTCATCTCCGCAATGCCCCCTTCATCTCCGCAATGTCCCCCTTCATCTCCACACTGTCCCCCTTCATCTCCGCAATGCCCCCTTCATCTCCGCAATGCCCCCTTCATCTCCGCAATGTCCCCCTTCCACAATGTCCCCCTTCATCTCCACACTGTCCCCCTTCATCTCCGCAATGCCCCCTTCATCTCCGCAATGCCCCCGTACCTCCAGTCCCTGGTGGTCCAGCGGAGCGTCTTCAGATCTGTGCCTCCTTCGGCACAGATCCCCGCCACCCGAACATGGCGGGCGAGCACATGGCGGTACTCGTACGAGTACCGCCATGTGCTGAGCAGAGCGATGCTCGAGCCGATCCGAGCATCGGCCGAGCATGCTCGCTCAACACTAATAAGTATTTATCTTCAATTGTATTAATAAATATTATTACATATATTGTAATTTATTTGTATATTTCTTCCTAAATTTTAAAATTTTAAACGGATTATTTATTTTGCTATTGTTTGTCCTCAAAATTATTATCAGTCTTCCCTTTTATGACATTTGTCTTTTCAACTTGTTTTTTTTCCCCTTTCATTGGGAATTCATGTAGGGATTTAATGTAAACTTCTGTGTAATTTGTTTTGTTTTTATTGTTTGTTTCGTCTTGATCTTTTGTATAGTGTATTTTTATTCTTTCCCTGCTTGGTGCATCTGCCGTTTTATGCTCGCTTTGATCCACTCGCTCTGAGCCACCCTGATGTCCGCCTTCCCTTCCGGCGGGTCTAGTGTTTGGTGTCGTCTGTCAGAAGACGTCGCCGGTGGCCATTTTGTTTTTGGGCAATTGCCAGTTTTTGGCTTCTGAGCATGCACGGAAGTGGGTATCACTTTATTTTATGCGCGTTTGAGGTGTGAAGTTGACGGAGGTGCTTTTCCTTACGTGACTACAGTGGTTATTGTACTTATACTTTATATATCGTAGTGCTTCATATATTTATTTTTCTGTGCCCATTTTTTCTTTAGTCACTCTCTTATAAGTCCTTATATATTTTATTCTTGAGAGAAAATTTAGATATTTGTGATTCCATCTGCATTTAACTCCTTTAATTTTTATATAGGTTAATTTTACTTTATTATTATGTCACATCCAAAGAATATGTCTATTCCTACAACCCCCCTCTAAAACTTAAACATTTTCCATCTCAGTTTTTACCTCAGAAATCTGGTTTTGAGTGTTCTGAATTTTTAGAGGCTCCTGCATCACCTTTAGTTGTCTCATATGATCGCATTCAAGCTTTGATGGATGCATCTGTCAATAAGACGGTGTCCTTAACAAAAACTTTAGCTGGAGTTTTTGAAAAGATCAAACCTTCATCCCCTAAAAATTCTCTTGAGGTATCTAAAGGGGAAAATAGAGGCAAAAAGAGGAAAATGAAAACCAAATATTGTGCTCCTATGGATAGTGAAGTTGATCACTCTCATTATGACTTGGATAGCAAATCTAACTTAAGATCTAGTGGTTCACCACCACATTCTAAACCCTCTACTCGGGAGGTGACAATACAGAGTAAGACTAACAGAGCTCGCCAGAAACCTGATTCGTACAGGTCGTCTTCTTCCTCTGAAGACAGGTATGATTCTGAGGATAATAACAATGATTCCTCAGAATCAGTTCATGAAGCTCTTCCTGACCCAAAAAAGGTTAAACTTTTAGAATCTTCTAAAGGCCAGGATTTGGGATCCATTCTAGATGAGGGTCAACCGATGTTTCATCCTGAGTGAATAAAACACCCCAGATCATCAGAATGGATTCCGAGGGATAATGTATTTAAATACATTTATTTTTGGATCAGGAAATCTTTAGACAATAAGTCCAGAAATAAATTAAGAGCAGAATGTCCTAGGTCTTCTGTTTACAAATCATGCAAGACTCCTGTTTTGGACCCCCATCTGATACAATTTCTATCTAAATCGGGGATAGATCCTAAAAAAGTTATTGACAGATCCCTTAAACTCTGCCAGGACAAGCTCCTAGATATAGTTGGATCTCTTGCCAAAATTTTTGATTGACGGAAGATGCCGTCTTTAATAAAAACCCCTTAGATTTGATGTCTTGAGAAGTTGGATCCAAAGGGCGTTTTTTTTATTGGGAAATGCCAACACAGCCCTTTCTACTGAAAGATGGCACTCTATCCTTATAGGGTTTGACCCTACGTTATCAGAAATGGCTTCATCTGTAGGGGGTCCTGAAGCCAAAGGGCTACATTTTGTAGACACATTTATTGAAGACTATGGGAATTTTGTCTCTACATTCACAGCCTTGGATAAGGCTCAAGAAACCCCTCAACTAACCAAAAAAAAGGAACCCAATGAAATGAGGCACACCTAAAGATAACTAATATAGAAAAAGACTTTATTAATACACCAAAGAGGTATAATGTAAAGACATAAAACACATAAAAACAAAGTCTGAAGAGTATGGATAACAAATATAAGTAATTTGCATACAAAAATAAGTACAGACAAGCAGATGTATATCAAAAACAAATGGAAAGAGGCCAAAAAATATAATAAGAAATAGAGCAAATACAAATGATCAAATATAAGGAGATACCATCAAAACTTATCTGAAAAATAACAGGGAAAAATAGAATCCAGGCTCCAGGGGATTTTTCTCTTATCCCTCTTACTTTCCATAGTGTATATATATATGTTTAGCTTAACCCTGAGTGCATCCAGACTATTCAGTCTTTATTTAACTATTGGTTACTTTATCTGTGCATGCTTCATAGTTTTGTGGTTTGGATAAAGCTCAAACTTCCTTCAAAAAAGTCTTTAACCCTAGAGTTTTTGGGAAGGCCAGGAAAAGAGGGGGTCATTTTCCCGGCCGATAAATGCAGGGTCCCTCTAGTGGATGATCAAATTTCCAGCAAGACCCCTCAGGTTATGGGAGACGACCTGAATATCCTGAAACCAGGGCTCCCTGTCCTTTCTTCCCTCAGAGAGGCAGACTTTGGAGAGCCAAATCCAACAGAGGATTTTCCCATTCCAGACCCTTTACAGGTAAGTCCTTTTCCTTTCCCTCATCCTTTCACAGAAAAAGTGGGCGACAGACTCACCCTCTTTCTCCAAATGGGGTCTCAAATAACTTTGGATCAATGGATACTTGAAACGATTTCAGGATATCAAATAGAGTTTTACAATCTTCCAATTCAATGGCAAATTCTCCCTTCTTTCCTATACTCAAAGGAGGAAGGTCTATTAGTGAATTCAGAGGTCCAAGATTTAAGAAAAAAGGAGCCATTATTCAAGTACCGCTGGATTCCCCAGGGTATATAAGAAATATTTTCTTGGTAAAGAAAAAAGACGCAGGCTTACGCCCAGTGATACATTTGAAAGTGTTAAACACTCATGTCATGCACAGACACTTCAAAATGGAAGGAATCCATTGTCTAGGAGATTTATTGATTCTATTGGATTGGATAGTGAAGTTGGATCTCAAGGATGCTTATCTGACTCTTCCCATGTCTCCTCATCATCAGAGATTTCTTCAGTTTCTCTGGGAAGGAAAAAAATGGCAGTTCACCTGTCTACCTTTCGGTCTCTCCTCAGCCCCGTGGTGATTCACGAAGCTGATAAAACCTGTAGCGTCTTTCCTGAGAAGCAGAGGAATTCGGATGATCATCAATTTCGACGATATGTTAATAATGTCTCAGGATCCTCATGTGTTAAAGGATCAACTTAACTTAACTAACCAATTGTTGACTCAACTCGGTTTCCTTATAAATTGGAAAAAATCCATCTTAATTCCGACCCAGTTGATAGAATTTCTGGGATTTACGGTGAACTCTTTAACATCCTGTCTGCTCCTTCCAAAAAAGAAATTGAAATTGATACGAAAAGAAATTAGATCCATTTTGGTAAAGATCTAATTTCTTTAAGAACAATAGCAAGAATTGTGGGACTCTTGTCGGCATCAATTCAAGCTATTTTCCCACGTCCGTTACATTACAGAGCTCTTCAGAGATTGAAAATTCTCCATCTTCAAAGAGGTCTGATTTATACGGACATGGTTCCACTATCCTTGGAATCGCAGGGCGAACAGAGTTGGTGGTAAAACAACATGGAAGCTTGGAATGACAAAGCGATTTTTGACTTGTCCCCAGATTTCGCAATAGAATCAGACACCAGCTTGGTGCGCTGGGGAGCTCGTTGTGGAAACCTTACCACAGGAGGCAAATGGTCAGATCTCGAACAACATATGCACATCAGTTGCTTAGAGTTGTTAGCTGGATGTTTCAGGATCAAGAGTTTTTCCAAGGACATGATGAATTGTTGCATTCTCCTCAAGATGGACAAAGTGTCTGTAGTCGGGTACATCAATCACCTGGGAGGTACAAAGTCAAAGAGTTTGGCCAATTTGGCAAAGGACTTCTGGCAATTCTGTCTAGACAGGGACATTTCTGTTCAAGCAGAATACCTTCCAGGTCTTTCCTACACTATAGCGGAATGGAATTTGAGACATCTATCGGAGTTCAGCGACTGGACTCTTCACAAGTCCATCTTCAGGAAAATCAATTTCCTTTGGGGTCGCATAGACGCATAGACCTTTTTGCATCAAGACTAAATTCTCGATTGCAATAATTTTTCAGTTGGAGACCGGATCCAGAAGCTTTTGCTCTCCTCATGGAGAGAGACCAGGAATTATGCTTTTTCTCCTTTCGTGATGATTCCCAGGGTCATTCTTCAAGTCAGGAAACAACAGGCCAGCTTAGTGCTTATCACTCCATTTTGGATGGCTCAACCTTGGTTCCCTCCACTTCTGGAGTTGTCGATAGATTACCCACGGATTCTTCCCAATTTTCCTCAGTTGTTGATAGACCCTATAGGGAATCCTGACAATCTTTTACTATCAAATCAGTTACATCTGATGGTTTGGCTAATTTCAGGGGTCCCTGGTGCGTCAAGGGACTTTTGGAAGCTTGGGCTCCAGGTACCCGAGAATTACAAATATTGCTAGTTGACATGGTCACGTTGGTGCTTGGAACCTAGTTTGGATCCTGTTTCTTCCAATTTAACTTCAGTTTTAAATTTCCTCTCTGATTGTTTTCAACAAGGTAAGGCCTATAGAACTATCAACTGTTATAGGTCTTTGATTTCTGCAGGTCATTGCCATATAGACAGTCTTCCTACAGGTCAACATCCCCTTGTTTGTAAACTCATGAATGGCATTGTTATCTCGACCTCCTTCTGCAAAATATATAGTAGTTTCTGGGATGTTACTATCATTGTATGATTTCTTGAATCTTGGCCAGAAAATGATAGATTGTCACTTAAACAACTTTCAGCAGAAATTACCATGTTGCTGTGTTTAATCTCTTTTCATAGAGTTTCAGATGTTAGAGCGCTAGATGTAACCTCACGTTCATTTGTGCCAGGCGGTGTTATCTTTCAGATTTATAGGGGAACTGAAACTCTGTCTAGGTAAATTTTCTATCCTTCCTTTCCACAAAAACCTCAACTTTGTGTGGTTCACTGTTTGCAAGCCTATGAATTAGCTACTACTAATATTAGACCAAAAAAACTCTACTCAACACTTAATTTCATTTAAGAAACCTCATCTACCTGTTTCTTCAGTCTCTTTGGCTAGATGGATCCGTTGGATTATGCAGTCCGCTGATATCTATGTCTCCCTTTTTGAGGCACATTCCTCAAGAGGTGCTGTGGCCTCCAGATCTCTTTTGTCTGGAGGGTGCCTCAAGGACATTCTTAAGGCAGCTGATTGGTTCAGAGAATCCACTTTTAAGTCTTTCTATTTCAAACCTATTTCTCATGTACCATCAAATGTATTAATCAGCTTTAAACTAGCATAACAGAGCCTCCGGTCTTGCAATAAAATTCAAAGATTTTCCTAACTTTGTGAATATTATCCCTCCCATTTTTACCCACCTTTTCATGAATTTCTTTCTCGTTGCAGGATCATTGTTCAGCTATTGTCTGAGGCTATTGCCTGAGTTCAAGACAGAATCCATTGTTATATGATGAGTTTCGATATGTTTGCAAGTTAATCTATTTGTTCATCAAAGAAAGAGGATGTTGTTGGAGGAGTATTATAAGGAGCAATGGGATGTGATTGGAAGGGAATATGTGGGGACAGAGCCAATCATACTTTACTCTACACTATGTTTTTTCTATGGTTATTTACTGTTTGTACTATAATAAATGTTGCTGCTATCTGGATTAAAGTAAAGAAAATATAGCATAATATTTGCCTCCATGTCTTTAATAAAATCCTGACTTTCCGTCATGAAGTTAGGAAAATCTTTGAATTAACCCCTCTTGCCAATCTTGAGACAGGAGGGCCCATTTGAATGTTTTGCTAAAAACCTAGTTCTACCCCACGCCACATGTCTGCTTGGAGTAACAGAACCACAAATATGGGGTATGCCACTCCAGCCTTGTTTCACTGCCAGCCATTAGTTATAATTCTTCCATTGTACCCCATTGTACTTCTAGACAGGGAGTCCCAAGGTTCCACAAAAAGCAGTCTGAGAACCACAGCTGTACTATATCATGGATTAATTGCTTTCTATAAAAGTTCTAATAGGATTATAAATTATACATATTGATACTGTATCATACACATTTGTTCTTACCAGATATTGATATGCATTCTTTGTTCCTAAGTTAATTAATTAAAATTTGGTAATGGTTTATATAATTCTTATTGTAATCTGGTTTGCTCACTATTGACACTACAGTTAAAAGGGTCCTATGAATAATACATGCAGGTAGATAGATAGATAGATATCATCATCATCATCTTCAGTCACTGTTAGTTCACTGCAAGATGAAGGCCTCCTCAGCAAACCTCCAACAACTTCAGTCCTGTTCCTTCAGTTGCCACTGTGTACCATCAAATTTGGTAATTCCATCTACCCATATTGTCTTTGGTATTCTTCTTGGACATTTAGTATTGAATGGAATCCATTCAAAAATGTCTTTGGTCCATCTTCTTGCCATGTGGCCTGCCCATTTCCATTTCAGGCAATTTGTGATGTCATAGACCTTTGTTTGCTAATGGATCCATGCATATGTTTTTCTGTCTCTTTGTTTATGCTTACAATTCACCACTCCATACTTCTCTGTGTAACCTTAAGTTTTTGTAATGATTTGTCATTCAGTGCCCATGTTTCAAAGCCATATGTAAGGACTGGAAGGACACACTTGTCAAAAAACTTGAGGAAGAGTGGAAAATTTGTCTTAAAGACAGTACTACTAAGTTTTTCAAATGCTTGCCATCCCAATTTTATTCATCTCTTAATTTATATCAATGTGTTTCCATCCACATAAATATGCCAGTTTTGAGACGGGAGGTTCCATTCGAATGTTTTGCTAAAAAGTCGGCACTAGCCATACGTCTGCTGACAATTACACTACAACCCATGAGTGGTATGCCACCCTAACCTTGGTCCACTGTCTACCATTATTTACATTTGTTCCATGGAACCCTATGTACTTCTTCATGAAGCCACAGAGAGTTCCACAAAGCAAAGACTGAGAACCTCAGCTGTATTATATTGTGTATTTTTCCTTTCTATAACAGGTTGTTACTGGATTATATATTATGCTCTTACAAGGTTAGATAACAGTTTTTATTGGATTATACATGGTACATATTGACTCTGTATCATATACATTTTTCTTACTGGATTCTGATGTACATTTTTTGTTCCTGGATAATATAAATCTTTTTTAAAGGTTTGTATTTTCCTTATTGTAATCTTGTCTGGCAGTGTGCACACTATTGACACTACAAATAAAAGGCCCCTATGAATAATACATGCATATATTTACATTAAGCAAACATATCCAGCTGAACTGTGCATTGGGATTAAGCACACACTTTAGTATTTAACGACAGAAACAAGAGGTATTCAGGTCTTGCTTGTTGAAGCTTTCAAGTTAATACAAAAACAAGTGCTGCATTTTCTGCTAGCCAACCTGTTCTAATTGGATAGTAAACACTTTTTATGAAAAAACAGGTATATTATAAGTTCTGTCTGCTGTGGGAAATAATAGTACTTCAACTATAATCAAAAAATAGTTTTTCTATTGCGCAACCTGATTTTGACTTGCTGCTGTTACTGCTGCCTACTTAGAGATTGGGGATATATACTAAGGTGTGATACAGAGGTGATAAAGCGGAGATGACTTCTCAAGTGATATCACTTCTCCAGTTCCTATGTTATTCTATGAAGCCTATGCTCTAAGATCTCCAAAGTTGTATACATTGGCTCCATAGAATAACATAGGACTTGGAGATGTGATATCATTGGAAAAGTCATCTCCACTTTATAAACCCTTGATGACGCCTTAGTGCATCTCTCATACTGTGTCACAGACTCTAGTTTGCTGTATAATAACTTCTGTATGAAGTTTCAATCAGCAGCAGGGGAAACATACATATTTCATTGTGGAGGTAAAGCAATGAGGCTGATGAATGAACCAGAACTGTAGTAATTCTTATGCACACACACTGTATATTAGAGGGGAATAAAAAAAATCCCCAAATTCATTTTGAATTTACTGGGTTATTTAACCCCTAGGAATGTTAGGGAGGTGTTTAACATATTACTTCTCTTGCAATCAACGGGCATTATATACTAAGGTGTGATAAAGAGGTGATAAAGTGGAGATATTTTCTCCAGTGATATCACTTCTCCAGTTCCTATGTTATTCTATGGATCCTATGCACTAAGATCTCAAAAAATTTGAGAAATCTTAGTGTATTGCCTCCATAGACTAACATAGGAAGTGGAGAAGTGATATCGCTGGAGCAGTGGTTCTCAACCTTTTTAGCTCGGGGCACCCCTAACACATAATCTTGAATATTCGGGGCACCCCTAACATATTTAATGTGATTTATCAAGGGCATAATGAAGGGTACAATACACAAATATACAGTTATTATTAGGTCTTATAATCATAATAACAAAACTAAACATATTGTACATATTAATTTCTATAAATCTTTATCTAGAGGTCCATTTTTGTTAGTCTTTAGAGAAAATACGGGGCACCCTAAGATGATGTCCGTGGCACACCAAAGTGCCACGGCACCCTGGTTGAGAATCACTGCGCTGGAGAAATCATCTCCACTTTATCACCTCTTTTTCACTTCTTACTGCAGTGTTTCTCAACCAGGGTAAAGTGGCACATTGGTGTGCTCCGGACATCCACTTAGGGTGCCCCATTTTATCTATAAGGATTTGACAAAAATGGAAATGCAGACTTCCAACTGTATATTTAAGGATATTACTATGCACAATATGTTTATTTTCATTGTGAGGTCTAAAAATAACTCTATATTTATGTATTTGTAACCTTCATTACACCCTTTACAAATTGCATATAATGATAGGGGCGCCCCGAAAATGCCAGACTGCGTGCTAGGTGTGCCTTGAGCAAAAAAAAAGCTTGAGGACCACTGCCTTACTGCATCTCCCCCAATGAGTTAACCCCTTAAGGATCAATGACGTGCCAGGACCGTCACAGTGGTTCTGCACTTAACTCTTTGAGTGCCAGAGGGGTGTGCAACCCATTTCTCTGCAATGTGTTGTGTACCTATCTGGCATTCAAAGGGTTAAGGACCAGTGACGGTACTGGCACATCATGAAATGCAGGGCCCCCCCCACGCGGCTGCATGCCATTTGGGGAGCCCTGATTCCATTTATGGAAAAAAAAAAAAATGCCCCGTGGTCCTTAAAGGGGAACATTCAGCTTTTAAAAAGTTTTTACCATAAGTGTAGTTATTAAGTCGTATTAGGAAACGTGTTGTTTTTTTTTTTTTTTTTTTTACGTACTTTTAAAGATATTTAATCTTCAAGCTGTGCACTTCCGAAGATTCACTGTGCCGTATTATGTGGAACAGCTCTTTATGACTTCCCAGTGCTACTTAATCCTCCTCCTAACTCCCTCCCAGCTGCACCAGGGACCGAGTTCATGCTTCCATTCTGTGTGGTGTGAATCCTCTCTATCGTTATGCAACCTCAGTAGAATGATAACCGGAGCTTGATGTAACGATAGAAGCAATTCACACCACAGAGTAGGGAAGAGTGTGCAGGCTCCCTGGAGCAGCCGGGAGGGAGTTGGGAGGAGAATTAAGTACCAAGAATAATATAAGAATTGGAAAGATTTACTTCAATGGGGAGGCCACTCACCTTACGATATCTTTCCACTAAAGGGCATTGTACCATGGCCTGAGACTTGCATATTATCGGTTTGAATCAGTACAGGAGTACCTCAGTGCATGAAATACAATGTAGACATGTGGGCAAGGTATTGGGGGAGCTCACTTACATGTACCATGTTAGTTCACACTCAACATATATAGCCAAAACACATCAACCAACCATCCCCATAAGTATCATCAGGGACATCCACAGAAGTTTTTCCAGGGGCGGGGGCAAAGCCATAATATGACCCCCTCAGTCCAGCTCTCCTAGCCCCTTTTTTATATGGGGGGGGCTATTGTGTATGGGGGGGCAAGTGCCCCCCCTCCAGATGCCCATGAGTGTCACCCCCCCTAACAAATATTGTTCTTATAAATCCCTGAAAGTATACCTCCCCAACCCATAAGTGGCAGATGGCATCACAGCAACCCCAGTGGTGGCAGATGTATCACCCAAAAACAGAAACAGACAATGCAGACAGTTACTGGTATCTGCACAGGGGATCAACCAGTTTAGTACTTGTATGACAGTCTGTGAATTTCTAATGGGGGTAATCAGTGTACTAAGAAGGTCAAACACACACACATACATACACACTCACACATACTTTTTAAAGATTCTCTCACCACAGGCTCAATGCCACAAGATTGTAATGCCTCTATTTAAGAAGGGAACTAAAACAGAACTGGGAATTATAGACCTGTGAGTTTGACCTCTGTAGTGGGAAAACGGCTAGAAGGGATAATAAGGGATTATAGTCAGGATTACACCACTAAAATAGGATTATTAGCAGGAATCAACATGGTTTATGAGGAATAGATCATGCCAAACTAATATTTTCAGCTTGTATGAAGCAGTAAGTAGCAACCTAGATAATGGTAAGGCAGTTGATGTAGTATATCTAGATTTTGCAAAGGCATTTGATCCAGTGTCACACAGAAGGCTGGGGTATAAAATAAGGAAATTGGGGCTATGGGGTAACCTTTGCAACTGGGTAGTAAACTGACTGAAGGATAGGGAACAGTGTGATGTTGTAAATGGACAATTCTGAAATACAGTTAAAGTTGAGAGGAGAGTACCTCATGGTTCAGTACTCGGTCCACTGTTTTTTAACATGATCTGGAAATAGATATTTAACTCCTTAAGGACCGGCGCGCGCACGCACAGCCGGCACTTGCAGACCACTGGCCATTTTTTTTTATTATTGCTTACAGTTCAGGGCTTCCGGAGCGGAGTGCAGCCGCGCTGGGAGCCCTGAACTCCATGCCGTGCCAGGACCGTCATTGGTCCTTAAGTGCCGGACCGCCGTGACGGTCCTGGCACGGCAATGGTCCTTAAGGGGTTAAAGTAAATATCAATATTTGCAGATGACACTAAATTATGCCGGGTAATTAATTCAGAACAGAACAGAGTGGACAACCAAATGGAACATGACGTTTAATGTGGGAAAGTGTAAAGTCATGCATTTGTGAAGAAAAAAATCCCAATGCTACTGATGAACTTCATTGAATCATTTAAGGGGACTTGTTGCTAGAGAAAGACCTGGGAATCCTTGTAAACAACAATCTTTGAAACAGTGACCAGTGTCAAACAGCAGTAGCAAAAGCAAACAAAGTCCTGTCTTGCATACAAAGGGATATTGAAGCAAGAGTGGGTAACATCATTTTACCATTGTACAAATCATTGGTAAGACCTCACTCGAATATGCAGTGCAGTTTTGAGCACCAGTTCTGAAAAAGTATATTCTAGAACTGGAGAGGGTACAGAGAAGAGCAACAACATTAATTAAGGGAATAGAGGACTTGATGTATGAGGAACGACTAGACAAACTTGGTTTATTTACTCTAGAGAAAAGATAGAAAAGAGGAGCTCTTATCATCATTGTACAAGTATATGAGAGGTCAATGCAAGGATCTCTGTGGTGAGCTATTCATTCCAAGGCCTGATCAATTGACCAGGGGGGCACCCCTTGAGATTAGGGGAAAGGAGGTTTAGACGTCAGCAGAGGAAGGGGTTTTTTACAGTAAGGTTTGTTAAATTATGGAATTCCTTGCCCAAGGATGCGGTTATGGCAGATACAGATTAGATATATTTCTTTCAAAAGGGAACATACAGGGTTATACTGTGTATTAGAAGGCAAATCAGGAAGGTCTGATAAAGACTAACTTATTTGGTAACAGGAAAGCTATACAATACTCAAGTCATTGGGTTATGAGGCAAGGGTTGAACTTGATGGATTTTGTCTTATTTCAACCTAATTTATGTTACTATGTTACATACATATACAATTAATTATACACACTCAAACATACATACACACACACACTCACTCAGTCATCACACATCCACACACACATACATATAGGCACACACTCAAACATTCACACATGCATACCCACTCACTCATCACAAATACACACACATGCATATACAAATACACTTACACATACACACATATGCACACATTTTTACACATACAATTACAGTCATTACATACACACACTCATGACACATGCAACACATACATATAAACAAATACACATATATCAACATACACATACACACACACAAATACATACACACAAACACACACACACACATGGGCACACAGATAAAACCACAGATACACACACACACACACACACACACACACACACACATACATTCACGCACAAACGCACAACCCTACATACGTCACACACACACACACACACACACACACACATAGATACACAAGCACCCATACATAAACACATATATGCACACACACACACACACACACACACACACACACACACACACACACACACACACACACACACAGATATACACACTCAAACATATACACACATACATACATACATACATACATACATACACATGCACCCAAACATAAGCACACAGATACACACACATGCACATATATACATACACACATGCACACACTTGCATCCACATACCTATTCACCCACATGCATACACACACACACAAACATATATACATACAAACATATATAGATAAATACACACACACACACATATATATGCGCACACAAACATGCCCACACATACACTTACACCCACACACGTACATAATAAACACACACGAGTACGTACACTCATACATACAGAAACACACACACACACACACACATATACATACAAACATATATAGATAAATACACACACACACACACATATACATACAAACATATATAGATAAATACACACACACACACATATACATGCATGACACACATAGCCACACACAAATTCATGCTTTCTTAAACACTTTCAAAACACTTGATTTACAAAAACAACATGTTGCATCTAAGAGGTTAACAGATAACTGTATTTTATATAGGGTATTAACATCAGTCCTTGGTCTCGTTTTCCTTACAGACACACGTTCCCATATAATTTATATCTATTATACATTCAAGTTGTATAGGTTTCTATTTCTGGCTCCTTTTTCCATTGCCATGATAACTTGAGCCAAAGCCAGAGCCGGTCTTGGCTACTGAAGAAATGTTCCCTAATGCTAATAACTACGTAATAGTCTGCTTTATGCCAGCACCAAACATGGCATTCTGTGGGAGTTATGTGCCAAGTACAAGAGCTGAGAATTTTAAAGGAGACATTATGTCACTGTCTAACTTGTGATGTTGATTTATGAGAGAAATAACAGGGCCATTTAAGACAAATGTGCTACTTCCCCATTGGTTGTATCCACAGAAAAGAAAGTCATTAATTTCAGTTCATGTACTGGAGACAGAATATGGCCTGTATGCTCAAAACAGAAGGGAAGGAGTACTGAGAGAAACCATTTTCACTATAGGGGAGAATTAAAAATTCCCATTGACTTAAATGGTGATTTTAACCCCTTGAATGCTAGAGAGGTCTCCAACGCACTGCAAAGCAATGCGTTGGAGACCTCTCTAGCATTCAAGGGGTTAAAATCACCATTTATAGCAATGGAAATTTTTGAAATGTTTAGTTCTCCCCTATAATGCAATGCTTTGGAGACCTCTCTAGCATTCAAGGGGTTAAAATCACCATATATAGCAATGGAAATATTTAGTTCTCCCCTATAGTGCAAATGGTTTGTCCCATTTTTCTTTTGAACATACAGCCCTATGACTTAATTAAAAGGAGAATTAACACCTTCTAATAATAAGGCTCTTACCATTCTAATCACCCCTATGTATATTCCCCTGGCTCAAGAGAGATCATCTCCAATCAGGCCAATAGGAACACATATCATTAGTATTTTCTGGCCATAGTAATGTAAGTGGAGGGGTATTATTAGCCAGTGGTAGCTCCTCTTTAACTATCTGAGTGCCAGAGAGGTATACCACCCATTGCAACACAGATGTCCTACTTAAAGGGATAGTAATGTTTCATAATAAAAGCAGCTCTAATTAATCATCATAGTATTTGGATTTTGGAGAGTGTTATTTCAATTCTGTCAGAGTTGTAGTTCAAGAGTAATTCAATGACAAAGTATCCCCCTCCCCCCCCTTTTACTGATGTAACACTGCTCAGCCAGAGCAGAAGGGAGGTGCCCAGGTAGACTGCAGAGAGGGACAATCTTCAATTAAGATAAGGGAAAAACCTGAAAAACCTGTCAAGGGGACAGGGCTTTCATTGTTCTCATAGGAAGAAGATTGTCCCCTTCTGTTATCTGTCTGGTCTATGGACTGCATTCCACATCTGAGAAGAGATTGCTTACACTAGGTAAAAGGGGAGGGAGGGAAACTTTGCTTGTGAATATCTCTCAAACCATAAAGGTTTGAGAGATAAGACATATCGTTCTTCATGTTTTTTTAATGCCTACAAAATAAAATAAAGATAAAACAAAGTATTACTATCCCTTTAAAGGGGAACTATCACTCCTATAAAGGTATGGCTTAAAAGTAAGTTTATAGAGCGACTAGCTGGAATACTATTTGTTTTTTTGTTTTTTTTTCATTTTTTTAATTCTTTGTTTGGCCACGATGAAATGTTTAACAATGATCCTATGCATTCCTTCCAGACAGACTGTGGGTACAGCCCTGCACCACTGTCTGTCACTCTTCGTCTGCTCCGATGACAGAGGATTTCTCCTTGCAAGCTGGATCACTCTCATTGGTCAGAGACCGCTCCAGCTTACATGCAGAAATCCACAGTCATTGGAGGAGGTTGGATCGGGGGAGGGGAGCAGAGGAAGAGTGACAGACAGCGGTGCAGAGCTGTAAAAGCAGTCTTGTGCCCCTTTTACTGATGTAACACTGCTCAGCCAGATCAGAAGGGAGGTGCCCAGGTAGACTACAGAGAGGGACAATCTTCAATTAAGATAAGGGAAAAACCTGAAAAACTTGTCAAGGGGAGCAGGGCTTTCATTGTTCTCATAGGAAGAAGATTGTCCCCTGATGTTATCTGTCTGGTCTATGGACTGCATTTCACATCTGAGAAGAGATGGCTTACACTAGGTAAATGGGGCAGGAGGGGAAACTTTGCTTGTGAATATCTCTCATACCATAAAGGTTTGAGAAATAAGACTTATCGTTCTTCATGTTTTTTTAATGCCTATAAAATAAAGATAAAACGACGTATTACTATCCCTTTAACACTGTAAGGACCACTGTGAGGCAACGTGTTGCACTGCTCTTTGATCATTAAAAGGTTAGAAATTAAATAGTGTGAACATTTAAAGGGATAGTAATTGCTGAAAAAATATGCAGCTCAGATTGATCCTCATATAGCGTGGGCCATGTAGAGCTATATTTCAATATTTCCCATTTTTAGTTCAACAGTAATTCAATTGTAAAATATCCCCCTCCTGCCCCTTTTACATCCTGTATGCCACCTTCCCTCAAATGTGGAATCTGGTCAGCCCACAGCGAGAGACAATCTTCATGCACTGAGTGTAAGGAAAACACTGCCCCCTAGACGAAGGAGGGCAGGATTTTCCTTATGATCACTGATGATTGTCCCTCGCTGCACTTTGTCCGACGTGCTTAGAGAGGCAACGTCACGTATGTGAAAGGGGAGGGAAAGGGATCCTTTAGAATTGAATAACTGTTGAACAAAAAACAGAAAATATTGAAACACAGCGCTACATGGCCCACATTATATGAGGATCAATCGGAGCTGCATTTTTTTCAGCTATTACTATCCCTTTAAAGGGATGGTAACACTTTGTTTTAACTTTATTTTATTTTGTAGGCATTAAAAAAAATGAAGAATGATATAAGTCTTATGTCTCAAACCTTTATAGTTTAAGAGATGTTCACAAGCAAAGTTCCCCCTCCCGTCCCTTTTACCTAGTGTAAGCCATCTCTTCTCAGATGTGGAATGCAGTCCATAGACCAGACAGATAACAGAAGGGGACAATCTTCTTCCTATGAGAACAATGAAAGCCCTGCCCCCCTTGACAAGTTTTTCAGCTTTTTCCCTTATCTTAATTGAAGATTGTCCCTCTCTGCAGTCTACCTGGGCACCTCCCTTCTGATCTGTCTGAACGGGGGGTGATACTTTGTTTGTGAATATCTCTTAAACCATAAAGGTTTATGAGATAAGACTTATATCGTTCATGTTTTTTAATGCCTACAAAATAAAATAAAGATAAAATGAAGTATTACTATCCCTTTAAAATAAAATTAGTGGTAAAATTCAACTTGCACTTCCATTCACAGAGGTAGAGGTGAAGGTTTCCATATTTAGTAAATTAAATCATAAATGTCACAGTACTTTATTTCCAGTGAGGCTGCTTCAGTGACGCTAGTCGTCTTTCCATGCGTCATCTGCAGGCAAGATGCTTCAAGCATGCTGCAGGCCTCTGTTTTATGTGTGTTTGTTTCCTGTAGTCTCCTCCTACCTACTTCCACCCTCTAGCTGCTCCTCCTACCTACTTCCTGTGGAGGTGTTTAAAGGGCAGACTGAGTCCTGACTTAGTCACCCTTACATTGTTGTTCTGAGCAGTGCATTTTCTAGTATTCCTGATTTCTGTGTTTGATCCGGCTTGTCTGTCCATCCATTCTGGTGTTGACCTGTGGCTCTGTCTGACTATTCTCTTTGGCGTTCCGATTTGGTTCAGTATCCTTTCTGGTGCAAACCTGTGGCTATGGGTGACTACCCGCTCCAAGTATGACCTAGGCTTGTCTGACTACCCACTCTGGTGTTGACCTGGGGCTCTATCCACTGCGCATCCAGCATACATATGCTCCAGTTGATATTCTATCTGGTGCAAACCTGTGGCTCTGGCTGACTACCCGCTCCGTGTATGACCTAGGCTTGTCTGACTACCCACTCTGGTGTTGACCTGGGGCTCTATCCACTGTGCATCCAGCATTACATCGCTTCGGTGGATATCCTTTGTGGTGCAAACCTGTGGCTCTGGCTGACTACCAGCTCCATGTATGACTTTGGCTCGTCTGACTATCCTTTCTGGTGCTTACTAGAAGGCTCTGTCTGTTTGCTCAGTTTGTTGGTTCCGTTATTCAGACACCCTTCCTAGTACTGACCTGGGGCTCTAGCAGACTCCTATCTACTGACTGCAGGCTGAGTCAGTATCTCGTGGGCATTACCTTACCACAAGACTCCAGTGGGCTGAGGCCTAGTCTTGGACAGTGTGGTGCAGAGAATGGGAGACTGCTATTCCTGATACAGTGCTCGCCATTTCAGTCACACACTGTGTGTATATTTATATATTGCATTACTGTCATTATTCTCATAATAAAGGTTCTATTAACTATACCGTCTGACTCCTGGTTTTGCTTGCCAGCCATAACAATAAATAACTTGTGCTGTACACGATTCACATCCTGCTATGGAAAACACGGCCACTCTTACTCTGATTGGTTGATGCTCAATGTTTGGCCTCTTTCTCTTTTTGATGTCACGGTGGGGGCAGGAAAAACTGTAGCTGACTATGAATTATAACTCAAGAGGCTATATTTTATTGTGTCAGAGACACAGCAGGAACAGAAGAGTGCGGAAAGACAGTAAAATAAGAAAAGAAATCTTAAGTTCCATTAAGATAACGGCATGTTAACGAGATAAACTTGATTCAACGACCTGCTCTAATTTAAGACGTTTTGTAAAAATTGCTAGCGCATTCTAAATCAACATGATATGTGGCGCTATTCAATGGAATTTCTTATCATCCAAACAGGAAACAGCAGATATTAAACGCTAGCTCCGTTATCTACACCAACAAAGAGAGGCGGCGGTCTGATGTGAAAAATATTAGGAAAGAGGGAAAAAGGATGGGGAGTGAGAGAAGGGAGAGACAGTGGGAGGGGATGAAATATACTGGAGGAAAAAGGGGTATAAGAAGAAGCCAAGGGGCCTAAAAGGCTGGAGGCTCATATTCCCAGACATAAGCTCTTATTAAAGCCTTGGGTCCAGGGCCACATTTTGTAATAAGTATAGTAGGCAGCTTCCTAGAGCTCCAAATTTTGAAGGGAGTTCAGCTGTGCTGGCCACACCCACATTCTGAATTGTGGGTGTGGCCAGAGCAATTTCTATGTCCCTGCACAAGTTTTATAACATTTACAGGCTATTGTGGAGCAATGCATTGGAGAACTCTCTAGCAATCGAACAGTTGAAGCTTTTTTGTCCTTGCTTGTTGTGGGCCAAGGGTAGCTTCTGTGTCAGGAAACAGTGGATGGGACTGGAAGTGGAGTCATATGAGGAGTGGGGGTTTGACCATGGGCGGGGCTAAGAGTGCCTGGATTACCTTATCTAGGGGTGCCTGGTATGTAAATCTGGGGCTGTCTGACAGCTGCTAAGGCATGCTTTCCCATAAATTGGTTGTCCTCCAACCCATCAACTATTGCAGCCTCGAAGCTTGGAATCTCGAAATATAGTGATTTAGAATGTCTGACTGGTATTAGGCATAATTGCAAGTATTCCATAATTTATGGAATCCTTGGATCTCCAATCTTAACAAAGGCCCCCAGTGATATGATATAATACATCAAGTGGTTGCGCTGTGAATCCTAGTATACTATCCCTCCTGTTTCTAATCTCTCCTGTCCTTCCTACTCTTTTCTTTCTGTTCTTTCTTCTCTATTTCCAGTTAATACACTCTTGTGTAAGATTTGTATATTTCATGTCTTATTAGCAAAGGTCGCTAACAGTATGATTGTCAGGGTGTGTCCTTGTTGCTAGACAAGCAGACGAGTTTTAGGAGAGCTCCTTAATTCGGACCTGCAATCGTCTCACATCCAGCATCAAATCTACATTAAACCCCACCTGGCTTTATAAACCATGCTCCCTGGACTCACTTTGCACATTTAGGTGCATTGAGACCTACATGAGATGGACGAGACCTGGGTCGCAGGCCTGCGAGACATCTTGAAGCCAAGCTACAGTGCTACTTTCCTTTAGAATCTTATTGATTGCTGTTAGCTCACCTTTGTACCCAGAACCGTACCTGGTGCTGCCCTACAGACTGCAATTCCCGTCAAAATCTGACCAAGAACACAGGCCTCATAAGTTAGATGGGAGCAAGCTCTAGCTATGTTGAAGCAACCTGATTGAGGTGTACCATAGCCTGACCACCATCACCAGATACAGCAACCAAGACTCACTTCATTTAGACAGGGGAGTTGCCGTGAGTCATGTTAGCAAGCACTGAGTCTTCAAGCATTAGTGGAGGTATTGGAATGGGGGGTTCTCATGTGTAGTTGATGTAGCACAGGCATATACTGCCGTTTTTCAAGTGCTCAATTTGGGGGGATAATCTTACCCTATCTTCTTACCTATGGGCCTTTCTTATCGTCCAACCCACTCCCTCTGCACTTCCAAGAGCTGCCAGGCTAAGATACTATTAAATCCAGGCTCAACTCTAACTTGTAAATAACTCCAACAGTTACTTTACATTATTGCCATCCTTTCTCCCCATATTTTTTAATTTTTGAAAGCCTCTCTTATCCTCACTTCATCACACTCCTTTTGCAGGGACTCCGTTATTTCTAAAATGGAGGGCTGCTGAAAGGTGTAAGTTCCCTGCCTACATTAGCCTAGAACACTCAAACCTGCACACATTCTCTTCCAGCAAACTCATACCATGAGAAGGCAGAAGGCACCACTGTCAAGACTCAACAGTTTTCACAAACTCAGAACTCATCTTATGTTCAAGGTTCTATGGCTGACATGCCATGCACCAAAGCGGATATTGCAAGTCTTAAAGGGATAGTAATACTTTGTTTTATCTTTATTTTATTTTGTAGGCATTAAAAAAAAATGAAGAACGATATAAGTCTTATCTGTCAAACCTTTATGGTTTGAGAGATATTCACAAGCAAAGTTTCCCCCCTGCCCTTTTTACCTAGTGTAAGCCATCTCTTCTCAGATGTGGAATGCAGTCCATAGACCAGACAGATAACAGCAGGGGACAATCTTCTTCCTATGAAAACAACGAAAATCCTGCCCCCCTTGATTAGTTTTTCAGGTTTTTCCCTTATCTTAATTGAAGATTGTCCCTCTCTGCAGTCTACCTGGGCACCTCCCTTCTGCTCTGGCTGAACAGTGTTACATCAGTAAAAGGGGCGGGAGGGGGATACTTTGTCATTGAATTACTCTTGATCTACAACTCTGACAGAATTGAAATAACACTCTCCAAAGTCCAGATACTATGATGATTAATTAGAGCTGCTTTAATTATGAAACATTCCTATCCCTTTAAAGAATATATGCCATACCTCCCAAGTGTCCCTCTTTAGGAGGGACAGTCCCTCTTTAAGACCCAAATCCCTCTGTCCCTCTTTCCCACCCTGATGTCCCTATTTTTAGGAAGTCAGACTGTGTGTTGTGTATATAAGTGTATCATATTGGTCTACAGCAATAAAACTCACATTATTGTTTGTGTAAACATCAGTATATGTGTTTAGAAATGAGTCTGTGTAAATAAAATACTTTGGTCTTGTTATAAGTCATTTATTAGGTTACACAAGAAGGTGTCAATAGGTCATGAAATAGCCTAAAAATTCTCTTTAATGCCCAGCCCACTAGCCACACCCCTTGCCACACCCCCTAAAACACAAGTGTCCCTCTTTGGCAGTTTAAAATGTTGGGAGGTATGTATATGCTAGTGATGAAGAGGGGAGAGAAAGCGTGGAGAAAAGGGGTGGAGTGATAGAGAGTAGCAGAACAGTGTTGTGAGTTATTATTATTAATTTATATAGCGCACACAGATTACGCATCGCTTTACACTCATATTGGGTCTCAAAACCTAAATTCATCTATCAGTATGTGTTTTGGAGTGTGGGAGGAAACCCACGCAAACACGGTGAGAACATACAAACTCATTGCAGATGTTGTCCTTGGTGGGATGTGAACCCAGGACCCCAGCGCTGCAAGGCAACAGTGCTAACCACTGAGCCACCGTGCTAGGATTATATTTAATACACACACACAGAATGGAATACCAGCTAGTGGACCAGTTATAGAAAAATCCCGCAGGCTGGTATTCCACTATAATCTGCCCCTGTTTGTGGTATCACTGTGAGAGATCAGTTGTACGCGCAGCATGCTCCCCTGTCTCTGCAGTAATCAGTCTCTCAGCTGCTGTAGAGGTCTCCAATGCAATGATCTGCAACGAATAGGAGACTGTTCCAGCATGTAAGAGGTTAATATGCACACCTTCAGTTATACCTAGTGCCGTATGTTCAATAGAAAAGTGGAGGAGTTCTGGAACAAACCAATTGTACTATAAGGGGAGAGCTGAAAATTCCAAAAATTCCCATTGATTTAAATGGGGATTTAACCCATTGAACACTAGAGAAATCTCATCTCCAAAGCAATAGTCTGCAAACTTTTCTAGCATTCAAGGGGTTAAGATCATCATATTTTCTTGTCCTCCCCACAATGGAAATCATTTGCCCCAGAATTCCTCTCCTTTTCTTTTGAACATACGGCCCTTAGTATTATTGTAAATGAGAATGCTACATGTTATATTCTGCCTTATGAGTCACATTATCTGGCTGCTCCTTGTGCCTCCTCCTACGTTCATCCACCTGGAACCTTCTACTTTTCT
Organism: Rhinophrynus dorsalis; assembly: GCA_037306005.1. Taxonomy (NCBI): domain Eukaryota; kingdom Metazoa; phylum Chordata; class Amphibia; order Anura; family Rhinophrynidae; genus Rhinophrynus; species Rhinophrynus dorsalis. The sequence continues at coordinate 455,810,052 of CM074722.1, forward strand.
CAGAAATGTCTCCGCAGCCTCCTGCCCTCTTTCAGATGGTATATTCCACTCTAGGTGCATTTTTTTTTGGCAAAAAAATGCATTTTTTAAAAATACTATTTGTAGTCAATTTGTAGTAACAATAATATTGAGTTAAAGGGATAGTAATACTTTGTTTTATTGTTATTTTATTTTGTAGGCATTAAAAAACATGAAGAACGATGTAAGTCTTATCTCTCAGACCTTTATGGTTTGAGAGATATTCACAAGCAAAGTTCCCCCTCCCGCCCCTTTTACCTAGTGTAAGCCATCTCTTCTCAGATGTGGAATGCATTCCATAGACCAGACAGATAACAGAAGGGGACAATCTTCTTCCTATGAGAACAATGAAATCCCTGCCCCCCTTGACAAGCTTTTCAGGTTTTTCCCTTATCTTAATTGAAGATTGTCCCTCTCTGCAGTCTACCTGTGCACCTCCCTTCTGCTCTGGCTGAGCAGTGTTACATCAGTAAAAGGGGCGGGAGGCGGACACTTTGAAACATTACTATCCCTTTAAATATGGCTTTAACCCCTTGAATACCAGGGAACTCTTTAATACATGGTGAAGCAACGAGTTGGTGCCCTCCCTAGCATTGAAAGGGTTACTGTCCTTTTAAATAAATGGCAACATGGTGCATTTTTACTTATTCTCTAAAGTGCAGTTGTTTTTCCCAAAAATTGTTCAGCTTTTGTCTTTATACATATTTCTAGATCAAGAGTCTGGCAATGTGTGGCTGTCCAGCTGGTGTTGAACTACAACTCCTATCATCCTCAATCAGCCATGGTTCTTCCTTCATTCCCAGTCCTGTGTCTCTCCAGCTCTTGCTGGACTACAATTCCAATCGTTCCCAGCAAACTGTGGCCCTGCAGCTGTTGTCAGACTACAGCTCTCTTCCTCTTCAGGGAAATGTGGTTCTGCCATTAATGTTGGATTGCATTTCCATCTTTAGCTGGGATTCGCTTATATTTTGCACAAGATCAATAGGTGCCAGTCTCATGTCTAACTCATGTTTATAAACTGAATAGGTATGTGAAGCACATGTTCTCCAGAGAGATTTTTATGGGCCATCTAAGGCCACATTCTGATCTGAGGTCACTTTACCATAATTAAGGGCAAGATAAGGAGATTGTTTCTGCCATGTGTAAGACCATTTGATTGAATGTTTTTTTCAGTCATCTATGCTGAAATCCTGCACTTTACTTTTACATTATTTTAAGGACGTACAGTGCAAAGGGTTTAACTCTTGGAATTCCAGAGTTGTCCAATGCATTGTGCTGGAGCTCTGATTGCTACAGAATTAATACCTAATAATAATAACCCTCACCATGCTATAACAAGAAAATCCTAATGGTATCTATATATTTTGCCTTTGTCCCTTGATTCAGGTGATAAATTCATTCAGCCCTGGATGTCATGTCAATGGAAGCGGACATGACAGTTAGTGGGAGGTTTTTAAAAAACTGAAGCCGGCATCAGAGGCGTAACTAGAAGCCACGGGGCCCTGGTGCAAGAATTGCCATGGGCCCCCCTCTGACCTCACTGGCCCCCCTCAAACACATTGGCCACCTCTACATTGCCCCACAATCTCCACAATGCCCCTTCCACAATGCCCCTCAATCTCCACAATGCCCCTTCCACAATGCCCCTCATTCTCCACATTGCCCCTTAATCTCCACAATGCCCCCTCCACATTGCCCCTCATTCTCCACAATGCCCCTTCCACACTGCCCCTCAATCTCCACATTGCCCCTTCAAAAATGCCCATATCACAATAACCCCTCATTCTCCACATTGCCCCCATCTACACATTGCCCCTACTGACCCCCCACACACCTCAATTCCCTGGTAATATAGCGGTGTGCCGAATGATGCACAGACCTCCGGAACCAAACTCCCGCGCGGTTGTTAGTAATGCAGAGCGCTGGGAGATTATGTCATCGCCCAGCACTATTAAAGCGCCGGCCGCCGGGAGATTAGCTGTTCTGCGGGTGCGTTGCAAGGAGCTCGCAGGGGGCGGCCGGGCCCCTGAGAGTGACGGGCCCGGTCACAGGTGCAACCCCTATTGTTACGCCACTGGCCGGCATATATTGCTCTATAAAGCAATTCACTGCACAATTAAGTTTACCATGTGAGGTCCTGTCATGTCTGTCTCCATGACATCCAGGACTGTTAGACCATGTTCATACCAGGGAACTCTTCGGATCTGTCCAGGAGACTTCGGTTTTTAAAGTTAATTATCTGGTCTCCAGGGACAGAGGCTGATTCTCCCGCTTTGAGGAGTTTCCTGTGTAACCTCGTCTACTTCCTGTCCATTCTGACTACTTGACACCCTGTTCCGCTCGCTTCCTGTCCACTCTAATATTAAATCCCGGCTTTCCTCCTTCCAATCACTATTCAAGTCATATCCAACCTATTGAGCCACACCCACTTTATGACAATTCTCATTTAGACATGCCCATTCCCAACTCATCTCATGAGCCCTCCAAAGGCTCCAAAGAAAGTTCTCAGGTATCATGATGTTATCTCTTGGACTAAGGTACAATGCAAAATTCATTGGGGTCGTTGGGTTTCTCTGGCCATAGCAAGGTAAATGGCAAGGGGAGGGTATTATTAAGGTGTTAAATCTCCTAAAAGGGCAAATGTCGCATTTTACTTTTCTACTTTTATGGGAACTGACATTAAAAAGCATGTTGATTTGCTGTGTAGGTGGATAGATCACCCCCTGCTGGACACAAAATGGCAGTTTGTGGCTTAACCCTTTGAATTCCAGAGAGGCACGCAACCCATTTCTCTGCATTCTCGTATTTAACTGCTTGAACAGTCCTCATAGATTACTAGATTTAGCAGTCTGTAGGGAAATAAAAGGGAGATACAATCATCACTGACACATAACGCAAAGTATATGACAATGGTCGCAGCTTGATGAATACAGCCTTAGTTTTGTGTAGTTCTGAATCTGAATACCATTGCAGCTTCAAGGGCATAGACCAGGGGTGGGCAACCCCCAGCCCTCCTCCAGCTGTCATTAGACTATAAATCCCATCATCCTCAACAAACCAACGGCTTTCATCATGCATATTAATCCCTTACAACTGCCCAATCCGAGCTGCCATCTCAGTATTCCATGATGTGCCAGGACCATCACTGGTCTTTAACATCCGGACTGGGATGACGTTACTAAGGTGTTAATATATTTGTTTGTGTGTTTATTTACTTTATTTATTAAGGGCTACATAATCTATAGTACTGTACAACAGGGAGCCACTGCATATGAAGATTATAGACAAAAACAAATGTATAAAAGGGCCATGTTCAGGGCCAAATTTTCTATTAGAAGAATAGGCAACTGTCTAGAGTGCAAAATGATAAAGGGGTACTTCAGCTGTTTTGGCCACAACCACATTCTGAGTTGTGGGAGTGGCCAGATAAGAGGATGACATATTCCTTTAAATCAGGGACACTTATAAAAACTTCATTCTGAAGAACTGCACATAAATCAGTGCAACACTGCAGAGTGTGTCATTTCATATGTGCTTGATTTAAAGGGATATGCGATATCCTTTGATCAGTCCCATTGCCCCCTGTAAAAAAGATACCTACTTGTGGTTTGTTGTGGCCAGTTGATTAATCAGTTTCTTCCTTCCTTTACTAGGTATTATATAAAGGATAATTATAATGGTTTACTAAGTCTGTTCCTATGGGAGCAGACTTGGTAAATATCCCAGGTCTGCACTGTACAGATCCTAAATGGCTCCTATCAGCCATTCATGGGTGGTGTAAAAAAATGGACCCCATCAGTTGGAACACAGCATGGAAGTGTGCAGCCCTCCCAAAATCCCTTGTGTTTCATGTTCAGGCTTCCTAGGCCCACTGTGTCGGTTTTCAAGGGTCTATGGGTATTCCATGACACAGGACAAGAGACTGAAATGAGAGACTTCAGTCTTGCAGTTCAGTCTCTTCTCACAGGAGAAACAAAGAATAACCAGCCCAGGAGTCGATTTTCAGATACCCCTTTTGCTTCCCTGTGAGTCTGCTGGAGATCAGAGACTCCGAGAGAAGTAGATCTACTGATGGGGAATATCCTGGTAACTGTGTTCCCTCTAAAATTAGCACCAGTGAGGAACCCAGTACTGAAAAACTTAAAAGAGTAACTAAAACTGAACAGGGTGGCATTTGTTATTTAAATGCATCCAGGGCCGGATTTATATCTCAGAAGCCTGTGGGCACAGAAATCTGAAGCGCCCCCCCCCATTGGCCATCTCCACTGGACACCTCCAAAAGACTCCTAATCTCCACATTGCCCCCATGATCTCCATATTGCCCTCACATTGCCTCCACCATCACCAACTTGCCCCCCCCATCAGCTCCACATTTCCCCCACCATTTCCATATTGTCCTCACATTGCCCCCCATCAGCTCCAGGTTAACCTCAGATTGCCCCCCATCAGCTCCAACTTGCCCCCCATCAGCTCCATGTTACCCTCACATTGCCCCCATCAGCTCCAACTTGCCCCCATCAGCTCCACATTGCCCCCACCATCTCAAAATTGCCTCCCATCAGCTACACATTGCCCCCATCTCCATGTATGATGTTGCCCTCACATTGCCCCCCTTCGGCTCCAACTTGCCCCCACCATCTCCATGTTGCCCTCACATTGCCTCCCCCCGTTGTCCTTTCCTACCTCCCTGGCAGGAGATCTGTCATCTGTGCCTCCTTTGGCACAGTCCTGTAGCTGCTGGAGCTCCCGCGCAGTCTCCTATTCAAGAATGCAGAGCGCTGGGAGATGATGTTATCTCCCAGCGCTCTGCATTCCTAAAGAGCCGACGAGTGAGCTCAGCAGCTACAGGACTGTGCCAAAGGAGGCAAAGACCTGTCCTGCCAGGGAGGTAGGAAACAGACAAGGGGGGGGGCAATGTGAGGGAGACATGGAGTGGACGCCGGGTGGGGGAATTATTCTTTTGCCACTGCGCATCCAGCGAGGTGGCTAGTTTAAAAAATAAATAAATAAAAAAGAATCCCAATGGCAGGCGCCCCTCGGTGGCGTGCGCCTGTAGGCAGGTGCCTACTCTGTCTTATGGCAAATCTGGCCCTGAATGCATCCCTGCAGCTATTTAACCCTTTCAGTTCTGGGTCACTCTCCTGTGCTTACCTTAGTGGGAAAACAGCTTGGATATATTCCTCAGTGGGCTGCCCAACGCTTTGTATGGCAGATACAATGGATACATTTAAGACATTAGGGGCTGGATTCAAATGCAGGAGATAAATGTTACCGCCAATTTTATCAAAAATTTTCCTATTGAAGTCTATGGGGATACCTGGAGATAAAAGCAGATATAAAATTAGCATATGCATTTGAATCCAGCCCTAGATGCATTTCTTTCAAGAGGGAACATACTGTGTTAGGAAGTTCAGATAAAGCTTATCTGGCACCAGGAAAGCTTATATAATTCTCATTTCTCTGGGTTATGAGGCAACTTGATGGACTTGTGTCTTTTTTCAACCTTATTTACTAGGTTACTATGTTAATTAAAAAATAATAAAATATGCAGGACAAACTTAATTGCTTTGTGTCATTTGATTCTTCAAATACATATTAACCTGTTGCAGAATAAATCATTAAATTAAATACAAATAAACAAATAAAAACATTAAAACTACAAATTATAGTAAAAAAAATAAATATTCAGGACAAAGTGTGTTGATCTGTGTCAGCTGAATCCTAAAACAAAAATTAACCTGTCACAGAATAAATAATATAAAAATGAAAAAATGAAACAAATTAAAGGAAACTTAACATATAATAATGCAATAAAATATTAAGGATAAAGTATGCACACTTTGATATTTTCTCTGAATAGGTTATTTCAGCAAGTGACTGAGAAATTAACTTGTAGAAAATTCCTCTTTATTGATTTCCATTGTATTTCAAGAAGTTAATTCATCAATATAATATTATGGTGTCAGCAGGCTTCAAAATTCAGATATTTAATTTCTCTATCAGCTATTCAAGGTTATTACACACTGGGGCTTATGTGCAAAGAAAATGAACGGCCATTCTGGTGTAAGTGACTACAGGGGACAAGTTAAAATCCCCAGTGATTGAAATGGGGTGTTTATCACCTCAAAGGGATAGTAATACTTCGTTTTATCTTTATTTTATTTTGTAGGCATTAAAAAAACAGGAAGAACGATATAAGTCTTATCTCTCGAACCTTTATGGTTTAAGAGATATTCACAAGCAAAGTTCCCCTCCCGCCCCTTTTACCTAGTGTAAGCCATCTCTTCTCAGATGTGGAATCCACACCATAGACCAAACAGGTAACAGAAGGGGGCAATCTTCTTCCTATGAGAACAATGAAAGCCCTGCCCCCCTTGACAAGTTTTTCAGGTTTTTCCCTTATCTTAATTGAAGATTGTCCCTCTCTGCAATCTAACTGGGCACCTTCCTTCTGCTCTGGCTGAGCAGTGTTACATCAGTAAAAGGGACGGGAGGGGGATACTTTGTCATTGAATTACTCTTGAACTACAGAATTGAAGTAACACTCTCCAAAGTCTATATACTATGATGATTAATTAGAGCTGCTTTTATTATGAAACATTACTATCCCTTTAACCCTTTGAGTGTAGCGAGGTATCCAATGCATTGCAAATGAGCAATTGCGAAGCAATGTGTTGGTGACCTCTATAACCTTTAAGTGGTTAACTCTTTGAGTGTCAGAGGGGTACGCAACACATTGCAAAGCAATGCATTGTGTACCTCTCTGGTACTCAAAGGGTTACAAGCCCCATTTAAATAATTGAAAAGTTTTATTTGTTCTTCTGTAGTTTTTTTGGGCCAGAATTACTACATTCTTTTTTGTAATATTTATAGAATTGTATAAGACATATTTAAGAAAGAATGAAAAAAAGTAATGATTTGAATCAGCTATCAATATTCACAGTACTCACCACAATTTACGATCTTCTGAAAAAGGAGACTAGTGCACAATTATAAATTTTAATAAAAACAAAAAGTTTATATAAAGCTGCAGCCATTGTCAGTCCACTATATTAGCACTGTCCAATCGTTTCAGTGTGCGGCAAGTTCTTCCAGACACAGACATTTCAACCCACTATAAAAAAGTTATTGAGACCATTGTAGACACTGTCCGTGCCCTTCCTCCTACTGTGAAACAAGAAAAACCACTCAGAATATCAAAAGAAACAGCTGTCATAATGAAAAAGCAATGAGAAATGAAGCAAAATGGCATTTAGAGTAGAATCTGTAGAAATGTGCAAGGCCATAAGGAACAGTATAAAAGAAGAAACGCACAAGTTCAATATTGAGCTCATCTACAGGACACTGGAAGAAAATCAAGGGCTAAAGAAAGCAAAACAAAAGATGGCCGCACATAGGAGCCAAATGTTTCCAGTAAAGCTTGAAGATGATACAACAGCAAAAACTGAACAACAAATGTTAAACGAGTGGTAGAATTTTATTAAAATTAGGGATGGATTTGACAATAGGCAGACGAGGCACCTTCCTAGGGCGCCAGATTTTCAGGGGTGCCTGGCAATGACCCTGTCATGCCCACTGGCCCACCTCCTTTATAATGAGATGGCCTCCAGGATGTAAATAATAATAGTGCTTGCCTGACATGGGCCCGCGAGGGCGCTTGGTTGCAGTTGCAAAAATAGTTACTGTTTATGTTCTCAGTTTGCTTGTACCAGCGCCTCCTGGGCCGTCCTATGTGACCTACTGCTGCACCTGCCTTGCTGTCTACTATCATTGGATCTTTGCTCACTGCCGTCAGATGGGACCTCCTGCGATGGGAGGTCACATCATGTAGTGTAATCACTCGGTAGAATGGTAAATGGAGCTTGCTGTAATGATACACTGCAGAAAGACAGCTACAATGGGATGCGCAAACGAGCTCCCTGGGGCAGCTGGGAGGGAGGTGAGAAGTCCTGAGGAGGCGTGCCGCACATACTGTGTGCCGCACATTGCAGAAGTGCCCATTTAGAAGACTTGATATCTCCACTGTCAGGCAAGTAAAAATAACAACAAAATCGGAGCTAACATTACTTTTTGCCTTACAACCCCTTGCTCAAATTTTTTTTTTTTAGTGAATGTTCCCCTTTAAGGTGGATTTGTTTGTTGTATTCAGTAGGCTACAGGCAGCCTTTACCGCTGCAGAAGACACAAAGATGGGTGCTCCTAGCTCACTGCTTGATTTTTCTTTGGTTCTCGTACCATCTGATTACTTGGGTCTTAAACATGGGGAAAGGGGAGGCTACATATCTAGTAAAGGTCATTTATGCTCTCTGTATATATACTGTACAGTATATATAACTCTATCTCTGGAAAATTACCTCAGTACTGTGAATAATAATCTAAAAATGGGTTTGGCCACAAAGGGTGTGGTAAAGTGAAGGGATGAGGCTAAGTTAGGGGGTGTGTGGTCAGGGGGGGGCAAAGGCAGTGCTAGGGGCGTCGGAGGGTTCTGTGTCTAGGGGCGCCCGAGATGTAAATCCGGCCCTGATTAAAATATTTATAAGGATGAAGGACAACAACTGAATGCAGTGTCAGAGGCTGAAGCTGTGCCAGAAGTTTTGGTTGAAGAAGTAGAAGCATTTCACATATTTACTTAATGAATTTATTTAATTGTATCTACTTATTTCACATATCTACTTATTGAATTTATTTAATTGTACCTACTTATTGAATGTATTTAATTATCTGTACTATTTTTACCTCTCCTATTCTTTTAATCAATAAACCTTTGTTTAAAAAAAAAAAAAAAAAAAAAATAAGAAGTAGAAGCTGCATTAATATGAATGAGAACTGGCAAAAGCAGTTGGACCTGATAAAATCATTACTGAAATATTGAAAGCCGGAACCCTTATTCAAAGCCATAGATAAACTATTTTCAAAATACCTGCTACTCCACAAGTTGCCTGCAACAATGAAAAACCCAGAAGTCCTCCTGCTACACAAAAAAGATGATCTAAAAAACTACCAACCAATAAGCCTATTGCCAGTGATTTGTAAGGTTTTCACAAAGGTTCTATGAAGAAGAATGGACATATACTTAACTTGGCACTAGGGTTGCCACCCAGGCCGGTAAAAAATTGGCTTCTGTCCAATGTTAAAGGGATAGTAATACTTCGTTTTATCTTTATTTTATTTTGTAGGCATTAAAAAAACATGAAGAACAATATAAGTCTTATCTCTCAAACCTTTATGGTGTAAGAGATATTCACAAGCAAAGTTTCCACCCCCCTGTTCAGCCAGATCAGAAGGGAGGTGCCCAGGTAGACTGCAGAGAGGGACAATCTTCAATTAAGATAAGGGAAAAACCTGAAAAACTTGTCAAGGGGGGCAGGGCTTTCATTGTTCTCATAGGAAGAAGATTGTCCCCTGCTGTTATCTGTCTGGTCTTACAACCAGATTCACATCTGAGAAGAGATGGCTTACACTAGGAAAAAGGGGCGGGAGGGGGAAACTTTGCTTGTGAATATCTCTCAGACCATAAAGGTTTGAGAGATAAGACTTATATCATTCTTCATGTTTTTTTAATGCCTACAAAATAAAATAAAGTTAAAACGAAGTATTACTATCCCTTTAAGTCTATGGAGAGAATGCCATGGCTGGAATTTTATTTTAGAAAAGGTGGCAACCCTACTTGGCACAACCTAAGGAACAGGCAGGCTTCAGGGGCAATTTCAGTACAATGGACCACATCCAGACAGTGCGACAAATTCTAGAGCGACATAATGAATACAAATTTCAGTTATGCATAGCCTTCATTGTCTATGAATAGACCTTTGACTCTGTGAAAATAGATTGAGCTTAAATCAATATCTGCCAATCAATATATGAGAATGCAGGTAAGAAATTATAAAGTTCAGATCAACATAGGAAAAGGTGTCCAACAAAGAAACACAATCTCCCCAAAATTATTCTCTGTTTGTTTAGAAGACAATTTCTGCAAATTAAACTGGGACAAAAAAGGACTTAAAGGGCTAGTAATGTTTCACAAAAACAGAAGCTCCAATTAATCTTCATAGTATTTAGGCCATGGAGAGTGTTATTTCAATACTGTCAGAGTTGTAGTTCAAGAGTAGTTGAATGATAAAGTATCCCCTTTCCACCCTTTTTACCTAATGTAAGCCACCTCCCCTCAGATGTGAAATCTGGTCTCTTGACCGGACAGATCACAACAAGGGACAATCTTCTTACTGTGAGCATAAGGAAAAACCTGACCCCTGACATGTTCTTCCCTTATGATAACTGAAGACTGTCCCTCTCTGAGATCCATCTGGACAGTCTTGCTGCTCTGAGGTGAGCAGTGTTACATCAGTAAAAGGGGTGGGAGGGGATACTTTATCATTCAATTACTCTTGAACTACAACTCTGACAGTACTGAAATAACACTCTCCATGGCCCAAATACTATGAAGATTAATTTGAGCTGCTATTATTGCGAAACATTACTATCCCTTTAAGATCAATGGAGATTACCTACATTATTTACTCTTTGCATACAATATCATACTCTTTTCCTGAAGAACTACAACAGGAAAGCAAAAACTTTGGTCTGAAGATGAATAGCAACGAAACACAAGTCATGTTTAAGAAATTCTCTATCTCACAGAACATCACAGTATATGGACAAGAACTAGAAGTGACCAAAGACAAGAAGGGTTGATGAAATTACCAAATTTGTTGGTGCGCAGTGGCAACAGAAAGTACAAGAATGAAATTGCTGAGAAGGCCTTCATCCTGCAATGGAGAGCTTAGATTTCATTCAGAGCATTATCCTTTCTATATCTGCAACAGTGAATCTCAACCAGCATGCAAACATTTTCTCTGAAGACGTTAACAAAAATGTGAATATATTGAGTTTAAAGTTTATATTTATGGAAACTGTTATGCAAAACTTAAAAATAGCCATAAATTAATATATTCTTGACCTTCAATAAGTCCTTCACAAGTGACCTGTAAAACATTAGGAGTGCCCTGAAAATTCCACAGTGTGTACTACGGGTTCCTTGAGCAGAAATGTGAACCACATATGGAATGATATTGATGAACACAGAAACTGTATAGGCTTATTACACTCTAGACTGGATGGAGTCTTATCTATAGACTCTGTACCATGGATTCCCCCCAGTAGCCATTTGTTTTAAGCCTGAATTCACTGTGGAGTGAAAAAAAACAACATAATGATGCACTCAGGTAACCCTGAACCATAAAGAGGGCCAATGGATACAGATGGATGAATCACAGTGGGGTGTTAGACTGTAAGGAAGCTCCTAGAAACATAAGTTAAGGGTGCAATGACCCAGACCTTGGGCAGCCTACTCTGGTTCACTATCAAAATGTTGCCCACTATTGGGCGGCCAACTGAACTGTGCATTAAAACAGCATGAAAAGGGCGACATGAGAATCTTGCCACTCCTTCATCAAAAGATTGTCATGTCGCGGACTTAAAAGTTGCTGATCTGCAAGCAATGTACAGATATCTTGCTGATGTGTCTGTATTAGCTGTGTGTAGTCACGTTCTCTTTCCCTTCACTGTCCGTGGTTCAAAATAATAAAAACAATTAATTGTGAGAAGCACACGTACCAGAGCAACTCTGCAAAAGGCCCAAAGAATGAAGCAGAAGTTACATACAGCGCCGGCTGGTATGGCACATATATATATATATATATATATATATATATATATATATACACATTCAACCAGCTTGCACTAACCCCTGCTTCATTCTTTGGGCAATTTGCGGTATTGCTCTGAATGACGGTACCAGCTGACACCCCTCCTGGGTGTCTCTGTCAATCGCAGCTTCCTCTGTTCTGGAACACAACACCTCCACCGGTATACCTCAAAGTACCCCAATCACCAGACAAGACTAGTGTCAGGGTAACAAGAACTCTTTATTGTAGAGACCAGAAGACATATACAGAACAGTGGGGTCAGGGGACAATGTGTGGGATACCAGAGAAACACCAGGGTCAATGGGAAGGTGGGAACATAGGACAATAGTGCCAGACATGATTGTATTAACTGTACAAAGAAGCTGGGTGGAGAGCCAATACTTAAACAAAAGGATAGGGTGGAATAAAATAGGCAGACATGGGCCAGAATACACATTCACAGCAGGGATCTTTGTGACAGAGCACCTTTTGCATGATTTGATTTGGCTGCCTCGAGAGGCGACCAATCCCTGGATTGGACTGGCATGGCCAATCCTGGCCAGTTTCGTCATGGCCGTTTTGACCTATCCAGACCTCTGGGTGGGCAGCTAACCGACCAATCCCTGGGCCGCCTACTTTCCCCCATGTTAACTCTATGGGGAACCTTTAAACTCGTCCCTCAGGGCTTTGGCCAATCAGGAAGCTGCCTACTTCCCCAAGCAAAGTCAATGGAGGCCCTTTTACTCGGACTGGCCCATCAAGACGCAATATTCCTGCCGGCTATTGCCGGCCCAGTGAACTCCAGTTTTTTTAGCAGCACAGTTTGGAAATGTTTAAAGAACAGTAACTTAACTCCCATATTCACAACATTTAGTCTGTTGGGTCTGGTTTGGGCAGACCAGACGGTGTTTTCTCAGTCACCCTGTGCCCCCCCATAAGCAGAGGGTGACTTGGACCCGAGAGGGAACTGGTACACTGGAAAAGGAGCTTCCCTGTGAGTGGAAACCATGATCTTTAGGGAGCCAGGAGCCAAGGGCATGGTGGTTCCCATGACACTCTGGTATGTGCGCTTCTAACAATTATTTTTTTTTTATTATTTTGAGGGGAAGGAGAACGAGACTACACACAGCTAATACAGACACATCAGCAACTTGACAATCTCGCCCCTTTTGATGAGGGTGAGATTGTCATGTCGCCCTTTTCATGCTGGCGACATGTTTAATGCTACTCTTAGTTGGTCGCCGAATAGTGGGTAACATTTGGAAAGGATACCGCCTACTCCACTGGCATGGTGGTTTTGCTACAGCAGGACGTGAGGTTACTGGGGTGGTCCCAGTCAGGAGGCTATAAAGGAAGGGGGATGCATCTTCCATTTCCTTTCCCTCATGAAAAGCATCCCGGCCAGTTGTTCTGCTTCTTTCCTCTCTTAGACATTAATTTGTACTGTTTTTATTTTGGTTCTACCTTTAAAGAAAAGAAACAAAAAAAAATAAACAAAGAAATATGAAAAATTTAATAAAATTCCGTCGGGTCCATCTGATCCTTGGTTATAATTGTTGCAGCAATGATTTAGGTGGTTGGAAAGTTGGGTTGTATGGGCCTACGAAAGCTCTAGAAATGGTTACGTTTGGAGGATCTCTGGGTCTAGCTCATTCCAGCGGGTCTTAAGACATCTCTCCTGGTTGATTGTTGAACCTTGGACATATTCATGTGTCTTGGTGAAAGGTTAGGATGTGTTCTTGGGCACTACATTTATGCTCTGCTACTTTCCGCTTATGACCTTATCCTCTTGCTATGCTCAACCAATGCTTTCCACATTTATATTGGTGAAATTAAAAAAGAGCTGTGGCCATAATCATCCAATTCAATTGTTTTTGCAATTATTTGGGTCTGTGGCGTGGGTTTGTCCAGTGTTCTGGGTCATGGAAGTGGCTGTATTTTATGCACTACAGTGCACTTTAATCATAACTGAAAACTCTGGATCTGCTCTAAGGACTCTAGTTTTCCAGACTTAATTATTGGGTCTCTGGAGACTAACTGATTCTCTGGCTTGCTGAGTTCATAGCTAACTCCGCCTGGGCTTAAAGGTTCCCAGTTATGACTTTTATGCCAGCAAGCCCCTTATACTTGCCCTAGCAGGCACAAGAAATGGCATAAAATCAAACCACTTCCTCTACACCTTGTATTAAACAAGGTGTAGAGGAAGTCCATAAATTGCCCTATTACCCTTGCTTTGGCACAGGAGGTATTAAGATAAGAATTTTTAGTGTTAGTGGTTAGTTATTGGCGTTATACAGACATAGAACTAGAAAATCAATTACAGCACCTGTTTTTGTCAGACCTCGGAATAACAACTGGAGCTGGAAGCACCCAGTGATGCTACTCACATCATTGTGTGGAGGTGGGGCCTGGGTGGATAAAAGGCAGCATTTGCGCTGAAAAGAGGCAAAGTGTTAGATGAATTGGTCAGGGGATGGGTGGAGTTACTAAGGAACTCCTTTACCCAAAAAATAACCCCCTGTCCCCAGACGCCCAGTATTTATCTCAGAACACTTGAGTCTCTGGGGCAAATCCAGAAGCTCACAGGCCATAGGTAACATTACATACTGAAAATAGGCTGTGTACAATCCCTCACATTTATGTTATGGTCCCTCGTCTACCTGCCCAGTAAGGGGATAAGCCACAATTCTGTATTAAAATCTCTTTGATCCAGACAATAGTATCTACTGCACTTTTCATGGTCCATGACTGAGATTTAAAGAGAATGCTTTTACCTCTTGGAGTGCGAAATGGGTGTCCAGTGATTTTCTCTGGAGTGTGCTGGTGGACACCGCCTGCCACTCAAAGGGTTAAAGGGTGGGATAACCAGACTCTCATTTAACACTTTGGGTGATAGAAGGGTATCCAACACATTGAGAAACCATGTAACTGGGCATTCCTCTGGCATGCAAATGGTTAAGGCACTGTCTGTGCAACTCAAAAGTGTGTGTGTTTTTTTATTAGTGTCATGCATCTAAGAGCCAATATGGTAACATTATTAACCTCTTGTAGACCAGAGGGGGTGTGAAATGCATTGTTTCACAATGTGTTATGTACCCCTGTGGTCCTCAATGGGTTAAGTATATAGTATATGTATTTATATATTAAAAATCTTTACTACCCCTGTAAGAAAACTCTACATAAATCTAATTTGAAAAACGAAAAGGACAAAACATACCTCCCAATGTTTCAAATGGTCAAAGGGTGTTGCTGGGATGTGGCTGGTGGGCGGGGCATTACAGAGAATTTTTAGGCTATTTCATGCCCTATTGACACCTCTTTGTGTAACTGAATAAATGATGTAGAACAAGACCAAAGTATTTTATTTACACAAACTAATTTATCAAAACAAACATTAAAGTTTTATTACTGTGGAGCAATGTGATACACTTATACGCACCACACAGTCTGATCTCCTAAACAGAGGGACACTAGGGAGGAAAAAAGGAACAATCTTCAGTATAAGGAAAAACCTGCTTTCCTTTGTTAAGGGGGGCAGGGCCTTCCTTATACTGGATGAAGGAAGATTGTCCCTCGTTGTGATCTGTCCGGACTTCAGATTTGAAGGGAGGTGGCTTCTTATGCTGTAAAGGTGCAGGAGTGGGACAATTAATAATATAATATCATCTGAAATACAGCGATGTCGGCATTAACAAGATAACGGAGCGATATTACACATTATATGGAGGGATCCTAGGTGCAATGTTAAAGGGATAGTAATGTTTCACAAGAAAGCAGCTCCAATTAACCTTCATAGTATTATTTGGGCCATAGAGAGTGTTATTTCAATACTGTCCGAGTTGAAGATCAAGAGTAATTGAATAATAAAGTATCCCCTTCCGTCCCTTTTACTGATATAACACTGCTCACCTCAGACCAGCAACACTGTCCTGATGGATCTCAGAGAGGGACAATCTTCAGTGAGCATAAGGGAAAACCTGTCAAGGGGGCCAGGGTTTTCCTTACATTGCTGTGAGCTGTCTGGTCCCAGGACCAGATTCCACATCTGGGGGGAGGTGGCTCACACCATCATTATCATTTATCATTCAATTACTCTTGAACTACAACTCTGACAGTATTGAAAAACACTCTCCATGGCCCAAATACTATGAAGATTAATTTGGGCTGCTTTTTTGTAACTTTAATGAAAAACATTACTAACACTTTAAGAGGATCCTAAATGTTAACCTATATTCAAGGACTTCCTTTCACAACTCTGCCAGGGGCCTCAGACGTTCTTAAAAATACTTTTAGGGATCATGGGAAACAGTCTGAAGCAAGAAAGTTCATGAGCTATGATGTACAGAATAACGGTCTACACGTCTTGCAATAGGAATGTGAGCATGCTGGTTTTTAACCCCTTCTCTGTTAGATAGGTCTGCAAGGAATTACCTGCCAATCTGACAGCAATTGGATTATGTAAAAACGAATCTCTAAAATAAAAAATAAAAAGAGGTGTAACGGACCAACATCCGTTACTGTTGGGACTTTAACCCCTTTGTGTCCGATGACGTACCCGGACCATCACGCTGGTCTGGCAGTTGAGGACCAGTGATGTCCTGGTACGTCACATACTTTTACTCACCTCCCTCCTGCAGGAGAGCGGTGAGTAATACCGGGGACTGAAGTTGATTGTTCCAAGACTAGAGCGATCTCTTTCAGTCCCTCGTTTGGTGTGCTGGCACACGTGATCAGTCACGTGGGGTGGCACGTCGAACTCCCCTATCTGGTCCTTAAAGGACCACACACCCTGGGAACACTGGTCCTTAAGGGATTAAGGGATTACTAGGACTTGTACATAAAAGGACTGTATTTCAGGGATGAATCCCCCAGCCACCTCACACCGTGGTTGCCGGGTAGCTGCATGTTGCCCGCCATCATTTTGAAAAGTAGGTGGCGCAGGGATTAGTTGCCTCCAGTCCCATGTTAAGAATGTTCGACAGGTAGGCGTCCCTCTCATTAGCCGCAGATTGTCGAGCAATGAGATTGAATTACTATGTGGGGCTTGGGTAATGTAATCAGAAGTCACATACAATATAACAGAGCCCTAATTGGTCGCCACTGGTATTTTGTCACTTGTTGCTCCGATCCTCATTGGCTGGAGATCGGAGGGGCAAGATTCAATTATGTTCTTTGTTCTTTTGTGTTTCTACTGTATAAAAATGTCTCCATGTCACCAAATAAAGTGTGTTCATTTTGGAGCTATAGCTGCATGCTGTTCTTTATTTTAGTTATGATTTAAAGGGTCCCTTTTGACCCCCATTCCCAGAAACTTTGTTCCATCAAGACTGGCGCTGTCAACCTTCTGTAGCCATTTCAAGGACAGGGAAACCCAGCATGATGGCCAAGGATAACTCGCTATCTTTGGTTTCCGTTACAAGCGGTAATCTCTGTTTTTTTGTCCCCTGTCCTTTCTATCCCTTGTAGGCACAGAGGCCTCAGTGGCTGTTTTTGGAGTGAAAGGGATAGTAATGTTTCATAATAAAAGAAGCTCTAATTAATCATCATAGTATTTGGGCCATGGAGAGTGTTATTTCAATTCTGTCAGAGTTGTAGTTCAAGAGTAATTGAATGATAAAGTATCCCCCTCCCTCCCCTTCCACTGATGTAACACTGCTCAGCCAGAGCAGAAGGGAGTATCCAGGTAGATTGCAGAGAGGGACAATCTTCAATTAAGATAAGGGAAAATGCTGAAAAACCTGTCAAGGGGGGCAGGGTTTTCATTGTTCTCACAGTAAGAATATTGACTCTTGATGTGAGCTGTCTGGTCTATGGACTGGATTCCACATCTGAGGGGAGGTGGCTTACACTAGGTAAAAGGGGCGGGAGGAGGAAACTTTATCATTCAATTACTCTTGAACTACAACGCTCACAGTAATGAAATAACACACTCTATGGCTCAAATACTATGAAGATTAATTGGAGCTGCTGTTTTTGTGAAACGTTACTATCACTTGAAGGCTAATACTGGAATCATTCAATGATTTACTAGTTTGCATATGGAATAGTCAGCAAGAAAACAATGGGCCAAATGTGAAAAGCAAATGAACAATTCTGGGGTTAACCAACTGTGCCATAAGGGAAAAATAAATTTTCCATTGATTTAACCCTATAAGAACCACAGGGGTGTAACACTTTTGAAATCCTTTAAGGATTAAATGGTGCTCTTAACCCCTTCGATGCTATAAAATACTATTCTCTAGCACTGACGGAGTTAACCTTATGAGTGCCAGAGGGGTATGCAACACACTGCGTATCCCTCCAGCACTCAAAGGGTTAATATTCCCATTTAAATCAATGGGAACCCTAGGAACTTATTTGTTCCCTATGGTGCAGTTGGTTTAATTCAGAATTGTTCCATTTTTTTTGCATTGAACCATGGCCAAGATCATATGACTGCCTAAATATTTTCAAAAACCCTACTTTTAACCCTTTGATTGCCAGAAAGTTATCCAGTGCATTACACTGCAATGCATTAGATACCTCTCTGGTACTCAAAGGTTTAACACCTTGAGGACAAGAGGGGTTTACAACACATTGAGGAGTTATGCGTTATACACCCCTCTAGGCCTCAAGAGTTTCCCCCTGTACCTAGCTGGCAGCTATAAGATGTATAAGAGATACAATCACTACTCTCCTATAACCTGGGGGTGAACAGATTAAACAGATACAAAAAAACATAACCCAAAAAATATATTAATATGGAGCTCACGTACCTTGAAATCTCCAGCTGGTAAAAAAGCAAGTGAGACACCAGTAAGAGATGACCCCCAATGCCTCCACTGTTCCTCCTCTGCCGTCTAGTAGTGTAACCTCCCTTCTTTAGTATTGGAATGGATCACCGTAATACACATGGAAGTACAGGATCAAACACTGAGCAGTGGCTTCTCTATAATATAATCCTACTTGTTTCGTTCCTATGCAGGTACTTCATTATATATATCTATATATATAAAAGAAGACTTTGTGCCTGGCAAAACACACCCAGGGGCGGCAGTAAAAAGGATTACTGCTGCCATTGAGTGATTCTGTGGGAGTGTGATTTTTGGCCTGCCCCCACTATCCAGCCCGCCCACCACTATCTAAGGCTGAAAAAAAAAATGGCTGCCACACACTCCTACACCACAGACACATGCACATGCCCTCCCACACACACACACACTAGCAGACACATACACACATATACACACACGCACGCTGAGGATGATGGGAACAATGTTCAAGCTACAGCTGGAAGGCCATGGTCCAATCTGTATTATGCAGCTTCTTCATTCCCTGTCTTTGAGCCTACACAGCTCTGCTAATTACTACAAGTGAGCTGATTTCTAAACAATCAGCAGGAGGATACTGGCTTGCTGAGAAAGTGGAAACAACGGCAGAGAGGTGATCAGGCAGTGCAGAGCAAGGCTTCAGCTGAGCTGGTAAATGGCAGAGACATGGATGTGACTGTATTTATATATTGCACAAAGAGAGAGAAAGAGAGCAGGTTGTTTGTCAGTCTGTCTGTAAGTAGAGGTGCCAGTTCCTGCAATCATCTCCATGCTGTACATAGCTCACTGTATAGCATGTATGACAAACTATTTATATATGGTCTGGCATTGTATAGTATACAGTCTGTGTATAAGGACTGGCACTATACAGTATAGGAGGGACAGTCCCTGTTTGACACCCAAATCCCTCTGCTCCTCTATTTAGGAGATCACACGATGTGGTGTATATACAGTAGGCTGACCAGACCTCACCTTTAACCGGGGACACATAGGAAATAAGCATATTTCAGGAGTGCACCAAAATCAAAGCAGCCCTGCAGTATGCATTTTTCATATGTGTCACTGGTTAAAGGTGAGGTCTGGTCAGCCTAATGTACAAGTGTATCAGATTGCTCCACATCAGTAAAACCCACGGTAATGTGGGTATAAACTTCTGTATATATCTGTTAAATTAGTCTGTGTAAAAAATACTTTCATCTTCTTCTAAATCATTCACTTACAGAAAGAGTAACTTAACCATTTCAGTGCCAGAGGAGATGCAATGCATTGCTTACCCCCTGGCACTCAAAGGGTTAAAAATTCTCTACAATGGTCTGGCACTGTATAGCAGTGGTTCTCAATCTGTGCCCTCAGTGGCTATTAACAGGCCAGGATTTTAGAATTTCCTTTTAAGAGCACAGGTGAGTTAATCAATATGACTGAGCCTCTGATCAACACACTTGTGTTCTAGCAGTGAAATTCCTAAGTCCTGGCCTGTTAGTGGCCACTGAGGGCATGGGCTGAGAACCTCTGCTGTATAGTATACAGTCTGCATGTGTCTGTGTATAAGGACTGGCACTATACAGTATAGGAGGGACAGTCCCTGTTTGACACCCAAATCCCTCTGCTCCTCTATTTAGGAGATCACATTGTGTGGTGTATATACCAGTGTATCAGATTGCTCCACATCAATAAAACCCACAGTAATGTGGGAATAAACTTCTGTATATATCTGTTAAATTAGTCTGTGTAAAAAAAATACTTTCATCTTCTTCTAAATCATTCACTTACAGAAAGAGTAACTTAACCATTTCAATGCCAGAGGGGATGCAATGCATTGCTTACCCCCTGGCACTCAAAGGGTTAAAAATTCTCTAAAATACACCACCAGCCACGCCCCCAGTAACACCACCGAAAACACAAGTGTCCCTCTTTGGCCATATGAAATGTTGGGAGGTATGTTACTTACACTGCTCACACTGTATGTATTTATGTTCTGATTTGCAGCTGTGTGTCACTGTTTGTGTTGTCAGTGCATGTGTGTGTATATGTGTGTGTTGCATGTGTCTCTGTCTATCACTGTGTGTACCTTTCTGACACGTACACCCTACGCTATAATTCACTATCATAACATTTATTTTAAAAAAAAGAAACATTTCCTGCATAACATGACGGGCAACGCCGTCCCAAACTGCTAGTATATATATATATAGAGAGAGAGAGAGAGAGAAAGAGAGAGAGAGAGAGAGAGAGAGAAGGCTGTGTACTCACTGATTTTACAAGTTCATAATAAACCAATCTTTATTGGTAAGCTAAAATGCATCATTTCAGTTCACGATTGGGACCTCTATTAAGCAGAAATGTTTGATAAAGGTCCCAGTCATGGACCAAAACGTTGCATTCCAGATTACCAATAAAGATTGGTTTATTATGAACTTATAAAATCAGTGAGTGCGCAGCCTTCTCTCTATATTTTATATTTCTGCTGCACCCGGTACGTGTGTATATGTGTATATATATATATATATATATATATATATATATATATATATATATATATATATATACACACACACATATATATATACACACATATACACCCACACAAATACACACACACTTCTATGAACTGGAACTACTAATCTGGGCCTGGGGCTGGTGGGCTAGAAGGAGAGCTTCCGAATCAGGTAAAATAAAACAAATCTAAGAGTTATAGTTTAGATCTTCACTTCTATAGAATTATTAAGAAGAGAAGTAGTAAATAAATGCAAATACCAGTAAAATAAAAAGATGTTAAATATAAATATAAGGAAATAGCATTACAAAATAATAAATACATATATTTTAATCAAGTATAACTAAAAATATGAATAAAATCATAGACAAATCATATACTGTCTATGATATGTCTATCATTTTATTCCTATTTTTATGGTATTATTGTTTGATTATATTTATGTATTTTGTAGGCTATTTCCTTATGCTTATATTTAGATTGAACAACTTTTTATTAATAAGTCTATATACAATACCGGTCAAAAGTTTTAGAATACCCCCATTTTTCCAGAGGTTCATCCTACAGAAAGATAATGACCCAAAACATACCTCCAGGCTATGTCAGAACTACCTTAGATGAAAAGAACAACACTTTAGGCTTCAAATCATGGAATCATGGAATGGCCAGCACAGTTTCCAGACTTAAACCCCATCGAGCTGGTTTGGGATGAACTGGACAGAAGGGTGAAAGCAAAGCAACCTACAAGTACAATACATTTGTGGGAAATTCTGCAACAGCGTTGGGAAGAACTTTCAGAACAATATTTGATTTCCATTGTGGAAAGAATGCCATGAGTGTGTTCCGTTGTTATATCTGCAAAAGGTGGCTACTTTGATGAGTCAAAAGATTAGATTACATTTTGTTCAGGAAAACGATTCCATGATTTCTTTTTTATGTCCAATTATTTATTTGTTCTATGCTTTATTTTCAGAGTACATTGAAACATTAAACGATGTAAATTTCAAAACAAACTGGAAAAACAGGGGTGTTCTAAAACTTTTGACCGGTAGTGTAGGTGGTGACCTCGACTACTACACTTAGATTTTTTTCTGTTTTTCGATGTTTTGTTCCATTCTATTTGATCTGAGGTACAGACCACTGGGATAGTAGTAGTAACAGCAGCATAGCCGAATAACATTAAACTCACCATGAGTTCTAGGCTGTCCTACTCCCTCTCCTACTTCTGAGACCTAGAGACTGAGTAACCTAACTACCTAACCTAAACTAGGTACCCTACCCTAACTACCTACCCTTCCCTA
Source organism: Rhinophrynus dorsalis (assembly GCA_037306005.1). Taxonomy (NCBI): domain Eukaryota; kingdom Metazoa; phylum Chordata; class Amphibia; order Anura; family Rhinophrynidae; genus Rhinophrynus; species Rhinophrynus dorsalis. The sequence goes on from CM074722.1 coordinate 455,832,358, forward strand.
ACCTATCTACCCTAACCTAAGTCATAATGGGGAATCTGTTAGCGATGGGTGCTTACCTTCCAGTGGTGTGAGCCGGGCGCCTCAGTGCTCATTTCGGCAGCCGGTTCAGGGGCTGGCTGCTCTCTGCGATGCTGGCCTTCCTCATCTGGCCAGCATCTGAGCAAGTGCGCATCAAGGGGGAATTCCTCCAGTGATGTTGCATTCCACTCTTAAAGGGGACAGGTCCAATTATGTGCTCCACCTCCTGGCTTCTGGGGGGGTATATTTAGATTGCCTGCACACCAATTTAGTTGCCCTTACGTGGTGTTCCAGTGCAGTCAGTGATTTTTCTTCCTGTGTATGACCTTTGGCCTGTCCATCTGTTGCTTCCCGGTGTCCAGTTGTGGCTTGTCTGACTACCCGCTTGGTTCTGACCTGTAGTTCTGGCTGTCTGCCCGCTCTGGTACTGATCCCTGCTTAGTAACATAGTAATTTAGGTGGAAAAAAGACTTGTGTCCATCTAGTTCAACCCTTTTCCTATTCCTGTTTACTATTGCTGATCCAAAAAAAGGCAAAAAAAACCCTCAATACAGCAATTTCAAATTCTGCCTTGAATAGGGGGAAAAAACTCCTTCTTGATTCCAAATGGCAATCAGATTTCTCCTTGGATCAACAAGCACTAAATATTAATCCCAATACTAACTTACATAGCCCTCTATGTTCTGCTCTTTTAAATAAGTATCCAGGCCCTTTTTAAAGGCATCTAATGTATTCAATAGCGCCACCTCCTCAGGCAGTGAATTCCATACCTTTATTGTCCTTACCGTAAAGAAACCCTTCCTCTGTTGTAGATGAAATCTCCTTTCCTCAAGTCTAAGTGGGTGGCCCCTTGTCCTTTGTACGGTTCTGTTAATGAACAGGTCTTTGGAGAGCCCTTTGTATGGGCCCTGAACATATTTATATAGTGTTATCATATCCCCTCTACGATGCTGTTTCTCTAGTGTGTACAAGTTTAACTTTTCTAGCCTTTCTTCATAACTAAAACTTTCCATTCCCCTTACTAGTTTTGTAGCCCTCCTCGGCACTTTTTCTAGTTCCATTATGTCCTTTTTCAGAAAGGGCGCCCAGAACTGAACAGCATATTCTAGGTGTGGTCTTACCATGGACCTGTAAAGCGGCATAATAATATCTTCCTCCCTTGGGTGAATACCCCTTTTAATACATGCCAATATCTTATTGCCCTTTGCAGCTGCCAGTTGGCACTGCACGCTACTGCTATGTCTATTGTCTACCATTACTCCCAAATCCTTTTCATTAGTAGATTTCCCCAGAGAAACACCATTTAAACTATATTTTTTATTATTATACCCAAAATGCATTACTTTACACTTGTCTATATTGAATCTCATTTGCAATTTGCCTGCCCAGTTACTCAGTTTGTCCAAATCCTCTTGTCATGAAGACACATCCAGTTCAGACTTTATTACCTTACTTAATTTTGTGTCATCGGCAAACACTGATACATGGATTCCTATGCCCTCAGAGAGGTCATTAATAAACAAATTAAAAAGAAGAGGACCAAGGACAGATCCCTGAGGTACTCCACTTATCACGTTTATCTAATTGGAGAACTTGCCATTTACTACCACTCTTTGCATTCTTTCAGCCAATTACCAATCCACGCACAAACATTTTCCCCTAAGCCTATTTCATTCAATTTGTACAGTAACCTCTTGTGTGGACCCATATCAATTGCATTGGCAAAGTCTAAATAGATCACATCAACCGCCACTCCCACATCTATATTTTTACTCACTTTTTCATAAAATGCAATCAAGTTAGTTTGACAAAATCTGTCTTTCACAAAGCCATGTTGGCTCCTGCTAATGATATTCCTGTTCAAGCTGAATTCTTGAATATATTCCCTTAGCAACCCTTCAGACAGCTTCCCTACCACAGATGTCAAGCTTACAGGTCTGTAATTTCCTGGCTGTGATTTTGATCCCTTTTTAAATATTGTCACCACATCTGCTTTACGCCAATCCGTGGGCACCATACCTGAAATAAAAGAATCCCTGAAAATAAAATATAACGGTCTGGCCAGGGCCTGGCTTAGCTCTTTAAATACCTGTGGGTGTATACCATCCAGCCCCGGGACTTTGCCTACCTTAACAATATTCAATAGTTTTAACACTTTTTCTTGTGTTAGCCAGTCCCATGCTTGCTGTGACTCTTCTGTAAAAGTAGTTTGTCTGACTAGCTGCTTGGCTCTGACCTGTGGCTCTGGCTGACTACCCGCTACAGTACTGACCCCTGACTTGTCAGACTACCCACTTGGTGTTACCTGTGGCTCTGGCTCAGTAACTTCTCTGAGACTGATTGTAGGCCTAGTCAGTCTGATACCCCACTGGTGCTACCTGTTCCATTGGAGGAACTTGGCTGGGTCCTAATCCCGGCATTGGCGTTCCATTCCCTGTTGCGTGCTGTTCCTGTAGCAATTGGCTGGGTCCTATCCCCGGTTCAGGTGCCATTGCACAGCTTCTTCCTACTGAGACCTTTCCAGAGCAGTCTCATATTCCTGGTAGGAACTGCTTGCTCCCGGTTAGTATCTTCACATACTCTGAAGGGACCGCTGTCACGGTTTATTATGACTCTCAGACACAAGTTTTAGGTAAAAAAAAATCAATTTTATTGAAATAATAATTTGATAACTTAGGATGGCAATAACATACATATATATATATATACAGCATATAGCACAGACAGAAGGCAGACTCTACCAGTCCTGTCAATATACCGGACAGGACAGTCTTTAGGCTCTACCGGCCTTGCCAATACCGGGTAAGGCAACCTGCAGATGGAATAGCATAACGGTTTTACCGGCCTTACCAAATTACCGGGCAAGGCAGCCTCAATGGATACACAATGTAGGCTCTACCGGCCCTGCCAATACCGGGTAAGGCAACCTCAGATGGAATGTGGCAAAAGGTTCTACCGGCCTTACCAATACCGGGTAGGGCAGCCCAGAGATAATAGCAGTAGTCAGATGAAACTGGCAAATAGCAGAATCGTTAAGCAGCAAGGCTTAGGAGCAAACCAGCGTCCGCACGCTGGGACCAACACAGAATTGTATAGCCGATAGGCTTTGGAGCAAACCAGTGACTGCACACTGGTGTAACAAGTGAGTTTGTAAAGCCGCAAGGCTTAGGAGTAAACCAGCGTCCGCACGCTGGGACCAACACAGATATGTATAGCTGATAGGCTTTGGAGCAAACCAGTGACCGCACACTGGTGTAACAAGCGAGTTTGTATAGCCGCAAGGCTTAGGAGCAAACCAGCGTCCGCACGCTGGGACCAACACAGATATGTATAGCTGATAGGCTTTGGAGCAAACCAGTGACCGCACACTGGTGTAACAAGCGAGTTTGTATAGCCGCAAGGCTTAGGAGCAAACCAGCGTCCGCACGCTGGGACCAACACAGATTTGTATAGCTGATAGGCTTTGGAGCAAACCAGTGACCGCACACTGGTGTAACAAGTGAGTTTGTATAGCCGCAAGGCTTAGGAGCAAACCAGCGTCCGCACGCTGGGACCAACACAGATTTGTATAGCTGATAGGCTTTGGAGCAAACCAGTGACCGCACACTGGTGTAACAAGCGAGCTAGTATAGCCGCAAGGCTTAGGAGCAAACCAGCGTCCGCACGCTGGGACCAACACAGATTTGTATAGCTGATAGGCTTTGGAGCAAACCAGTGACCGCACACTGGTGTAACAAGCGAGCTAGTATAGCCGCAAGGCTTAGGAGCAAACCAGCGTCCGCACGCTGGGACCAACACAGATTTGTATAGCTGATAGGCTTTGGAGCAAACCAGTGACCGCACACTGGTGTAACAAGCGAGTTTGTATAGCCGCAAGGCTTAGGAGCAAACCAGCGTCCGCACGCTGGGACCAACACGGAATTGAGCAATGTCACCAACGCGACCAGGCAGAAGGTCGCCAGGATACTGAAGACAGGTGATGAGATGACAGGAACCAGCAACCCTCAGTCAGGTCAGCAAACAGCAGAGAAGAAGTTCAGCAGTAACTGCAACACCAGAGACTAGGCCGGAACCAGGACTGGAGTAACTCAGCATCCAGGAAACACTGGAACAGTAGAGATCAGGAACTCAGGAACACAGGAGATCAGGAACTCAGGAACACTGGAACAGGGGCCCAGCTATCACTAGCATAGTGATAGCAAGAAGGTCAGAAACAACACGAAAGGGCACTCAAAGGGTGCCCAATCCAGGTTTAAATAGGCAATAAGAGGCGGGCTAACTGCAGACAGCCAATAGCAGACCCCTAGTGGTGACAGACAAGGAACTGCAGCAAATCACGGGCACCGTGATAGTACCCCCCTTTCAAAGACCCCCTCTCCTAGAATAGGGTTTAGGTTTCTGTGGGTAATTGGCATGAAAGACCCTAGTTAGCCTAGGTGCATGAAGGTCCATACTATCCACCCACGATCGATCCTCAGGACCGTACCCTTTCCAATGTACCAGGTACTGTACCCTTCCTCTAAGCCTACGGGAATCAATAATGCTCTGAACCTCGTACTCCTCCTGGCCCTCGACCTCAACAGGTCCTGGCACCACAGGTGTGGTAGTATAGCGATTGCAAACCAGAGGCTTAAGAAGGGACACATGGAACACATTATGGATACGCATGGATGCAGGTAGGTCTAGTGCATAGGAGACAGGGTTAATTTTACGAATAACTCTGTACGGACCAATAAACCGGGGAGCCAACTTATTAGACGGAACCTGCAGCTTGAGATTTCTGGAGGAAAGCCATACTCTATCCCCAACCTGAAAGGAAACCGCTGGAAGCCTTCTGCGATTAGCATGGCGCTGATGACGCTGAAATGACTGACCAAGTGCCCTCTGAACTTGTGCCCATGTGGAACGGAGTTGCTCGATATGCTCATCCAGAGCTGGAATCTGTTGCGTCTGAAAGGAATCTGGAAGCAAGCAGGGCTGAAACCCATAATTAATCAGAAACGGAGAGCTCCCAGATGAAGAATTGACCGCACAGTTCCTGGCGAACTCTGCCCAAGGCAACAAGTCGGACCAATTATCATGGTGGTCAGTAACGAAACAACGGAGAAATTGTTCCAAGCCCTGATTAGCTCGTTCAGCAGCTCCATTGGTCTGGGGATGGTAGGCAGAGGAGAAGGACAGCTGTATGCCCATCTGTTGGCAAAATGCCCTCCAAAATCTAGACACAAACTGGCTCCCCCTGTCAGACACCAGTACCCTAGGCACTCCATGCAACCGGAATACTTCTCTGGCGAACACCATTGCCAATTCCTTAGCTGAAGGAAGACCACGGAGGGGCACGAAATGAGCCATTTTAGAAAACCTGTCCACCACCATGAAAATAAAGGAATACCCCTTAGACATAGGCAATTCTCCCATAAAATCAATGGAAACATGAGACCAGGGGCGTTCGCCATTAGGCACCGGCTGAAGCAAGCCCACTGGGAGATGTCTCGGGGTCTTAGCGCGGGCGCAGGTGGCACAGGCATTCGTAAATTCGGCACAATCGTTTCTCATGGAAGGCCACCAAAATAACTGAGAAAGGGACCATAACAATTGGTCTCTACCAATATGTCCCGCAGCCTTAGAGGAATGGTAGGTTTCGAGCAGCCTAGTACGAAATGATTCAGCGACAAAACATTTGCCCACTGGGGTTTCATGGGGAGCGGACCCCTGAGAGGCCAGGATCTCCTCCCCTAGAGGAGAAGTGATACTCGTGCGTATAGTAGCCAGTATTTTATCAGGTTGGATAATAGGTGCTGGTGCTTCCACTCTGTCACTGTCAGCCTCAAATTGTCTTGACAGTGCATCAGCCCTGATATTTTTTGACCCTGGTAAATATGATACAATGAAATTAAATCGAGACAGGAACAGTGCCCACCTGGCCTGACGAGAGGACAATCTCTTGGCCTCCGAGAGATAGGTCAGATTTTTATGATCTGTTAGGATTAAGACAGGATTCTTAGTACCTTCAAGCAAATGACGCCATTCCTTAAGAGCGAGGATAATGGCCAATAATTCTCTGTCACCTATCTCATAGTGGCTTTGAGTGACAGTCAACTTTTTAGAGAAAAACCCACAAGGTCTGAGAGTTCCACCTTTCTCGTGTCGCTGCGAAAGTACTGCCCCGACCCCAATATCTGAGGCATCAACCTCTAACGTAAATGGAAGTAGAGGATTGGGGTGGGATAACACAGGAGCCGCAGCAAATGCCAGCTTCAAATTCTCAAAGGCTTTCTCAGCAGATACCGGCCAACAAGAAGGATTAGCACCCTTGTGCGTAAGATCGGACAGAGGTTTGACAATGGAAGAAAAGTTCTTAATAAACCTCCTATAATAATTAGCGAAACCCAGGAAACGCTGTATGGCTTTAAGACCCTTGGGTTTTGGCCATTGTAGGACAGCTGACAACTTTTCTTTGTCCATGGCAATGCCATCATTGCCAATTATGAATCCCAAAAATGGCACACTGGTTCTATGAAACTCACATTTTTCCATTTTACAAAATAATTTGTTCTCACGGAGTCGTAGCAATACTGCGGATACATCTTTGATGTGCTGTGCCATGTTTTGGGAGTAAATCAGGATATCGTCGAGGTACACCACAACACATGTCTGTAACATATCTCTCAGAACATCGTTTATCAATTCCTGGAAAACTGCGGGTGCATTACACAGCCCAAAAGGCATTACTAGATACTCGTAGTGCCCAGCTCGAGTATTAAAGGCAGTTTTCCACTCATCACCAGCTCGAATGCGAACCAGATTGTAAGCGGCCCGTAGGTCCAATTTGGTAAATATCGAAGCGCCCTTAAGCCTGTAAAAAGCTCGGTGATGAGTGGTATTGGGTATGCATTTTTTGCCATTAGTTTATTCAAGCCCCGGTAGTCAATGCATGGTCTTAATTCGCCATTTTTCTTTTTCACGAAAAAGAACCCAGCCCCAGCTGGAGAGGTAGATTTTCGTATGATCCCTCTAGCAAGGGCATCAGAAATGTAATCCTCCATAGCCTTATTTTCATCACAAGACAATGGATAAGTGCGTCCCCTTGGAGGTACTGCACCAGGCTGCAATTCAATGCAACAATCATAAGGTCTATGCTGGGGTAGCAAACTAGCCTCTCCTTTGCTAAAAACATCGCCAAACTGTTGGTACACATCCGGTATAGCAGAGGAGGTGCACATGACCTTAATAGGCTGGATGACGCACTTGTCCATACAAAACTGGGACCAAGCAGCAATTTCACACTTTTTCCAATCAAATTGTGGGTTATGTAACTGTAACCACGGAAATCCCAATATTACCGCATGGTGCAGAGAATTAATCAGTTGAAACTGCTGCTCTTCTCTGTGAAGTGCCCCAATAGTCATAGACAATGGCATAGTTTCAAATATAACCTGAGGCGGTTCTAAGGGTCTACCATCAATCGCTTCAATAGTCAAGGGGTTTTCTCTTTCAATGCGCGGAACTCCGTGCAATTCAGCAAAGGTATTATCCATAAAATACCCTGCTGCACCAGAGTCAACCAAGGCCAAAACCTCCACAGAGCGTTGTGCCCAAGACAATACCACCTGTATGGTGGGTTTCATTATGCCCGACACTGGGGACGATTGTACACCACCTAGGGCCTGTCCCCCAAGGTACCCTAGGTGTGTGCGTTTCCCGGACGTACCGGACAGGAATTTAGCAAGTGCCCTTTTTTACCGCAGTATAAACATAACCCTTGTTTTTTGCGATATAGTCTCTCTGCCTTGGTTAGTCTAGTGAAGCCTATTTCCATAGGTTCACTTGTTTCCCGTACTGGTTCACTAGACTTCAATGCCAAGGGAGGGATGGGTGGGCAAAACATGCTACTAGGCTCATTATTTTTTGACCGTAACTTACGATCTCTGGCAATTGATCTCTCACGTATTCTGGAGTCAATTATCATAACATACTCAATGTAATCATCTAGATCAATAGGTAGATCTTTAGCAGCGATTTCGTCTTTAATGTGGTCATTCAGGCCTTGAGAGAAGGCTGCCAATAATGCCTCGTTATTCCAACCTACCTCTGCTGCCAATGTGCGGAATTCGATGGCATAGTCGCCCACTGTACGCCTGCCCTGTTGTATCTCCATAAGGCGTTTGGCAGCAGAGGTGGTTCTACCAGGAGGCTCAAACACTCTTCGAAAGGAACGCACAAATTCACTAAAGTTCTTAGTACAAGGTTTAGCATTCTCCCACAAGGGGTTAGCCCAAGCCAATGCTCTGCCAGTGAGCAGTGATATCGTGAACCCCACTTTACTACGATCATTGGGAAATGCGTGTGCCGTCAATTCCATAAAGATTTCGAGTTGGTTGATGAACCCTCTGCAGAGACTAGGGTCACCATCATATCTTAGCGGCAAGGGTGCAGAAGCCGTTAACCCTTTAACAGTACCCCCTAGGGGTCTGGTATCACTTTCCGGTGTCTGACTTGGCGAGACCACCGGGCTAGAGCTAGATTGGTCAGCAGGTACCGTGCGTTCAAGGATCGTTTGAATTGCAACTGCCAACTGATCCAAACGTTGCTCGAGCACATCCATCCTCCAATGGATATTCTGTGCGTTACCTTCACCCTTGCTGTCTGAGGTCATGGCCCTTTCGTACTGTCACGGTTTATTATGACTCTCAGACACAAGTTTTAGGTAAAAAAAAATCAATTTTATTGAAATAATAATTTGATAACTTAGGATGGCAATAACATACATATATATATATACAGCATATAGCACAGACAGAAGGCAGACTCTACCAGTCCTGTCAATATACCGGACAGGACAGTCTTTAGGCTCTACCGGCCTTGCCAATACCGGGTAAGGCAACCTGCAGATGGAATAGCATAACGGTTTTACCGGCCTTACCAAATTACCGGGCAAGGCAGCCTCAATGGATACACAATGTAGGCTCTACCGGCCCTGCCAATACCGGGTAAGGCAACCTCAGATGGAATGTGGCAAAAGGTTCTACCGGCCTTACCAATACCGGGCAGGGCAGCCCAGAGATAATAGCAGTAGTCAGATGAAACTGGCAAATAGCAGAATCGTTAAGCAGCAAGGCTTAGGAGCAAACCAGCGTCCGCACGCTGGGACCAACACAGAATTGTATAGCCGATAGGCTTTGGAGCAAACCAGTGACCGCACACTGGTGTAACAAGTGAGTTTGTAAAGCCGCAAGGCTTAGGAGTAAACCAGCGTCCGCACGCTGGGTCCAACACAGATTTGTAGAGCTGATAGGCTTTGGAGCAAACCAGTGACCGCACACTGGTGTAACAAGTGAATTTGTATAGCCGCAAGGCTTAGGAGCAAACCAGCGTCCGCACGCTGGGACCAACACAGATATGTATAGCTGATAGGCTTTGGAGCAAACCAGTGACCGCACACTGGTGTAACAAGCGAGTTTGTATAGCCGCAAGGCTTAGGAGCAAACCAGCGTCCGCACGCTGGGACCAACACAGATTTGTATAGCTGATAGGCTTTGGAGCAAACCAGTGACCGCACACTGGTGTAACAAGTGAGTTTGTATAGCCGCAAGGCTTAGGAGCAAACCAGCGTCCGCACGCTGGGACCAACACAGATTTGTATAGCTGATAGGCTTTGGAGCAAACCAGTGACCGCACACTGGTGTAACAAGCGAGCTAGTATAGCCGCAAGGCTTAGGAGCAAACCAGCGTCCGCACGCTGGGACCAACACAGATTTGTATAGCTGATAGGCTTTGGAGCAAACCAGTGACCGCACACTGGTGTAACAAGCGAGCTAGTATAGCCGCAAGGCTTAGGAGCAAACCAGCGTCCGCACGCTGGGACCAACACAGATTTGTATAGCTGATAGGCTTTGGAGCAAACCAGTGACCGCACACTGGTGTAACAAGCGAGTTTGTATAGCCGCAAGGCTTAGGAGCAAACCAGCGTCCGCACGCTGGGACCAACACGGAATTGAGCAATGTCACCAACGCGACCAGGCAGAAGGTCGCCAGGATACTGAAGACAGGTGATGAGATGACAGGAACCAGCAACCCTCAGTCAGGTCAGCAAACAGCAGAGAAGAAGTTCAGCAGTAACTGCAACACCAGAGACTAGGCCGGAACCAGGACTGGAGTAACTCAGCATCCAGGAAACACTGGAACAGTAGAGATCAGGAACTCAGGAACACAGGAGATCAGGAACTCAGGAACACTGGAACAGGGGCCCAGCTATCACTAGCATAGTGATAGCAAGAAGGTCAGAAACAACACGAAAGGGCACTCAAAGGGTGCCCAATCCAGATTTAAATAGGCAATAAGAGGCGGGCTAACTGCAGACAGCCAATAGCAGACCCCTAGTGGTGACAGACAAGGAACTGCAGCAAATCACGGGCACCGTGATAACCGCCTGGTATTGCTCATCAGTAAATGTGTCTTATTCAATAAAGGTGGTGTTTCATTTACTGTACTGACTCCTTGTGCATTATTGGTTACCGTGACAGAATAGTTTCAATGGTGACATTTAGAAATCACCTTTTTGATGCCGGGATGTTTTGAAGTCGCCGTTTTGACGCTTCCCATTCAGGTGTCATCAGTGCAAAAGGAGACTAAGGTTGCCTATCCCAGGACAATGCTTCAATGTTACAGACATCTCCATAGGATAAGGGGTTCATATAAGAATATGATCAGGCTGTTATGACTGTGGAGGGACACTGACCTCTCTCTAGGCAGTGGCAGGCAGTGTGAGGCCCTCTAGCTGCTTTCATATTACAACTCATTATCCCCTTCAGCCATTGATGGGAGTTGTAGTCTGGCAGCTGCTAGAGAGCATCACATTGCTCACCACTGCACTTGACTAACATTAGCCATTTGATTGCTAGATGTATATTAGTCAGTCACTCTGCCATTTGATGTGAAGTCAATCAATGTCGTGTTTCTTGAAGAAATGCCCTATAAGCATACCTGGGAACTTTTTCCCTGGAGAGGGGAGTCCTATGATGCCGCTGGGGAAGATAAATGACACAATTTGTGTCAAAAGGGGGTGGGGCTTAATCAAGAGTGGGGACAGGACTGAAAAAACATAAAAATCTTGGAGCAATAGGCTGGTGAAGGGGGTGGGCATTGTGAGGAACACAATGGGAAGGAGGAGAAATGGGCAGAGTTTTAGTAAAAAGTCCACACAGCTGGATAATCAGCCTCTGCCCCGGAAACCTGGTAAATAACCGCTAAATCTGGAGTCTCTGGGGCAAAACCAGAGATTTCCCAGCCATGTCTATAAGCACAACAGTAATTGTGTTATCAGATAGCTGATTCTTTAACCTTTTCAGTGCCAGGCACTAGGGAATATAGTGAAGGAGAGCCCTAGTGCAAAATTATTTTTGGGCCCCCATTTTACTCTAAATAACAGTCTTGCTGTAAAAGGGGTGGGAGGAGGATACTTTCTCATTCAATTACTCTTGAACAGCAACTCTGACAGTATTGAAATAACACTCTCAACGGGCTAAATACTATGAAGACTAATCAGAGTTGCTTTTTTTTTTGTGAAATATTACTATCCCTTTAAGGACAATGTGGTCCGGGGCTGGGGCGCACTTGAGGACGAGAGCACTTTTTTTTTTCTTTTTACATGCAAGTGATCTGTGATCAGAGAGTGGTGTGGAGCCACGCTGCGATCACAAACTTCCATGATGTGCCAAGTTCGTCAGATAGCCGTGACACTGCTGGCATATCATTGGGCAGTAAGGGGTTAAGGCACATGAACACTCTGAGGCTGATGTAGTCAGAAAAAGGATTGCAGTTCTGGAATAATCCAAAGACACTATGGGAAAAAGATACACAATATACCCGAAATTACAATTAATTTAACCCACTGAGTACCAGAGGGGTATCCAATGCATTGCACGGCAATGTGTTGGATACTCCATCTGGCCCTCAAATGGTTAAATGGGGGGTTTAACCCCTTGACAGCATGAAAGCTGTCCAATGCTGAAACCTCTAGTATTCAATAGGTTAAAAGCCCCAATTAAACCAATGGCAATTTGTATTTGTTCCCTAAAGTGAACTAGGGTTGCTCCAGATTTTTTCCACTTTTGTTTAGGGCATCGGCGTCACTGAGAACCGGTGCAATTCTCGGGCAAACCAACTGCACCACAGGGGACAAATAAAGATTCCCCAAACCTCCACTGATTAAAATGGGACTTTAAACCCCATGCATACTAAAACACTTCATGATATTCTGGAGACCTCTGTGGCTTTCGAGTGGTTAACCCTTTGAGTGCCAGGGGGTACACAACTCATTGTTAGCAAAGGGTTAAAAACCCATGTAAATCAATGGGAATTTTTATATCCCCCTAGGATGCCCTTGGTTTTGCCCCAGGTTTCCTTTTAGTACTTCGCCTTCAGTATGGCTTCCTGAGCACCAGATTTTTAACCCTTTGAGTGCCACAATGCGTTGGATAACTTTCTGGCACTGAAAGGGTTAACCCTTTGGGGGCTTTGCAATGCACTGAAAATGTCTAGAGCACCCACAAGGGTAAATTCTGGGTTAAAAAAAAGAGGAAGCCATTCCAAAAAGACTATCCAGTAGAAATCAGCTGGCAGGCCCGGCGATAGCGTGCCCTCCTTTATTGATTAAGGTCACCCTTAATTTATTTACTTGGTAGGCAGCACTATATCATGTAATTAATAGTAGATTCAAATACCAATCAGTGCAATAGATTCTCTGTAGTTAGTCACTATAGATTAACTGTCAGACAGGGTTATGAGAAAAACCAAGGGGTTGTCATTTTTTATGTTTAATATTATTTTGTTTATTACTACTAAGATACATGTGCACAATTGAAACGTGGAGCTATTCCAAGTCAGAACAGGGACCAGATATCCCTTCAACTGTGTAATGTTTATGAAAGACACAGAGTGCTGGGTTGTAGTCCCCTAGAATGAAATCTGTATGTGTCCTGCACTTTATTTGTGTTTGTACACGTGTGTGTGTGTATTATACATATACTAGTGTAAAAGACCATGTACATGGGCCAAGGTCCGGGTAATGTTAACCCTTTGAGTGCCATAGGGGTAAGCAACACATTGCACCCCTCTAGCACTCAAAAGGTTAAGCGGGCCGCTACCTCACTGCTCTACGAGATGCAGTGTTGTGCAGTAGAGACTGCCCGAACACACGCAGTCTGTACTGAGCATGATGGCTTCTGACAAACATCCTAGCAAATTATTTTATAAGATATATATATATACACACATATACATATACACACACACATCCCGGGAACTTTTTTCTTGTGGACTTTCTGGAGAGGGGAGTCCTGTGATGCCGCTGGGGGAATAAATTACGCAATTCCTGTCAAAAAGGGGTGGGGCTTAATCAAGAGTGGGGGCAGGGCTTCTAAAACATACTAAAAGTTTGTGGAATAGGCTGGGGAAGGAGGTATAAAGGGAGGGAAGTTGGATGAACAGACTGGGAAGAAGCAGAAGTGGGCAGAGTTTCATTAGAAACTCCATACCTCCCAAGTGTCCCTCTTTAGGAGGGACAGACCCTCTTTTAGACCCAAATCCCTCTGTCCCTCTTTCCCACCCTGATGTCCCTCTTTTTAGGAGATCAGATTGTGTGGTGTGTATATAAGTGTATCCCATTGCTCCACCGCAATGTAACTCACATTATTGTTTGTTTAAACATTAGTATATGTGTTTATAAATTAGTCTGTGTAAATAAAATACTATGGTCTTGTTATAAGTCATTTATTAGATTACACAAGGAGGTGTCAATAGGCCATGAAATAGCCTAAAAATTAATCAGTAATACCCCTTCCACCAGCCACGCCTCCAACAACACCCCCTAAAACACAGGTGTCCCTCTTTGGCAATTTGAAATGTTGGGAGGTATGAAACTCCCCACATCCTGAGACTCAGCCTCTGACCCGGAGACCTGGGATTAACAACAAAATAACAGGTCAGACACGGCCTTAAATATTTGGAGAAAATTTGTGTCTCTAAATTGTCACAAATAGCGACATTTCTTTCTAAACTTGTTACACAACTTTATACAAACTTCCTCATTCCATTTAAAAATAAAAAGCGTACTACACTGCATTTTGTCCTCCTAAACAGGGGTTGATACTTTTATAACTACCAGCGTCAATCTTACAGCCATTTTAACTTTTCTTTTCCATGAACTCCACTTTTATAAATCTCACCCTATGAATCTAATTGTAAGTTCACAACTGTGTAAAGTTGCTATACCATAATATAGGCTTGAGTAGTCACTTTTAGACTAGGGGGTCATATATAATTTATTATTTACTAATATTTCTGTTACTTTTTTTTAGGTGCAGTATCACAATGGCCAGAAATTATACAGTGGCGCTGTTGCTACACCATCCTATGGACAGCTGTGGTCAGTTGTCCATAAATATCCATAGGATGGTGTAGCAACTGCACCACTGTACAATTTCAGGCCACTGTGATAGTAGAAGGAAAAGAAATTCTAGTTTGAGCTATAATAATTTTTTAATAAAACATCTTTCAGCAGGGGGGGATAAAACCCACAACACACATTTTTTTTACATGTTAACCCTTTGAGTGCCAGAGGGGTACAAAACGCATTGCTTTGCAATGCGTTGAGTACCCCTCTGGAACTAAAAAGGGTTAAGTATTACTATCCCTTTAACCCCACTGGCCAATACCAGCAGTCAGAGGTCCAGGGCATACTTCCATAAAATGACTGCCACGGAAATTAAAACACACAATGTTTAACATATATCTTTCCCAAAACTTGTAACCTCACCCCCCTGTCTACTGCATTACCCTTTAGGGAAATCTTATTTTTATTGACCTTTGATGCCACTGTATGCTGTTCCATGCTTCATCTTGGTCTTCTAGGCTGAGTATATTTATATTAATATCTATGGGATATGTACTATTTGGACCAAGATTCCATTTAGTGTGGAAATTTGACTGGCAAAAGTGTAGGAAAAAGCTACTTTCTAGCCTTTTTCCTATGTATGCAATCTCATGCTGGCTGGTACGTATGCTGAATTTCTTCTGTTCTGATAGTCGCAAAAGCACATAAACACGGTCTTAAATCCCATATCTGTTCCACAGGTAGTCACAGAAGTTCTGTGATCTGCTTATTTCTGGCAGTTGCCTCACGTGAGCTGGATAGATGCAAGCAGGGACTGAGTATCAGGGGAGTAATGAGGTGGACGTAGAGGTGGAGAAAAGTGGGGAGGAAAGAAAAGGCAAGGAAACAGAGTGGTCAGGAGAATAGGAGAGAGGAACACAAAGAGGGAGAAGTCCTTGCATTGATAACTACCACCATCCATATCTATACTGGATCCACCCTACTGATGCCCCTTCGTGTGTCTATCAGGGATGCAGGACCAGCTAGTCATATTATATGCAGGCATATTGCCTGCATATAATCACTGTATTGAAGATGAAGTTTTAGGCATATAACATGTCATAGTATCCTAAGATTTCCACCACAACAAGGTTCCCCATTATGGACAAGACTTAATTTTAATCTGCTTTGAACTGCAAGCTGACTCTCTCCTGATTTACCCTTTAGAATAATGTCCTACGTTGCACCTGGGGTGGTAGTGATGATTGAACCAACGGAAGCAGGTCAAGATTCAAAATATGCAGTTCCAGTCCAGACAGATAGATGAGATAGACAATACATATTTTTCATAGCAATAGATTACTGTCCCTTTATTTCTTGGAACACAGCAACGTCTAAAATGCATTCCTAACATTCATCCAAGGTAGAAAACATTTAGGCATGTCTTAAGACTCTATAGGGCCCTAGACAAGGTACTAATTTCAGGCCCTACATCTCTTGATCCGCTGCTTCTGACACACAGTGCTACTAGCAAATACTGGTATTGCTCTAATGGAAGTGCATACCTCCCAACATTTTAAATGTCCAAAAAGGGACACGTTTGTTTTAGGTGGTGTTGCTGGTGGAGAGGCTGGAGTGCAGGGTATAACCAAGAATTTTTAGGTTACCTCATGACCTATTCACACATCTTTCTGTAACTGAATAAATGATTTAGAATAAGACTAAAGTATGATATTTACACAGACTAATCTATAAACGCATTTACTGAAGTTTATACAAACATTTATGTGAGTTTTATTGCTGTGGAGCAATGTGATACACTTATATACACACCACACAGTCTGATCTCCTAAACAGAGGGACACCAGGGTGGGAAAGAAGGACAGAGGGATTTGGGTCTCAAAGATGGACTGTCCCTCCTAAAGAGGGACACTTGGGAGGTATAGAAATGGGAGCAACTGCGTGATGTTGGTCTCTTTAAACAAAAAAAGGCAATTGACACAAGATGTTACTGGCAGCAGCAACAGCATAGCCTATGTCAGTGACCCATCACTTGTAGCTAGGGCCCCTCATATTGCCATGGGCCATAGTCAGTAGTCTAGGCTGTCATAATGGATGATTCAGCTCTGGCAACATGTGGCCCTGGAGTTCTGCTGCAGTCCCAGTCTGTTTTCTCATATTATCAGACAAATCACTACTTCCACCCTCAAAACACACACATCCTCTTTCTTTTACCTAAGGCTTTTCTCCCTTTAAAACTACACTGTTCCCCCTTAACTCCTTGGGTTCCATAGCTGATGCCAAGGCATTGATTTGCAATGAGTGGAGACCTATCTAGCATCCAGGAGGTTAATCGACTTGTTCCATCCCCAACTTTAGAATTTGTATCTGTAATTGATGCTCCTTTGACAGACTTGAGGGCCACACAAGCAACCACTGTGTTGACTCCGATTGCCTTTCACAGATTCAAGGTATTAACCCGTTGAGTACCAGTGGGCTGGGCAACGCATTGCAGTTTAATGCTTTGCACACCTCTCTGGCACTCGAAGGGTTAAATATTTTGTCAGATAGGTATATGCCTTCAAAGTGCTTTCAGTGTTACTGCATTTAGAAACAGCTGATTTTTTTTTTTTTTGCTGATGAATAATGAAAGACGTTGCTCCTACATTGTCACCCACAGGACAACAATTGTAACCCTTTGAGTGCCAGAGGGGTACTTTGCACTGCATTACACACCCCTCTGGCACTCCAAGTGTTAACCCTCTGAGTACCAGAGATGTATTTAACGTGTTGAATACTTCTCTAGCACT
This sequence comes from Rhinophrynus dorsalis, assembly GCA_037306005.1. Lineage (NCBI taxonomy): Eukaryota > Metazoa > Chordata > Amphibia > Anura > Rhinophrynidae > Rhinophrynus > Rhinophrynus dorsalis. Next base: position 455,849,557 of record CM074722.1, read on the forward strand.
TAAAGGGTTAAGAGGATTGCATTGTGAATTTTTCTACAATTATTAACCACTTGAGTGCCACGAAGGTATACAACACATTAAAGCAACAAAGAAGCAACAGCATTGCTGTATTGTGACAGTCCAACAATGAATAATTTAGATAATAAGCCAATGCAATAGACACTCACCGCTTTGATGTATATCCACGGTGCCGGTCCAAGAAATTCCAACCTCTAAGTATGTATCAAAAAACAAAACGAAAGGATCGCACTGGACGTGAAATATACAAAAGTAAAAACAGCTTTATTTCACAAGAACACACTGGGATGCCACACCACAAGAATAGTCTCACGCGTTTCGCACAACTAGTGCTTACTCATAGGCATAGTTTGTTAGAGACTAGGAACTGTTATTTATAAGGAGAGAACGGATGTATATCCTTTAATCAACCAATCAAGCCATTCCAATTTTGACAAGCTGGAAGGACAAGGCTCCAAGGGAAAAATAATTAAAGGGATGATCTATAAAATTGATTTTGATTAGATGAATGGAAAAGATAAGGTTCAGAGAAATTACACTTTTTTTTAAAAATCCTTATCTTAAATATACCAACAGCTCCTATTGTCTTCTATTATGTATAGATATTTTTCATACACATGTAATTATCACTTATTGTGTTTTTTAGTATGATTTGTGAACTATACATTTTTATTTAGATTTTTTGTTTTAGTATTCAAGTGACTATTGCTTTGGGATATGGACGGTTTTGCTTTTCCTTTTCAACATTTTATATAAGATTGAGCCTTTCATATGCCAGATTAAGGGTTACATTTTCAGTTTTATAGATCATTTATAGATCATCCCTTTAATTATTTTTCCCTTGGAGCCTTGTGCTTCCAGCTTTTCAAAATTGGAATGGCTTGATTGGTTGATTAATGGATATACAGCCATTCTCTCCTTATAAATAATAGTTCCTTGTCTCTAACAAGCTATGTCTATGAGTAAGCACTATTTGTATGAAACGCGTGAGACTATTCTTGTGGTGTGGCATCCCAGTGTGTTCTTGTGAAATAAAGCTGTCTTTACTTTTGTATATTTCACGTCCAGTGCGATCATTTCATTTTGTTTTTTGGTATACAACACATTTCCATTCAATACGATGGATAATTTCCTAGCATCCAAAAGGTGAAATATTTATCCCTTTGACTGGTGAATTGGAGTGCAAAGAAGTGAATTGTACACCCACTGGTATGCAGAGGGTTAATGACTGAAATATTTTGTTTGTTAGCTTGAGCACTGCTATAAAATTGTTGGTCATTCCCCATACAACCAGAAGGGGGCGTAAGAGATACTGATACTCAGAGCCCCTTTTACTACAGGGCACTGCTGTCCAAACATTTTCCAACACTGAAAAGAGGAGACTGAAAGAAGAACCAGATACTACTTTGCACTGTGTTGGAAACATTAAAGGGTTACATATATATATATAGGAATTTGCTGAATTTTCATTTTACCTCTTTTATGCAGTTGGTTTGATCCAGAATTGCACCTCTTAAGTTAGATGAATAAGGTCCATTGAGCTTGATGTCACTTCAGGTGATACATTATATCACTGCTTTCATTATCTGACAGATTGCTACTGAGGTCTATGGAGAAAATGGCAATAAAATCAGTGATAAAGTTATTGCCTGCAATAGAATCCAGACCAATAAATAAAAGAATACAATATGAGAAATTGGTGCTATGAGATAAATTGTAACAAGGCAAGGGGGGTTATGCATTGAGGAGTGATAAGGAGGTGATAAACTGGAGACAGCGTCTCCAGATATATCACTTCTTCAAGTCTTATGTTATTCTATGGAGCCAATGCACTAAGATCTCTAAAGCTGGAGAAATGTTAGTGCATAGGCTCTATAGAATAACATAGGAAGTGGAGAAGTGATATCACTGGAGAAGTCATCTCCACTTTATCACGCCTTTGTGCATAACACCCAATAAATAATATGTCACTATCCAATCCCCATCAATGATCACACACATACTATTCACATAACTTCACCTACAACCTCACCCACTTCTGCCTGACACAGGAAATACACTTGGGACAAGGGGGAGGGCAATGAATGAAGTGGCAGTGTATTGGTGTTAGCGCTATTAGGTACAGTTAGAGACAGCACAACGTAACTCCACATACATCACTGCTTAGCAATTATTTCAGAGCAAACTGCATCTCTCCACCTAAATCTTATTTTAGGGGAACATAATGTTATTACAGGATGAAGACATGTTTTGTGATCTGCTGCACCAGTAATATTTGCTCCTCATTTTAGGACCAAATTAATAGACAAAGGGCCGTATGTTCAAAGGGATAATGACAAAACAATGTTGTATGAAAGACAAAAATAAGTAATTGTATGCATGAACAGCGACAAAAAACTAGTAATGTCCATTGTGTATGACACAACTCCAGAACTGACAGGCAAAGGGGTGGGGCTTAACTTTTCTCCAGTGTCGTATAGAGGAAAAGAAAATTTTTTGCAACTAATGAAAAAAAAATGTCTTGCAATAGACAACATTTGTACGTTAAGAAAAAAGTGGAGCGAATGTGAAGTTCTGAATGTGAGAATTTTTGTCGTTAAGACATTTTTTGTCTTTAGGTAAGAGATTTTTGTCATTATATACAACAATTTCAGTCAGGACAAATGACATTTCTGATCACAACTGACACTCTCTGAAAATATTAACCCCTTAAGGACTATTGACTTGGCAGGACCGTCACACTGGTCTGACACTTAAGGAACAGTGACGGTCCTGGTACGTCACGTACTTTTACTCACCGCGCTCCTGCAGGAGAGCGGTGAGTAATACCGGGGACTGAAGTTGATTGCTCCAAGACCGGAGCGATCTCTTTCAGTCTCCTGTTCGGTGTGCCGCCCCACGTGATCAGTCACGTGGGACGGCACGTCAAAGTTTCCTATCTGGTCCTTAAAGGACCACACATCCGGGGACCGTTGGTTCTTAAGGGGTTAATGATCCCAACGACACTGTACTTTGAAAAATCGTTACAAACGACAAAAGCTATTTCGCTACTTCTTTCAACATTTGGCCCAAAGAATCACAAGCACTGTTTTTTGGAGCAAATTGCTCCATAAATGTTACAATGTATGAGGTAAATTTAGCAAGCTAGAAAGTATGGAAAGATGAAATGCAAAGCATCAACTTGGCTGACAAACTGCAGTCATGCAATTTTAGCTGCCCCTTGGGTCTGGCTGCCTATACACATAACAGCAGTAGTGCTGGGCAGGGGAGATATCACTTCTGGCTTTCTCTGCAGATGACTAATGATACATTTTATCATACTTGTGTTTTGTGGTAAAATGTATCATTCTACCAAACTGCGCAGAGAACCAGAACTGATGCATTGTCTGCGTAGCTCTAAGATCAGAACCAGAACAACCAGACTTAACCCTATGAGTGCTAGAGAGGTATCCAACGCATTGAGTTGCAATGCATTCTTTACCTTTCTGGTACTCTAGTAAAGGGTAATAGGAAGGTACATTTTAACTACTGGTAGATGCCTCATTGTTATCAAACCTGAGTTTCTCTAGATTACAGAGAAACTAACACTTTAAAGGGACACTAATGTCCACTAAACATTTTTTCTTGTTTTGTATGTTGCACAAATCCCATAAAGGTTTGAGAGATAATCACTTCTAAAGTTCCCCCCTCCCTCCCCTTCTCCTGACGTCAGCACTCTGCTGACAGCAGGAGATCCCGGTCTTGGAACCAGCCGGCGGCTCTGCAGGAGAGCTGAAATAGTAATACTGAAAAATAATTACTTAATTGGAAAGGTCTACAAAGTGTGCCTGCTTTGCAAGCACACTTTGTAGACCGTTCCAATAAAGTAATTATTTTCCAATATCGCTATTGCGGCTCTGCTGAAGAGCCATCTCGTGTCAGTGGACACAGATCTCCTGTCAGCTTTACAGCTAACACGAGGGAGGGGGGAACTTTAGATGCCATGATCTCTCAAACTGTAAAGGTTTGAGAGATGGGATTTGTGCAACATAATATTTTTTTCTTTAATCTACAAAACAAGAAAAAATGTTTAGTGGACATTACTGTTCCTTTAAAATGACTAACGTGAGTTTCAGAGAGATTTCAAAATCACATACATTTATGCTAGCCTTTCTTTATTTACAAATATATTTTGGGAGATATTTAACTTTATTTATCTGACAATTTATGCACATTAGGCAGTGTTGGTTGGCACATCCTGTGTGTCAGATATTATAATTCGACTCTCCATTCCCAACTGCCACTTCCTACCAGGAAGTACTGGCTAATATGCATAAAATTACAAATAAATAAACCTAAATCTCTCATTAACTATAGTTCTAAATAAGGAATCGCTAACATAAGCATATGCAATTTTGAAAGTCCTTTCAAAGTCATCATCAATTATAAAGTGTTAGTTCCACTTAAAATGCTGCCTTTTACTCCCTGATCACCATGCAGATCACCATGAACTGCAGGGCCCATTGGTGTCAGTGTCCCACTCAGAGCTTATGGGAGATTTCATACCTCTCCATTCAACTAATTATTAATGAATTCACTAAACAAAGCTTCTATGGAGAGGACAGACATGTTAGTTTGTTCCTCATTCACTACAAGTGAGGAGACAGTATTACCCAATATTGCTTATCATGGAGATCTGCAGGGCAGACAGTTAGTGAAAGGAAGCATTTTGAGCTATTATTATTATTCTTTATTTATATAGCGCCAACTAATTCCACAGCGCTTTATAATTGGGAATAGACATACAGAGGTGTTAAATAGTACAACCAAATATGGAGAGCAGAGGGCCCTGCTCGTGAGAGCTTACATTCTAAAAGAAGGTGGGTTTGACACAGGAGGAGTAAGTGCTATTGGGTGTAAGTGCCTCCCGCCACATGAACTGCCGGTCAGTGGGTGGGAGAGAGAAGTGCTGTTGAGTGCAGTGGTCCAAGGAAGGTTCTTGGTGATAATGTTCATGGAGGCAGTTGATAGGCTTCCCTGAAGAGGTGAGTTTTCAGGGAGCGTCTGAAGACTGGGGGAGAGTCCGATGGGGCGGGGGAGGGAATTTCAGAGCTCAGGTGCAGCGCGGGAGAAGTCCTGTAGGCGGGAGTGGGAGGATGTAATAAGAGCGTGGAGAGCAGAAGGTCGTGTGCAGAGCGAACATGGCGAGAGGGAGTGTATTTGGAAATGAGAGATAAAATATAGGGGGTGCAGTGTTAGTGAGGTCTCTATATATTAGCACCATAAATTTGAATTTAATTCATAGTTCTCATAGCAGGGAGGTAACTACCTATAGTTGGAAGGCCCCTTTCTGTTACACTTCATTAGCCCTTTAACACACTCTCTCTCTCTGTATATATACACACACACACACGCACACACACACACACACGCGCACTACTCGCAGGGAGTCAAGAACACTCAGATTTTGCAAGCTGGAACTAAATGCAAGAATGTATTGGTATATATTGGTATATATACAGCCTTACAAAAACATTTTAAACAGAGACCGGGCTATTGCACATGTGTCCGGCACTTAAGGACCACGGACCATTTTTTTTTTTCTTTCAAATCGGATTCAGGGCTCCCCACGCGGTGTTAAAGGGATAGTAATACTTTGTTTTATCTTTATTTTATTTTGTAGGCATTAAAAAAACATGAAGAACGATATAAGTCTTATCTCTCAAACCTTTATGGTTTAAGATATATTCACAAACAAAGTATCCCCCCCCCGTTCAGCCAGTTCAGAAGGGAGGTGCCCAGGTAGACTGCAGAGAGGGACAATCTTCAATTAAGATAAGGGAAAAAGCTGAAAAACTTGTCAAGGGGGGCAGGGCTTTCATTGTTCTGATAGGAAGAAGAGTGTCCCCTGCTGTTATCTGTCTGGTCTTACAACCAGATCCCCATCTGAGAAGAGATGGCTTACATTAGGTAAAGGCGGCGGGAGGGGGAACTTTGCTTGTGAATATCTCTTAAACCATAAAGGTTTGAGAGACAAGACTTATATCATTCTTCATATTTTTTTAATGCCTACAAAATAAAATAAAGTTAAAATGAAGTATTACTATCCCTTTAAGGACCAGAGAGATAGCATCGCATTGCTCATCCCTATGGTTCTCAAGGAGTTAATCAAATGTGTCACTTTGTAGAGTTAGCTATATTGGTGGCACAAAAAATGACACTTTATGCTAATTCCCTGCACAGTATGATAATTAGTTATTTTCTGAGGCCAGACATAATTTGTTGTGCTATTATTAATGACCCCAGTGTGTAGGGTCTGCACATAACACAGGAGGCCTTTATGGAACAATCCAACTGCACCATATGGGAAGAATTAAAATTAAATCATTCTTAACCCCTTAAATGCTAGAAAAGTCCCTTGCGAAAAATTAATTGGCAGCCTCTCTAGCTTTCATGAGGGTTAAAAGCCATATTTAAAGAAGCAGTAAACTTTTTTTATTTTTACCTATAAGTTATAGAGCTTTTCCTGCTGAGTAAAACAAGGGAATTATCATCTCTGTCAGTTGTTTCATTCAAAAGTTATAAACGTTTGAATAATCAGGAAGTGAATTTACTGTGTGTTTACTTCCTGGAAGTTCTAATTGACAGGAAGTGACTCAGCAGCTTCTGTCACATTCTATGGAGAACTGTAAGTCACTGTCTTTCCTCTCCATTAGAATTTAACAGAATAACTAATTGGAATTTTGCCACTGGAGGGCAGTGTTACCCTGAATAGTTACATTATATATAGCGAATATGTGTAAAAGTTTATTAATTTATTTTTTTAAAGTTCTAGTTGGTCAAAATTGAAGTAATAAAAGCTGCCCTGCACCTACTTCCTTATCTGCTCTGTAACTGCAGTCCGTCACTCTGTCTATGCTCCCCTCCCACTATCCAGCCTCCTCCGATGATGGAGGCTTTCTGCCTGAAAGCTGGAATGTCTCATTGGCAGAGATTGATATCTAGCCAATGAGAGCAGTCCAGCTTACAGGCAGAAAGCCTTCGTCATCGGAAGAGGCTGGATAGAGGGAGGGGATCAGAGGCAAAGTGACAGACTGAGGTTACAGACCAGGTAACAGCAGCCTATACAGAAGTAGGTGCAGGGCAGCTTTTATTACTTCAATTTCAACCAACTAGAGCTTTAAATAAATAAATTAATAACCTTTTACACATATTCTGTATACAATGTAACTATTCAGGCTAACTTGTATAGGGATGACACATCCCCTTTAATGTTAAAAAAACAATGATTTTAAAATGTAGTAACTCCGGAAATATGCATCTATCAGCAGTGAAAGTATGCTTATTTTACTCAACAGAAAATTCACTATAATATATATATTTTTTTCATAACAAAAGTTTCCTGCACCTTTAATACTTTGAGTGCTGAGGGGTATGCAACACATTGCTCTGCAATCTGCAGGACACCCCTTTGGCACTCAAAGGGTTAAATCAATGAGAAAGAGAAGTTTGGGACTTTGTATGTGTCCCCTATAGTGCAGCTGGTTTGCTCTAAAATAGACCCACTTTGCCTTCATCCATAAGGACTAATGGAGAGTAACACTGGCCCAGTACAAAAAGTAATTAGCATAAACTGCCATGATAGGGGTATTCAGCACATTTTAAAGCAATATGTTAGATACACTTCTGGTACCCAAAGGGTTAAAGTATGCTGTAAATGTCCCGAATTCCCTAGAAGGAGAAAACAGGGGAATATTATTTCACATTTCCCTCTAGTACGTGCTCTGCGGTGAGTGCAGGAAGCTTCCCCATTCTCAAAACAATTTGTAACTAAGTTTCTACTGCTACAGGGTCATGTATGTCCTGTGACTGTTTGAGGGTGACTTGTCAGACAAACTCTCAGACAGTGAGCTACTACCTGCAGTTAGTGTGAATGCAGCTCACTGTGCCGAGTGTCTCTTACTTACTATGGTAATGAGTCACTGACTACTAGTAATGCTATAACTCAGTGTTTCTCAATCTCTATTGCTCAAGACACCCCTAAATTGCAAAGTAAAGTGGAAGTCAGAAACGCTCAGCTAGGAACAAGCCTGCAATACAAATTTGCAGGCTCTACGGGAATGGTATCCTACCCAGGGTGCAGTCTCTTTTAACCCACGAGTGCCTTTCACAGAGAAGAAATATCCTAAAGATTATCATATTGGTCCTGCTATAGCAGCAGTCCAACCACAAAATGCCAGACTATTCGTCTCTGAACAAGAGAAGCAGCCAACCCTAGACATACATTTCAGCCTTGTTGGGTCTCATCGGTGAGGTGTATCTGATCTCTCTGGGCACTGTGAGAAAAGGGTCCAGTGCTGGATTCCCCCTATTACCCTTGATGTGACAAATCTCAAGAGTAGTTTGCATATGTAAAGTGGAAGTCAGAGACGCTCAACTAGGAACAAGCCTGCAATACAAATTTGCAGGCTCTATAGGAATGGTATCCTACCCAGGGTGCAGTCTCTTTTATCCCGCTAGTGCCTTTCACACCGAAGAAATATCCTAAAGCATATCATACTGATCCTACCAAAACAGCAGTCCAACCACAAAATGCCAAGCAATTGCTTTCTGAACAAGAGAAGCAGCCAACCCCAGACATACTTTTCGGCCTTGTTGGGTCTCGTCAGAGGTTTGTCACCTCAAGGGTAATAGAGGAATCCAGCACTGGACCCCTTGCTCACAGTGCCTAGAGAGATCAGCAACACCTCACTGATGAGGCCCAATGAGGAACTAGTATTGCAGGCTCATTCCTAGTTGAGCGGTTCTAAATTCCACTTTACCCCTAAATTGCAATCTGGAATTTTCAGGGCACCTCACAATCAGAAGAACAAAAATAAATATATTGTGCATAAAAATTCCATAAACATGCATTTAAAACTCAACATTCACATTTTTTTCTAAGCCTTCCACGAAAAGAAGGGGCATCCTAAGTGGATGGAGTGCTTCGCCACCCTGGTTGAGAACCACTGCTATACTACTGCTGGCCACCAGTCCATGCTAAATGTTGTGTAACACCCATACAGGAATAAACATACAGAAACTTCCAATGTCTTAAAGGGACAGTAATGTCCCAGAAAAAAATATTTAGCATTTTGTAGGGATTTAAAAGTTCAACAGAATGCAAATAAACGTATCTCTCAAACTGCTATGGTTTGAGAGATATCTGCATTCAAAGTTTGCATTACAGCTGATAGCAGGAAACTTAAAACTTTGAATGCAGATATCTCTCAAACCATAGCGGCTTGAGAGATACATATTTTTGCATTCCAATCAACTTTTTAATCCCTACAAAACGCTAAATATTTTTTCAGGGACATTACTGTCCCTTTAAATTGGCACCTCATTCATAGACAATTGTTTTTCAATGCATTCCTCATACCTCCAGCATCCAAAGAGTTACATCTGGTTGATGTACCAAAGTGCCATCAATCTATTATCACTTCATATATGGCAAACATAACATATCCCCAAGAAGACTCCTCCCCACTTAACCCTCTGAGTCCCAGAGAAGTGAACATAAACTCAGGGTGGCATTTACACCTTTAGTAACAATTCCCATTGAAATAAATGGGGTTTTAAAAACTTTGAGTGCTAGAATAGTCTTTACTCTATTGCTTTGCTTTACAATGTAAACCTCTCTAGCAGTCAGGGGGTTAAAATGCCCATTTAAATCAGTAGCTATGGGAATATATAGGGCTACATGTTTAGACTGTAGAAATGTTCTTCTCTCTAGTGAAGTACTTTAGGCCAGTAAATGACTCTATAGCTTCTGGACCTGAATAGTAATCTTTAGATCAGCCTCACTCAGTAGCACCCCCCCATCCTCTGACCCCAGTGACAGCCTCACTCCCACTCTCTGAACCCAGTGATATCCTTTCTCTGCTCTCCAACTCCAGTGGCAGTCAACTCTCACTGCTCTCTAACCCATGTGGCAGCCAGTCTCCCTTCTCTCTGACAGCAGTGTCAGCTCATCTTCTTGCTATCTGCCACCAGTGACAGCCTCAGCTCTCTAACCTCAGTGGCAGTCCCTCTCTCCTAGCTCTCTGAACCCAGTAGCAGCCCCACTCTCTGATTCCCATGGCAGACTGCTCACTGCTCTTTGACCCACGAGGCAGCTCATCTCCCTGTTCCTTGACCCCAATGTCAGTAAATTTCCCTGCTCTCTGACCCCAATGGCAATCTCTCTGCCTGCTCTCAAACCCCAGAGTCAGCCCCTCCCCCTGCACTCTGATGATAGTAGCAGTCTCTCTTCCTGCTCCCTAACCTCAGTAGCAACCTCTCTCGCTGCTCCCTGGCCCTACTGATGGCCCCTCTCCCAGGTATCTGACCCAGTGGGTGCCCCCTGCCATGCTCCCTGACTCTAGTGAAAGCCCTTCTCACTGCTCTCTAACCCCAGTGGAAGCACCCCCCCCACATAAACACTCTCCAACCTCAGGGGCACACCAGTGACTGTCCCTCTCCCTGCCCTCTGGCCCCATTGGCATCCCCCCTCTCCCTGGTCTCTGGCACCTGTGTCATCCCCTCTCACTGCTCTCTGACCCAAGTGTCAGCCCCTCTCTCTGATCTCTGACCCCAATGGCAGCCGCTTTCCCTGCTCTCTGATCTCAGCGTCATCCACTCTCCCTGCTCTCTGATCCCATTGGCATCCCCCTCTCTCTGCTTTTCGACCCCATTGGCATCCCCCTCCCCCTGCTCTCTGGCCCCTGTGTCAGCTCCGCTCCCTGATCTCTGACCCCAGTGGCAGCCACTCTCCCTGATCTCTGACCCCAGTGGCATCCCCCTCTCCCTGATCTCTGACCCCAGTGGCATCCCCTCTCCCTGATCTCTGAGCCCAGTGGCATCCCCCTCTCCCTGATTTCTGACCCCAGTGGCATCCCCCTCTCCCTGATCTCTGACCCCAGTGGCATCCCCTCTCCCTGATCTCTGAGCCCAGTGGCATCCCCCTCTCCCTGATCTCTGACCCCAGTTGCAGCCCCTTTCCCTGCTCTATGATCCCAGTGGCAGCCACTCTCCCTGCTCTATGATTCCAGTGGCAGTCCTGCTCCATCCCCTCTGACCCCAGTGGCATCCCCTTTGCCTGCTCTAACCAGGGCTGGATTTATAATAAGGCAGAGTAGGCATCTGCCTACAGGCGCGTCCCATAGAGGGGCACCTGTCATTGGGATTGTTATTTTTATAAAATTAGCCAGCCTTCTGATGCATTACTAGCACAGATTTTGCATCTTCTGCCCTCACTCCAGTCTATCTGTGTGACTGTGTCACTCCCACAGTGCGTGACAGACAGGAAACCATCAGACGCTTGGGGATTCCTGGGAAGGATATCGGTGAGTGCGTGTGCCAGCAGCCAGCCCAGGTGAGTGCACCAGCAGCTAGCCAGCCCAGGTGAGTGAAGACTTAATTTGAGGAAGGGCAAGGTTCTGTCTCTATGTGCTGAGAGCTCCCACTGCCCCGGTAGATGGCTGCTACTGTCATTGTGAAGTGCTCTCTTTTTGCAGAAACTGCAGCTGGCCTGGCTGGTGCCTACCTGGTAGCCTGGCATGGAGGTCACAAACTAACCCTCTGAGTGTCAGAGGGGTACGCAACGCATTGCTTTGCGCTGCATACCCCTCTGGCACTCAAAGAGTTGTAGTCCTGAACAGCTGCAGACCGCACCGAACTGCACCCCTTTGTAGATGTCTCTCAAGCAGATCTCTCCCCTGTTCACTTTGGTTGCATATTCTCTCTTCTGTGCACTTTTATTTCTTACCTGACAGAGTTATATACGGAGATGAACTGATAAAGAGCGATTTGGGTCTGGGGGGGCGCTTCAAATTTCTGCACCTACAGGCTCCTGAGATGTAAATCCGGCCCTGGCTCTAACCCCAGTGGCAGCCCCACTTCCTGCTTTCTGACCCCAGTGACAGCACCTCTCAATCCTGTCTGACCCCAGTGGCATCCCCCCTTCCCTCTCACCCAGTAACTGTCCCTCTCCCTGCTCTCTGGCCCCACTGGCACCCCCTCTCTGCTCTCTGAACCCAGTGGCAGCCTCTCTCCATCCTCTCTCACTCTAGTGACAGTACCTCTCTGTATTATCTGACCCCAGTGGCAGCTCCCCTCCCTGCTCTCTGTGGCAGACATCTTCCATGATGTCTGACCCCAGAGGCAGTCCCTTTCTCTATCTTCTGACCCTAGTAGCAGCCCCTCTCACTGCTCTCCAATCCCAGTGGCAGTTCTCCATCCTCTCTTACCTCAGTGACATCTCCTTTCCCTGCTCCCTAACCCCAGTGGCAGCCCCCCTCCCTGCTTTCTGACCCCAGTGACAGCCCACTTCCCTGCTCTTGCACCCCAGTCACTGTCCTTCTCTCTGCTCTCTGACCCGACTGGTATCTCCCCTCTCTGACCCCAGTGGCAGCCCCTCTCACTGCTCTCTGATCCCAGTGATATCCTCTCTGTGCTATTAGACTCTAATGTCAGTCTATCTCACTGCTCTCTGACCTCTGTGGCAGCCTCTCTCACTGCTCTCTGACCCCAGTGATATCCTCTCTGTGCTATTAGACTTTAGTGTCAGTCTATCTCACTGCTCTCTGACCCCCGTGATATTCTCTCTGTGCTATTAGACTCTAGCGTCAATCTATCTCACTGCTCTCTGACCTCTGTGGCAGCCTCTCTCACTGCTCTCTGACCCCAGTGATATCCTCTCTGTGCTATTAGACTCTAGTGTCAGTCTATCTCACTGCTCTCTGATCCCAGTGATATCCTCTCTGTGCTATTAGACTCTAGTGGCAGCCTCTCTCACTGCTCTCTGATTCCAGTGATATTCTCTCTGTGCTATTAGACTCTAGTGTCAGTCTATCTCACTGCTCTCTGACCTCTGTGGCAGCCTCTCTCACTGCTCTCTGATCCCAGTGATATCCTCTCTGTGCTATTAGACTCTAGTGTCAGTCTATCTCACTGCTCTCTGACCTCTGTGGCAGCCTCTCACTGCTCTCTGACCCCAGTGATATCCTCTCTGTGCTATTAGACTCTAGTGTCAGTCTATCTCACTGCTCTCTGACCTCTGTGGCAGCCTCTCTCACTGCTCTCTGATCCCAGTGATATCCTCTCTGTGCTATTAGACTCTAGTGTCAGTCTATCTCACTGCTCTCTGACCTCTGTGGCAGCCTCTCTCACTGCTCTCTGAACCCAGTGATATTCTCTCTGTGCTATTAGACTCTAGTGTCAGTCTATCTCACTGCTCTCTGACCTCTGTGGCAGCCTCTCTCACTGCTCTCTGATCCCAGTGATATCCTCTCTGTGCTATTAGACTCTAGTGTCAGTCTATCTCACTGCTCTCTGACCTCTGTGGCAGCCTCTCTCACTGCTCTCTGAACCCAGTGATATTCTCTCTGTGCTATTAGACTCTAGTGTCAGTCTGTCTCACTGCTCTCTGACCTCTGTGGAAGACAACTCTCACTGCTCTGTAACCCACGTGGCAGCCTTTCTTCTTTTTCTCTGACCCAGTGTCAGAACATTGTTCTGCTCTCTGACCCCCCCTAACATCTCCTATCCCTATTCACTGACCCCAGTGGCAGCTCCTGTGCCTGCTCTCTGACCCCAGTGGCAGCCCTTCTGCCTGCTCTCTGACCCCAGTGGCAGTCCCTCTCACTGCACTGCTCTGTCTCTCCCCAGATCGAGGCTGCTCTCATTCTTCTCTCTGAGCCTTTTCATTTCCACTCTAAACCAGCCGGGGGACCCTCAGGGTCGAAGGTTTCGCCCTGTCTGCACCGACCCTCACCTCCTGCCAGCACCTCCCGACCCCCAGCCCCTATGGACCGGCTCCCAGCACAGCACTGAAGGCAGCTCGGGGACATATCCAGCCTGGAGCGAGGTAATCAACCCCGATTAGCGAGGGGGAGACAGATCAGATGGAAAGAAAACACAAAGCCTGTGGGTTAGAGGTTCCTTGTCACAGCATGTACCGGGGCAGACAGAGGGATCAGCTCCCCCAAATCACTGCACCGGGGAAGGCAATCCTATTGCTCGACCTTGGCTTATTAAAAAAAAAAATCTATTTAATTAGACAGCGACATGATCTGCCCTTTTCCCTCCTCCCCCTCTCCCTTTCCTTCTCTCATTTCCCCCCTCTCCCTCTGTATCCTTCTGCTGCCAGGTGCAGATCATTCAGATCTCTGGATTTAGCTTTATTTTTATTTACAAAGATGAAGGTCTTGCTCATTGCAGTGTCACATCAGGCCAAGAGAGCACGGGGAGTGGGGGGGAGAGCCATGCAAAAGTGGACTCTGTGTAATATTCCCAGGGAGATGTCTATTGTGATGGAGGCTGTGCAGTCATTTACAGACAGATCTCACCCCCTACCACCTCCTGCATACAACAGGGCACACAGAGGTGTCTATTACACATATATACTGCCATAGGATTACATTGTGCACAGATCAGAGATCACATTTTTCTCTCCTGGTGGTGATCTCAGGCCTGAACATAGAGAGGGATTTGTGCGTTATTTAAAATTATTGCAAGAAAAAAGTAAAATAACATTAGGTGAACCCTTAACCCCTTGAGTGCCAGAGTGTTGCACATCCGTATAATACTCGTAGGTGTAACAACCTGCTTTATATATGAGGACGTTTTGGATTTTTTTTTATATTAAATGTACAACTTTTTTATGAAATCTGAAAAAGGTCTGAATATTGTGTGTGAAAATGAGGATACGATACAGTTGATGTGGTGGTGGTTATTAAGGTTTTGCACATATTATTTGCGATGCAGCAATAGGCAGATATAATAGAGGGCGAATGCTTTGATTTTTAACTAATTCCAATCCTGGAGTTAATATATCCTTGATTTTTCTGAGAGTAAATGTGGAATATCTCATCTATCTATCTGATTATATGTAATAACCCTTTTTATAATTCTAGTGTACCCTGATATCTTAGAAAATGATAGTATTTTTTATTTATTTATTCTAAATAACCAATTTTAGTGCTACAGAACCCTTTGTTAGTCAAGTTTTTAATTAACCTTACCCACCTTTTGCGATTTCTTTTGAAAGATCAATTCCTTTTATTTATCTGTCAAAATAATGTATTACTTCTCTCCTCTGTATGGTATTGCTAATTATCATAGGATCACCTGATATGTATAGATGTGTGTGTGTGTGCTAAAGCTTTGTTTGACATTCTCCTACAATAGTTAAGGGTCCCAAGTAACTTCATTCAATTTTATAAATTAACCCTTTTGATTTTCATAGTGTTGTACCCTGCAGTGTATTGCTTCCTCCTTAGACAATCAAAAGGTTAATGAATTAACCTTACATTTAAAATATTAATTGAAGCATCATATTCCCTTTATTTACCTTTTCATTTGCCTATTAGCCTCATGTATTCCTCACCAACAAAAGTTGCATATGTCCCAATGATGTTTTTTTCCTCCTTGATTTTATTGTCATTTTAACCTTTAAAGTGCTAGAGATGCATCTCTGGCACTCAGTGGGTTAATTCTTTCGTTTTTGTGCTGCTGTTCAGAGAATTTCAATTTCCCTTTCAGCATTAACAAGCCAGATCTTTTATTAACCCACTGGATGCTAGATTGGTCCTCAATGCAACACCAACAAATGCTTGGTTTTCGAATGGTTAAACTGTCAGTATTCTGTTTTCAGGGATTTTTTTTAATGTAACCTTATTTAATCACAATACATTGGAGATGTTTTTAGCATCCAAGGGATTAAATTAAGAATATTCTATGTACATAATATAATAATGTTTTACCTCTCCCTGTACAGTTGGAATTCCCTTTTCTCATTTTCGTGTCCCTCCTACCATTAACATGGGTCACTGATAGGAATTTAACCCCTTCATTGCAAAGCTACAGTATTCCATTTTTCTTTCCCCTTCCCTATTGCTGGGCAAGAGCCAAGCATGGCCCATGTCAGAGCCTTTGGTCAATGATTGTAATCAATCAATCCCTGAATAAGCGTGAGGGAGGGAGGGAATGAGAGAGAGAGAGAGAGAGGGGGGAGAGAGGGAGACAAGGAGTGTGTCAGCCAGCCAGAGAGAGGAGTGAGAGCAGCCAGGGGAGACACACAGGAGAGCAGCCAGCGGGGGGAATCTCATGCTTGCTACAGGAGAGACACTTCCACTCAGCATCCAACCTACCATGGACCCACATAGGTTGTGAGTTATACTCTTCATTCACTTAATATACTTGTCCTGCAGCAATATGTTTGACACCCCCTTTGGCACTTATAGGGTTAACTCTTTCAGTGCCAGAGGGGTGCCCAACTAATTTCTTAAATTAGAACTCTTCAGATGCTGGGGCTTCTACAGATATACATGCTTAAATCAAGCTTTCTTTCACTTTACACTCATTGCACTGCACAACTAACTCTACATAAAAACATTATCTGTACAGTATTTGGCTGCTGGGAAGTGGTTTAACTCTTTGAGTTCTAGTGGTAACCAATGTATTACCCATCTGGCACCCATAGCGTTAACCATTTTATATTTAATTGTCCTATTTCTTTATGCCGATATTATCCCTTTAAGTGCCAGAGGGGGGTGTCCAGGGCCACCTGTCTGGCTTTTAAAGAGTTAAGTATAAAATATATTGTGTGTGTTTGTGTGTATATATATATATATATATATATATATATATATATATATATATATATATATATATATATATATAGGTGTGTGTGTGTGTATATATAATATATATATATATACACACACACAATCTATAATGGGTATCAAAATCCTTTGTGGAAGATCATTTATGGGGAATATAACTACAACTTAAACAATTCTTGGGAAAATATTATCCAAGAAAAAATAGATTTATTTCAATATTTATACATTTGTTTTAGTAGCTGTACTATAGAATCGCTTCACTTATGTGTTTATAAATATGCCCAGTTACATGTTTGTGGAATGTTGCTTCTTTTTTTGGCCACTGGCAATGAATCTGTTAAATTGCTAGTACCATTCCCATTCTGGTTGGCGGTATTAGGAAATTTAAAGTTTCGTTGGTAAAGTGTATTGATTAGACTTTCTGTTTTGCTTGATATGAAATAAATTGATTGATGGATTTTTTTATATTTATATATATATATATCTATATATATATATATATATATATATATATATATATATATATATATATATATATATATATATATACACGGTTCTTGCACCATTTTTACATATACATTTTTATTTTTTTAATTCTGTAGATGTTGAAATATTTAGATTGTGAAATCCAGGTATTGGCATAGTAAATAAATAGGAGATATTGAGGCTAATACACTGTGAAGACAAATAAATAAATCGGGAGCAAACCATTGGGGTGAAATAAAAATCCCTCTTGATGTAAATTGGGATTATAACCCTTTGATTGCTAGCTCCTTACAATGTGTTGTAGACCTCTCTAGCATTCAGTGGGCTAAATGTCCCATTTAGGTTTTCACAAATTTTAGTATTTTTGTTTATTTCTTTGTCCCCTCCCTGTGATGCTGTTGGATTGCTCCAGAAATACGTTGGTTCTTCTTACTAAATCAGCCTCTTTGAGTGTACCTAAGTAACAGTTAAAAAAAAAAAAAAAAAAATTTCATAGTGCAGTAATGGCTATCTATGTATAGCAAAAAAAAATTGCATAGCTGATCTCTGAATTGGGTAAATTAATTATTAACCGTTTGAGCGCCAGAGGGGTACAAAATGCATTGTGTTGAGTGCCCCTCTGGCGCTCAAAGAGTTAACCCATTGCGAAGCAATGAGTTAGAGTCATCTCTAACATCCAAGGACTTAAAAAAAAAAGTATCTTTTTTTTTTTTGTGTGTGTGTGTGTGTGTGTGTGTTGAGAATTTTTGGGGATTTTATTGTGATGTTTTGGGTACTGCTGTGATGCTGGTTTGTTCTGTATTGTCTTCCCTGCCGACTGTCCCATATATCCAGAGATCAAACATCCCTGTCCCTGAATTTGAAATGTAATTTTAACTTTGTATTTTATATGCACTATTTTGTTGTCATTAAGAAGTTAATTAGCCACGAGCTACCCAGTATTTCATAATCCTCAGTGGTCCAGAACGGTGCATAAAGCAATGCGTTGCACACTCTCTAGTCACCAAGGAGTTACTGTTGTTTATTGAAATGTTTTCATGTAGTATTCTGGTGTGAATAATGCCTGTTCTGCTGTATAAGTGCAGCTGTAAGTAGGGCCTTTTGCTCAAAAGAAAAACAGAGGAATTCTGGGGCAAATCGTCTGCAGTATTGAGGACTGAAAATTTCTATGGTGTTAAATGAGTATTTTAACCCTATTTATGTTAGTGAGGTCTTGTGTTAGAGACCTCTCTAGCATTCACAGAGTAAAAAATCCCCATGAATTTATTGGAAATTTTAATTTTTTTCTGGTTTGCCCCAGAATTTCTGTACTTTTCTTGTGAACATATGGGTATAAGTCTGTTTTAAAAGGATTTCTGCCAGCGTCGCCCAGCAAGGTACTATGGACCACTAGTGACGCTCTGTTTTACGACTGCCCAGGGAAAAGCGTTCCTAGAGATTTTTATTAAATGTTGGCAGCTGTGCATTTATGTTATATTTGGTTGATTTTTTTTTTTTTTTTTTGGATGGATAAATTGCAGAATGGACATCAACCGCATTGCCAAAACACTGCAGTTAGAGCTTCCCAGATCTCCAATTAAAGTCCTGTACTTATGATGTACCATGTTTTTTTTTTTTTTTTTTTTGCAACAGCTTAAATTGGTTCTCTGATTTCTCCAAATGCTAAGGAATTAAAAATGGTTTAATTAATATTCAGATTGTAGAGTCACAATTTATTGTATTGGATGAAACTCTGCAACCATTTCAAGTTCATGTTAAATATTATTTTTGCAGTTAGATTGCCTTTTTTTTTTTTAAACCCTTGGATACTAGCGACAGGTGTAATAAAATACACTAAGGAGTGATAAAGAGGTGATAAAGGAGCAATGACTTCTCCAGTGATATCACTTCTCCAGTTCCTATGTGATTCAGTGGAACCAATGCACTACAGTTTCTTCAGATTTGGAGATATTAGGGCATACCCTCTACATAGGAACTGGAGAAGTGATATCACTGGAAAAGTCATCATTGCTTTATCACCTCTTTATCCTCTGCCTTAGTACATAACCCCCCAAGCTGTTAAAACTGTCATTTTTCCACCCGGTTTGAATGTAATAGGTTCATTGGGAAACACAATTTTCTTTTATATAATAATTCACTAAATGTGTGTTTGTCAGAAGCCGTCATGCCCAGTAGAGATGGCTGCACGTGCTGCAGTCATGCGCATTAAAGACTGCCTGCGCCGCGGCTGATAACAGAGCAGGGCTCCGAATTCAGATCATAGTCGAGCAGAGAGAACTATGGTCTGATTTCGGAGCGCCCCGCTCTGTATCTGCCACAGCGCGGGCACTCTCTACTCTGCATGAGTGCACCGCAGCTGTTGCTGGGTGGCACTGTGGCCCACATGTGCTCTTCAACTAACATTGTTATAATGTGCAATTGTTTTACACATTTAAAGTGGCAGTCAGCCTCCCTTTTGACTTTGTGTGTTTTGAAAGTGTATAAATATATGTGTAAAGTCAAATCACTTATAGTTTTTTTTGATCATCACCTTTTTTTTTTTTTTTTTTTTTTACAATTTTATGTTCCTGACAGGGATCTGTATAAATTTCAGTTTCCAGAGAGTTTTCTGTCAAGAACTGTGAAAGCAGAGGTAGTGATAGAATGTTGTTGCATTATCTATGCCTTCAGTCCTTGACAGAAAATCTGAGTGGAAACAAATTAGTTGCTTTCCCTGTCTGTGACTTAAAAGTGTAAAAAAAAAAAAAATAAGTTAAGATGAAAATATATAAAAAGTATAGGTAATGTGTCAGTATATTTTATGAACTTGCAGAATATGTAAAGTCAAAATGGAGGTTGACTGTCACTTTAAGTGGCAGAGGAGCGAGTAGCCCCTTGGGTGTTTAAAGAGAAGCATGGCATTCACAGACTTAACACTCTGATTGCTAGATAGGTCTTCAACATGTTGCTTCACAATGCACCGAAGAACTCTCTTGCATACATCTGGTTAATTTAATCATACCTGTCCAGATATACAGTGACAGTCGCTAGTTTGTCTCCCTGTTCCCATGGGAGCAATGGTTAGCAATACTTAAAATTAATTTTATTTTATATTGTAGCCATGAATTGAACATTAAAAACGATATGTCTTATCTCTCAAACCTTTATGGTTTGAGAGATATTGGCAAGTAAAGTTCCCCCTCACTGGCTGTTTCAGCCAAGTCTGCCATCTAGCTGACAGACTTGGAATCTGGTCCACAGATCAGCCGGCGGCTCTTCAGCAGAGCAGAGATTGCAAGATATAAAAATAACTATTTAATTGGGTCTACAAAGTGTGCTTGCAAACCAAATCTGTCAGCTAGAGCGCTGACGTCAGCAAGGGGGAAACTTTACTTGCAAATATCTCTCAAACTATAAAGGTTTGAGAGATAAGACATATCGTTTTTAATGTTTTTTTCATGGCTACAATATAAAATAAAATTAATTTTAAGTATTACTATCACTTTAACACTCAAGTTTAACCCTTTGAGTGACAGGTATCCAACGCATTGCAATGCAATGCGTTGGATACCTCTCTGGCACTCAAAGGGTTAAAGTGGACCTGTTACCTATACAACTTTTAGTCTCATTAAATGTATTTATTTAAACTGCCTATAATGGTACTTCATGTTTGGCAAACACATTAATAGTTCTAGAGGTTTTTATATTTAGTAGCTGGGGCATCAAATCTCAGCAGAGCTTTGTTCTCTGATCTGTTTGATAAAGCTGCATAACAAAGAATATTACATCTCTTCGCCTTCTTAGGCTGCTAAAAATCAGTTTTCATAAAAAAAAAATAAAGATAAAGAAAATGGTGCATTTTAGAAAAAAATAAAAACATAATGTAAAATAATTGTGTCCATTTTTACTTAACAGGCAAAGCTGTTTTTAACCCCTTAAGGACCCATGTGATGCCGGAATCGTCATGGGTAAACTTGCGTTAAGGTCCCATGACGGTCCTGGCACGTCATGGAATTCAGGAGTCCCTGTGCAACTGCATGCTGCTCGGGGATCCCTGAATCCATTTAGCCAAAACAAAAATACTCTTATATCATGTAATATACAGAATGGACATTATCGAATTAAAGGGATAGTAATGTTTGAAATAAACTAGATCGCCGAGTCTTCTTTATAATAAATGTAACGCATTGCTCTGTTTTAACCAACTTTTCTGTAGTTCATAAGATATTAAATGTAGAAGGATCCCCCTCCCACCCCTTCTGGCCACGTCACGCTGAATCTGCATACTGGTCTGGACAACTGCAGCAAGGGATAATCTTCATCAAGGGTGGGGCAGGGTTTTATGTTTGTCCCTCGGTGCATCTGCCCGGGCCTACGACCGGATCACAGATTCAATGGGAGGTGGCCAGAGGGGGCGGGAGTGGAACCTTCTACATTTAATATCTTAAGAACACCTGGGAACTTTTTGTTGTGGACTCCTGGAGAGGGGAGTTCTGTGGTGCTGCTGGGGGAGAAAAATTTTGCCATATGCGTACGAAAAAGGAGTGGGGCTTAATTGTGAGTGGGGCGGAGCTTATAAAATGAATGAAAAGTATGAGGAATAGGAGGAGAAGTGCAGGGGGGTGCAGACTGGGAAGGAGCAGAAGTGGGCAGAGTTTCATTAGAAACTCCCCACTTCTGGAGAATCAGCCTCTGCCCCAGAGACCCTGTAATTAGCAGCAAATACCGAAGTCTACGGGGAAAATCCAGAGAGTTCCCAGCTGTGCCTGAGTGGAAGGGTATCCTAGGCATGGGCCCTTGCTTCTGTGTGCCTGGAGGGAATCGGCTGCACCTCACTGACGAGGCCCACATAGGCCAAAACGTACGTCTGGGGTTGTGCTTTTTCTCTCGTGTAGAGAAGATTTTCCTGGCATTTTGGAGTTCGACTGTCTGAGGGTGGGACCAGTCTGTTACGAATATGGAGATTTCCTCTCTTCAGTGGCACAGGGGAGTGAAAAAATGTGACTCGAGCAGCACCTGAGAGGCCACACTGTCTTTTTATTTGTTCACTGGTGAAGTTGGTGTGCTTGAACATTGTACTAGTTGTTCTTAATGCAACATTCTCAATACCTATACAAAGGGCTAAAACTGAAGTTCACATTTAACCCTTCAAATACCTCCCAAGTGTCTCTCTTTAGGAGGGACTGTCCCTCTTTTAGACCCAAATCCCTCTGTCCCTCTTTCCCATCCTGATGTCCCTCTTTTTTAGGAGATCAGACTGCGTGGTGTGTATATAAGTGTATCACACTGCTCCACAGCAATAAATCTCACATTAATGTTTGTTTAAATGTCAGTATATTCAGTGGTGTCCGTAGAAATTTTTCCAGGGGGGGGCAAAGCCATAATATGACCCCCAGGCCAGCCCATCTAGCTCCTTTATTTATATGGAGGGGGGTAATTGTAGGGGGGGGCAAGCGCCCCCCTTGCCCCCCCTCCAGACGCCCATGAGTATATTTGTTTATAAATTAGTCTGTGTAAATAAAACACTTTGGTCTTGTTGTAAGTCATTTATTAGGTTACACAAAGAGGTGTCAATAGGTCATGACATAGCCTAAAAATTCTCAGTAATGCTCCGCCCACCAGACACCCCCCCAGCAATACTACCTAAAACACAAGTGTCCCTCTTTGGCAATTTGAAATGTTGGGAGGTGTGCTTCAAGGACAACAGGGACAAAGGGTTAAGCTGAGAAAAAGTCACTAATCTCCCAGCACATCTATTAACCCCTTGAGTGTTACAGAGGTGTGCAATGCACCTCTCTGGCACTCAAAGGTTTAAAGAACACTAACTCCTAAAATGATCCGGGTTTCTGTACACTTAGGGCCATATGTTCAAAGAAGTAGCAAAATAGCTTTTGTCGTTTTGTAAGAACATTTCAAATACAGTGTCGTTGGGATCGTTAATATTTTCAGAGAGTGTCGGTTGTGATTGGAAATGTGTTGTTTTGTCATTGAAGTACGATTCCTGACTGAAATTGTCATATGTATCGACAAAAATGTCTTAAACAACTACAAAAATGTTGGTATATAGGTATGGAAATTGTGCTTTTGTTGTGTTTCCTTTAATTATAATAGATTTCTCACATTTAGAACTTTACATTCCCTGAATTTACCGTAATGTTTGTGTACTTGAGCCATGGGTACATTGCAGAGCAATGCATTGTCTACCCCTCTGGGTAGTGCTGTATTTCAGAGATGTGTCTTTAAAATAAATATTTTTTGCAGATGCTATCTGTAAGTACATACTATTAAAGGCATATTAACCAATTTTATTTTTAGTTGTTCATGTCCCTTAAACTGTATTTTTTTACATGTCCATTTAATTATGTGCAAGCATAACTGTCTATATTGTACACACGTAGCAAACCTTAGTATACCTTTTTCCACATGTAAGACAGAAAAAACAAACCTGCGCTTCCCCATACAAATTACCCAAATGTGAACCCTGTATAGTGTATATATATTATACCACTGTGTTAATAAATTTTCCCAAAAAGGAGGATTTTGTTGTATTCATAAAGAAATTTGCTAATTGCTCCTAAAATAAAGGCAATTTTAGTAATTAAATTTTATCGCCAGATATAACCTGTTCTTAATGGAAGTATATAGTGACAGCTATGTATGCAAAAAAATATTCGCAGGTGCAAATTTACTGCAAACTTTCTCAGAATATTCTCATATATATTTATAAACTTGACTTTATGTGTTTATAAATATGACCTATCGTGAATTTTAGAGACAATTCTTAAACATGCACTAAGAAGGCTTTTTATACACCTCCCTCAAAGTATCTAATATCCCTGATTCAGTCTCATCTTTTGCTTTAGGTTTTTGTCTCGTTTGGGGTCTTGGAGAACCCCCTTATTCCTTGCTGCTTTCCATACCTTATACACTTGGGTTCTTATCTTGAATTTATATAGTATATGTATGTGTTATAGTGTGCTAACGCTGTGAGTTTCTCACCCACCCCCACAATTCTCCACATTCTGCTTGTCACAGAATGTGAAAAATCTTTAAAACAAAAAGTGAGTTTCTTTACTGAGTGCCTCCATGGGTGCTCTCTGTAGATCCAATCAGGAATCCATTGTATTATGTGCTCCTAATCAAGTACTGATTGTTCTCCCATTTAGTTGCACATAGAGGCCATTGTACCAAGAAGAACTGGATCAACCATCTGTACCATAACAGACAAATAAAAAAGTCCTTTAAATGCCCAAATTCATTGGGAGGCATTCAAGGGATTAAAAAGCGCCACTTAAGACCAAGGATGTTCTTATTTGTCTAGCATGATGCAGTTGTTTTCCTCCAGAATTGCTGCATTTCTTAATACTTCAGCCTTACTGTTCTTATTAGAGCATCCCAAAATGTGATCTATTCAGCACTATGGGCAGAAAGTGGAGCATTTGCTATTTCATAAAAGAGATAAATTTATGTGCTATTTGTGATTGCTTATGTTTTCTTGCAAGAAAACTATTAACGCCTTGATACTGAGTAGCACATGCTCCTAAAATAACAGCAAACTTAGTGAATGGTCCTAAATTAACAGCAAAGTTAGCCAGACGTATGAAATTGTTTGCTGATTTCTTTACATGATTGGGCGCAACTGCTCATCCTCTCACAAAATGGCGGATGCTTTAGCCAGGCCCACATTTTAAAAATGAGCAAACGTTCACTTTTGCTATAAGAAAAAAACAAGTGCAATTCAGTAACATTTTGGTGCTAATCTTTTTGCCATCAAAAGTACCCTGTAAAAAGTGATTTCACACGTTTCTTGCGTTCCGCCCTATGGTCCAGTGTGAATTTGTGACCAATAATACCTGCTAACCTCACCGGTGCAAACTGAGACAAAACAAAGCATTTTCTTTGGCACATAACATAAAATCCCATAATAATATATATTTTTTATGATAAATCTGGTTTCATTTTTTTTTTTTTATAAACAAAAAATTTTAAAAGCATCCACCGAGAACAAACGTGTTTTGTCCTATGGGATAGTGGCCCAACGGTGGTGCTCAAGTCACATTTTTTGTTTTTGTGTGCCATTAAAGAGAGGAAATGTATGTAATCATATGTCTGGTCCCACCTGTGGGCAATCAAGCTCTGAAATATCAAGCAAATCCTGCCTGCGCAAGAGAAACAGCACAACCACAGACATACATTTCCACCTATGTAGTCTTCTTCAGTGTGGTGCAGCTGATTCCCTTTAGTCATGTGGAGAGCAAAGACCATGCCTGGGATATCCTTCCAATTTAGGGAAACCTAGAAACAATGAATGTGATAAGCAGTGAATGAGAACGAACAAAATGAAGTGTTTGTCTTAAGGCACTGTAGCCCCTCAGTAGTTGTCAAGTCACGTGTTTCACTCCCATGTGCCATAGCAGGGAGGGAATGTCCATAAACATATCAGACTGGTCCTACCCATGGACAGTCCAGTTCCTAAATGTTCGTTAAATCCTGTCTGCGTAAGAGAAACAGCACAATTGTAGATGTATGTTTCTGCCTAGGTAAGCTTCATCAGTGAGGTGCAATTTGGTGTATGAATTTAGTTAATTTATTTGTTTGCCCTACTTTTTCAACAGTGAGATGACAGATAATAACTAACTGGCCCGCCTGTTCGGCCCACTGAATTCCCAGAATATCCTTACATCTAGTTCAGGGCGGAAATTCACTATGGGTGATAAAGGTGAGATAAACTGTACAGTCCCTATGTTATTCTATAGAGCCTATGCACTAAGGACCTTATTCATTAAATGAAAGAGATATCATTCTGAAGGAACTGCTCTATAGGGGACATTTTAAATGTTTTTAACCCCTTGAATGCAAGAGAGGTCTCCAAGGCAGACCTTCAAATTTAATCCACCCCCTTTATGCTGCAGCTGCTTTGTTCTGGAATTGCACGTCTTTGGTTTGATGAATAATCCCCCCTAAGAACTTTCAAGTTTGAGAAATCTTAGTGCACAGGTTCCATAAAATAACATGGGAACCACAGTGGAAACAGGACTGCTTTAACCAATGGGCAAAGTGAGCATTTTCCCTGGGCCCACTCTCAAAAGTGGCCCTCTGGAGGCACTGTTACTAACCAGGGTCTGGACAGTGCTGGCGGGCCTATGCGCAGCTAAGCAGTCCCATAGTCCCATAGTGTTTTCCAGTGTCTGTCCTCTACCTGCCACTGAAAGTCACCCTTCGTTTTTCAGTGGCAGTCTGGCATTGTGTAGGAGCGTGGCAGAGAGTGGGGCACAGTAATTGGCTTATCTTTCTGTACTGTGCAGGGCAGGCCGGATAACACAAAGAACTTCCTGTCATCCGGCTACCACATGACCTGCCAAAGTCTCATGTTCTACTGCAGGTAGCATCAGACAGGACCAGCAGAAAGGTCATATTTCTATCCACAGGCAGGTATGTACAGACTGTGCTGTAATATGGTTAGGGGCATTTAATTGGATTTTCTGAATATTTGAAATTGGCGCACAGCTCATAAAATGAAAGTCAGTGTGACAAATCTATCTTTTATTCAAATAGATGTAAAATAACAAACAAAATTAACATATTTTAATACCTTTTTTATTGGACTAACAGAATTATGGATTGACAAGCTTTCGGAATAAACTCCCTTTCTCAAGTCTAAAGTATTTCTGAGCACAAGGACCAATTAGTAAGACTGCTTTCAATCACAGTTTGGAACAGTAACATTTCATTTGGTGTGGTAGTTTGTGCATTTATTATTTTAAATAGTGGGATTGTATGGGGGGGCACTTGCATGTGCTTTACCCAGGGCCCAGGTATTTGGCCATGGAGAGTGTTATTTAATATGGTCAGAGTTGTAGTTCAAGAGTAATTGAATGATAAAGCATCACACCCCTTTTACTGATGTAACACTGCTCACCTCAGAGCAACAAGACTGTCCGGATGGATTGCAGACAGGGACAATCTTCATTGAGCATAAGGAAAAACCTGAATAACGCATCGGGGGGCAGGGATTTCCTTAAGCTCACAGTAAGAAGATTGTTTCTTGCTGTGAGCTGTCTGGTCCCAGGACCAGTTTCTACATCTGAGGGGAGGTGACTTACACTAGATAAAAAGGGTGGGAGGGGGATATTTTATAATCCAATTACTCCTGAACTACAACTTTGATAGTAGTAGTGAAATAACACTCTCCATGGCCCAAATACTATGAAGATTAAACCCATCCCGCCTGCGGACGTACATGTAGGTCCTAACCAGATGTCCAAGGAGGACAGAGGAAGTACATGTACGTCCCAGAAGCCGTTCGCTAGAATGGCAAAAAAAAAACAACCCGTCGTCAAGTGCCGGCCATGTGTGCGCGTGGCCAGTCACTAAAAGGTTAATCAGAGCTGTTTTTTTCTGAAACTTTACTATTCCTTTAATGTGCGAATACCTTCAAATGTTCAAAATGACATCTTGATTTTGAACACTGTGGTTTAAAAAAAGTGAAGCCAAAAATGACTGTAACCACTTCAATGCTAAGGTGATCTCCACTGAATTGCTTTGGGAACTTCTCTAGCATTCATGGAGTTAAAAGTCCAATTTAAATTAGGGAAATTGGGGTTATTTTTTATTTGTTGTATTGCTGGTTTGCTTCAAAATTTCACTACGGTTCTTAATACTCAGCCTCAGACTGAGTGGTTTTGCATTTGCAAATTACCATTGCTTTTCGAGTGACGTTTTAAAGAAAGCAGGTGTTTGCTTATGCAAAATAAGTATTATGAGAGAAACTAGTAAAACAGCTGCTGATGTGTTAAAGGGATAGTAATAGATTGTTACCAAAGCAGTTCAGTTTGTTCATCATAAGCAATAATACTGCCGGACGCTGCTGCTCTTGTTGTCCAAAAGTGTATAATTATGATGTTATTTTATGCAGAAGTTTACCCCTCCTGCCCCTTTTCCCCTTCTAAAGCCGCTCCCCCTTAGACCTGAAGTCTGGTTGCTTGACCTGAAAAATCACAATGAGGGACAATCTCAGTATCAATCTCAATCTCAACAATCTCACCTTGTCGAAGGAGGGCAGGTTCTTCCTAATACTAACTGAAGATTTCCCTCGTTGTGATCCGCCATCGGGTCTCGGAGTAAAATGCTGACTTCGGGAAAAGGGGCAGGAGGGGTAAACTTCTGCATAAAAAATTTAATTCTACAGTTTTGGTCAATAAGAGCAGCAGCCTGCAATATTATTGCTTATGATGAACAAGCTGAACTGCTTTGGTGATGTTCTGTTACTATCTCTTTAAGGCTCCTTTCACCAATACAGTGATGTTGCCCAATGTGAGAGGTTCCATGTTGGGCTATGATGCCTTTTGCAATAGTCTAGTGCAGGGGTTCTCAACCTGTGCCCTCAGTGGCCACTAACAGGCCAGGCAAAATACTTTCTGGGTGATGGGACTGGTGGGTTTGGGCTGGTGGACTGGGGGTCCCAATTATTTATAAATACTGCCTCACAGGCTCCTTGTGCACTTTTAATTATGCAGCGGGCAGCCTTGTAGTGGGCCATAATGGGACTTTCCAGCCAACCCTCCCTGTTTTTAATTGTGTGACAGCAGTGGGGTTTATAGCACGAGGTGGTCCTCACCAGGACTGTTTGAGCTCTCATGCGTTTTTCTTGAGTTGGAATTGGGCCATTGAGGGTTTTGTTTGAGGTAAGGGCATACCTGGCAACTTTGACTTGTGGAATCCCCGGAGGGGAGTCCTGTGGTGCCACTGGGTGGTGAAAAACGATGCGATTTGTGTCAAAAAGGTGTGGGGCTTATAAAACATAGTAAAAGTTTGAGGAATAGACTGGGAAAGGAAGATAAGTGGATGGGGAGTGGGAGAAACAGACTGGAAAGAAGCAGAAATTGGTAGAGTTTGATTACAAACTACCCACATGCAGAGACCCGGTAATTAGCAGCAAAAAAAGCAGTCTCCGGGGCAAATCTGGAGAGTTCCCAGCTATGGGTATGGGTGTGTGCCTTGTAAGCAATCATACAGTAAGGAAGATCTGCACTGTGACCTAAGGAGCCATCTGCACACCTTTCACATGCATGTTGTTGGAGGTTACCATACTCACCTATGAATGGCCAGCCTATGTGGGCACCAGCCAATAATACTGTACGACTCTGTCAGACACGGCTATCCTGCATTCAGATTGGCAGTGGAAAGCAGGAAAAGGCTAGTAAAAGAACATGCTGACAGGGCTGTAGAAGTTCTATTGTCTGTGTGAAAGAGCCCTAAGTCAGACACACTTCAAATATATTTGACTGACGAAAATGTACATCTTGTCCCAGCAGAGGAGATTTGCTGTGTTCAGACAAAAAGCTGCAGATTATTTTAAAATTGAATTATTGTAATTACTATTAATGTTGCATTAGAAGGCTACGTTGACATGGGTGACTGCAGGAATAAGAATACATTTTAAAGAAAATGTGTTATGTACCATTCATACTTATTAAGTAAATGAGTGCCAGAGGGGTATGCAACACATTGCTGAGCTCTCAAAGGGTTAATTGCTCCAATTCTTCATAATTCATCATCCTCAATGAGTCAGATGTACTAAGTTGAAGCAGTATAAACTGTATGCTCTATAGAGGAGGAATAACAATTTCTGTTGAAAGAACTTGAATGTTGGCGTTCCACTGAATTTCATTTTGAACAAAAGGCTTCCTCTGCATTTCTTGAAGGTGATGCTTAGGTATACGGACAATAAATTGGATGCTGCAGGTTGGGTTGAAGCATCGTTTAAGGGCGAGACATGAGAATCTCACGCTTTGATGCAGGGCGAGATTCTCATGTCAACCTTTTCACAACGGTGACATGCTGAATGCGCCCTGTAGCCGCACGCTGTTTAGAATGAAGCATTTTGAAAGTGAACCACAGCAAGACAAGTGAGAATCATAGACCTAAAACAAGTTCTCTCAAGCTGCAAAATAAAATATCCTATATAATAATTCGCTAAAACGTGTGTAACAACACAGTCATGCACAGTAGAGGCTGCCCATGCAACGGCTGATACAGAGTTGGACTCTCCGAAGGAGCGTCCAGCTCTGTATTAGCCGAGGTGGGGACAGTCTCTACTGCGCATGACTGCCCCATGACCGGCTGGCAGTGGCACTATGGCCCGTGTAACGGGCTCTTCAACTAGTATAAAATAAAGAACAGAAGCTAAAACCTTTTTTTTTTTTTTTTGTTACAACTCTGCAGTGGTGGGCATTAATTTATTGGCACAATTAAAATAAAACTTTTCTTTCCATGATGCTTGCTTTTAACTCTGTCTGCTCGAGATGTCCACAATGTTTCAGAGATATCTCTAGCATCCAGAAGGCTAATGTTACAACAGAAAGGGATAGTAATGATTATATAATATAAACATTGCAGGCTTATCCTGTTTATTAAACAATGGTACTCCCACTTTTGGAGATTTTATTTACCAACTGGGGGTACTGTTTAGGACCAATTTTTTTTTTTTTTTTTTTTGCGTATTGCATTTTGGGATCCCCATGCCACAAGTCGACCCCAGAATTCTGTGATGTGCCAGGACTGTCACTGGTCCTTAACGGCCAGACACTCATGACGGTCCTGGCACGTCACACACCTTTAAAATTCCTGCAGCTCAAACTTTAAATTTTTTTGGGTGCAGTACCTCTATGGCCTGATATGCGATGGTGGCATTGCAGCAATAGTCCGCTCTATAGCTGTAGTAACAGCACCACTGTACCGTTTCAGTCCATGAAATTACTTGAGCCCAAAAATGTCAAGTTTGAGCTGCAGTGACTTTTTAAATAACATTTCTCTCAGAGGTAGGTAGGAATGGCTTTTTTTTTTTTCTTTTTTGTTTTTTACTAAGCAGAATAATATTTTATATATTTTTTCCAGTTTAAAAAAAAACCATCCCTTACTGTAGTTATTTACTTTGATACACAACCAAAAATGTACAGTATAAACACTGAGGTAGAGAAAAGACTAAACCACTTGTACTTTCCCCTGCTAGTTGTGGTGTGCTCAGTGAACCAACAAAATACGTTTTCATAGCCAGAGTGCAGAACTTTCTAAACACACACAGGGCCTTATAGGCCATTTGTATAAACACAAAATGGCAAATCTGGGGCAAACCATCTGCACCATAGGGGACAAACATTGTTATAGATTAAAGGGGAACTATCACCTCTATACAAGTTTTTCTCAGTGTGATGTTCATATAGCGATAACCTGTAATCTGTGGGGGTTTTTCTTTTTTACAATGCAGGCTATGGCAAAATTTACAGTTTTAAAAATGGACGGGGGGCCTTACATTAGGACAGACTTTGTGTACAACTCTGTCCTGCAGCCTGTCACGTTCCAGCGTCCCCCAATAATGGAGGATATCTCCATGTAATCTAGAGTGCGCTCTAGCCAATGAGAGCGCTCCAGCTTACATGGAGAAATCCTCCGTTATTGGAGGAGGCTGGAATGTGACAATGCTTGGGGAGGGAAGAGGCAAAGATTGACAGGCTGAGGTGCAGAACTTTACATGCAGTCTATCCTAATGTAAGGCCCACTGCCCATTTTGAAAACTAAATTTAGCCATAGCCTGCATTGTATAACCCCCCCACACACACACACGCACAGATTACAGGTTATCGCTATATGAACATCATGCTGAGGCAAACGTGTATAGAGGTGATAGTTCCCCTTTAATGTTTTTTTTAACCCCTTGAATGCTAGAGAGGCCTCTCCAGCATTCAAGGGGTTAAATAGCTCATTTTAACTCAATGGTAATTTTGGGAATACTTATTTCCTACATTGCAGTTAGTTTGTCCCAGAATTACTTCACTTTGCGTTTTTTTACATAAAGCCCAATGTTAACTTTTTGAGTGCCAGAGGGGTACGCAACGCATTGCGAAGCAATGCGTTGCGTACCCCTCTGACACTTAAAGGGTTAAACTGGGCTCTTATCCACTAGAGGAGGTCGCCAACACACTGCTTTGCAATTTGATGGACACCTTTCTAGCATTCAGTGAGTTAAAACCCCCATTTACATTTACAGAGATACATATACATGCTTGTGCACAAACACACAATTGCTCCCTCAAAAAACGGCACATGCTATGGGCCATAATTATCAAGCCATCTCCAAAGGGGAGGAATGAAAATTCCACAAATTCCAATTGAATTCTATTCTATTAGAGAATTACAGAATTCACCTATTTTATGATTAGAACTGTCTGTGTAGTTCTAGATCAGGATTAGGCAACGCCAGTCCACAAGTGCTGTTCACTGTACAAGTGTTCAGGATAGCTCTGCTTGAGGTGGGTCTGTCAGTGGCTCAGTCACATTAGTTAATCCACCTGTAATCAAGTAGGGATATCCTAAAACAATCCCCGGTAATGGATTAAGGGCCTATTAGACCTGTAGGTGAACGATATGATGGTCTTAGTGTACTGTAAGTTTGTATAGTGTACTGCAGATATATTGTAGAACATGGCAAAATACCTCACTCACAAATATAATTTTTTTTCTGGAATTGTAACCCCTTTAATACTAGTGGGCTCCAGCACATTGCTTCACCAGGGGTTAATCAAGAGGAATGTTTATTAGTTTTCTCTGCCTCAGAGACCTCTGGCACTCAAGGGGTTAAACACAAACACATTCTCATACACAAAGACACTGTCTCACCTCACACAGACACATACACACACACACACACACACACACACACACACACTGTCACTCACAGTCACAAACACAAACATTCAGTCTAACATACACAGTCACACATGAACACAAACACTCTTAACACCTTAAGGACCATTGCCATGCCAGGACCGTCACGGCAGTCCGGCACTTAAGGGCCAGTGACGTTCCTGGAACGTCATGGAGTTCAGGGCTCCCGGCACGGCTGCACGCAGCACTGGAAGCCCTGAACCGGAAGTGGGGGGGGGGGGAAAGCCCCGTGGTCCTCAAGTGCCGGTCGCGTGTGTGCGCGCTGGTCCTTAAGGGGTTAACATACTCACTGTCACATAAACAAATATACAGTCTCCCATACATACACACAGATGGTCACATAAACACAGATACAGTTTAACATACACTGTCTCTCATACACACAAACATGCGCACGCAGTCACATAAACACAAAGATACTTTCTATCATACACTGATACAAACACACAGTCACTCACAGACACAAACACACACAAAGATACAGTCTAACACACACACACAGCTGGTGAAAAACTGCTACAGAAGTCTCAGTGGGAGGCATAAAGTGCTGGTTTCCACTGCAGGACTTTACTCAGTCTCGGGACACAAATACCATATATCCACAAGGACGAAAGTAGATCAGTTCTGGGTCAAACCACCTGCACTGCTGGGGTGAGGGGCAAATAATTCCCTGGGCTTTAAACTCCTTGATGCACTAGAGGTCTCCAATACATGACAAAACATTCAAGGGGTTAAAAGACCTATATAGATTAATGGGAATTCTGTGTTCTTTATGATGCAGGTGGGTTGACCCAGACTCCACTTTTACTTTGTGTACTAACTACACACACACAAACACACACACACACACACACTAAGACAAATGATGGGAGTTGCAGTCAACAGCTGGAGGACCACAGATTGTCCACACTTTATTAGTGTTTCCTGATTATTAATTACTGGTCTGCAATAGTTCCTTTTCATAAGCATAGCTTTTAACCCTTTGAGTGCCAGAGTGGCAAGCAAGGCAATGTGTTGCATACCCCACTGGCACTCAAAGGGTTAAATGGTTGATCTGGCACCCTGATGTAGGTGTTATTACTTTTCCCAATAGCAGTCGGGGACAGGACAGCAGATCACCTCCAGTCCCTAATTATTGCCGCTGCCACCCATAAAACACAATGACCAATAAGATGTTCAGTTATACTCACTTTAGCCAGCCACACGTGCACATTGTTGACATTAGCCAGCTAATGTCGACATTATCCAGAATTCGGACTTTAGCCGAGACGTATACAAAGCATCATTAAGCACTCCTCGCTAAAGCATCAATCAGCCAGGGTGCATGGCCAGAAGGGAATATTCAATAAACCAGACACAAACAGCTGAGCTGGTACAGTCTTTCCTGTAGTAGAAAGACAGGTCTAATGCAAGGTCACCATTTTGGCTACCAACTCTAGTCTTTATAAAGGTTACACTTGGGGCCACATGTTCAAAATCAAAATGGAGGGGATCTGGGGCAAACCATTTGCACTATAGGGGAGAACTGGAAATTCCAATTGATGGGGATTTTAACATCATGAATTTTAGAGAAGTCTCTAATACATTGCTTTGCAATGTAATAGAGACCTTTCCAGCATTCAAGGGATTAAAATAATTTAAATCAGTGGGATTTTTTGGAATTTTTAATTCTTCCCTGCAGAGCAAGTAGTTTGCCCCAAAGCTCCTCCACTTTTATTTTGAACATGCGGCCCTTAGTAGAGCAGTGATGTTCAGCTTCATTCCTTATGGCATTTGAACAGGACAGGTTTATGGATATCCCTAATTCAGAACAGGTAAATCAATCACAATAAACTGGTTTCCTACATGAAAGCCTATGCTGTTGTGGCCGGAGAGACTGTTGTAAAGAAAGCAATTCTACAGCAGGTAGTTGAAAGATTGACGTTTTAATAGCAACATAGATAAGGTTGAAAAAACCGACATGCGTCCATCAATGTCAGCCTTTGCCATGTCACCCTTGTAGTTTTAAAGACAAAAAAAATGGAAGCCTTTTCCATTTGTGCCCTAAGTGGGTAGACACACTAGTCCTTACTTACTCCAAAACACAATTAAATATCTCCCTGGATCAACATTCTATCTGCATTATTATCTAGAGCAGTGTTTCTCAACCGGGGTGCCACGGAATTTATAGCATTAATTACATTGCGCTATTACAGATGTAGTTAAGGTGCTGCAGAATTACATTTATTTATTTTGGAGCACCACTGATGCTTTTTGTATCCATGGTCAGGGCCGGCGCCACCTATAGGCGAGGTAGGCGCCGGCCTAGGGCGCACATTCTCTGAGGGCGCATCGGCCCCCGCTGCCGCTCACCACTGCGGAAGCAAAATAAAAAAAAACTTATGTTTCGGTGCCCTCCCTCAGCTGGCTATTTTTTTTTATGTAGCCCAGCGATACCTGTTTCTCTCTCCCCCTCCGCTCCTTCAATCCTGGACCAGGATTGAAGAAGCGGAGGGGGAGAGAGAAAGGGCATCGCTGTGTTACATTAACCCTTTCAGTGCCAGTGGGGTACGCAACGCATAACTTTTCAATGCTTTGTATACCCCTCTGGTACTGAAAAGGTTAAAAAAATAGCCAGCCAAGGGAGAGCACCGTAACTACTCAGTCTCATTGGGGGAGAGAGAGACGTGCACCGGGAACAGTAAGTGGAACAGGGGTCAAGAGGGGATAAACAGTCAGACGGGGAGAGAGAGAGTCAAAGGGGGGATCAACAATCAAGAGGGGGATCAAGAGTCAGACAGGGAGAGAGAGTCAAAGGGGGGGATCAGGAGTCAGACAGAGAGAGAGTCAAAGGGGGGGTCAACAGTCAAAAGGGGGAGCAAGAGTCAGACAGGGAGAGAGAGAGTCAAAGGGGGGATCAACAGTTAAGAGGGGGATCAAGAGTCAGACAGGGAGAGAGAGAGTCAAGAGGGGGAGCAAGAGTCAGATGGGGGAGAGAAAGAGTCAAAGGGGGGATCAGGAGTCAAGAGGGGGATCAAGAGTCAAACGGGGAGAGAGAGTCACTGGAGGGTCAACAGTCAAGAGGGGGAGAGAGTCAAAGGGGGGAGAGTCACATATAGAGAATATACACTCTGTCACACTGATACACATATAGAGAAGTACACACACATACTTACACACTGATATCCTTACAGAGACTCACACGCACTGAAACACTTATATACATATAGGGAACACATACTGACACACTTATATCCATACAGGGAACACATACACATATAGAGAACACACATACACAAACTGACACATATAGGGAACACACTGACACTTACATACAGAGGCGGGGCATAAATGGGTAGGGCACAAGGTGTGGAGCCAAGGGGCTGCAAAATTAGGTTTTGCCTAGGGTGGCAAAAATCCTTGCACCAGCCCTGTCCATGGTGCATCCATGAAGGTACTGCATATGGTAGTAACCGGCAAGGAAGACAGCTCATTGCTGGAGGCGCATCCTGATTGGGCTGTTGGATGGAGGTGGGACAGCTGTGATTGCATATCACATTCCTGCCTCTTTTTTTGTACTGGTAGCAAGTCCCTGTTGTCAGTGACACACACACCATTGGGGGACAGTGTGGTTTCTGCTCAGCAGCTGCAGCTACAACAAGACCACAGACAGCAAGCATCCTGCATTCATTGCATAACATAAGCAGCCACCCTGCTTTATAATGCTAGGGTGAATACTTTTTATATTGTAATATAAATTATATATTTTATATATTGTATATTTTAAGACTCCCCTTTTCTTTTAGTTGCCCTTTCTGTCCCTCTCACTCAAATGACCATATTAAATGTGCCCCACTGTTCCTCTTAAAAAGCACATTAGTAGCCCAGTGCCCCTATAATGCCCCAGAGGTGTACTCTGAGGCATCCGATGAGCCTATCCAGTGCACAGATTTATTCTCCTACCTTACCATTTTCTGGAGATCCAGAAGGGTACATTTGGGCACCAGCTCATCTGATGCCCCTGTGTACATCTCTCTGGTATCAGTTACATGGAGTCAGTGGGTTACCAATGTGCCACTCATGGACATCAGTGGGGCACAGTCTGTCCTGTATAGTGCCCTTAATCATGAACCAAATGGGCTTATGAAATGTAGTTAAAAAAATCAGTAAAAAAGTAACCATGAACTGTTCATTACCGTTCCAGCTTTCTCTCACTTGCTCTGATACTAAGAAAAACCTGAAAAATTCTAATCTAGGGCAAACCAACTGCACAGCTGGGGGCACATACAAATTCCAAACATTTAAGATGATTTAAACTGGGCTTTTAACCCCTTGAATACTAAGATGTCTCCAAAGCAATGATTTGCTTTGGAGACCTGCTTAGCATTCAGTGCTTAAAGCGGAACTAACACCCTTACAAAATGTAGCCTCAATTAGAGTGCTATAATCCATTATAACTCGCTGTGTAATTATTATTTTTTTTAAACGTGTTATTATAGAATAATCCGTAATTCCAAAAAGTACCTGGTGACGTCTTCCCCCCAGAAAAGCGCATTGCGCATGTCAGCACAGAGCCGATCGTCTCTCTTGTAACTCCCCTCGGCTACACGAAAACACCTACGTCATCAGCTTTAGATTCTCGGACCAGCAGGAGAATCTAAAGCTGATGACGTAGGTGTTTTCATGTAGCCGGGGGGAGTTACAAGAGAGCCGATCGGCTCTGTGCTGAATGCGTTTTTCTGGGGGGAAGACGTCACCAGGTACCTTTTGGAATTACGGATTATTCTATAATAACACAAAAAAATAATAATAATTACACAGCGAGTTATAATGGATTATAGCACTGTAATTGAGGCTACATCTTGTAGGGCTGTTAGTTCCGCTTTAAAAAGCCAAATTTAAATCAATAGGAGTTTTTTGTTTTATTTATTCCCAATGTATAACTTAATTTTTCAATGCTGAATTATGTTCTGAATTTGGGAGGTAAAAATAACTACTCTTATACATATCTTCTTCATTACACACTGTTATACGACTTTTGAGAAGTTAGGGGTGCCCCAGGAATTTTGCACAGTGTGTAGTTGTGCCTGCAATGAAAAAAGGTTGTGAACCACTGATCTAGTATAAAAATTATCTTGATCTGAAATGAAAAAAGTGTGCAGTATATGTTTTAAATGATCTGCCAACAGCCTCCCTAGGCAAATCATTTCACATCCTTTCTGCTTTTACTATAAAAAAAATCCCTTCACTTGCTTATAAGCCTCTCTCATTACAGGTTTTAAAGAAGCAGTCAACGTTTTTAAAACATATTTCATACAGAGTTACTTGCCAAATAAAACAAGGGTACGTTCACTGTTCCTTTAACCCCTTCAGTGCCATAGAGGTATCAAATGCATTGTGCAACACAATGCGTTCGATACCTCCCTGGCACTCAAAGGGTTAAAGACAGTGGGTCATATGTGCAAATTCAAGAGGGAGCAATTATTAGGCAAATGAACTTCACCATGGAAAATACATTTTTCCTAAACTTCTCACTGATTTTAATGGGGCTTTAACTTGAATGCTAGAGAGTTTCACAATTCGTTCAAGGGGTTAAAAGCCAAATTTAAATCAATGATCATTTTATTCCTCGCCTATATTACAGTTGGTTCGCCCTCCATTTCTTCTTAGTATATTGGCCTCATTGTCTTTCCAGTCGCAGTAACAGAGCGGTCTATTACAAGGTCAACATTCTGGTTGACCTTGATGAAGGTTACAGTTGGTTGCTGAAATTCTGACCTTGTAATTAACCTTTCTCTCTGCTCTTTCATGGCCAGTGAGTCCTAGCTCTTTTGTTCCAAGTCTCATGTGTGTAATAAATATACCTGTTGATGAGAAAGTTCCATGCACAAGCTACTGTACAGCTTATCATAAGTAAATTACAACATTACACTATGTTACTTGTTGCTAAATATGGTTATTAATCACTAATAAAAAAATGTGACTGTTTACAATTATTATTATTATTAAAGTCGGTTATGTTTTGCTAAATTTGCTCCTATGGGAGTAGGAGACTGGTAGAGTAAAAGTGTTACTTTTAATCTCTGAGCAGCTTTAGAGTGCAAGCTTTGAAGACAACTTTGGTCTCTTCTTTTCATTCTGTAACAAGTCTGGCAAAGACCCCTACGTTGTCTTGAAAGCTAACATTCTAAAGCTGCTCATTGAATAAAATATGACCTTATCTAGCAGTCTCCTGCTTTTTCCACGTCTTATACGTTACCTCCTTTTACCTGTCTGAGTAGAATGAGTGAAAGCCCTTGGCTGCATTGGCTTCTTTTTTCCATTCATGGGAGGAGGCTTAGAAATCTGAACCCCTTCAGCTAGAACACAAAATGGAAACTTGTGGCTCTCAGCCACAAGCTTCTGGGTTGTGTCTGCATGCCCCATAGTCCATGGAGTCTCTGCTCCCATCATTCAGACACACAACAGGCTACAATGGGTCAGAAGTGCGTAATCGGTGGCTCAGTCATTTTGATGGATCTACCTGTGTTTAATTTAGGATGTCCTTAAATCCTGGCCTGTTGATGTGGCTGAATGACTGGAGCGGAGAATCCATGGGCTATGGGGCATGGCAGAACCAGTGACAGGCCCTCAAAAGCTGCTCACGTAACATGGTAGTCTTAACTGGTTAAAGTTCAGAGGGTGTATGTAGTGCATTCTTTCCCAATGCCAACAACTGTCATGTGTATCTCTACGACATGACATCTGAACCTGACTGAAGATATTGCTTTAGCAAAACGCAAGGGCAAGATTAATAGGGACAATTAGGGTTTTCTGGCCATAGTAAGGTAAGGGGTGGGTACTATTAGGAGGTGTTTGTTCTCATTTAAGCAGTTCATAACTATCTGTCCAGCTGTTGTAACCTTTGTTATTCTTGAATTCAGCCTCTGTCCCAACCGATTTGAGATATAGGAGCACTTAATGCCCTATCTTTTAGCGTGGGTCCTTGTGCAGCATATGGGCAGGCAGATAGGCTTTAGGTTGTAAAATAATAAAAGAACTGGACAGTGCTTTGCCATCTGTCCATTGTTGGCCAATTGTTTAAAGGGACAGTTCCACCTTATTTTGAATTACCTTTCTGTAAATGCACAATATGTGGTCAATTTGCTTATACTTTTGTTATTTCTTTAATCTTCACACATTTTTTTGCACTTTAATGTCCAAGACAGGGAGCTGTCTGAGTGTAGAGGTGGGATGTGCAGCTTTTTAAGCAAAATTGCAGTGCATAGATCCCCATTTCTGCTTTTTGGCTAACCCCCAAAAATTTGCATTGGGAGCGTAGCTGGTTTCAACCTATGCTTGAGACTTCACATTGGGGGTTCAAGCTACATATACGCAGTTGTATGGCTACCAGGACAGTGGATTAACGAGCCTGGGGCTCAGATATCAATATGCATGGTTCTATGGCCAGCAGTGTTGTGGGACAAGGCTGGGGATCAGAATGTGTGGTTCTGTGACTGCTGTGGGCAATGCTGGAAGTCAGTATGTATGGTCTTATGGCTGCCATCAGTGCAGTGGGACAACAAGACAGGGACTCAATGGTGAGTATGTGAGGTTCTCTGGGTACAAGTGCAGTAAGACAAGGCAAGGCTGGGGGGGGGCAGTATGTATGATTCTGTCCTTGCCAATGGTGTGTGACAAGGCTGGGGGTCAGTAAGTGTGATTCTGTGGCTACCATGAATCAGTTCTGGGGGTCAGTATGTATGGTCCTCTGGCTACAAGTGCAGTAGGACAAGGCTGGTGAGCCGATAAATGTGGTTCTCTGGCTACTATGGGACAGTGCTGGGTGTCAGTATTTGTCTTTCTTTAGTTATCAGTGTAGTGGGATAAGGCTGTGGGGTCAGCATGTGTGGTTTTAAAGCAGCTGTGGAAAAAGTGAATGATGATGGGTTTTGTACCTGCATCAGTTGGGAGGGTCTCACATATCCCATTCCTATGGCTACCAGTGTATTGGGACAAGGCTGGAGGGTCAGTAGGCTGTGTGGTTCTATGGCTGCTGTGGGACAAGGCTGGTGGGAAGTATACGTGGGTCCATAGCTACCAATTCACTTTTGGGGGAATCAGTAAGTGTGTTTCTGTGGCTACCATGGGACAAGGGTTGGGGTCAGTAGGCTTGCTTCTATGGCTTCTAGTGTATTGGGACAAGACTGGGGGAGGGGGTCAATATGCGTGGGGTTTATGGCTACCAGTGCATTGAGACAAGGCTAGGGTTCAGTATGTATGGTTCTATTGCTACCATGAATGATAAAAAAGTCTCCAGCGTTTAATTTAAATCAATGGCAGTTTGGGGATTTTTTTTATTTGATCTTTATGGTGCAGGTTGTTTGCTCCATAATTGCACCTCTTTTTGCGTGCTGCCCTAGAAGATTAACCATTTTAATGCCAGAGAGGTAGCAATGCGTTGGATATCTCTCTGGCACTCAAATGGTTACAAAAAAATCTTAGTTTATTTGTAACGTCTGTTTCGACATAGGAACCAATATTGTGATTAACAGACACTGTCTGGCTCAGCTCCATATAATGTCCAGTTCATCTGATTACCAGCCGTGTTTCCAAACTATAAACATAATGGTACATTCTGTTACTATTTTAGAATCCCTGATGTTGCAATTTTATTGGAATATTTGAGCAGAGATTATGAGGAGACTGTGGTATTTTATTGTTTGATCTGGTGTAATCCTTTCATTAATAACAGTCCATTTAAATCTGTGTAATCAGAATAGACAATGGTTGTTGAATCATTGAGGCATTCCAAGTCCCCCCCCCCCCCCCCCCACACACACACACATACACAAACACACTAATAATGAACTTCCCCCAAGACAAAGTTAGATTCCACAGGAGCTCAAAGATCCCAAAGAACGGAGGGAACACAGACACTATAATTACAGCTACTGTAGTCTGCTTTTTAAAAGGGAATGTGAGGCATGTATACTAAGAAAAAGCTTTGTTTACGCTAGAATTCATTATTTTTTTTTTTGGTCCTCCTGAGTGACTTTTATTATAAAATGTGTATATATATATATATATATATATGCAAATAGAGCATGATGTGTGTACGTGTGTTAGTAGGTAGCCTGATAATGTGTAATGTTGATATGTTTGTAATGTAAATATGAGTGACCTTCATGACCCCAAATCACTTACCCCAGGGCACAGCAAATAAGGTTTATTTGTGTGGGGAAGCAAGTCCTGCAGTAATATGGATATGAGGACAAATCACCTCCTCAAACAAACATCACATGTGGTGAACAGTTTAGTGATGTGGTTAGGCCCGGCTCTACGTATGCCACCCTCAGCCATCACTCTGGCTGCAGAATGGAGGATTTGCCATAACTCCTTCCTGCTGCCAGAGAAACAGGAATGTCTCATGTTATAGATGGTCTTGATAGAGAGCCCAAGGTGGACCTGTATTAAAAAGCCTATTGATCTACCATTAAAGGGATAGTAATGTTTCAAAATAAAAGCAGCTCCAATTAACCCCTTAGTGACCAGCCGCGCACGCACACGGCCGGCACTTGACGCCTGCCAAACTTTTTTCCCTCATTACCTTCAGTGACCTCCTGGACGTACATGTACGTCCTCTGTCACTAAGTGACAGTTTCTGCAGGACGTACATGTACGTCCATTGTCGGGATGGGGTTAAGCTTCATAGTATTTGGACCATGGAGAGTGTTATTGCAGTACTGTCAGAGTTGTAGTTCAAGAGTAATTGAATGATAAAGTATCCCCCTCCCACCCCTTTTACCTAGTGTAAACCACCTCTCCTCAGATGTGGAATCTGGTTTTAAGACCAGACAGATCACAGCAAGAGACAATCTTCTTACTGTGAGAACAATGAAAACCCTGTCCCCACTGACAGGTTTTTCAGGTTTTTCCCTTATTTTAATTGAAGATTGTCCCTCTCTGCAATCCACTTGAACACCACCCTGCTGCTCTGAGCTGTGCAGTGTTACATCAGTAAAAAGGGCAGGAGGTTTTAAGACCAGACAGGTCACAGCAAGGGACAATCGTCCTACTGTGAGAATAATGAAAGCCCTGCTCCCCTAGGCAGGTTTTTCCCTTATGTTAATTGAAGATTGTCCCTCTCTGCAATCCACTTGAACACCACCCTGCTGATCTGACCTGAGCACTGTTACATCAGAAAAAGGGGCAGGAGGGGATACTTTATCATTCAAATACTCTTGAACTACAACTCTGACAGTATGAATATAACACTCTCCATGGCCCAAATACTATGAAGATTAATTGGAGCTGTTTTTATTGTGAAACATTACTATCCCTTTAAGGTACAATGCAGCGCCTCCTAGAGGAGACCTGGAAGGGGCAGTGCAGGTGCGCAGATGTCTTTAAGCCAAGATGTCTGCGTTGATGCCTGGCCGTCATTGTCAGAAGAAGTAGGATACCTGAATAACGCGGTACTAATGCTGGATAATAGTACGATTTCTAAGCTTATTGCCATATGACTAATTATTGGGGGGGCTTTATCTGGGGTGATAGTTCAGCTTTAACTTGACATCAGTGCTAATCAGGGTGAGCAAACTGAGTCCCCTACAGCTGAAGTTGGGCAATAATTCCCATCACCTGAGGATAATGAGCGTTGTTTCCTGACAACAGCTGGAGGGTCTCAGGTTGCCTAGCTTTGATGCAAATCATAGTTAAAGACAATATTTTTTCATAATATCAAAATAAAATGTATTGTTCAGTCAACAATGTATTGGACAAAAGACACTTCAGATACCAGTCTGTACCGCAACCCTACAATGCGAAAGACAAAATAGGGAGGGACCTCCTAATGCATCACATTCTCATAAAATTCCTAATTTTATTTCTGAATGATGTTTGACATTTAAAACAGTTTTTTTCCCCCAGTCCTTTTATATATAGTTTTTTTTCAAGCTGTCAGCTGGTCCATCAAAATGTCAAGTAGGGAGTAATCGACTTTATGAATCCCATCATTCTGATGATTACCCAGTTCACACAAAGGCGTTGCTAACATGAATAAAAACATTTGACCTTTTGTGCAACTGGTAATTGAAGCGATGGCAGTTGGGCTTATCTTTTATGTCTCAATATCTGTAATTAGAGCTGTGTGTGTGTGTGTATTTAGGACGAAGAGGAATACTAAATTTTCATCATTCAGGTTGAATAGTA
The DNA here is from genome assembly GCA_037306005.1 of Rhinophrynus dorsalis. Lineage (NCBI taxonomy): Eukaryota > Metazoa > Chordata > Amphibia > Anura > Rhinophrynidae > Rhinophrynus > Rhinophrynus dorsalis. The sequence goes on from CM074722.1 coordinate 455,893,560, forward strand.
ATGAATATTATCTTGCACTGTGAAATGCCCTTCTTTACCCCCCAAAATTACCATACCATTCTCTTGATTACAGAGCTGTCTTTGTGGGATGTGGTCTTAAAGGGATAGTAATGTTTCACAAAAAAGCAGCTCCGATTAATCTTCATAGTATTTGGGCCATGGAAAGTGTTATTTCAGTACTGTCAGAGCTGTAGTTCAAGATTAATTGAATGATAAAGTATCCCCTCCCGCCCCTTTTACTGATGTAACACTGCTCACCTCAGAGCAGCAAGACTGTTCAGATTGATCGCAGAGAGGAACAATCTTCAGTGAGAATAAGGAAAAACCTGTCAAGGGTGGCAGGATTTTCCTTTTCCTTACAGTAAGAAGATTGTCCCTTGCTGTGATCTGTCTGGTCCACAGATCAGATTTTACATCTGGGGGGAGGCAGCTTACTCTTGGTAAAAGGGGCGGGAGAGGTTACTTTATCATTCAGTTACTCTTGAACTACAAGTTGGACAGTACTGAAATAACACTCTCCATGTCCCAAATACTATGACGATTAATTGGAGCTACTGTTTTTGTGAAACATTACTATCCCTTTAAAGAAATATTAACATCTCCTAATAATTAACCCCCACTAATCCTAAAGTAGCAGTAAAGATATTTTTATAGAAAAATAAACACATTTCTTATATATGGGAATATTGTTTTTGTTACATGTGCTTCAGTAAGTGATTCACTTGTTTGTCTCACAATTTCTCAATTTTTTGCAATTGTACATATTTCCCAGTGCATCCCTAGTTTACCACCAAAAGTTTTATTATATAAAAAATAACTTATTTTCCTTTTTTCAATTTTTATTTCTATAGACAACTGCAGGGTTGATGAACGAACCCCTGGATTAAGAGGTTGGCTGATGCACGATGCTCGCTCCTCTCCGTGGTTCCCGAACGCTGTGAATCGCTCTTGTCTATAAGCATGGCTCATGGAATTCCCTCGCAAGGAAAAGTTACTGTGACTGTGGATGAATACAGTTCCAACCCCACCCAGGCGTTCACACACTATAACATCAACCAAAGCAGATTCCAGCCCCCACATGTACACATGTGAGTATATCTGTTTAGTTAGGGGGAGTGAGTTGGATCAAGCTGGCTCTAAATCAGGAATGGGCAACTTGTGACCCTCCAGCTGCTGGCTGGCTGTGGATGTTGGGTGTTATGGTCCGTAACAGCTGGATCTCCTTGGTTGGCTGGGGATGTTGGGAGTTGTGGTCCAAAACAGCTGGATGGCCACAGGCTGACCATATCTGCTGTAGTTACTATTTGCTTTCAAGTCTGTTATCCTGTACCAGGGTTATCAACCTTTGGCACTCCAGCTGTTGGTTGGTTGGGGATGATAGGAGATGCAGTCCCCAAAATCAAAGGTTGCCTACCATTGTTTTATACTTTTATCATTTGCATTTACTTATTAGGCCTTACATATATATAAGAGGAAAATGGAGCAAACCAGTTACACCATAGCCGATAAAAAAATTTTGTATTGCCTTATAGCGGAACTACTACCGGTAAATAACTTGAGTGCCTTCCAGACCAGAACGGCTCCTAACAACGCCTCCTAGATCCGGCTGGGACTGACAGCGCAGGCGTCACTATGGGAAGATGTCTGCACGCCGTCCTGCCTGTCACCCCGACGAGAACTGATAATCCTCTTTAACAAGTTAATAATTCTGGCGACTAGTGCTAATAAGCAGCTAGTCTCCAGATGGGGAATTATTTAAGCTCAAGTTGTTTAGCGGTGGTAGTTCCTCTTTAAATAGGTCTCTTAATCGCTTGGTTAAGAGATATAGTATTCGAGGAGTTGTAAGACTGTAGCTGAAGTGGAATTTTTATTTGCTCTTATTGTGCAGTATAAATAACCTTTTTGACACCAGGCTTCTTGAGTTCCAACATGTTCAATAGCACCACACAATGAGTTGTCAAACAATACAAGCAGATACAACAGTAGGAATAGGCAAAACAAATCCAGCATACATGAGGTAAATGGGGTCTCATGCCAGAAAACCTTAAAGGGCAAATAAGAAGAAAAAAATGAAAGCTAATTTTTCTTACTAGTTTGACCCTTTGGCACTCAAAGGGTTAATCACCACCACTTTTGGGAATAGCCTATTTATGGATTTACTATCACCAGTGACCAAATCTGCCCCAAGCTTCTTGTTCCACCTCTTGAAATAGCTGAAATTACCAGTGGCAACCACATTCTTATTGGATGTGCAGGTGGGTGTGACCTAACAGCAGCCAATAAAAATAATCAGTTGCTGCCTCTGTCTAGCTTACAGCACCAGCACTGGTGCTTATGTGAAACCGCGTGCTGCAAAATTCACAGCTCTGTAGACCATACTCGGAAAGCTAAAGAAGAGAAATTATGGGATGAACCAACACCACAATATCGGACAAATGACAATTCTCATTGATTTTAATGTGTTTTTTTTTGCTAGAGATTTCTCCAACAGATTGTAAAGCAATGCATTAGAAACCACTGAATTAGTTAAAATCCCCATTAAAATATCTGTAAAATCAATGAGAATTTGGGACATTTTCATTTGTCCTGTTATTGCTATTGCTATGGCCCTATAGATAAAAGTCACTGTATCTTAATAGAACTTCAGATATATGATATTACAGTTTTTTTTTCTGCAGTCTGGGGGAAGACATTTTCCTTTTCAGTCCTTGATTCCTGATCCACTGTGTTATACACAGCTGGAAGTGGAGAATGCAGCCTGCTGCAAAAGACACAAGAAATCATATGTCTCCAGCTCTGTCTAGGAATGGAAACTTTACATGTATATTGATTAATGTCACAACATGCTTTTCATATGATTAAACTCTGTTCTTAACTTTCATGTGACTTAACCCCATGGATGCTAGATAGATGTCCAACATCCACTTGGTTGTGTAGAACTTCACAGGGAAAACGAACACTTCGTAATAATAACCCCCTACTTACCTTACAAAGTCCATAAAATCCTAAATGGAACGTATGGATTTTGTCCTTGTCCCTCTGATCAAGAGGAAACATCTTCAGATGTTTTGCCCATCGAGGCAGACATGACAGTTGCTGACATGTATTTTTAAACAGGCAGAGCATATGAACCTACCATCCTTTAAGAACCAGATGTGTTGCACACCTCCTCTGGTCTTTGGAGGGTTAAGAGTGCCATGTGCAGTGAGCAGAGTTTGAGGTCCTATAGTGCTGCTAGCAACTGTCATGATTGCCTCCATGGTTGCCAGAAAACCTTAAAGGGCAAACAACGAAAAAAATGAAAGCTCATTTTTCTGACTATTTGAAAAACTAGTGATAGCCAAAACTGACTGAAAAATTTAATCTCATATTATAAGGAACAAGGGCAAAATTCATAAGGGCCATTAGGTGTTTCTGGTCATAGTAAGGTAAGTGAGGAGTTATTATTAGGTGTTAGTTCTCCTTTAAAAGGATAGTAATACATACAATGTAAAAAAATTAGCTGTAGGGTTTATCCCCTGTTTAAAACAAGGGTACTTCCACGTCTGAAAGGTGTTTTATTCAAAAGTTATTACAGCTCAAATTTGATTTTGTTTTAGGTGCAGTATCACAGTGGCCCGAAACTGTACAGTGGCGCTGTTGATACACCATCCTAAGGAGATTTATGGTCACTGATCAGAGCTGTCCATAGGATGGTGTAGCAACAGTGTCACTGTACAAATTCAGGCCACTGTGATACTGCACCTAAAAAAATCAAGTTTCAGCTGTAATAACTTTTGAATACAAAGCCTGCCAGAAGTAGGGGTACTATTGTTTTACTCAGCAGAATATACAGTACAATATATATTTTTTATATATTATGTTTTACTATGCCTTTAACAATTTTTTAAGCAATTGGAGCAGAGATTAATTCCAAAATGCTTTCCTAATAAAATTTACTCCCTGTTACTTTTTATCATTCCAACATATTTTCCTTTTTTATAATTTTTCTGGCATTTAATGAAATATTGTTGCTCCTCTTAATTCATTCCAGGCTGCTGATTCCAGGGAACTGCCTTTCTTTTGATTTTATAAACTGTCTCAAAAAAACTTAAAGGAAACTTCTCATAGTAAATTAAGAAAACCATATGTACCTAATTGTTGTATTGTATTGCAGTATTTCCATTGTTTTGACTGGACTGGTTTTGAAGAAAAGCCAATTGTTCACATTTTTACAGTAGACCTGTCATTTGAAAAAACAAAACAAAAAAAACAAAACAAAAACAACTTTTGCCTGTTAGCAATAAATAGTTACATTTACATGTTGGTTGAACAGCTGTACTGCATGCATTATTTAATTATAAAGTTAAAGGGTTAGTAATGTTTTTTGAGTTGTAGCTCAATAGTAATTCAATGACAAAGTATCCCACTCCCGCCCCTTTTACTGATGTAACATTGCTCAGCCAGAGCAGAAGGGAGGTGCCCAGGTAGATTGCACAGAGGGACAATCTTCAATTAAGATAAGGGAAAAACCTGAAAAACTTGTCAAGGGGGGCAGGGATTTTATTGTTCTCATAGGAAGAAGATTGTACCCTTCTGTTATCTGTCTGGTCTTACAACCAGATTCCACATCTGAGAAGAGATGGCTTACACTAGGTAAAATGGGCGGGAGGGGGAAACTTTATCCTACAATTACTCTTGAACCACAACTCACAACAATATTGTCCCCCTTCCCTGACTGAACACTGACTGCAGGGATATCCAGTATTACTTGCATCAGGTGGCTCTGCAGCATTGCCGAGATCATGTTTATAAAAAAGAAATCTTTCACTAAAACAGTCTTCTACGTGTGCTTGCAAACCACACTTGAAACAGGGCTGCTCCTCATCATACACGCTCTCTCCAATGGTACAGTAATAAAACAGTTAAAAAACAAAAAAGGATAGGGCGCCCAATAGTGTAATATTGTCAGATATGAATTGGGTAGACAAATGAAATATTACTCACAATGAAGATGGTCAGAATAAAGTCTGACAATATCAGCAGATGGAGGTTTTCACCCGTCTCCACTCGGGCAAACCAACTCTACAGCTGCAGTGTATTGGATGATTATCACTCCGATGTCTTGTGCTTTAATTACATCGCAAAGAGGTGCAACAGATCCTCACTGTAAAGGAACAGAGAACGGAGGTTCCAAAAGTACAAATGGTTTAATAATAAAATAAAGTAAAATCTATACATAAAAGATATTTATATATATATATATATATATATATATATATATATATATATATATATATATATATATATAATGTGATGTTATGTCTAACACGTTTCTCAATGTTGAACCACTGCTTCTCCAGAGACCAAACAAACCAGTTTGAGAGATCAAACAAACGGTTTGTTTGGTCTCTGAAGAATCTGTGGTTCAACATTGCGAAATGCGTGGATGAATGGATGAAAAGCTGTGGGCCAGGTAGAATGGTATATCAATATTTTCAGATTTGTAGTTCAAATGTAATTCAATTCTAAAGGATCCCACTCCGGCTCCTTTTACCTACCCTTAGCCGCCTCCAGTCTTCATGCACTGAGTATAAAGAAAACCCTGCCTCCCCTGATGAAGGACAGCAGGATTTTCCTTATGCTTAGTGAAGATTGTTCCTTGCTGCGCTAAGCTTAGCGAGGCAGTGTGACGTATGTAAAAGGAGAGGAAGGAGGGATCCTTTAGAATTGAATTACTCTTGAACTACAAATTTGAAAATATTGAAATACCACTCAGCCTGGCCCATAGCAAATGAAGATTAATCCGATCAGCATTTTTTCTCATCCTTTACTATCACTTTAAGGATCACACTTCCTTCACACAAGCTTGTTAACAGGAAAGTGTGCTAACCCTAACTGATTACTTGCCATGAGAACCTACTCAGTGTTTCACTCACTTAGATCCATTTGTCTCTGTGTGAGTGGTTATAATGTGACATGTTCACTAACTGAGCTCTAGTCAGATGCAACTATACATATATTGATCAGGGTACAGATTATATTGCTACAAAATCTGTAGCTATTTAGGATGATCATATCCACACATTGATGAATCTGTGGAACATAATATATATTCAGAGTGTATTGATTATTAATAAAATTAAATTATAAGCCATAGTGAGAAACAATTTGCATGAAACTCTTAAAGACAAAGTAATATATTGACTCCATGTTTCATTCAAACACATGAAGGATCTTTGAATTTTTAATATAATCAATTCACTATTTTTATAATATTATGCTTTCCCTTTTCCTTATATATTGGAAATTGAAATAGGTAACGGTGGGTGTGCTTCAGTACAAAAGGGTCTCTTTTGCTCTCTTTGCTTACATGCATTACAACTACTCTCACTGAGGCAAATGTCTCTGGATTGGTGCTAGCAGGGCAATTAATCCTTCCTGTTTCCAGTGTATTTTAATGTCCTTGGTAAAATATCCTTGTGTACCCCACTGTACATTGTTCTGTTGTTGTGATAATCCTGTGAAACCTATTGTTGCTTATAAATAAAACGATGATGATAATAATATAGTGAACTTCCTGGTGGGTTGCCATAGCAACTGGTTGAACAACCTTTTGGATGGTTCTTTAGAGAACTATCTGACAGGGAAAAGGAATGGGAGGGAAGATCTTAAAAACTTAATAATTCTGAAACTAGTATTAAAAAGTCACACTTACTTGTACAGCACAGTGCAATTAATGGAAAACTACCACTGCTATCCCTTTAAGGATTACAAATGTTGGTAGTTAGAGTAAAGCTTTGAAGAATCTAAATGGTGAACAATTGTGCTCTGGGGTTTAAAGTGGAATGGTAACAAATATGTGATCTTGAAAACGTTTTCAAAATTATCTATGTTAGTCATTTTTTATTTCAAGCAATAGTTTGAGATATTTTGCAGTGTCAGTTTTAGCTAGAGTGAACAGACCTCACCTTTAACGGGGGACACATAGGAAATAGTCCTATTTCAGGACTGCACTGAAATCAAAGCAGCCCTGCAGTATGTATTTTTCATATGTGTCGCCGGTTAAAGGTGAGGTTTGGTCACCCTAGTTTTAGCAAATAAGCTAGTAGTGGCAGGTTGGAGGGAGAACAGTGTGGAATGTTATTATTGGGCAAAGCTAAATATCTCTTAGAATATTGTTTGAACCATTTCAGTGCCAGAGAGGTATACAACGCATTAGATACCTTCCTGGCACTCAAAGGGTTAAACAAAAAAAGATGGCAAAAAATATCTGTAAAAATCACACATTTATTAGAGTGACAATTTCACTTTAATAGCAGGATGATAAAGGCAGTCTTATTATGACCGACATTCTGTTTGTATGTGAGACACTGGTACAAAATGGGTTGTCGCGGCAACCTCAGACCGTTACCTTTCTTATATGAATCTCTGCATGGTTAGCTAAACAGTCAGTTAGATAGGACAGTGCATCATGTGCAATAATATTTAACTCTTTAAGACCAATTTAATTAATTAAAAAAAAAAATGGAACCATTCTTGAGCAAACCATCTGGGACAAATACAAATTACTCAAATTCCCATTTTTCATATATCTGGAATTCTAGAAAGGTATTCAACACATCACTTTGCAGTGATTCGGAGACCTCTGTAGCATTCAATGGGTTAAAAGCCCCATTTAAATCAATGGGAATTTTGTATTTGTTCCCTTATGGTGCAAGAGGGATTGCTCAAGAATTGCTCCTTTTTTGAGTGCATATGGCCCATGGTAAAACATGATAGTTGATTTTAATAACTACAGCATATTTCTTACCATAGAGAAAGTGAAAATTTAGCCCTGGTGAGTAGAAATTCAGCCCTGGTGAGTATGTTTTGGCTTGCAGTGGCGAGTAACTTTTTGGGTTTGGCTAGTAGGAAAGGACTTAAAATTACAAGCCATATTTATATATATGTATATATATATATATATATATATATAATCCTCTATAACTTCAGAGTGTCCCGCTGTTTATCAGCCGAGGCGCGGGCAGTCTCTACTGTGCATGACTGCCCCGAGACCGGCTGGTAGTTGCACTGTGGCCTATGTAACAGGCTCTTCAACTAATAAATATATATACTGACATACACTGTGTGCATACTGCTTTGGTTAGGATCTTGCACCTCACTGAGGAAGAAATGCAGACAGAGTTCCAAACTATCTGACTTGTATAACACAGAGTGCTGTTATCAGTGATAAGATCATGTGAATGTCTATATCATATTCCTTGGACCTGTTCGTTCATCAGTGGAGTACGCCATGATTGGATGATTGTGCTTTCCTATCATATGTGTGGACCTGATGAGGATGATGACAAGCTCACTTTTTTCTTGGTCTGAAAGGCTGGATTGTTGTCCAGTGATGTCATTTTCATCATCAAACTACCACCGCAACACTGAGTTCTTAATGGGATAGTAATACTTAATATGTAAAAAAAAATGTTGTAGCGTTTACACCCCCCGAGTAAAACAGTTGTACTTCCACTGCTGAAAGATGTTTTATTTAAATGTTATTACAGCACAGCCTTGAATTTTTTAGCTGCAGTATCACAGTGACGTGAAGTACAGTGACGCTGTTGCTACACCATCCTATGGAGATTTATGGTCAACTGACCAGATTGGTCCAGAGGATAATGTAGCAACAGCACACTCAAAGAGTTAAGGAGATAGTAATACTTTAAAATTACTAATCCCAATATTTTAGTAGTAAAAAAAAGAAATTGTTTGCCCCCAGTGACATCTCTCAAACCTTTATGTTTTGAGAGATATTCACTTGCAACATTCGCCCCCTCCCTCCACTTTCCCTGAAGTCAGCGTTGTAGCTGACTGCAGGGGAAGTCTGTCCTACGATCATCCGGCAGCTCTGCAGCAGAGTAGCGATCGAGTTAATAAAAAATAAATAATTCACTTAAAAGGTCTTCTACTTGTGTTTTTTTATTAATGAGATTGTGGCTCTGCTACAGAGCTGCCGGGAGGTTGTACGACAGGCTTCCCCTGCAGTCAGCTACAACGCTGATGTCAGGGAAAGGGGGGGGGACTTTGCGAGTGAATATCTCTCAAACCATAAAGTTTTGAGAGATGTCACTGGGGGCAAATAATTTCTCTTTTTTTACCACTAAAATATTGGGATTAGTCATTTTAAAGTATTACTAACCCTTTAAGCTCAGGAAGTATGACTCAGTTATCCCTCGGGTTTGGTTGGCTGTACAAATACAGCAGTGTTGCTAAACAGAGAAAATATCACTACTGACTGTCTCTGCAAAGGAATAATGATATATGTGAATACACACAGTGTGATACAAATGTATCATTCTACCATTGTAGAAAGAGACATAATTTACATATTCTCTTTGTAGTATCAGGGCTGTTAATAAGAAGAGCAAGAAATGGCCAGACCTAAGCCACTGGGAATTATACTCCAACAACAGCTAGAGGAACACAGATTGCCTATGCCTTTACTATATCATGGTCTGGGATTGTACCAGAGGTAGAACAATACTAGGCATTATGAGTCACTGCTGGCTCCTAAATTTTGAATACAATTTATATATACCCATGTGCATTCTCCTCTCCTCACTGGCTCAAAAATATAGATCTAAACATTTTCCTGGCTCCACTGTTCTTAACCCGATGAAGGACTAGAGGGGTGTGCAGCGAATTTCTTTGGAATTCATTGAACAGCCCTGTGGTTATTAAACGTTGTAAATTCTTGTCCACCCCTGTTTTATATAAAATACACTTCTCTGTTAATTTCACTAAAATTAATTTCCCCATAAATGATCTGCCATCCTTTATAGAAGGATATATCTATTAATAGATCCTGTCTTTTGGGGTCCTTTATAATATTAATTGCTAGTTAAAGAGGTGGTTACTTAACTGGCAGAGAAATAAACAGAGAACATGTTTTGCACAGAAAACAGGTCAGACCCGTTGCTCGGCAGCTTGTTAAATTTTAAACTTTATTTCACTTCAGTTATAAAACACATACAGCTGATATGCATGCAAAGTTTCAGTGCACAGAAAACTGACTCAGCAAATTTAAAATTAAAGACACAGTATGGCCTAGGAATAAATGGCTCTTAATTTATTTATTTTCCAGAAGGACTTAAAGGGATAGTAATACTTCATTTTATCTTTGCTTTATTTTGTAGGCATGAAAAAAACATGAAGAACGATATAAGTCTTATCTCTCAAAACTTTATGGTTTAAGAGATATTCACAAGCAAAGTCTCCCCTCCCGCCCCTTTTTCCTAGTGTAAACCATCTCTTCTCAGATGTGAATCTGGTTGTAAGACCAGACAGATAACAGAAGGGGACAATCTTCTTTGTATGAAAACAATGAAAGCCCTCCCCCCCCCTTGACAAGTTTTTCAGCTTTTTCCCTTATCTTAATTGAAGATTGTCCCTCTCTGCTGTCTACCTGGGCATCTCCCTTCTGAGCTGACTGAACAGGGGGGGATACTTTGCTTGTGAATATCTCTTAAACCATAAAGGTTTGAGAGATAAGACTTATATCGTTCTTCATGTTTTTTTAATGCCTACAAAATAAAATAAAGATAAAACGAAGTATTACTATCCCTTTAAGTTGTCCTTTGTACAATATCAATATGATAAGCCCCACCCCATTTATGCTGCAAATCGCATCATTTACATATCCCTGGTTGCAGCACATGAACCCTTCCCAGGGGCTCAAGAGGATGAAATTCCCAGGTATGGTCATATGACTGTGGTTCAGATGTAAAAAAATTGCTGTGTGTTCATATTACTGTTAACCCAAAATTAAAATTGCCAAATATACTATATATATATATATATATATATATATATATATATATATAATTATGTAGCACTAAAATAAATCCATTAATAAAACAGCAACCACAAAACAGGAATATTTAGCGAGAGCATTTATCTAATTGAAAATCCTATATTATAATTCGCTAGGATGTTTGTCAGAAGCTGTCATGCGCAGTAGAGACTGCCCGCGCCTCTGCTGATACAGAGCGGGGCCCTCCGAATTCAGACCGGAATCCTCTCTGCGCACCTTCCTGGGACCGCTTGGTCCCAGGAAGGAGCGCAGAGAGGACCGTGGTCTGAATTCGGAGCACCCCACTCCGTATCCGATGCGGCACGTTCGAGCAGTCAGTACTGCGCCACCAGGGTTTGGCCCGTGTACACGGGCTTTAAAACTAGTAATATATAACATAGAGATTTTATCTGTTTGCTAAATAATGTATCAAACCATGTGTCAAAATCGCCCTTAACCCTTTGAATGCCAGAGAGGTATCCAGTGTAGTGCATTGTGATGCATTGGATACCTCTTTGATACTCAATACATTAAAGGACACCTCCTAATAATAATCACCCACTTACCTTTCTATGGCCAGAAAATTCTCATGGCCCCTATGAATTTGCCCTTGTTGAAAAGATCGCATCTTTAATCAGTCCTGGATGTCATGTGCATGGATCAGGACATGACAGTTGGTGGCCTTTTTTTTTTAAATTCAAGCAGAGTACATGAACCTACGTAACCCTTTCAAGTCCAGATGGGTGCACAACACATGACCCTTAAAAGGATAATTAAGCCTTTGAGTGCCAGAGGGGTACACAACACATTGCAAAGCAATGTGTTGCTTATCCCTCTGGCATTCAAAGGGTTAAGATTAGCACATACAATGAGCAGAGTGTGTGGTTATGCTAGCAATGTCCGCCTCCATGGACTGTCTACCTAACTAGCTAGCTATCTATCTCCATCCATCCATCCATCCGTCTGTCTCTCAGTTTCCACTAGCCTATGGATACAAAATGAACAAGAAGAAAACAAAACAGTAAACTAGTAAAAAATGAGTATTGTTGCCTGTTTAAAGGTATAGTAACCCTTTTACTTAACATATATAGCAAGTGCATACTATGTACAAGCAGATTGCCTATACTTTTTATTTTACCAATTTTTTTTCATGCTGTGCATTCTGCCCATGGCCTGCAGCTCTTTTCTACTATCCTAACTTGCTCCTATTCCTGTCTCCAGGACTTATCCCGTGCTGCCTCCATCCTGTGGAATTCCCCTCACCTCTTACCTACATTCCACAGCTTTAAATGGTTCACATCTGTTCAGAGAAGCTTCCCACCTAGGCCCCTAAAGACTGATCTACAGACCTCTGTATCTGTCCTTTGCCTTCTTTAACTCTCACTGTTTTCCAATGTATAGCCATCTCACTTATCCATTGGCTGTTCCCAGTGTAATACAGATCACCCTCCTCCAAGCAGTCCCTTTACCTTCTGTGTCTACCACCCCATTCACCTTCTAGATTGTAATCTCATAGTAGGGCCCACAGACCTTTTTGTCTCTTATTTTTATGCCTATATTCTATGTATTGCATGTAATGTTTAATTGTATGTCAACTTGTCTGCAGCCCCATTCTATTATACAGCTCTGAGGAAACTGCAGGCATTTTATAAATAATATAATAATGGTAACGTGCAGAGCACTCTCTGCTGCAGTGATAGTATTTTATCTTGTTGTGTGGCCATCTTATCAGAACACTGTCTGGAAACAGACATTCAGTGAGCTTACTGTCAGGGACATAAAAGGTGTAAACAAATGTGAATATGATAAAAAGAATAGTAAAAGATTTAGACAGTTTAATTTTGCAGAATATGTCAAGTCAAAATAAAGGGTTAGTATCTTTCTACCGTTGAATGAAATTAGTAATTTTATCCTCTGACCAGTGTAATTCATTGTATTCTAGTCCTGTGTGTGTCTATCTGTCTGTCTTATAAAGTATCACTCACAATGAGGCTGGTGTAGTAAGTAAGAGAGAAGCGATTTTAGAGGAAACATTTGTATCATATACAGTTTCCCAAAATTCTCATTTTGTATTCCGATGCATTGTTTCACTCTAGCATTTAAAGGGATAATAATACTTTGTTTTATCTTTATTTTATTTTGTAGGCATTAAAAAAACATGAAGAACGATATAAGTCTTATCTCTCAAACCTTTATAGTTTGAGAGATATTCACAAGCAAAGTTTCCCCTCCTGCCCCTTTTACCTAGTGTAAGCCATCTCTTCTCAGATGTGGAATGCAGTCCATAGACCAGACAGATAACAGAAGGGGACAATCTTCTTCCTATGAGAACAATGAAAGCCCTGCTCTCCTTGACAAGTTTTTCAGGTTTTTCCCTTACCTTAATTGAAGATTGTCCCTCTCTGCAATCTATCTGGGCACCTCCCTTCTGCTCTGGCTGAGCAGTGTTACATCAGTAAAAGGGGCGGGAGTGGGATACTTTATCATTCAATTACTCTTAAACTACATCTCTGACAGAACTGAAATAACACTCTCCAAAGTCCAAATACTATGATGATTAAATAGAGCTGCTTTTATTATGAAACATTACTATCCCTTTAAAAAGTCCCATTGAATGGAAATTTGGGCCATTTTTATTTCCCCTATGGTGCAGTTGGTTTGCTCCAGAACTATACCTATTAAGTTTACTGAACTGCACCTCTTTAGTTTACTTATTTGCACCTCTTTAGGCCCATTCCTACTTTCAGTTTATTTAGAGAGATGAGACAAGTTGGGCTGAATGCAGACTTGGTTCCCTGCATAGTTGGAAAGGGCCAGTAGGGGAGACAGTCTGGGCTGAATGCAAAGTTGGTCTGCCAGGATAATGTGAGTTGTCCAGTGGTAGTTTTGGAGCATTTGTAGGTATAGGGTGTAAGTTTCTGTGAATGGGGTGGGGGCGGGGGTTAGGGAATGCTTGAATGATTGAAAATCAGGGAACAGTCTGATGGAGCAAAAATGCAACAAATAAAGTATTCTGTGCTTCAAAGATTTGCAGTATATCGACAGATACCTTATATTTGCATCTCTTAGAATAGGTTAAGAATGCATTTCCTTTCTTCTCCTGCTGTTGGTGATATGATGATTTTATAGGCAGTTAGGGAGACCTGCACCCTCCCACCCATTACACAGATCAGCTTTACTGTGGACACAAACCAGCATTCATGGGCACCCACTCTGTGTCAGTGATGGCTACACTAACATTGAAAGCAGCAGCTTTGTCAGCTAAGGACTAGAGTAGTGTAGTCTCTGCTGCCCCTAAATAGCAGCAGAATCTGCACTGCATTCTTTGACACTCAATGAGGGCTCTTTCACATGAAGGACTCTTTGGAATTTAGTGAGACTGATGTACTAAGGGCTCTTTGCGGGCTCTTTGACACTAAGGGCTCTTTGGAATTCAGTGAGGCTGATGTACTAAGGGCTCTTTCAGACAGGTAACAGAATTGTTGCAACCCCTTGTAACAGTTCTGTCACTCAAGTAGGTCACTCTCCTCTCTTCTGTGTTCACCTCCAATCCGAAATGCAGGAGAAGCATATCTTCTGACTGGCATATGTGCCAGCCGATATTTGTGATTGCCGTCCATGTGGATTGACCATTCAGTGGGGGTTGCAGTGATCATCACAACCTTCAACTCGGTTTATGTGAAAGGACCACAGGACCCCATAGGCTGCTGGGCACACCTTGCTTGTACAACTGTGTTCCTGACGGAATACAATAAAGTTGCAGTATGCTGGACTTTGTTGCCTCACCTGAGGTAATAGTCTCCCACTTGAAGGACACCATAGGCCAGCATGTTACCTTTCACCACTGGTAATAAATCCAACACAGTATCTTTGCATTGGTGTTGCCCATGTGAAGGGGCCTAAGAAGAACTGGAGTAATTATGCTGCAAGCCAGCTCCATCATGAAGGGGGCAATAAAGTCCCTATTTTATAAATGCAGTTTTTAACCTCTTGAATGTTAGAACTCTCTGATTGGACTCTATGGGAAATACTATTATGATTCTACCCTAAAATAAGCATTGGAGCAGATAGGGCTGCAATTGGAAATGTTGAGGCCTAGTATAAAACTACAGACAGGGTCCTTCACCTCCTAGCCTGCTCCTTTTCCCTGCCCCATCCCCTGTTCTTCCGCCATCCCACCTCCTTCCCCACCCCCTGCTCCTTCCCCACATTTGTATAATTTACAAGAACTTTTATATATATATATATATATATATATATATATATATATAAATGAAATGTAAAACATCTACCATTGAACCATTTACTTTGTTTTACTGGTATATTTGAGCCTCACTGTATTAACCTCTCCCTTATTGTGTTTGTCTGTGTAGTTATATGAGTGCACACATAGGAGGAGGTACCACAAATATTGCTGTGTCTGCCTGGAGAGCATGAGAATCAAGGATCTTCTTGTTTTGTGTGCACTGATATAACCACATAGTCTTGCATGATAAGGAATAGGTAAATACATTGAGCTCTGCAAAGGAGAATTCAGTCAACAACTGAGGGTACTGCTGATCCATTTAAATAAAGGGGTGGCAGCTGTGCTGTGTATGATGCCTATCTCACGAGCCAAGCATCATAATTAGCAGGGTAGTAAGTTATTTCACATCGTTAATTTAGGCTTAAAATGTGCCCGATGGATGCTGCAACCTGTTTTGTAGAAGGTTGCCTCTGAATTATGTAGCCAAAGAGGGGCCCGTGCCACATCAAGGACTTGGGTCCCCACACTTGTTCAGGCCTCATATATACTACTTAGTCTATTACTGGGCTGACAGTTGTTGGGTACTCCAACCTCCATCATCCCCAGGATGTAGATGATGAGAGTTATAGTGTCCAATAGCTGAAGGTTCAACAATTGACTACCTGTGTTTTAAGATATCTATGCCCAAAATTATCCTAATTACCCTACTTGGACCAAAGGTAACACTGTGTGGGAGAGTTTGGGCATTTTGGGGGTGTGTGATTAATGTGTGCCCTGTTTTTCACCAAATATTTAATAAAGCACAGAGAAAATGAATCCATTTGTACTGCATGCCATATAGAGGAAGTGCTTTGGACTTCTGTTAAAGGGATAGTAATGTTTCACAATAAAAGCAATTCCAATTATTCTTCATAGTATTTGGGCCATGGAGAGTGCTATTTCAATACTGTCAGAGTTGTAGTTCAAGAGTAATTGAATGATAAAATATCTCCCTCTCGGTCTCGCCCCTTTTATTGATGTAACACTGCTCACCTCAGAGCAGCAAGACTGTCCAGATGAATTGCAGAGAGGGACAATCTTCAGTTAGCGTAAGGGAAAACCTGTCAATGGGGGCAGGGTTTTCCTTATGCTCACAGTAAGAAGATTCCCCCTTTCTGTGAGCTGTCTGGTCTGTGGACCAGATTCCACATCTGAGGAGTGGAGGCTTACACTAGGTAAAAGGGGAGGGAGGGGGAAACTTTATCATTCAATTACTCTTGAACTACAACTCTGACAGTATTGAAATAACACTCTCCATGGCCCAAATACTATGATGATTAATTGGAGCTGCTTTTATTTTGAAACATTACTATCCCTTTAAAGTCTTGATGAAGGCGTGAATGATCCAGTATACACTAAAGAGGTCAATTACGCTTGTGTATACCTTAGAGTGAACTAGCATGATTTTTTATGTCCGTGTAGAACCATGGAAAATAATTTGTGCTGATAGCTTCGTACATTCCTCCCTATGTGGTTATAGATGAGCTGTCCGGATCACCTCTGGGGTAGCTTCTTTCTCTGCGACCATAAACCAGGGCTGGGCAACCTGAGACTCTTAGTTGTTGTTGAGCTACAGTTCCCATCATCCTCAGTCAAACAACAGCTGTTGGTTCTCAGGTTGACTGAGTGGAGAGGATGGGAATTTTAGTCTAACAAGCAGCTTCAGTTTGTTCACCTCTGCCATAAACATTTCCTTTATTACCCTGTAAAAACTGATGCTGCTCTGTCAAAATATAAAATAGATATTCCATAAGGGAAGTGGTTAATGATTAGCTGTTTTTTCTGACATATATTAACTGCTTGCTACAAAGTCAGGCATGCAGCTAATGATGTGGAACTTTGCTGCAATAATATATTATTAACGGTGGTTCTGTCTCTGCCTAGTTGGTCAGTCAGTAACTTGGTCATTTAGAATGACCCAGCTGTGCTCAAGCAAGGATATTATTATTACTATTGATCACTTTTAAAGGGCAGTTATCATGTATTACTTGATAAAAAAACCCAAAGTTTTACTGAGTAGCCCCAAATCGGCTCATGTCAGCTTTTTATTTTTTTTTTTTGGGGGGGGAGGGGGAGAAGATGGCTGACCACCCTGCTATAATTCTCCCCAGAGGTAAGTAGCTCTCAGCCACAAATTTTGCAAGTTGCACTTCCAGCATCCATAGATCCTGTGTCAAATTCTCAACACAGCCGTAGATAGTATGTGGGGACTGAGTTACACAGCTCAGCGAGACTTCATTCTTAAAGCACAGTGTCTTCTCTTTAACCCTTTGAATGGAAAGCATTGTGTATCCCTCTGACATTTGAAGGGCTAATAGTCCTAAGGAAGGTATTGTTCTTCAAGACAGATAGGATAATAGCCTTATCAACTGTTTTCATCTTGTTAAGGCCTCTAAAAGCTTGTTCTTTTAACTTTTTGGTACCAACCTCCTAAAACTCAAGAAGTTGGCAATGTGTGTTTCAATCAATGGGTGCTTTAAAGGCTAAGCTTGTGAAATATATGAGATGGGGGATGCTTCTCACTGGCCCTGCATATAGGAAAGACATCCCCTACACTTAAGTGCCAGGTTTTAAATGTTAAAGGAATAGTAACACTTACTATAAAGTTAAATTTATATTGTAAGGTTTATCCCCCTGAGTAAAACAAGGGTGCAATCACTTTTGAGAGGGGTTTTATTCAAAAGTTATAGCGGCTCAAATTTGCATTTTTTAGGTGCAATATCTCAATGGCCTGAAATTGTACAGTGGCATTGTTGGTACACCATCCTATGCACAGCTCTGGTCAGTTGACTATAAACCTCTATAGGATGTTGTAGCAAAAGCACCACTGTAAAATTTCAAGGTCAGATATTGCACCTAGAAAATGCAAGTTTGAGCAGCAATAACTTTTGAATAAAACACCTCTCATCAGAATGAGTATTTTTGTTTTACTTAAAAGGATAAACCTTACAAAATAAATTTCACTTTATATTAAAGGGATAGTAATGTCAGAAATAAAGTATTAACTATATGGTAGAGACAATTAAAAGAGGGTACGTGCACTTATTCATCTCTCTCAAACCGTTATGGTTTGAGAGATATAGGAAAATAAAGTTCTCTGCTCCCTCCCCTTTCTGCTTGACGAGCTGAAAAGTTGTCAGAAGCAGATTCTGGTCGCTTGACCAAACGTGGCTCTTCAGCAGCACCGATATAACGATATCTAAAGATAAATACTTCATTGGAATGGTCTACAGTGTGTACTTGTAAACCAGGCACATGTTGTAGACGGTTCCGATGAAGTATTTATTTTTAGGTATTGCAATGTCTGTGCTGCTGAAAATCCGCCGTCTGATCCAGGAACCAGGATCTCATGCCTTCAGCTATACAGCTGACTTATGAGAAAGGGGAGGGAGCAGAGAACTTTATTTTCCAATCTCTCTCAATCCGTAACAGTTTGAGAGATACGAATAAGTGCAAGTACTCTCTTTTAATTGTATCTACCGTATAGTTAATATTTTTTTTCTGACATTACTATCCCTTTAAGTGTTACTGCCCCTGTGTCCATGTGAATTGTAATTAAACTTAGTGGGTATCTAAAAATATCACTCTATGAATATCAGTATATAGCTATTATACCTTGTTGCATGGCATCCCCTCCTTGGTATTGATTGCCTATCCAATAGGTGGCCAATACTGTGACCTGGAAGGTACTCACTGCCTTCTCTTACCTTCCTCTCTTAATAATAATAATAATATCAAAGTATTTTACCAGGAAGGATACATTGAGATTGTCTCTCGTTTTCAAGTATGTCCTGGAGGTATAGATATTATTACCCAATTTAATGGTACTCATTTTATCTACCTCGGAAGGATGAAAGGCTGAGTCGACCTTGCTGGGACTAGAACCTGTGACCTTGCGGTTTCAACAGATTCTACAGCTGGTGCCTTAACCAGCTGAGCCATCTCACCAGAACATTAAACACAATGTTCTATGAACTTTCTGATTGAGACTGAGGACCTACAAGAGCTATTTATCAGTGTAGTGAGTTGGCCTTTTGAAGGCTGTCAGACTCAACCTGGAAGTTCATAGAAAATTGTGTCTGGTAGTTAAGGCAGCAAGTGATTTCAGGGTTGCAGTGTTGGTTACATATCCAATTGAATAGGTGATCTATGTCAGGAGGGCATCAGGAATGATCCTGATAGTCCTACATTAGGTCTGTAGGTGTGTCAGAAGCATGTCCAACTCTTTGCAGTGCATTGGACATCCCTCTGGCACACTCTCATACACTGTCTGCTTCTACTACTACTACTACTGATCTGTGGTAGTCACAAAAGAACACATTTGCTGTCTCAAATCCCATTCTTTCCCCACTGACAGGCAGAGAATTGCACATACACTATTTGCCTTGTACTACTAGTTGCTAAAGAACCACACATGCACCATTTGCTTCCCCGGTGTTTTGTCTAGGGCTTCCACTAGATACTAAATACAGTAGGAATTTCTTTAGTGTTGAGAAATGTTAAATAGCTTTGAAATTATAGATTTTTTTAATTGTTTTTTTTCCCTATAGCATAATTTTCTGGAAATAGTTATGCACACCAGGCTAGAGGTATAAAGGCAAATGACCCCTCAGTATCATGGTGCCCGATTCTTTTCCTGTCAGTTATCCTGTAGGAGGCCCTCATTGGTTGCCCTGTTTTTAGCCCGCCCAGTATTGCCTTTATATACTGGGCTCCTGCACCTTTATGGCTGCCCTTTCGTGGTGTTCCTGTGCCAGTTCTACATTTGTACTGTGGTTCCAGTGTATCGACTTGGCTTGCCTGACTACTCTCCTGTTCCTCCTGCCCCTGTGTACCGACACGGACTGCCTGACTACTCTCCAGTGATTGTTTCCTGTGTACCGACCTGGCCTGGCTGACGTTCCTGCTCCTGTGTATCGACCCGGATTGGCTGACTTTCCTGCTCCTGTGTACCGACCCGGATTGGCTGACATTCCTGCTCCTGTGTTCTGACCTGGCCTGGCTGACGTTCCTGCTCCTGGGTCCTGACTTGACAGTGCCCGTTGTGTACTAGTCGCCTCGGCGACATTCTGACTCCGTTGCCTTTCTGCTGGCATCCCAGTATGTCAAGCTGGCCTGTCTCCCTTTACGCAGAGCGCTTCTGGCCTAGTCCCAGACCTACCCGGTTGCAAGTGTTGCCTCCGTTATTGCACTGGTATAGTGCACTGGTTCGCTCCACTCTACCAAACCCGGTTGCAAGTGTTGCCTCCGTGATTGCACCGGTATAGTGCACTGGTTCGCTCCACTCTGTTTAACCGGTTGCTGTGTTGCCTCCGTGATTGCACCGGTATAGTGCACTGGTTCGCTCCACTCTGTTTAACCGGTTGCTGTGTTGCCTCCGTGATTGCACCGGTATAGTGCACTGGTTCGCTCCACTCTGTTTAACCGGTTGCTGTGTTGCCTTCGTTATTGCACGGGTATAGTGCACTGGTTCGCTCCACTCTGTTTAACCCGTTGCTGTGTTGCCTCCGTGTTTGCACCGGTATAGTGCACTGGTTCGCTCCACTCTGTTTAACCCGTTGCTGTGTTGCCTCCGTGATTGCACCGGTATAGTGCACTGGTTCGCTCCACCCTATTTAACCGGTTGCTGTGTTGCCTCCGTGATTGCACCGGTATAGTGCACTGGTTCGCTCCACTCTACCAAACCCAGTTGCAAGTGTTGCCTCCGTGATTGCACCGGTATGGTGCACTGGTTTGCTCCACTCTACCATACCCGGTTGCAAGTGTTGCCTCTGTGATTGCACCGGTATATCTACCATTGGTTGCGCTCCTCCTTGTCAAAACCGGTTGCTATTGTTGCCTCCGTTTTAGTACCGGTAGCCCTACTGTAGCCCTCAGTGGCCTGTATATTGTGGACTCTAATTGTGGCGTCTCCTGATGCAGCTGGTCACCCAAACTCTTTGAACTGTTTTCCTAGTCTGTGAACATTAACTCCTGCATTACTGGAACCTGTATCCTGCATTGCCTGACCTGTGTCAGCATAACTGTTTGCCTTCTATATATATATGCTGGACCTGTGTGGGCATAAGTAACCTGTTGTGTGTCTGTACTATATGTTTTATACTACAGGACCTGTGAGGGTTCTTTATGTATTATTGATTTCAATAAAACTGTGTTTTTATCTTAACTCTGTGTCTGTGAGTCAAACAAACCGTTACACTCAGTTTATGTGGTGGGTTATCTTGTTTCCAAGATGGTATACTTTGACTACCTTTTCTTAATTTCTCTAGTTGTTACAAACATTTTAATACAGGCAAGTCAAGTTTGAAAAGAATATGTATGAAAAATTAAATATTGTAGGGTGTAGTTTTGTTTTTCTGGCACCCTTACTGCATGTCAACCCAGTGGGGTTTCATTTTTCTAGAGCTGGCAAGAATTACTGAATTCATCAAGAAATCTCATAGTTTTGAAATATATTGGTATCTCTGAATTTATTAAAGTGTAAAAAAGTAAGTTTATTTAATTATTTTCCCTATAACACCTTTTTCTCCAAATAGCTGTGTTTACTAGCCTAGGAGTACAAAGGCATTTAATGCTGCTGGTTGTCTTCTTCTACTTTGACTATCTTGACTATCTAGTTTTCATTTCTGTAGTTATTACAGCCATTTAGTACAGGCAAGTCATATTTGATATGAAAAAGTAGAAATTGCAGTTGAAGTAACTTTTATGCTTCTGGCACCCCCCTCAGTACATCATCTCATACCAATGGAGTATGATTTTCTAAGGAGAGCAGTAGCTAATGAATATAGTAGGAGATTCCATGGTATTCAAAGCTTTGTGAGTATCTTTGAAGGGTCGAAAAGTAAAATAGCTCTATTTTATATCTATTGCTCTGCCTTTTGGATACATTTGTGCACACCAGCCTAGTGGTAAAAAAGGCAAGTGATGACTCATTTGATGTGGATGAATGTCTTCTTTATAAAATGGTATGCCTTTGATGCTATTTATTCATATCTCTAATTATAGCCAATTTAAGTGCAGGAAGGTGCAGATTAGTACTTCTGGCACCCTATAATATGTCAACCCATATAAATTGGTGCTTTATAAAAAGTGCTGGTATGAAATCCCATGATTTTAAAAGATTTCAGTTGTAGGAAAAAAAACAAGAAAAGCATATATTTTCCTATAGCGCCAAATTATGGAAATAATTGTGCCTATCATCTTAGGTGTACAAAGGCAAACAACACATCATTTGATGCGAATGAATGTCTACTTTCCAAAATGGTATGCCTTGCATATATTTCTCTTATATCTTTAAAGGTTATGACCCACAATCTTAAAGAAAAAAAAAGTTGGTGTAGTTCTCCTGGCACCCCCACCAGTATATCTACCCACCCCAATGGGGTTCCATTTTTCTCAGGCTGTTACTAGGTACTGAATACCGTAGAAAAAATGTGTTGAAAGAGTTTTATATCTTTGAAGTTAAACGCATACCAGCTGGGTGCCATTTTTCCTTTGAAAAACAGTTTCTAATAAACAGTAGGAAATTCTATAGTTTTCAAAGATTTCAGTACCTTTTAAGTGGTGGAAATGTAAAAAATGCCTATATTTTTCCTTTAGCCCCATCTTCTGTAAACATCTGTACACACCAGGCTAGAAATCCAGTGGGGTTTCCATTTGTAGGAAATGTATGCTAGTTGGGGATGTTTTCATTTTATGGGGTATTTATGCCTTTTAAACTATGTCATCTCCATGAAAAAGTAATTTGAAATTCTGTTGTGTTGTTAGCAATATGGGGCTCTTGGAAGGGACACACATTTGTCCAAACATATATATTCTGGGTATCCGTGTACTCATAATATATATATAGCATTCATATTTCATACTTTATTTCTCTAAGCTTGCTTGAGATGTTGCAGAATAAATTGGGACTTAAGTGTAACTATGTGAAGCTTTGTGCAAACCCTTTTTAAAAAAATAACTACAAATCCTTGCTTTATCATTTGATATAACTTTTGAGCTGTTTTAGAATAGTTTTCCCAATGTAATGTGAATTTTAGTTCATAAAGCTGAAAATACTCTCTTGCGCTTCTGTTAACTGGGGTCTGTCCAGGCCATGCATGATATGTTACCTGTGTACTCAGGGGATTCCAAGCCTTTAACCCCTTAATGACCCTGTGACATGCCAGGACCGTCACTGGATTTTTCTCTTAAGGACTGGCGACGTCCTGGTATGTCACATACTTTTTATTTACAGCGCCCTCTCAGACCCCTGCTCAGCACGCCGGTACATGTCACAGGTCACATGTGCCAGCAGGTCAGCATAGATCAAAGTGCTCCTTAAGGGAAGGTAACTTCCTGTGTCCTGGGACTGCTGCTCCTTAAGGGGTTAAAAAAATAACTGAAACTTCCACATACATTTTAGATATATATATATATATATATATCTATATATACACACACACACACACTAGTATAAATGTCTGTGTACACGGGCCAAAGTGCCACCCAGCGACCCTGGCTGCTGCCCCGGAGCCGGGAGCAGAGACAGGTGGTGGGCCGCTCTGGATGGAGGCCGACGCGTTCAGCCAGTCTCTACTGCACTTGACTGCATTGTTCGGGCAATGTCTACTGCACATGACTGCATCGTTCTGGGCGTGTCTACTGGGCATGTGCATGTTACGCACACAGGGAGTGACACATTTTAGCAAATTATATATATATACTAGTTGAACAGCCCATTACATGGGCCATAGTGCCACTGCCACCCAGTCGCGGGGCAGTCACGCGCAGTAGAGACTGCCTGCGCCATGGCTTATACAGAGCTGGACGCTCCTTCGGAGCGCCCAGCTCTGTATCAGCCGTGGCGCGGTCAGTCTCTACTGTGCATGACTGCAGCACGCGCAGCAGTGTCTACTGCGCATGTCGCGGCATTACACATGATTTAGCGAATTATTATATAGGATATTGATGATATGTGTATGTATGGTATGATATTAGTGAAATTAGTAATTTTGTTTTATTTATGACATCACAGCTTGTCTCATGATGCAAATTTTACTTCATTTATGGTGTCATGAAAAGCCTGAAATTATTCTGAAAAGACAAACCAATGTATAGTTTACCACATATAGTCATACCTGGGAACTTCCAGTTGAGGGCTACCCGGAGGGGAGTCCTCTGCTCAGCAGGGGGTGACAAAAATGATGCCAATCATGTCAAAAATGGGCGGGGCTTGATGCGGGTGGGAGGGCAGGGCTTAAAGGTATCACACAGAAGGCTGGGGACGGAGGAACAGCGGGAGAAAAAGCAGATGTGGCAGAGTTTCAATAGAAACTCCCCACATCCGGAGGAATCAGCCTCTGCCCCGGAGACCCGGTAAAGCTCTGTCAGAACCGGAGTCTCCGGGGCAAATCCGGAGAGTTCTCAGGTATGTATATAATCAGAAAGTAAAGTATGGGACTCATACCTAACCACACATGGAGAGCAAAATGTTGAAAAGGTGGCATCCTGCTAGGAGTGAAAGATTCCCCATATTCCCCCCCACCCCACACTCAAAGGGTTAAAAGATGAGTAAACATTTTTTAAGAACCATATATTGTATTACTTCTAATTAAAGAAGGGTACTACCACTACTGGCAATGCATCTTTCCAGAGTTATTACTATTCTAAACTGTTGGGGTTCTTCACATTAACCATTTGAGTGCCACTTCTCTGGCACACTCCTCTGGCACTCAGAGGGTTAAAGGGACATTATTGCCTACAAATGAATAGGGTTCATAACCTATTAACTCATATGTATGCCTAACTAGCATTTTTAAAATTTACATTGTAGATGCATAAGCCACAAATATCTTATAAACGTGTTCTTCCTATTCATAAGGAGGCAGCTGTGTATGACCATTTGACCCCCATCTGTTTGTTCAAGTGATAAAGGTAATGTATGGTATGAGTTAGGTAAACACATTAGAGATTAGCTTTTCAGTGAACAGAACTGGAAGAGTTCTAATCTCAAAACAATATCCTTTGTTTACAGTTTTAGCAGTTTTGAAAGGGGACTCTTTTAGTTATATTTTGAAAGATTTTGAGACTTTCTTACCAAAACAAAAACATGCTGTCTAGGAGTATATAATAATATTCTGGATTTGATTCCTTTTCATTTTCTTGTGATAATATCCCTTTAAGCCCTGGGTTGCCATCTTGTGACACGCAGGTCTGGATTTCCCAACAGGCAGAAGAAGCAGCTAGCTAGAGCTCCACATTTTGAAGGGTATCTAAGCGTTACTGGCCACACCCACATTCTTAAAGCGATCTCAATGTCCCTGCACCAGTTTTATACCCCTTCACACGCTGTTATGTAACCCCATGGATGCTAGAGCGATTTCAATGACTTTTTATTGCTTGTTATATGCCAGGTATATTTTCTGTGCCAGAGAACAGTGGATGCGATTGAGGACTGGGCGTGTGACAGTGGCATCTTGAGTGATTTACCTAGGGGAATCTGTGATGTAAAATGAGCCACAGGGACATATAATGGTGCGAATCTCCGTTCTAGTAATGGTGAAACTGTGCTGCATGTGCACTAATTATGCACTAGGTTGACCAAATCCCTGAGTCTTTTGGGAACCTAACAATTTCCCTGCTAGGTATTGTAATTGCAATTTTTGGAACCCCCTGTTCTGCTTTCACATTTTATACACATTACTAAGCTGGCACACATGTTTTGTCACTGGTGTCCAATACCTTTCAACATGTATTCTTGCACACCTATTACAGTGTATACATGTTGACATACTGCATATATAACGGTCACACCTTTCGTTGTGTAGTCTCCAGTATAAATGTTCACAAATACCTTGCTCTCTAGGTGCCTGGTGGGAATTGACAGCACCTTACTGACAAGGACCACTAAAGGCCGAATGTACTATTAGGGTTTTGCTGTTTCTCTCATGCACCTGTCAGAGAAGAGTTGTCAGAGGGCAGGACTGAAGTGATGCGAATATTGCAGTGTATTCTCACTAGTGGCATGAGGGGGTGGATTTGTGACTGAGCAGAACCTTAACCCTTTGAGTGCCAGAGAGGTGTCCGACGATTGGATAACTCTCTGCCACTCAAAAGGTTAAACAGATAGTAATGCCTTTAAAAAAATGCAGCTCCGATTGATCCTCCCATAACTTGGGCCATGTAACGCTGTATTTCAATATTTTCTGTTTTGTAGTTCAAGAGTAATTCAATGCTAAAGGATACCCTTGACACCACTTTTGCCTCCTCTTTACTGCCTCACCTCAGACATGCAATCCGGTCATCGACCAGACAGCGTGCAGTGAAGGACAATCTTCAGGTGAAGGAGGGCAGGATTTTCCTTATGTTTCTCGCAGAGTGCTAAATGGCCGGCTTAGAGAGGCAGTGTGACGTAGGGGAAAGGCGAGGGAGGGGAATCCTTTAGCACTGAGTTACTCTTCAACTACAAAATGGAAAATATTGAAATAGAGCATTTCATGGCCCAGATCATAGGAGGATCGATCGGAACTGCATTTTCATTAAGGACCGGCACGCACACACGTGGCCGGCACTTGAGGACCATGGGGCTTTTTTTTTCTTTGCTTCCGGTTCAGGGCTTCCGGCACAGCGTGCAGCCGCGCCGGGAGCCCTGAACTCTGTGACGTACCAGGACCGTCACTGGCCCTTAAGTTCCGGACTGCCGTGACGGTCCTGGCACGGCAATGGTCCTTAAGGTGTTAAGGTATTACTCTCTCCCTTTAAGTAGCAGTATCCCAGGGAGTAAACTAATATTTATTTGTTCTCGTGTGGCTGTCACACCTCTTGTTTTGTAGTCATACATATACATTGAGCCTTATGTAAAGAAAAGAGCAGCTATTCTGGAGCAAACCAACTGCATCAGAGGGATCAAATGAAGTTTCCGTTAATTTAAATGAGACCTTTAACCTCTTGAATGCCAGAGAAGACTTCAACACATTACTTTGCAATGTATTGGAGAGCTCTCTAGTATTCAGTGAGTTAAATGCCCTATTTAAATCACTGGGAATTTGGGAACTTTTCTATTCCTGCCTTATTGGTGCATTTGGCTTGTTACAGACCCAGTACAATCCTGGCACATTTCCCCGTGATGGGAACCAACTGCTTCAGCTGTTATATTGCCATTTCCTTAGCCACTTTTGTAAAGTAATGTGGAGTTGAGTCTGCCAGAGATTTTATGTTACCTTTGAGGCCCAGCAGGCAAGATTGTTCTACAGCTCCCACTTCCTACCCAGAGTACCTCTCTGCTGGAAACACTGCTAGCAGCCCCTCCAGAGTAATGACGTGAGGAATGGAAGTAATAAAGTTTCACATTCAAAATTAATTAGCTTGGAATTGGAAAGTAAAAATATCAGACCTTATGGATAGTAAAGAAGCGAGGATGTGGATTCTGGAATGTCTGTATTAGTGACGAATTCTGAAAGAAGTAAAAAAACAAATTACATGACCTGCGTGGGATGTAATAAATCTTCACCGTTATTCACCCAAAACTGTGAGCAATACGTATATAAAAATATAACATTATATAGTTACATTTAATACATAAAAATAAGTAACATACATAGCCACATATATAATTATGTATAAGAATCCATATTTATAAAATTATAGACAAATACACACATATAGTATATAATAATATGCATGGTTCTATAGTTGCTGTCAAAGAGAATACTTTGAAATCTTATAGGACAATGGTTTGCTATCTTTTTCCTCAAGATTCCTCTAACAAGCAGTCTGGAATTTTTGTTCAAGCCTAAAATTTCATATCTTATTTTACAAAGGTATACTGTAGGGGATAATATATAAATGTCCTGTTATTATTAGATAGATAGATAGATAGATAGATAGATAGATAGATAGATAGATAGATGCAAACCTATTGTACACAGGAATTTCCATATTCTTCAATTAGCATAAGGGAAAAACCTGTCAAGGGGGTCAGGGTTTTCATTGTTCATTGTTCTCACAGTAAGAAGATTGTCCCTTGCTGTGACCGGTCTGGTCTAAAGACCAGATTCCACATCTGAGGGGAGGTGGCTTACGCTAGGTAAAAGGGGTGGGGGTGAGGAAACTTTATAATTCAATTACGTTTGAACTACAACTCTGACAGTATTGAAATAACACTCTCCATGGCCCAGATAATATGAAGATTAATTGGAGCTGCTTGTATTGTGAAACATTATTATCCCTTTAATTAGGGATGTTCCTATAACCCGTCCCGTGGGTGTTCCCCAAGGATTGGTGCTGAGAATCACTAGAGGTTGCAAGTCATTGGAAAGTGAAGCGTTCTTAACCCTTTGAACACCAGAGGGGTACGCAACACATTATGAAGCAATGTGTTGCGTACCCCACTGGCACTCAGAGGGTTAACATTTTGAGTTCCCAATGTGTGCCCAACTCATTTGTTTGCCATGCTTTGGATAACTCTCTGGGTTACAGGGGTAACTGATTTTCAATCCTGTTTCATCTCTTTTTGACCTTACACAACAGTCACTTTATCTCCCTGTGTTGAGGGAGCAAAAAAATATATTGTAGGCTTAGTATTATTTACTGCTAAAAAAATCCTGTATACCTTTTGCTAAGTACTGGCTGAAGTCCCAGGTTTTGTCCTGAAATCCCCAAATCTTGTTGCTGGAATGGTTCATGTGATGGTGTAATCCTAGCACTTTTTCTGGGAGGAAATTGCTGGTACAATTTACAATAAACATAATTTTTTCAGTTTTTGGAGAAAATTACTATATATGATAATGTTTTAAAGTGGATCTATCACATATAGAAAAGTAATGCTCATTAGTTAGAGCATTTAGCGAAAAAGTTAAACATGTTGGTAATTTTTTAAAAAACCTATCTTTGCAAAAATTCAAGCTTAAGAGGTGCCCAGCAGCCTATTTCCGCCTGCCGCTGTGGCAAGCTGCTTGCCACACAAAGGCTGCTCCCGTCCCACTACCCAGCATCCTCCGATGACGGAGGATGTCTGTCTGTAAGCTGGAGCGATCTCATTGGCTAGATATCTATCTCTGCCAATGAGATCGCTCCAGCATAGAGAAAGAAAGCTTTGTCATCGGAGGATACTGGGTAGTAGGACAGGAGCAGAGGCAGTGCTGCAAGCAGAAATAGGCTGCTGGGCACCTTTTAAACTTGAATTTTTGCGCAGATAACGGGTTTTTTTTTCTCAAAAATGACTAACATGTTTAACCTTTTCGCTAAATGCTCTAACTAATGAGCATTACTTTTCTATATGTGGTAGATCCACTTTAATGTGCTGGTACTGATTACCCCTGAGTACCCTGACAACAAAAGCCCTGTGTGTGTGATATTGTGATGATGTTCCTACTGCAAATGGGGTAGTTGGGCTAGATCTCAAATTAACCCTTTAAGGACCAGAGGCAGGGTGGATTTACAGTAGGTGTAGTTGGTGCAAGGCACTGGGGCCAGAGCAGATGATGGGAGTCCATTGACCTGACCTTACATACAATGTCCCTCTGTCCATTTTTTATCCCACCAGGTTGTCTCTGTCCCCAGCTTTCATAAAACTGGAACTTTCACTCATATAAAAATGCCCCCAATTAATTTTTACTATAGCGGTAAGCATTTAAATATTGTTATAATCCTTATTAAGTCCAGCATTATTTAGAAATCTATGTTCTTAGGAGACTCACCGCCAGACGACAGAGCAGACATCTTTCCGAAGAGGCATCTGTGCCTCTGTGCTGTCTGTCCCTGTCTGTACCATACTGTTCAGTGCAACTATCCCTTAGGTTACTTGCCAATCAGTGAGGAGACAGGGACAGACAGCGCAGGCCCAAAGATGCCTCTTCATCAAGATGTCTGCGCCTTCGTCTGGCGGTGAGTCTCCAAAGAACTAAGATTTCTAAATAATGCCAGTGCTTAATAAGGATTATAACAATATTTCTTTTTTTGTTTTTTATATAATTTATTGAAAGCTTCCAATTACAACAAGTGTCAATAAAATGACAATGAAGGTAGTACACAAATGATAGCAATAAACAGTATTAGGAGGACCTCATTGCGTAAAAGACAGATAACATTACAGCAGAGAAGGGGTGCGCAGCACACGAGTAAACAAATCATAAGAGTACTCATCTCCTAGTCTGATGGAACTCATTTCAGGGTACAAGTATAGTTCAGAGAGCAGTAAACCAAGAAACAGAAGGTCCTAAAATGAAGATCTAGGAGATAACATAGGTAACAAATAATCTAGCAAGGAACTAGATGCTTGATACTGGTAGACCAAAGTCTGCAGTAGTCACCAATCGCAGAGAAACTGTGAGGTTGGGGGGGCAGCAAGAAACTTACAAATAAACAACGGATACTTAAAGTGTTAGTAATGTCTAAAAAAAAGTTTTTTGCATTTAGAAGAGCTTAAAAAGCTGATCTAAATGAAAAAAAAAAGTATCTCTCAAACCGCTATGGTTTAAGAGATACGGGCGTTTAAAGTTTGATTTCTCCTACTGACAGCTGTAAAGCTGTCAGCAGGAGATCTGTGTCGGTCGACACGGAGGCACTTGAGAAGTGCCAAGATCTCGTTACTTACACGAAATCCCTTCATTGGAATGGTCTAAAACGTGTACAGTGGCGCTGTTGCTACACCATCCTATGGAGAGTTATGGTCCCGGGACCAGAGCTGTCCATAGGATCGTGTAGCAACAGCGCCACTGTAAAATTTCAGGCCATTGTGATATTGCACCTAAAAAATTCAAATTTGAAAATTAATAACTTTTGAATGAAACACCTTTCAGCAGTGGGAGTACTCTTGTTTTACTCAGGGGGATAAACCCTACAACATATTTTTTTTTACATTTTAAGTATTACTATCCCTTTAACGATTCCTGCTTGGGGATGGGAGGAATACTGGAGGGGATGGCTGCTTAAAGGTATGCAACATTCAGTATGCAAGCTTATTGCTTCCAATACGTTGGGCACCCAACTGGCACTCAAAGGGTTAACGTGAGCATGAGATGAACAAAAAGAAATAGTGGGGAATGCAAGGTTTGTGTGTGTTCAAGGCAGCTGAGAACATGCTGCAGCTGAAGAACTGATTGCAGCACCTCAGGGTCAGCTCACATTGAAACCAGTTTGTATGTGTGTGTTTACATGTGTTTGCCTGTGTGTAGCCCATCACTATGTACACTGTCATTGTTAGTGATACAATCCAACACCCAACTCCCTTCTCTTTGCCCTTCACTGTGCACATGTGTATTACATTTTGCTTTTAGTAATCTGAGATTATCTTCTCTGTATAATTTGCTCCAAGGGCCCCTAGTACCTGCAGCATTTCCTATTTGACCAAAGTGATTGGGGTATGACAACAGGCAGACATATGGAGGGTAGATCTGTAGCTGAGCAGTACACTTTTTTTGTGAAAAATATATGTGTTAGAGCTTTTCATGCAGAGAAAAACAAAGCACTTGTGCTGCTGGGAAATGCTTTATTCATAAGTTATTGCAACTTGAATGTCACTTTCAATACACTTACATGACCCCAAGCCATATGGTTCTTCAGTGCTGAATACAGATATATAATATATATAATATGTGTGTGTGTCAGTAGGTTGTGAAATAACCTAAACATTTTCGGTAATGCCTTGCCCATCAGCCACTCCCCCACCCAAAAAATATGTTTCTCTCCCTGGAAGAAGCCTACTTCCTCTTTTTGCACTGCAACACCGTGCTTCTTTTGCTAGGATATATATTTCTCTCTTATCTATATCTATATCTATCTATCTATCTATCTATCTATCTATCTATCTATCTATCTATCCATCATCTATCTATTTCTGTCACACACTCAAGACTCGGATACATGCATACAACACACACACACATGCACACACGCAAAAAAAAAACCCAACAACCTGGTGTCCAGTTCCAAGACTTTTTTTTTGTGTGTGTGTGTGTGTGTGGTGGGGGGGTTGATGTCTTTCTTGCTCCTGGGCCCTCCAGTTAGAAGGGATCTATCACCCCAGTACAAATGTTTGCTAAACGTTAGATTACCTAGGCATTATGTGGAATTCTTTACATTTTTTTTTTAATCGTCTGTTGCCAAAAATTAACGTTTAACCCCTAAAGGACCGACCGCGCACGAACGCGGCCGTCACTTAAGGACCATGGACCTTTTTTTTTTTTTGAGAGTCCGATTCCGGACTCCCTGAACGTTGTGCAGCCGTGCGGTGAGCCCGGAATTCCATGACGGTCCAGGACCTGTCATGGGTCCTTAAGGGGTTAAAGTCTGCACTTTTGTATAGACTGCGGGTACAGCTCTATACCCGCAGTCTGTCACTCTGCCTCTTCTCCCCTCCCTCTAGCCAGCCTGCTCCAATGACGGAGGCTTCTGTCTGAAATCCGGAGCGATCTCATTGGCAGAGATTGACATCTAGACAATGAGCCTAGGTATTCTAATGTTTAACAAACATTTGTACTGGGGTGATAGATCCCTTTTAAGTCAGTGATTTTAATGTTGTGTAATGCATTCATTTGGAATGTGTTGTGCACCTCTCTGGTCCTCAAATGGTTAAAGTATTAATAATGCATTCCGAGGGTCCAAACCTTGAGTCTTTGAGCAGCCTGGTGTATACAACACTAAGGGCCTTATGCATGAAAGACAAGAGGAGCAATTCTGGGGCAACTAACTGCACCATAGGGAAGAAGTACAAATTCCCATTGATTTAACTAAGGCATTTAACCTCTTGAATGCTACAGTGATCTCCAACACATTGCTTCAAAATGCCTTCTAGATCACTTGTGCATTCCGTGAGTTAAAAGTCCCTGAGTAGGGGTCTCTTAATCTGTTGAGTGCCAGAGGGGTGTCCATGCAATACATTGGGTATCCCTCTGGCACTCAAAGGGTTGATATGTGTATCAGAAGGACTTGCCTAGGTAGATGTCATTCAGACAGCAGTCTGGTATTTCTTTTCACTGGTTTGATTTGCATTGTGTTTTAGTCTCCTGCTTGTTTCATTTTCAGTCTGTTTAGATTATATAAAAACTAGGTTCCCTTACGAGATCTGTTGCAGCCCATTGTTTGCTGTGAGAAATTCAGGGTTTTGACCCAGATGTCATTATCTCTGGATGAAGGGCCAAATTCTCACAGTCAGACGGTCCAGTGCTACTTACCTGCTTCTTTATTCACTAAATCAGTGCCAGTTATACCAGTAATACAGAGGGAGAAATGCCTTGTCTGTGTTTAACCACTTACCGCCAAGGACGTACATGTACGTCCCGAGCAGATGTCCCAGGTGGACAGAGGACGTACATGTGTGTCCCGGAAGTCATTCAGTAAAATGAAAAAAAAATGTTCGGCGGGCATTAAGTGCCGGCCACGTGCGCATGCAGCCGGTCACTGAGGGGTTAAGCAGTGATCATTCTTAAGGTGCCCATACACAGGGCAGTTTTGGTTGAAGCCGACCAGCGATCAGATTGCTGATTGTACTGCCTACACACATACACACTGAGATCAGATTCAGGCAATGTGAAATCAGATTGCCTGTGTTTATCTGAGGGTGGGTAGGAAGGCTGTAAGATCGGCTCAGAATGGCCTGATGTGATAGCCCCATGCAAGATCGCTGTGGTTTGGCCTGTTGCGTCCATAAAGTGGTCTGATTGCCCAGTGATCAAAAATGTCAAACTAGGCCAACCGACTTAATTTATGTAACTCATTTACAGGGCGATAACCAGCCAGTCTGGTTGATTTCAATTGGATAGGACGGAATTGTCCAACGGAACCATGCTGTTTATGGGCATCTTACTTTATTTCATGTCAGTGGTTCCTTGGAGACCGATTGGAGCACCTCTTTGTTTTAGCAAGCAGAGACCTATCGCCAATAATCCATATCAATTGCAGACAAACTGAGACTTTCCAGCTGTTCAGACCTACAGTTCCAACCATGGTTGGGGATGATGGGAATTGTAGTTCTGAACAGCTAGAGGGCTTCATGTTTCCCACCACTTATCTATATTGTGAGACACTTTAAGGGTTAATATTTTCAAGATCTCAGGGTCAGCTAATTTTCAGTGTTCTCAGATATGGCTGTGACCTAGAGGCAGACTTCAGTAGAGATCACGATGTACAGGAAGCTATGGGTACAGTGCAAAAATAAATAGCAATACCCGAATGCTGAGTGAAGGACTAGGAAATGTGTTAATCTATTGAGTGCCACAGAGGTGTCCATCTCATAGTAAAACAATGGGTTAACCCCGTTAGGACTGTGTGCCGTGCTATGACCGTTACATGGGTTTTCCTTTAAGGGCTGTTGACGGCCATAGCATGTCACGTACATTTTACTTACATTGCTGTAAGTAAAAATGGGGACTGAAATTGATAACTCTGAGACTGAAGCTGTCTCTTTCAGTCCCCCACGCGGCACGCCATTACATGAAAGAGGTCATGTGTACCGGCGCATCGGAAATACCAAACTGGTCCTTCCCAGGACCCTGGTCGTTAAGGGGGTTAAACAAATTTAGAACAACTTATTTCTAGGGTAAGAATGTCTGACGTCATCCATGGACCCTTGCTTATGAAACATCAATGTAACCGCACCTTTTTCTTGAGCAAGACTTCCAGTCTAATTAGGCCACAATAAAGTTTCCAGTTCAACTGGGACCATTTAATATAAGAATTAATACAAGTCTCCCTAGCATTAATTCCTATAGCACCATACCTGCTACCATCTCAGCTGGGGGTCAGTTCTGTGAGTGGCAGATCATCCTTAACTGTCATGTTTCAATTAGAATTGTATTGAAGTGGTATTCGGTTCAAAGCCCCGAACTATTGATCAAAGGGGACTTCATATATTGATTGCCTTT
Source organism: Rhinophrynus dorsalis (assembly GCA_037306005.1). NCBI lineage: Eukaryota > Metazoa > Chordata > Amphibia > Anura > Rhinophrynidae > Rhinophrynus > Rhinophrynus dorsalis. Next base: position 455,928,508 of record CM074722.1, read on the forward strand.
GTGTCTAATGAGCCGGAACAAGCTTAGACTTAACTAGAAATGTCAAAGGGTATGCAGTGCCTTTGTGAGGGATTTTTCTACCTAATCAACACCAAATGAAAATGTCCATCTTGACTTAACCTCTTGGTTGCTAGAAATGTTTTGAACACATTTGTCCTTCCGTATAAAAGAAAAGTGGAACAATTTTGGGGCTGACCAAATGCATTATAGGGAATGCACAAAACTTTCCCATTCATTGAAATTAAGCTTTTAACTCCTTGCATATTATGGAGGTCTCCAAAGCATTGCTTTTGAGGTATCCTTTTAAAATGCTGCACGCAAAAGAGTGTTCGTCCTCATGAAGCATTAACTATGTCGCCTTGATAAAAATGGCAACATGAGAATCTCGCACTGCTTGACAGCACGAGATTCTCATGTCGTGTAGTGAAAGGTCGCATACGTTTAATCAGTACTCCCCTTCTGAATCATTATAGAAACACAGAAACTTAGAATTTGACGGCAGATAAGAACCATTCGGCCCATCTAGTCTGCCCATTCTCCTACAAAAAAAAAACAAAACAAACAACCTCAAACCTTTTTTGGTCCTTGGTCTTTTCTTACGTTAAGGACCGCCTTATGCCTATCCCAAATCGGTAGCCAGTTTGTGCCAGAACTCCTTGTCGTTGCCCCTATTTATCCACACATGGTCTGGTTATCCTACATTCAAGTGATAACATTCAGGTTTTTGTAAAAAAAAAAGTTCTGACTCACGTATGACTCCCCAATTGAAACACCAACAAGTCACCCAGTCAGCTGAGGGGCACGTGTTTAAGCCAGTTTATACTCTGGCTCTCATCAGCAGAGAAAATGTGTGAGTCAGAACATTTTTTTTTATAAAAATCTGAATGTTATCACTTGAATGTAGGATAACCAGACTATGTGTGGATAGTAGGGGCAACGACCAGGAGTTCTGGCACAAACCGGCTACCAGCTCTATAATGATTCAGAAGGGGAGGACTGATTAAAGGTATGCAACCTTTCACTGCACTACATGAGAATCTCTCGCTGTCATGCAGTGTGAGATTCTCATGTCGCCATTTTTATCAGGGCGACATACTTAATGCTTCATGAGGTAGCACTCTCTTTTGCATGCGACCTTTTAAAAGTGAACTGTGTTTGAGACCTCTCTAGCATTTAAGGGGTTAAAAAGCTCAAAACACTGAAATTCATGGGAATGTTGGGAAGTTCTACTTGTCCACTATAACGGGGGGCGGGGGTGTTACACAAACCTGTCCTCATCCCTCTAATGGTGCACTCAAAAAGTTATGTGAAAATATCCTGAAAACATTCACTGTTGGGTGGGGGTACCAGTTTGAGCACCCCATACCTCCCAACATTTCAAATTGACAAAGAGGGACAAATGTGTTTTAGGGGGTGTTGCTGGGGGCAGAGCATTACCAAGAATTTTTATGCTATTTCATGACCTGTTGATACCTCCATGTGTAACCTAATGCATGATTGAGATCAATAAAGTGTTTTATTTACACAGACTAATGTATAAATACACATATACTGATGTTTAAACAAAGAAGAATGTGAGTTTTATTGCTGTAGAACAATGTGATACACTTATATACACACCACACAGTCTGATCTCCTAAAATGAGGGACATCAGGGTGGGAAAGAGGGGCAGTGGGATTTGGGTCTAAAAGAGGGACTGTCCCTCCTAAAGAGGGACACTTGGGAGGTATGGCACTCCTGTCCTATAGTGGAGTTGGTTTGCCCTATAATTGATCACTTTCCTGTTATACACAAATCCCACTGTGAGCTTGATGTATTAACCCTTTGAGTGCCAGACAGGTATCGCGTTGGATACCTCTCCAGCATTCAAAGGGTTGAGAAGAACAGTGACTGCTCTCGAGGAAACCAACTCCACAATAGGGGGCAAATACAAATACCCCTTAATTTAAAAGGGACTGTGAATATTAGAGTCCTCCAGTGCATTGGAGTTGGAGAGAATTCCCCAACTTCACATTTCTTATAATGGGACTTTAGGCCCTGGAATGATAGAGGTGTATCCAGTGTATGTTCTGCAATATACTGGGGACCTCTGTATTATTTGTGCAGTTAAAAGGCCATTTAAATCAAAGGGAATTTTTAATTGTCATCCACAGGCCAGCTGGCTTTCTCCTGCATTGCACCAATATTTTTATTATATCAGCCTCATAATATTCTTTAAAAAAATGTAATTCACCCAGGCTCCAAAATAAAGTCTAACACTATGAATACCCCCCCCCCAATTGGTTTATTTGATGTGGTTTCTCTCCTCTGCATCACTCCTGTGTTATAGAAAACTCAGTGACCTGAGGACATTCTAAAAAAAATATTAAATTCATTAACCCTTTTTGTGCCGGGGGTGGGTACTTAACACATTGCACCCCTCTGGCCCTCAAGGGGTTACAAACCCCTATAAGAGTTTGCCTCTGTGTGATGTTCATATAGCGATAACCTGTAATCGTTTTTTTTTTGTTATACAATGCAGGCTATGGTGAAATTTACATTTTTTAAAATGAGCCGGGGCCTTGCTTTAGGACAGACTGCAGTTACAGCTTTGTACCTCAGACTGTCAGTCCTCTTCTGTTCCTCCCCAAGTCTTGTTCCAACCAGCTTACATGGAGAAATCCTCCATTATCGGAGGAGGTTGGAACTCGACAACACTTGGGGAGGGAACAGATGAAGATTGACAGGCTGTGGTGCAGATCCCTACCTGCAGTCTGTCCTGAATCAAGGCCTCGGCTCATTTTTAATTGGATAGTAATACTTAAAATGTAAAAATAAATATGTTGTAAGGTTTACCCCCCTGAGTAAAACAAGAGTACTCCCACTGCTGAAAGGTGTTTCATTCAAAAGTTATTAATTTTGAAAGTTGAATTTTTTAGGTGCAATATCACAGTGGCCTGAAATTGTACAGTGGCGCTGTTGCTACACCATCCTATGGACAGCTCTGGTCCCAGGACCATAAATCTCCATAGGATGGTGTAGTACCTACTTCCGGCAGACAGCACTGACCAGATCTGCACCGTAGTCTGAGCTTCTATCCAGCCTCCTCCAATGAAGGAGGCTGTCTGTCTGTAAGCTGGAGCGACCTCATTGGCAGAGATCTATTTCTGGTCAATGAGGTCGCTCCAGCTTAGAGACAGACAGCCTCCGTCATTGGAGGAGGCTGGATAGAAGCTCAGACTACGGTACAGATCCATTCAACACTGTCTGCCGGAAGTAGGTACAGAGCTACATTTAATCTTTTAATTTCTCCAAACGAGCGGATTTTTTTTTTTTTAAATGATACATTTTCCATTATTTATCATTGAAAAGGAAAAGATTTAGACAAAGTTGTGAAGGGAGTAAACATCCTCTTTAAATTCACCATAGCATGAATTGGATAACCAGAAAAAAACCCAACAACAATTACAGGATATCGCTACAAGAACATCACACTGAGGCAAAGTTGTATAGGGGTGATAGTTCCCCTTTAAAATTTAACTCAAAACATAATTTCTCTGTCGTCCAATATAGCTTACAGGTGACTGGGAAGGTGACCACCCGTTTAAGTAGGCAGGAACAATTCTTGAAAAGATGTGCAGGGTGGAGCCTTCCTTCTCTCCTTAGCTGGTCACCAGCCAGTTACATCCTATGTATCATATTAGACAATAGACCAGAAGATAATTAAGTGATACGGATACTTTTATATGGCAACATCATCCCTTTTATTGCAGCAAGATATGTAAATTAAGCTCAGTGAAAGGCAAAACGTCATTAGATATGGTGCAGCATTGAAACAGACTTTCATATTTTAAGTCAGTACAGGTTATGGTGATCAAAAGAGTGACAAAAATCCCTCCACCATACAGAGTACAGTGCCTATATAATACACTTATATGTACATTTATATGTCTGAAACAGACCAGAAAACCTGTTTCCTAGAATTACATACAGCAACATGTAAATAAGAATGCACATTGCAGTTTTAAGATTCCAAACACAAATAAATGTGTCACTTAGATTTTGATTGCTGTTTTAGTAAAATGTATACAGCAAACTACCAGTTAGAAGTGCATATTGTCTGTGCTATGTGTTCTCATTTACATACTGTCACATGGAATTCTGGGAATGACAAGATTGGAATCTTTAAATTCTTTGCTGCAGACAGATTTTCTAATCCGTTTCAGATATGTAAATGTATACACATTTGTATTGTATAGGTGCACTTTATAATTAAAAATATCAGGATCTCCTAAATAGAGTAATATTGTATGATGAATGAACCTTACCATCAGTAGTAAAAATCATCCATAATTATATGGGCTAAAAGTAGCATATAGGTGAGTGGGGAATGTTATTTCTATCTTCGTACAAATGAACCTGTACACATCAGCCACTTACCTCTGTCTGGCAAAGACAAGAGAAACATAACTGTCCATATAGATGTAATAGGGGGTGCTTTTCATTCACATGGAAATGTACTGTATACAGGGGAGGGCTGACAACATACGGCCCAAGGGGCAAATATAATTAAGTGGCCCATATCTACTATCATCCAATCCCATTGTCCCAGCCCACCCCTGTTTCCTTAATTTTAAAATTGTCCTTAATGCTGTGAATTAAAGCAAGTGATATTACAGAGCTTACTGCTGAAATGGGGCTACATCAGTGATACTACAGTGCTTACAATTTAACCCTGTGAGTGCCAGAGGGGTATACAACACATTGCTTTTTCAATGCGTTGTGTACCCCTCTGGCACTCAAATGGTTAAGTAAAGATAGAATAGTGATGCCATAGAGCTTGCAAGGGAAATGGATTATGCATCTGTGTTTGGATTGTAGCTCTGCGGTATCACTTGCATATAGATTAATTTAATAAATTCTGTGGTATCACTAGTGTAGCTCCATTTACAACAGCAAGTGGGAGACTGAGTGAGGCACTGGCCCACCAGCCCAGACACATGGCCAGCCCAGGGGGCAATTGCCCCCCTACCCCCCAGGCCAGCCCTCCCCTGACTGTATATAAAAATAAAAACTGTTCTCACTTAAGTGAATCACAAGTAACTTCATAAAATAATGCACAAGCTGGTCTAGAGCATCTACGTGTGTGTGTGTGTGTGTGTTGGGGTGGGAGTATAGTTGTGCCAGGGCCCAGCATCCAAGGGAGCCCCATCTGCCCCAGTTTCCTATAGACAGATTTTAGTTACCTGCCCAAGTTTCCTATAGATAGATTTTAGTTATGCCTCTGTGAAAATATTTGTGTGTTATGGGTCTCAACAAACTGTTTTCCCTGGTGCCATCCAATGACTAGTTAGGCCGCTACTCCCACCTCTAATTGGGATCTCTCTCTTCCTGTTAAACTGCATCCCGTCTCATGTACAAATAGGTATAAAACATTAAAACTGTAATGTAAAATCAAAGCTATAAACAGTTTGTAGTCTACATGTTTCTTGGCTTTCCAGTCCCTTCCTCAGGATGTTGCAAGCCATAATAAGATTATGTCCATGACTGCTTACGCACATGCTGGTAAGGGGCAACCAATCAGAACTGTCATTAGACGGAGGTGTGTATGCACTGAAGGGCTGTATGGGTTCTACACATAATTGCATTGAGAAGCCATATAAGAGTACAGCTACAAATGCAACATCTAAAAAAGCTATTTAATCCAACCTACCATAAGATGTGAAGCTAAAATAAATCAAGTTCAGTACAAATGAAAGTTAATAAAATTACATTCACACATTTATTCTAACTACACATGTATAATTTATATAAACTCTAAATTAAAATCAAATATTGATTGGGAAGAAAACGGTGATCTCATAAATAAATAACTAAATGAATATTGTGAAAGTATGCTGCCTAAAATGATGTGACTTAAATGCTAGTATTTGCTCAGGTGAACTATATTATAAACTATACTCTGAAGCATTGTACATTTTGCCTCTTACTAATCTAACAAGCAAGAGACAGATAGAGTAAAAGTGATATATTTATTGGCTAACTGAATGTCTCTAGGATGCAAGCTTTCAAAACAATGCACCTATGTCTTTCCTTCAGGCTTAATAAGAATGAAGGCAGGATACAATACAATGCATTGCAATATATGACAGGTTAAAAAAAAATATTTTAAAGCGGAACTAACACCACTAACAAACGTTGTCTGTAATAATTCCCTATCTGGCGACTAGCTGCTTAGTAGCGCTAGTCGCCAGAATTATTAACTCTTCATGGAGAAATATGAAGTGATCCTCAGCTGACAGGCAGGACGGAGCGCGGACATCCTGCCCTAGTGACGTCCGCGCGCCTGCGCTGTCAGTCCCAGACGGCAGTAGGAGGCTTTGCTAGGAGTCATTCGGCTCTGGAAGGGACTGACAGCGCAGGCGCAAGGACGTCACTAGGGCAAGATGTCCGCGCTCCGTCCTGCCTGTCAGCCGAGGATCACTTCAAATTTCTTCATGAAGAGGTAATAATTCTGGCGACTAGCGCTACTAAGCAGCTAGTCGCGAGATAGGGAATTATTACAGACAACGTTTGTTAGCGGTGTTAGTTCCGCTTTAACATTACAGTTCCACTGGAAGTGAATATTCTTATCAGTACCGTCTATAATTCTTTCTGTGGGCTCCAGTAGAATCTCTTTATAGTGGACTATAAACTAGTGCCCCAGACGCTTAGTCTTTAGACAGAGATGGCTAAGACTATAGAATGTATGGGTAGCCCATAATCTATCAAGCCAACCCACTCTACACAATGACAATATTTGAGAAGGTATGTTTTAAACTATGTCCTATCACGTATACAGAAATATGTCTACTACAAGCTGTGTCTATATCTTTGATTCTATATTATTACATTTTAACCTTTGTATATTTATTTGAACCTTTCCATTCACCAAAGAGATCCAGCCTATCAGGTGGAGGGAGATCTCAAACGGGCATGAGAATTTTTTTCTGATATATTGTTTCCACGTGAACATAGTTTGTTTTTATATACATAAATTCAAATTGTGATTATATGTGTATGAAAGCGCCCTCTACTGCAGTTATCCTGCTGATGATACATAGGTTTGAATGACTTTCTCAACTATGCAAAAATGTATTCAAGGTGACAGGTCCGCTTTAAATTAAGTAAACAAAACATTTATATTTAATGAATATTTTACATGTGTTGGTTGGAATTATCCTATATAATAATTTGCTAGGATGTTTGTCAGAAGCCGTCATGCACAGTAGAGACTGCCCGAACGCACAGAATGCTGGGAGTTCTGTGCTGGGAGAATTTTTTGCTTTCAGGTGGTCTCTACAGTGCATGACTGCGTTGGTGGCAGGACGCAGAGCAGGACCGGCCTCTTAACCCTTTGAGTGTCAGAGGGGGTATGCAACGCATTGCAAAGCAATGCGTTGTGTTCCCCTCTGGCACTCAAAGGGTTAACATCACCAGGACCTTGGCCCATGTACATGGGCTTTTACACTAGTATGATATATAAAAACATATGGACCCAGTTTCATTTTTAGGTTTTAGTTCCCCTTTAAATGTTCCTGCTTGTGTTTTCACATTCCCTGTGATTTTTACCAGCTGTGAAAATACAATCAAACATTTCATATTAGGAAAAAAGATGAGGAATAACAACGGTTAACACTCTGAGTGCCAGAGAGGTGCCCAATGAGCACACTTCTGGCCCTTAAAAGGTTAAAACAGTAGCAATTACACTAGATTTTTCATAAAATTCCTAATCTAAGGTGGGCAACCTAGGTGCCCAGCTGTTATTTGACTACAAACTTCCATCATCTTTACTCTGGAAATCATTGGCTGAGGATGATGAAAGCTGTAACACAGCAAAAGCCAAAGTGTAACCATTTCCCCTCCCTACCCTAATCATTTGTTTTACCGCACACCAGTGGGGAGATTTACTAAGACGTGATAAAGAGGTGATAAAGTGGAAATAACTTCTCCAGTGATATCACTTCTCCAGTTCCTATGTTATTCTATAGAGCCTATGTACTAAGAGCTCCATAGCTGAAGAAATCGTAATAACCAAGCTGACGAGGCTGAAAATAGACATGCGTCCATCAAGTCCTTCCCATGCCAACACACCCCTGTTGATCCAGAGGAAGGCAAAAAAACAAACACTGAAGCCATTTCTAATGAATCCCCAAGTGGATAAAAAATATCCTTCCTGACGCCAAATGGCAGTCAGATAGTTCCCAGGATCAACAACCTATCTGCATGGAAGCCATCTATCATAATGCTCAATATTGTTCTGTGCTAGATAAGCATCCATTGCTTTTTTGAAAGCAGTTAGCACAATATCCCGAGGCAAAGAATTCCATAGATTTACTCCTATACTGTAAAAAATCCCTGCCTTTGTTTTAGTCAAAAGTACCTTTTCTGTAGTCTTAATGGATGACCTCTTGTTCTTGGCTCCGCTCTTTGTGTAAATAATTCATTGGATAGTTCATTGTATTGACCTTGAATATATTTGTAAAAGGTTATCATGTCACCTGCATAGGCTCCATAGAATAACACAGGAACTGGAGAAGTCATCTCCACTTTATCACCTCAGTGAATCTCCCCCCATGAGAGCTGGAGTCATTCTGGAGCAAACCAACTGCATCACAGGGGAGAGATGTAAATCCCCTGGTTTGAGAGATAAGACTTATATCATTCTTCGTGTTTTTTTAATGCTACAAAATAAAATAAAGTTAAAACGAAGTATTACTATCCCTTTAAGGGATTCAAAGTTCCATTTAAAAAAATGGGGCTTTCTGTTTTTCCCCCTATAGCACAGTGTTTTGCTCCAAGATTATTCTAGTTCATCTTGAAGCGACCTTGAAATTTAATCTGGAATCTGGCCCCATGCTTGTAAATTTGTGAAGCACCATTGATTCTCCCTTTTAACACCCGATTGAATCAAAAATCATTTTTCTAATTACATTATCCGGAGGGGATTATCAAGATTCCATTAACATTTCTACCACAGGTAAATATCGTTCTTGCTGGTTATATCTATATTTTATTGTGTTTATTTGTAATTTAGCAGTTCTGGAGGTTGATCAAAAATTGTATAGTTTGCGGTATTCTTTCCAATTTTTCAGTAAGTCGTTCTCTCTTTCAGTCAGACTTTCTTGCTTTGTCAGTCTGTCTTTTAGTTATTCCATCTCTGTCAGTCTCTCTCTCTCTCTTTCAATCACTCAGTCTCAATCAATTTCTTTCAGTTAATCTCTCCCTCTCTTTGTTAGTATTTCCCCCTCTCTTTCAGTCTGTTCCTGTCTTTCAGTCAGTCTGTTCCTCTCTTTTAGTCTCTTCCTCTCTTTCAGTCAATCTGTTCCTCTCTTTGAGTCAGTCTGTTTCTCTCTTTCAGTCAGTCTGTTCCTCTTTCAGTCAGTCTCTTCCTCTCTTTCAGTCAGTCTCTTCCTCTCTTTCAGTCAGTCTCTTCCTCTCTTTTAGTCAGTCTCTTCCTCTCTTTAAGTCAGTCTCTTCCTCTCTTTCAAGTCAGTCTCTTTCAGTCTGTTCCTCTCTTTCAGTCAGTGTCTTCCTCTCTTTCGGTTTGTTCCTCTCTTTCAGTCGGTCTGTTCCTCTCTTTCAGTCGGTCTGTTCCTCTCTTTCAGTCGGTCTGTTCCTCTCTTTCAGTCTGTTCCTCTCTTTCAGTCTGTTCCTCTCTTTCAGTCGGTCTGTTCCTCTCTTTCAGTCGGTCTGTTCCTCTCTTTCAGTCGGTCTGTTCCTCTCTTTCAGTCTGTTCCTCTTTTTCAGTCTGTTCCTCTCTTTCAGTCGGTCTGTTCCTCTCTTTCAGTCTGTTCCTCTCTTTCAGTCGGTCTGTTCCTCTCTTTCAGTCGGTCTGTTCCTCTCTTTCAGTCGGTCTGTTCCTCTCTTTCAGTCGGTCTGTTCCTCTCTTTCAGTCGGTCTGTTCCTCTCTTTCTGTCAGTCTCTTCCTTTCATTCGAGTCAGTCTCTTAGTCCATCTCTCTCTTTTAGTCACTGTGCCTCATTCTCTTTCATTATTTATCTCACTTTTAGTTTGTGCCCATCACCTCATTCTGAGGATGGTGGGAGATGAAGTCTATCAATGGCTGGAGAGACACACATTTCTATCCCTGCTCTAGTCTGTGCTCGTTACAGTAGTAGGTGATATAGGGAAGTCGGGGAACACTGCCAAATGAATGACTAGATACAAATATTAGAAACAAATATAACAAAATAAAAAGACATTCTCTTTTAGTTTTGCTGTAGTTGAAACAGAGAAAGAGTTACAAGATCAGTAGTGGGAAAATTAAAGGGATAGTAATACGTCAAAATTACTATCCCTTATATTGAAGCCCTTGTAAAACTGAATAAAATGACACCAGCGGCATCTCTCAAACCTTTATGGTTTGCGAGATAGCCGCTTTTAAACTTCGCTCCCCCCTGCCTCTCCGCTGCAGTAGGGAAATCCGGTCCCGGGACCGACGGAGGCTCTTTAGCACAGCCGAGATCTTGTTATGGAAAACAAGATTCTTCACTAAAATGGTCTTCTACGTGTTCTTGGTTACTAAGCACACGTAGAAGACCGTTTTAGTGAAGGATTGTTTCTTCTATAACGAGATCTGGCTCTGCTGAAGATCCTCTACTTGATTCAAAGAAGGGATTTCCCTTCTGCAGCAAGAATGCTGACGTCAGTGGAGAGGCAGTGGGGAGAGAAGTTTAAAAGCAGCTATCTCGCAAACCATAAAGGTTTGAGAGATGCCGCTGGTGGCATTTTATTCAGTTTTACAAGAGCTTCAATATAAGGGATAGTAATTTTGAAGTATTACTATCCCTTTAATGGAGTCTATGTTAAAGGAAAGAATTGTTGAATATCTGAAGTTGAATGGCTTGCAAGATACCAAACAGCAGGGAGATCTTGTCAAACTAACCTCATAGATTTTTTTGACTGGGCAACTAAAATAATAGACCAAGGGGGAGCAGTAGATATAGCTTATCTAGATTTCAGTAAAGCATTTGACACTCTTCCTCATAGAAGACTCATTAATAAATTACAGTGTTTGGGTCTGGATGCAAAAATAGTTAAATGGATAAGGCAATGGCTGAGCGACAGGAGACAGAGGGTGGTAGTCAACGGAGAATATTCGGACAAAAGGAGTGTTACTAGTGGGGTACCTCAGGGATCTGTACTGTGGCCCATTATTTTTAATATTTTTATCAGGGCTCAAAATTTCCACTAGCCAATAGCAAAAATTTAGCCGTGGCGAGTAGAAATTCAGCCCTGGTGGGTATGTTATGGCTTGCAGTGGCGAGTAACTTTTCAGGTCTGGCTAGTAGCAAAGGACTGCAATATTGCAAAAGGACTTCAAGGTAAGGTATGCCTTTTTGCAGATAATACAAAGATCTGCAATAGGGTAGATATTCCAGGGGGAATAAGCCAAATGACAAATTATTTAGGTAAATTAGAAGAACGGACGAGAGTGTGGCAGCTGCAGTTTAATGTTGATAAATGCAAAATAATGCACTTGGGACATAAAAATCCAAAGGAAAAATATACTGTTAAGGGTACTGCACTGTCAGAGACAACAGAGAAAAGTAATTTGGGAGTAATTATTTCTAATGTAATAAAGCAGTGGGGAATGCAAGCAGGGTTCTAGGTTGTATAGCTAGGGGCATTAGTAGCAGAAAAAGGGAAGTGGTCATGCCACTCTACAGATCTCTAGTTAGACCTCACCTAGAGTATTGTGTACAGTACTGGAGACCCCATCTACAGAAGGATAGAAGTACTCTAGAGAAAATTCAGAGAAGGGCTACTAAAATAGTGTCTGGTTTACAGGAAAAGAAATATCAGGATAGACTAAAGGATCTGAACATGTATAGCTTGGAGGAGAGAAGAGAGAGGGGATATGATAGAAACATTCAAATACATGAAGGGATTCAACGAAGTGCAGGAGGGAAGTACATTTCAAAGGAGTAAAAATGTTAGGACAAGAGGCCATAGTCTAAAACTAGGGGGACACAGGTTTAGACATAATGTAAGAAAGTTTTACTTCACTGAGAGGGTAGTAGATAAGTGGAATAGCCTACCAGCAGAAATGGTAGAAGTTAATACAGTGACAGAATTTAAAGTGATAGTAATACTTGAAAACATGTAAATTTAATTCAATAGATATTTAAAAAAAATGCATTAAATGTGCCATTTTTGAGATATATGTCTGCAAAGTTACCCCTTCCCTTCCCTTGTGCTGACGTCAGCTTTCAAACTTAGACACTGAGATCCCAGTCCACAGACCGTCCTGCGGGTCTTCAGCAGAGCCGTGATTGCGGTAGTTACAAAGAAATACTTTATTTGAACGGTCTACAATGTATTTTCAAGTATCACTATCACTCTAAGCATGCGTGGGATAGCATAAAGCTGTCCTTAACGTAAGAAAAAAGACCAAGGACGTAAAAAGGTTTGAGGTTTTTATAGTAGGAAAATGGGCAGACTAGATGGGCTGAATGGTTCTTATCTTCCGTCAAATTCTATGTTTCTATCAGGACTAGAAAGACTACAAATCCCAGAGTGCATTTGCTACCTCATACATTACTGCACCCACTGCCAGTCCAGTGGTGTGTCCAGCATGGAATTTTTTAGCTTGTGACTTTCATTTACATACATCTTATATACTGATGGACTACAATTTCTGTCATCCTCAGCCTTTCATTGGCCAGCTGAGGATACTGGGTGCTTGAGACCTATGAAAGCTGGACAGATGTATATTGGCAGTGTATTATAGTGTGACTAGTGCACCTCATCCTTTTCTCTCCCTCCAGCCAGGTGCCACTGTTTCTTAGCAACTTAAAGGGATAGTAATACTTAAAATGTAAAAAAATATATGTTGTAGGGTTTATCCCCCTGAGTAAAACAAGGGTACTCCCACTGCTGAAAGGTGTTTCATTCAAAAGGTATTCATTTTCAAAGTTGAATTTTTAGGTGCAATATCACAGTGGCCTGAAATTGTACAGTGGTGCTGTTGCTGCACTATCCTATGGACAGCTCTGGTCCCGGGACCATAAATCTCCATAGGATGTTGTAGCAACAGCACCACTGTACAATTTCAGGCCACTGTGATATTGCACCTAAAAAATTCAACTTTGAAAATTAATAACTTTTGAATGAAACACCTTTCAGCAGTGGGAGTACCCTTTTTTTACTCAGGGGGATAAACCCTACAACATATTTTTTTTACATTTTAAGTATTACTATCCCTTTAATGCTGCATGAAAAGGTGACATGGCGAGTCCCCTGTCTCCCACAAACTAAATGCAGCAGGCAAGTGGGAGGGGTAAAGAGGAGGAGTAAGGAGAGGGCAGCGGTGACTAAGGGACGGCTTCGCTGGGTTATGTGTGCACTGATTGATGCAGCTGTACAGGTTTCCATTTCACAGGCTGTTTTTGGGTTGCTGCAATGTCCAGATTTGGTAAGCTAATCATATTTAAACCTTTGAGTGCCAGAGCTGTACGCAACCCTTCTGGCACTCAAAGGGTTAACCCTTTCAGTGCCATTTAACTGACATCCAAAGGGTTAAACCTGTACTAATTACAATGGAGGGTGGTTTAGAAGTTGTTGAGTATTTTGGCACTCATGCTTGCTACCCATTACCATGCACAATCTCTGTATGGGAAACATCTGAACTAAGTGATTATAGCTGCCATTGGGGCAGCAGCTAAACACACACATACACTCCCTCTTACCTTACAGATTATGAATGGGAGCGCTGTGTCACAACCTTGGCTCAGCTCCTCCACTCACAAACTTGATGGACTGAGCAGCATGTATGGGAAGCAGAGGTATATCAATAGTATATAATACTATTGACCAGCAATACATTTAGGTTGGATTTTGTGACTGCCAGGCACAGATGGCCATGCCGCACTTGAAGTAATTGGTCTTCAGTCAGAAGGCGCATAGAATAGGACACACAGGTTTATTTACATTAAGGGAAATGGTAAGAAGCTAAAACTTGTGCACAATGAGAAGGGGAAAAGTGCTGCCTGCTTGGACTCTAAAATAGGTACATAATACATATCCATTTTGTCCGGTATACCTCCTATGAATCTGGTGCTGTACTGGCCAAAACCTTACAGCTGGAGGGTCTACTAATAGGCTGCCTACATCAACATCTACCATATATCATTGTTAGATGCCCACAAATAAGTTGCACATTCATTTCACTCTGTGAAGTGCATTGCAATGTCCAGATCACAAGTGTGAATGATCTGTACCATGAACCATTTGCTACAGTGCAGATCAGCTCTGCTTCACAGCATTAATGCAGTGGGGTTGCAGCATACTGTGTTCAGCTCAGTTCATACTATTAGGGTATCACCATTGTCAATAGCCTAATCCTATATAATAATTTGCTAGGATGTTTGTCAGAAGCCGTCATGCGCAGTAGAGACTGCGAGCGTTCGGGCAGTCTCTGTTACGCATGAATTGTATCCAGTGAGTGAGGAGACGCAAGACTGCATTGCGTGGAGCAGCATATCTCCCAAGTGTCCCTCTTTAGGAGGGACAGTTACACAAGGAGGTGTCAGTAGGTCATGAAATAGCGTAAAAATTCCTTGTAATGCCCCGCCCACCAGCCACTCCCCCAGCAACACCCCCTAATACACAAGTGTCCCTCTTTCTCAATTTAAAATGTTGGGAGGTATGGAGCACTGAGGTAGCGGCCACATAACATTACTCGGACCTTGACCCGTGTACACGGGCTTTTACACTAGTAGGTACTATGTTCTGTAAGTGCTTGTGACTAGAGCAGACTAGTGTGCCAACATGACCGGTGTGAGAGGAAGATAGAAAAGGCACATGATTGAGGTTGTCATTTGTGGGAGTATCTGAAACACTTGTGCTCAAGATCCAGCTTATTTTTGGATGTGAAAAGTCAGTCAGAGGTGTGAATTTTATTCTGAAAGAACCAGAGTAGTATTCTTAAAGAATCATGAACACCTATTAGTAATAACACCCTAGTATCTCACTTTGGCAGAATGTCCAAATATCAGCTGTTTATGTTGCTCTTTGCTCCTTTGTTCAAGAGATAAGATTTTATTAAGTCTATAACTGCTGGCTGGACTTCTGGACCCATAACTCTACCCACTACTGTACTGACATCTGCTGGATTATGCACTCAGCCAGCTTCACTTTGGAGGGGAAAGGGGTGGAAAGACTTTGAGGTCAAGGAGTCTTATCAGCAAAATTCATGCACACCTATGTGGATACATCCTCCAGGACTGATTAAAGATTTCTTGTTTTGAACCTGGGCACAAGAGCAAAATTCAAATAGGCCATTGGGATTTTCCTTGCTAAGGTAAGCATGTGTTCTTCTTTGAAGACTGCGGAATTTGGAATGGTAAACTAGGAAGAGGAGTAGGGTGCAGTGTTATTCAAGGAATAAATCCATATGTATGTGCACAGTCATGTGCAAACTGTTCCATGTTTTTAATTATCTGCATATCAGCTACTTGTGAAACCTCAAGTGCATATCAATATAATGCAGTGTAACTCTCTCTCATATTAATGGGGTTAAAGGGATAGTAATACTAGTAGTAACATGAAAAACGATGTAGGTCTTATCTCTCAAACCTTTATGGTTTGAGAGATATTCACAAGCAAAGTTTCCCCCTCCCGCCCCTTTTATCTAGTGTAAGCCATCTCTTCTCAGATGTGGAATGCAGTCCATAGACCAGACGGATAACAGAAGGGGACAATCTTCGTCCTATGAGAACAATGAAAACCCTGCCCCCCTTGACAAGTTTTTCAGGTTTTTCCCTTATCTTAATTGAAGATTGTCCCTCTCTGCAATCTACCTGGGCACCTCCCTTCTGCTCTGGCTGAGCAGTGTTACATCGGTAAAAGAGGCGGGAGGGGGATACTTTGTCATTGAATTACTCTTGAACTACAACTCTGACAGAATTGAAATAACACTCTCCAAAGTCCCAATACTATGATGATTAATTAGAGGTGCTTTTATTATTAAACATTACTATCCTCTAGACTGTAAGCTCTCACGAGCAGGGCCCTCTGATCCTCCTGTTCTCCACATCTGATTGTACTATTTAATACCTCTCTATGTCTATTCCCAATTGTACAGCGCTGCGGAATTAGTTGGCGCTATATAAATAAAGAATAATAATAATAATATCCCTTTAATTAGTATAGTATGCCTTTTTCAGGCTCCATTCACACTCCTTCTCACTGTCATGCTTCATTCCTTATATTGCCTGTGCCAAAGTATAGCTACTGGACTATGGTGTCTTTTACATGTGTGCACCCAAGTCCATCAAGGGGCAACTTCAGTGTGTGTATTTAGGAACACAGTAAATTTGCAGCAGGGCTTACCTGCACGGCAACCTATGTGGTCACCAGAAAATCTTTGACACGAGCTACTAGAGGTTGCAATGCTGATCGCAACCTATAATGAATGGCTGACCTACGTGGAAGTGAGCCAATAATATATTAATGACTCGTCTGGCCATCAGACACACCCAGACTTTGACATGATCACAGGTATAATGGATGAAGGTGAGTACAGAGCAGCATGTGTGAAGGAAATGTAGAAATGCAGCATGCAATTACATGCAACATTTCAGTCGCCCGCGTGAAAGATCCTGAAATATATTTGTTTACATTTCAGCCTCCTTTTATCTTAAATTAACATTTTTGGCCTACATAGCCATCTCCTCTCGTTATGAAGTTTACATGTTCCTAGTAGGAACTTTCCACACCAAGTTCCAGTTCTGTTATTAATTTCTTTGTGTTCCGTGTTTGGATTTTTACAATGAAACTTGATCCTTCCTTCTCTGTGTTGTAGCTATTCCTGTATAAGCCCTGGAAGCACAACTGTCTGTAAGCTGTTTGTGTGTTTTGCACAGTACCAGAAGGTCAGTTATGTAATAGATGAACTAAAGATTAAAGAGGAAACTAACGCCTACAAATGTAGTAGGATTATATACACTAAGGGTCGTAAGTGGAGTGATTCTGGAGCAATACAACTGCACCACAGTGAATCAATGAAATTTCCCACAAATTGAGTTAAATGGAACTTTTAACTATTTAAATGCTATGAAGGTTGGGAATTGCTCTAGCATTTAAGGGGTTAAAAGCCAAATTTAGATAATGATAGCTGACGTCAAATAACTGGATACTAGATACATTGTGAAGCGCTGTATTGTAGACTTCTCTAGTGTTCAAAGGGTTACACAGACAACTATTTCACTGTTAGGCATCTCAGTGTGATGCTAAGTTGTAGTTCTTCGAGAAAATATTTAGTAACCCTTTAAGAACCATATGGGTGTACACGGCATTGTGAAGCAATGCTTTGCAAAGTACCCTGTTGCTCAAAGGGTTAAGCAGTTACACTGTCAAGGTTGGATTTTCAATGGAGCTGCCACACCCCCACACCTCAGAAGACACCTCCCCCAGTCCCACCTACTGCTGCCTGGTACAGAAAATACTCCTAGCCTATAACATACAAGCACAAAGAAAGCTTTTAACCCCTTGGCTTATAGAGAGGTCTTCAAGGGATTAAATAATAGTAAAGGGTTGCCTAAATTGGTAAATAAACTGCCCTCCATAATCCAGGATCATTGAGATTGCACTGGCCACACCCACAGCTCTGGATGTGGGCACGGCTAGCTCAGCTGAGACTCCTCCCCTCAGAACTTGGCATTCTAGGCAGCTGTGCACTGTATGATGAATCCTTTAAAGGGATAGTAATACTTAAAATGTAAAAAAAAATATGTTGTAGGGTTTATCCCCCTGAGTAAAACAAGAGTACTCCCACTGCTGAGAGGTGTTTTATTCAAAAGTTATTAATTTTCAAAGTTTAATTTTTTAGGTGCAATATCACAGTGGCCTGAAATTGTACAGTGGCGCTGTTGCTACACGATCCTATGGACAACTCTGGTCAGTTGACCATAAATCTCCATAGGATGGTGTAGCAACAGCGCCACTGTACAATTTCAGGCCACTGTGATATTGCACCTAAAAAATTCAACTTTGAAAATTAATAACTTTTGAATGAAAGACCTCTCAGCAGTGGGAGTACTCTTGTTTTACTCAGGGGGATAAACCCTACAACATATTTTTTTTTACATTTTAAGTATTACTATCCCTTTAAGGACTAGTGGGGGAGCACAGTTCACTGCTGCACTTATGTTGCACATCCCTCTTGTCCTCAGAGGATTAACTGTTATCCATCAGGGGTCAGCATGTTCCTCAGCAATATCCGATATGGTGTGATAAAAGTGACAGTTCAGTTCCGTTGTTATACTGGGCAAGTGCCTCATCAATTTTATCCTGTTTATATATCTTGTCCTTTCAACCGTTTTTATTGCAGACTTATGTCTTTTGATTTTTCTTTCACTTTCCCATTTTTCTTTCCTTTCATTTCTTCTCCCTCCCTTTCTCTTACATTCATTCATTTTCTCAATAGTATTCTTTTTTTTCTTCCTCTCTTTTTTTAATTCCCTCTCCCCTCTTTTCGTGTTCTCTCTCTTGTTTTATTTTCCTTTCATTTCTTCACACTTTTTTTTCTCCTTACCTCTTCTCCTCATTCCTCTCTTCTCTCCTTATTTCTTTTACTTTGCGCTAATTTGCTATAATTTGTATTTTTCTACCCTTTTTTCCTCTCCCCTTAATTCATCGAATTCCCTTTCCTCTCTCTGATTCCCTCTTATTTCCCTTCCTCTCCATTATTCCCTCTCATTTCCCTTCCTCTCCATTATTCCCTCTCATTTCCCTTCCTCTACATTATTCCCTCCGTTATCTTCCTCTACCCTTATTTCATCTAATTTCCTTTCCTCTCTCCTTAATTCATCTAATTTCCCTTCCTCTCCCTGATCCCTTTTATTTCCATTCCTCTCTATTATTCCCTCTTATTTCCCTTCCTCTCTCCTTATTTCCTCTCATTTCCCTTCCTCTCCCTTATTTCCTCTCATTTCCCTTCCTCTCCTCCCTTATTTCCTCTCATTTCCCTTCCTCTCCTACCTTATTTCCGCTCATTTTCCTTCCTATCCCCCCTTATTTCCTATAGTTTCCATTCTACTTATTTCTTGTCTTTTCTCTTTCTCTCATTTCCCTTCCTCTCCCCCTTATTTCCTCTCATTTCTCTTCCTCTCCATCCTATTGTTTCCTCTCTACTTATTTCCCTTCTTTACTCTTCCTCTTCTCTTATTTCCTCTCATTTCTTCCCCATTTTATATCATTTTCTTTCCTCCCTGATTACTTCCTCTCCTTGCACTTCCTCTTCCCTTATTTATTCTCCTATCCTTTCAGCTTATTTCCTCTGCTTTCATATCCTTTCCCTAGTTTGTCCACTCTTTTATCATCCTTTCCTCATATTTCCCCTTTCCCCTCCTCTTGTTTGTGCTCCCAAATTCTCTCTCCTTTCCCTTTCTCCCCTTATTTCCTATAATTTCCTTTCCTCTCCTCATATTTTCTATCTTTTCCTTTCCCCTTATGTTCCTCTTGTTCCCTTTCCTCTCCTCTCCCTTCATTTGCTTTTCCTTCTTCTGTCTGCCTTTGTCTCCATGTATTGTCCATCTGTCTTTTTATCTTTTCTGTATTTCTCTGTGCGTGCATCTCTCTCTGTTCCAGTTGTAACATTCACTTAATTCTCTTCACTGCAGGGTAGACCCCATCCCTTATGACACTCCCAAGCCAGCCGGCCACACACGTTTTGTCTGCGTCTCTGACACCCACTCCAGGACAGATGGCATCCAGATGCCATACGGGGATATCCTGCTGCACACAGGCGATTTCACTGAGCTGGGCCTGCCCTCTGAGGTTAAGAAGTTTAATGACTGGCTAGGTAAGGATCTGTTGCTGGCCACTGACCCCAATTGACCTCTCGTGGCCTTGTCTTCCTTTTTGTCTTCTAAGTGAATGGAGGCACTTGACACTGCTTTGTTTGCTGCCTTTTTATCATCTCTATGGGCTCTGTTTGATGAATTTCCAATTACAGTTAAGTAAAGACAATGAGTGGAATCCATCAGAGCTTTATTTCTGTTTTGTACATTCCCAGTCCTCTTGTTTTACTGTCTGAGAAACCTGTTTATTTTATTACAGAATGTGAGCAAATTAAGAGAAAAGTAATACTGATGTTTTTTATTACAGCATACATGAATATATTTATATAAGCTTCCTCTCCTAGCTGCAGTCTAAAATGAATGTTTGTGTGTATGTCTGTATACATATGTGTTTACCAATATGGATTTATGTGCACATTAATCTGTTTTGCGTCTTTGTGTCTCTGTGTGTATGTGT
Source organism: Rhinophrynus dorsalis (assembly GCA_037306005.1). Taxonomy (NCBI): domain Eukaryota; kingdom Metazoa; phylum Chordata; class Amphibia; order Anura; family Rhinophrynidae; genus Rhinophrynus; species Rhinophrynus dorsalis. The sequence goes on from CM074722.1 coordinate 455,948,792, forward strand.
ATTTACGTGTGTGTGCATATGTATTCAGATAAATGTGTTTGTGTATATGTATATATATATATATATATATATATATATATATATATATATATAATATGTATATATAACATAAAGTGCTAGAATGTGTTGCTCCCTGTGTAACCACACATTCGCAGTAGAGACTGCCAGAATGATGCAGTTATGCACAGTAGAGACTGCACGAACGTGCCGGCTTCCAGTCAGAGGCACTGCTGATCCGGAGCGGGAACTGCCCACCGGCTCCAGGGCAGCAGCTGGGGCCGCTGGCTGGCAGTTTGGCCTGTGTACACGGGCCTTCAATACTAGTGTGTGTGTGTATATATATCTATATATATAAAAGAAGACTTTGTGCCTGCCAAAACACACCCAGGGGAGGCATAAAGCAGGAGTTACTACTCCTATTGGGTGATTCAATCATGCAGGGAGTTGGCCCGCCCCCACTATGCAGCCCGCCCACCACTATCAAAGTCAGAAAAAAACAATATGGCCGCCACTTGCTCCTACACCACAGACAAACACACATGCCCCACTCACACACACAGACCACCACACACACATGCCCCACTCACACAGCACCACACAAACACACACACACACATGCCCCACTTACACAGCACCAGACATGCCCCCACTCACACACACAGCACCACATACACACACAAAGCCAGAAATACATATGGCTGACACACAGTCACTCACCCTGACTCCCAGAGGCCTCAGCAGGACCTGTACTGCAGCACCAGAGGAACAAAATTGCACTCAAAGGGTTAAGGTAGGTCCTCATTGCTCAATTATTTCTTCACTGTCATCATTTGCCATGCAAGACACAGGACAGACAGCCATCAGATTCACACTTAACTCACTGACTGCCACAGGGTTGTGTATCAAGTTTTACCCCTCAGGGAGTGTGTTCAAACCCCTCACACTGTAAACTTGCATTTCTCTCCCACTTCTCCTCCTTCCCCAGCCTATTACTAACACTTTTCCATATTTATGTTAAGCCCCGCCCCCTACTCGCGATTAAGCCCCGCCCCCTTTTAACCCAGATTGCCCCATTGCTCTCTCCACATCAGCACCACATGAGGGACTCCACAAGTAAAAGTTCACAGGTATAACACACACATGCCCCACTCACACAGCACCACACACCCATACACACACACACAAAGCCAGAAAGAAAGATGGCTGACACACAGTCACTCACCCTGACTCCCAGTGGCCTCAGCAGGACCTGTAGTAAAGCCACTGAACGGTGCTGCATCACCAGGGGAACAAAATGGCACTCAAAGGGTTAAGGTAGGCCCTCATTGCTGAATTACTTCTTCACTGTCACCATTTGCCATGCAAGACACAGGACAGACAGCCATCAGATTCACACTTAACCCACTGACTGCCACAGGGTTCTGTATCAAGTTTTACCCCTCATGGAGTGTGTTAAAACCCCTCACACTGTAAACTTGCATTCCCCTCCCACTTCTCCTCCTTCCCCAGCCTATTACTAACACTTTTTCACATTTATGTTAAGCCCCGCCCCCTACTCGCGATTAAGCCCCGCCCCCTACTCACGATTAAGCCCCACCCACTTTTAACCCAGATTGCCCCATTTGTCTCTCCACATCAGCACCACGTCAGTCCCCTCTAGGGACTTCACAAGTCAGTGTTCCCAGGTATGAACACACTTCCCACTGCTATTTCACTCTGACATGCCTCTCTATACCTTAACCCTTTGAGTGCCAGAGGGGTACACAACTCATGAGCACATGTGTTTCTGCTCATATATGTTGCGTGTCTGTGTGTGTACATCTCTGTTACATATGTGTGTCCATGTGTGCATCTCCAGTGTGTCTGTGTGTACATGTGTTTTGCATGTCTCTGCCGCTCACTGTGTGTATGTGCATACCTCCCAACATTTCACAGGGCCAAAGAGGGACACGTTAGTTTTAGGTGATATTATTGGGGGTCTGGCTGGTGGGCGGGGCATTAGTAAGAATTTTTAGGTTATTTCATGACCTATTACTGGCTATTTATGTAACTGAATAAATGATTTAGTTCAAGACCAAAGTATTTTATTTGCACAGACTAATGTATAAACACATATACTGAAGTTTATTGCTGTAGAGCAAAGTAATACACACCACACAGTCAGGGCTGGTGCAAGGATTTTTGCCACCCTAGGCAAAACCTAATTTTGCCGCCCATTTCGCTCCGCCCCTTGTGTCCCATCCCTTTATACCCTGCCTACTTATACCCAACCTCTTTTCATGATTGTCCTCTCTCTGCCCCCTGAGCCACTCTGCCCCTGTTCTGGAGATGCCTGTAAGAGATGCCCCCCACCAGCTCCAACTTGCCCCTTATCAGCTTCACTTTGGCCCACCAGTTCCACTTTGCCCCTATCAGCTCCAACGTGCCCCCCTCAGCTCCACTTTGCCCCCTCAGCTCCACTTTGCCCCCTCAGCTCCAACTTACCCCCATCAGCTCCACTTTGCCCCCCATCCTCTCCAACTTACCCCCATCAGCTCCACTTTGCCCCCCATCCTCTCCAACTTACCCCCATCAGCTCCACTTTGCCCCCCATCCGCTCCAACTTGCCCCCACCAGCTCCACTATGCCCTCTCAGCTCCAACTTTCCACTATCAGCTCCAACTTGCCCCCAGCAGCTCCAACTTGCCCCCCCATCTGTTCCAACTTGCCCCCCCATCCGCTCCACTTTGCCCCCCCTCAGCTCCAGCTTGCCCCCCCCTCAGCTCCAGCTTGCCCCCCCCTCAGCTCCACTTTGACCCTCATCAGCTCCACTTTGACCCTCATCAGCTCCAACTTGCCCCTATCATCTCCACTTTGCCCCACATCTGCTCCAACTTGCCCCCACCAGCTCCACTATGCCCCCTCAGCTCCAGCTTTCCCCTAACAGCTCCAACTTGCCCCCATCATCTCCACTTTGCCCCACATCTGCTCCAACTTGCCCCCTCAGCTCCAACTTGCCCCCCATCACATACCTGTATCTCCCGCGCAGTCTTCTCTTCAGTAATGGAGAGCGCGGCGGGAGATCATGACTCCCAGCGCGCTCTGCATTACTAAAGATCCGACCATATGAGGGAGCGCTGTAGCAACATAGACCTGACTGTGTTGTGGTTCCTGGCATGGTGTGTGTGGGCACACCTCTTCTCCGCTGCATGCCCGCGCCCCCAGTACGTGTGCGCCCTAGGCCGGCGCCTACCTCGCCTATAGGTGGAGCCGGCCCTGCACACTCTGACCCTCCTAAAAAGAGGGACAACAGGGTGGGAAAGAGGGACAGAGGGATTTGGCCCTCAAAGAGGGACTGTCCCTCCTAAAGAGGGACACTTGGGATGTATGGTATGTGTCTGCCTGTGTGTTGTATATGTCTGTGTTTATCAGTGTGTCTGCATTTCACACACGTGCGCCCAACGGTCATAACATGACGGGCAACGCCGTCCCATGTTGCTAGTATATATATATATATATATATATAAAAATATGTACGTGCGTACATATGTGTGCATATGTATGTTTACGGATGGTATGTATGTATGTATATGTGCATATAAATATGTGTGCATTTATGCGTGTGTGTGTGTGTGTGTACTACTGTATTTGTGCGTGTGTATGAATATATATATGTTTCTACTTGTATGTATGTATTACTCCGTACAGCCTCATCACTTATGTATATGAGCGTGTGTATATGTATGTTTATGTTTGCTTACAAATGTGTGTACATCTGTTTTTGTGTGTATGTATGTGTCTTTATGTATATGTGTGTATTACTTTCACTTGCAACGGCATCATCACGTGTGTGTGTGTGTGTATGTGTGTATGTGTTTCTCTCAACCAGAAAGGCCTCATTGTGAGAATCATTTACAGTTTAATTGACAATGAGCTGGTGGCAGAAGTAATGTTTCGTTATAAATATACAATGTATTTAACCCTTTGAGTGCCAGAGGGGTACGCAATGCATTGCAAAGCAATACGTTGCGTACCCCTTTGGTACTCTTAGAGTTAATGACTTCTCTCACAAATGCAAAATGTTTTCCTTGTTTTATAGTTTACATTGTAACGGTGTTGTCAGTGCAGATTTAATTCATTCTGTAAGCAGTAGGCTCATTCCAAAATGTTCTGCCGGTCTGATAAATAATCTATATTGGTTTTGCATAAAAGTTTTCAAGACCGCACACAGTGTGACCTCTGTGGTCACTTAGTGACTGGAGAGGTCTGCTGAGATCATTTATTTGCCTTGTTTTGATATGAACATGCCTCTTGGGTCTTGTAACTCTGGAGTCACTTGACCTTGGCAATTGTTAAATGCTTTAAACACCGTTAGTTTAAATAATTGTTTTCATTTGATCTGTAGCCTGAGTGACCTGCGAGCTGGTGAACATGTCTTTACCCAATAAATGCTCATCTTACAGTTCAGTCCTCTGAATGCCTCAGTTCCACTCTAATTTACTTGTTAAAGGGAAACTGTCATAAAAATGCCAATTTTTATTTTTGCCACTAATTATCATGGCGCATCGAATACTATAGCGAAGTGTTGTAAGAAAGAAAATTATTGTTTTTTATGGAGATGTTTAGCATTATATTTATACATACACACATATATATATATATATATATATACATACATACATATCCTATATTAAAATTCGCTAAGGATGTGTGTCAGAAGCCATAATGTGCAGTAGAGATAGCTGCGCGTGCTGCAGTCATACGCACTACAGACTGCCCGCGCCGTGGCTCATATGGAGAGGGGCTCCGAATTCAGATCTTAGTCCTCCCTGTGCATGAAGGTGCGCAGAGAGGATTACGGTGTGAATTCGGAGCGTCCTGCTCCGTATGAGTCAAGGCCCGGGCAGTCATTACTGCACATGACTGTAGCGCCACCAGTGTCGGCCCGTGTACACGGGCTTTAAAATGTGTGTGTTATATATATATATATATATATATATATATATATATATATAATTTTTTTTATTATTATTATTTTATTTAGAGGGTTTTTTTTTTTACCCTTTCGGTTAATGCAGGGATAGGCAATCTTTAGCTTTCCATTTTTTTTTTTCTATCCCCAGCAGCAGTTTGGGATGATGAGAGTAGCAGTCCTCAAGAGCTGTAGTGAGAGATAATGACTGCTACTCCCACCACTGATAGTAACGGCATTATAAACATTCAGCCCTCAGTTTACATATCCCTTCTCAGCGCTTCCTCCCCAGGGCTGGTTCTGTGAGCTCTGGAGAGGCAGCTGATTTGTGGTGGCAGCTGCAATGCCACACCCATCAGCACAGCCAATTGGAATAAGGCTGCCACTGGCAGCTTTAGCTCCTGCAAGACATAGCACAGGAAGGAGATCTGTACAGTTAGTTATGGTAGCAGAAATGTAATGCCGCTGCTTGCAAAGGTGGGAGTTCTATCAATTCACTAGTGAAAGAGGGAACATTGACAAATGCTTTTTTTAAATTACCATAAAATCTCAGGTATAATACGCACCTGTATTATAATACACAAGTATAAATTATGCCCAAGATTTTAGGGGACAACAAGAGTGCCCATGGATGATATGCACCCTTGTTTTCCCCCTTTCTCATTTCCATTCACCCATTTTCAATTCCTCCATGATCTCCTCACTCCACCTCAATCCTCTCTCAGCACCTTCACTGCCATTCACCCCCTCTGGTGTCGAATACGACAGCCTGACATATTCAAAGCGGACAGCATGCTTGCATATGCCCCTTGCTTCTAACAATGCCCTGTCAGGACCTTCCAACACAAGCCAAAGGTAATGCCTTGTGAGGATCTCAAGGTCCTCGCAGGGCAATACTGCAGATCCAATGCGCAGGTATCCAAGCATTGGATCTGCAGTATTGCCCTGCAAGTACCTTGAGATCCTCACAGGGCATTACCAATGACTTGCAGTGGAAGGTCTTGACAGGGCTAGAAGCGGGCAGCAAATGCAATCATGCCGCCCACTTTGAAGGTGTCAGACTGTTGGACTGGACACTGGAGTGGGTGAATGGCAGTGAAGGCATTGAGAGAGGATTGCAGTGGGGTGAGGAGATCACGGAGTAATCCAGAGAGGGGTGAATAGAAATAAGTGAAGATATTGTGGTGGGGTAAGCAGAAAAAAAATATATATATTTTCTCGTGTATAATACACACTCCCTCACTTCACAGGTGGAAAATTGGGCAACATTTTGCAGATTATACCTGAGATTGTTCAGTAATTTCCCTTTATTTATATATTTTTCTCTGTCGTCCAATACAGGTTACTGGTAACTTTGGGTAGGTGATCCTCCCCTTTAAGTAGGCAGGAACAATTCTAGAATTGATTGCAGGGTGTGGAGCCTACCTTCCCTCCTTGGCTGCAGCTAGCCAACCAGCTCCAGAAAGATTTGTTCCTTGGTGAAGACACAGGCAAGCAAACAGTTCTGCAATATTTTTAGAAAGTTTTCTATTTTTCTGATAGAAATGGAATACGACCATTAGGCGGATTACCATAACTGACAATGCCCTTAGATGTGGCTAGCTCAGTATCCAGGTGCTTTTTGTGGACCTTGAACCCAAGATTTTTCCCCCAGGGCTTAAGTTCTTTCTTTGCAAGCGTAGGGGTCTTTGGACACTGTTGGGGTACTTATTCTGGGAAAACTACATTTACCATGAGCGCTTGCTTCACATGCTCGTTTCTGATTGCTTCTGCCGCGGCAGCCATTTTGTGCCTTTTCTAGATCGAGTATCCTACTCAGGGCTTGGACTCTTCTTCTCTTCTCTGCAGATTAACCCTTCACCTGCCAAATAAGTGTATTTTATCGATTTTCTGGGGTGAAATTTTAATCTTTCACACCGTAATTGAGTGATTCATTATATTAAGCGTTTTTTGACACTGTGAGAATGTCTAATCCATTGGCACTTGGGGCCAGGCCTAAGACCAAGGACGCTGGGGTCTCTGTGTCCCCTATTGCGCACTGTTCCTCATGTCATTCAGGGTTACCTAGAGAATTCTTATTTATGGCCAGCATGTTCTGATGTCCTTGAATCTTTCCCAGGGACCTCCAGCCATGCAATAGAGCCAGTCTGGGTGCAAGAGTTCAAGGCTGCTACTAGGGACCTTCGGTCTACATTACAACTCTTTCCATCCCAGTTACAGGGGGTCTTTCACTCATGGCAGACCCCTTCTTCAGTCAAATCTTCCCTGCCAAAACCGCAGGAACTACCTGACGTGTCAGATTCCTCTGAGGAGGAACTGTTGGTGGATTCAGATGTTGAGGAATGTTCTGCTGTGGGCTCCTCTCAGTTTTTTGGGGACCCCTTTGAGGCTGAGCATCCGGCTGAGGGCCTGATCAGGGCTGTCTTAACCACACTAAACATTCCCCTAGTTCAGGAGGTTCCTTCAGATCCCTCTGATGTTTTCCAGGAGCCTAAACAGCCCCTTTCTTGTTTTCCACCTAAACCCACTCTTAACCGCCTTGTGTCTGATAAGTAGAAATCTCCAGACAGAAAGCCTTCTGTTTCCAGGAAGTTTGCTAAGTTTTACCCCTTTTCTGAGGTAGTGCTTGCTTAGTGGGTTCATCCCCCTAAATTGGATGCTCCTATATCCAGGCTGTCTAAGTCTACTGCATTACCAGTTTCTGATGCGTCCACTCTGAAGGACTGGACTGACAAGAAGCTTGAGGTTTCTCTCCAGTCCATTTTTGCCACTGCTGGCACTGCCATGCGTCCAGCATTTGCTGCGGCATGGGTTAACCGGGCCATTGCAGTCTGGACTGAACAGCTCACCCTGGCTGAACGTCAGAGTGCTCCTTCTTCGGATATGTTGCAGCTTCTTGCCAACATCTCTGAGGCACAGCACTATGTTTCTGCTGCCTTATTTGATGCCATCCGTTTCGTGGCACAGGTTTCTACCATGTCCGTAGTTGCCAGGCGAGTTCTTTGACTCAAAATCTGGTCTGCTAACACTGCTTCCAAGAAAGTGTACATCCTTATTTGGGCCAGATCTTAAGGATCTGATTAGTGAGGCCACAGGGGGGAAGAGTACTCATCTGCCCTTGGTCCCCAGGAAGAAAACTCCTCTCAAGAGTAACAGTTTTTTTCATCCCTCAAAGACTGAGACACATCTGGAGAACCAGGCGGTTCCATCAGCTCCACATGCCTCCTCCAACTCCAAACAGCAATGGAAGCCCAAGGTCTCCTTCAAGCCTAAGGCTTCCAAGACTTTTTCGGCATGACTTCCCCAACCCGGGTCCCTACTCGGCTGTAGGGGGCTGTCTGTGTCACTACCACAGCACCTGGGAGGGTTCAGTGGCGGACCCGTGGGTTTTACTGGTTCTGAAGGAAGGGTACAGGATCCCTTTTTGTCTCTCTTCCTCCCATTCGCTTTTTTACCTCTCATACGCCCCTGGGTACAGAGAAATGTCGTCTTTTCAATGGCGCTATCCAGGCCCTTCTGGACAGGAATGTTCTGGAGCCTGTTCCTGCTCAGGAGAGAGGTATGTGTTTTTACTCAAACCTCTTTGTGGTCTCCAAGAAGGACGGCGGATGCCGTCCCATTCTGTACTTGACAGATGTCAATTCCTGTGTGATCAGGACTCATTATCACCAGGAGTCCCTAAGGACGGTGATTACTGCTGTGTCCCTGGGGGAATTCCTTGTTTCTCTGGATCTTCAGGACGCATATCTACACATCGCCATTCATCCAGAGAGCCGTCAGTATCTCAGATTTGCCTGTGACGGAGGGCACTTTCAGTTTTCAGCTCTTCCCTTTGGTCTGACTACAGCTCCTCAAGTCTTCAATCGTGTCCTGGGAGCTTTAGTCTCTGTCCTCCACTGGGACGGCATCAGAGTTACTCCATACATGGACAACCTGCTTCTGAAAGACCCATCTGTGGAAATTCTTCATCAGCAGGTTCAGGACTGCATTCATGCTCTCACCCATCATGGGTGGATCATCAACATGGACAAGTCAGATCTTGTCCCATCTCAGGGTCTGGTCTTCCTGGACCTTCTCTTCAACACTCAGAAGAGCATGGTGTTTCTCAAGGAGCAAGTGGCTCACCAAATCGCCCAAACAGTATCTTCTGTTCTTGCTGTAGATCCAGTTCCAGCCACTAAGCTGTCCTCTCTAGTGGGGAAATTCATCTCCACTATAGAAGCGGTTCCATTTGCCATGGCTCACACCAGGGAACTCCAGAGGTTCACGATCCAGGTGTGCAGGGGTCAGCTGGACCTTCTGAAGAAGTCAGGGTCACTTTCTCTTCATGTGGAACTGAGTTTGTCGTGGTGGCTCAACCTCTCCAATCTGCTGAAGGGTAAGTCCTCCCTAGTATCCTTCTGGACCACGGTGACGACGGATGCCAGCCTCTCCGGATGGGGAGCGGTCCTGGGTCGCCTGAGTGCACAAGGTCGGTGGTCTCCGGAGGAATCTCTCCTTCCCATCAACGTGTCAGAGCTTCGGGCGATATTCCAAGCCCTTCGTCATTGGGCTCCCCAGCTGAAAGAATGCCCAGTCCGGGTACAGTCTGACGACGCCACGACCGTGGCCTACATCAACAAGCAGGGCGCAACAAGAAGTCTCGCTGCTTGGTTAGAGGTCAAGGCTATTCTGTCCTAGCCAGAAGAACATGTTCCTGCCATATCCACAGTACACATTCCTGGCGTACACAACGTCATAGCAGACTTCCTCAGTCGACACACAGTGGACAGCGGAGAGTGGGAACTGCACCCAAAGGTGTTCTCCCTCATTGTTCAGAAGTGGGGTCTTCCTTGCATCAATCTGATGGCGACAAGACACAACCGGAAGGTGCTGAGGTTCTGCTCTTGCTGGAGGGATCCTCTAGCTCTAGCGGTGGATGCCATGTCCATTCCTTGGTTATTTCCTCTGGCTTACATCTTTCCTCCCCTTCCCATGTTGCACAGGGTGTTACGGAAATTGAGACTGGAGCTCTGTCCATTCATTCTGATTGCTCCATACTGGCCTCGGCAGGCTTGGTTTCCGGAGCTTCTGGATCTGTCAGTGGCGGAGCCATTCTGGCTCCCTTGGCATCCGGATCTTCTTCTACAGGGTTACCTGTGGAAGAAGGATGTTCATCGTCTAGCTTTGACGGCTTGGAAATTGAATCCTCAATGCTGAAGAGGAAGGGTTTTTCTTCTAGTGTGGTGGCTACTATGCTTAGTGCCCGCAAGCCGGTTTCTTCTAAGGCCTGCCATCGTGTTTGGTCGACCTTCCTATCTTGGTGTGCTGATCTCTCTCAGGATTTTGATCTGCCTATGGTGCTGGCCTTCTTGCAAGATGGTGTGGATAAGGGCCTCAGCTTGAGTTCCCTTAAAGGGATAGTAATACCTAAAATGCAAAAAAAAATATGTTGTAGGGTTTATCCCCCTGAGTAAAACAAGAGTACTCCCACTGCTGAAAGATGTTTCATTCAAAAGTTATTAATTTTCAAAGTTGAATTTTTTAGGTGCAATATCACAGTGGCCTGAAATTGTACAGTGGCGCTGTTGCTACACGATCCTATGGACAGCTCTGGTCTCAGGACCATAAATCTCCATAGGATGGTGTAGCAACAGCGCCACTGTAAAATTTCAGGCCACTGTGATATTGCACCTAAAAAATTCAACTTTGAAAATTAATAACTTTTGAATGAAACATCTTTCAGCAGTGGGAGTACTCTTGTTTTACTCAGGGGGATAAACCCTACAACATATTTTTTTTTACATTTTAGGTATTACTATCCCTTTAAGGTTCAGACTTCTGCTCACTCTGTTTTATTTTCAGAGACACATTGCTATTTTTCCTGATGTCAAGGTTTTCTTCCAGGGCGTTGCTCATACTTGTCCTGTCTTTAAGACTCCCGCTCCTCAGTGGGATCTTAATTTGGTCTTGGGCATCCTTCAGCGCCCTCCCTTTGAGTCCTTGGATACTATTCCTTTACGCCTACTGATGTGGAAAATGGCCTTTCTCCAGGCGATTGTGTCTGTTCATCATGTTGGGGAGTTACATGCTCTGTCTTTTAAACCACCCGTTTTAGTGTTTCACAAAGAGAAGGCGGTGCTTCGCGCTTCTCAGGAGTTTCTCCAGAAGGTGGTCTCTGAGTTCCACATTAATCAGAAGATTGTGGTGCCTTCTGTCTGCCCTGACCCTACCTTTGACAAGGAGAGGGATCTCCACTTGTTAGATGTGGTGTGTTGTCTTAAGTTTTATGTACATCACACTGAGTCCATTAGACAATCTGACGCTTTGTTCGTCATTCCTGAGGGCCCCAGGGCAGGAAGACCTGCATCCAAAGTGACTATTCGTAAGGTGTATGAGCTAAAGAAGAAGTCTGTTCCCTTTCAAGTCATGGCTCATTCTACCAAATCTATTGGGGCTTCTTGGGCTTACAGGAATCAGGCCTCCGCTGATCAGTTGTGCAAGGCTGCTACTTGGTCCTCTGTGCACACCTTTACGAAGCACTACCGTGTTGATGTGCTGGCATCGGCTGACGCCAGCTTTGGGAGGAAGATCCTGCAGGTAGTCTTTCCTGTCTGGGATCTTCTCCGGTTCTTGGTGCTTCCTTCACTTTTGAGCCCTGTTGGCTCTAGTTACATGTGCTGTTTTCCAGTTCTTGGGGTGTTGTTATCCCTGTTCAGTGTCCGTTGACACTTCGGTTGTTTTGTTGGGCTATCACTGATCTGATGGTTCATATCTGCTCTGGTGACTTTGGAGGCCTTGCGCCTGGTCCTTGCCTTACTTACCGCCTCTGGGAATCTCAGTGGTTGGACATCCCAAAGTTACCAGTAACCTGTATTGGACGACAGAGAAAAGATTATTTTAGTCTTACCTGTTAAATCCTTTTCTCTTGGTCCATAAAGTTTACTGGTCTCCCACCCTGTCAAGGGACCATGCTTGGCTCTCCTTTGGCAGATTGTAGGGTTCCTTCGTGGTCATGCTCACAGGAGTCTTCTTCCCTGCCACTATCTAGTCAATAGTTAGTGTCTGAAATCTTTCTGGAGCTGACTGGCTAGCTGCAGCCAAGAAGGGAAGGTAGGCTCCACCCCATGCAATCAATTCTAGAATTGTTCCTGCCTACTTAAAGGGGTGGATCACCTACCCAAAGTTACCAGTAACCTGTATGGACTAAGAGAAAGGGATTTAACTTGTAAGACTAAACGCCTCTTTTTTTGTTTGTATGTTTGTTTTAGTAGTTTGCACTAAATAATATAACCTGTCTGTACAAACCAGCTATTGCAATTCCTCTTTCTTCAGTTTTTAGTATTTTGAGTGTCCTCTGCCTAAAATTGCAGAAACAGCCTGTGACTGAATATAAGAACTGCTTTTTTTTTGTGAGTTTCAGCTGTTTAGCTGAAGAGAAAACAGAGTGAGACAAAGAGGTGACAGATACACACTGGGCTCTCATGAACCTTTTGCAAACACTGAGTTGCAGATCTATTTTACACATGTTCCATAGTGGGTGTGAATTTCACTGAAAGTGGAAGGAACAGGAAAACAAAGTAGCTGATAAAATATAAGTACACATCATTAAATTAAAAGCAAGCTACCAGGTAAGATACATAGCAATGCATCATTGTAGCAGGAAAAATAACTCCCCAGCACCATCCACATTCAGCAGAACAAAGTAAGAAGAAGACCAGATTGTGAAATGGAATTCTATATCCTTAAAGCTGAAATGTTGGAATTCTGTATGAAAAAGACTTACATTGACAAGTTCTTCTGTTAAACAAATGTGGCCATTTATTCCTTCAGATGTGTATTCTATTTAACAAAGCCCCATAACACAAGCACCATAGATATCCTTGTATTCTCATTCATACCCACAATTTCTTAAGTTGAACATGGCTCTAACATGGAGTCTGCTGTGTGTACGATAACCCCTTAGATGCTAGAGATGTCGCTCACACCAAGGGGGTTTAAGAAGAAGAAACACCTTCTAATTAAAACTCCCACTTGCCTTTCAGTGGCCAGAAAATCCCAAAGGCCCTATGAATTTTCTGCCTTTGGTCAAAAGATAATTTCTTCAATCACGGGGCGGACATTATTTTTGATGGCAGTTTTTTTTTTAAACTGAAGTACATGAGCCTATCCAAGCTTTGAGGACCAGAGGGGTGAGCAACATATTGCTTTAGAATGCAGTGCACATCCTTCTGTTCCTTAAAGGGTTAAGATTAGCACTTGCAGTGAGCAGTTTGTATTCTGTGGACCTTCAGGCAACAGTCATGTCCACCTCCGTGGCAGTGACATCCAGTGCTGATTGATGATTCTATCAATTCAACAAAGGCACAAGGACAATATTCATAGGGGTTCTTAGGATTTCTTCCCATATTAAGGTAATTGTGGGTTGTTATTATTAGGAGGTGTTAGTTGTCCTTTAAAGTGTACATTTCAGACTGTTAAATTGCCTAGACAAGGCTCGGAGGTTTTTGGTTTCTTCTGATTGGTCAATTCGTTGTCATGACCTGGGCCTTATGCACACAAGGATAAGACGAGCAATTCTGGATCAAACTAACTGCGAGATAGGAGACAAAGCTTTCTGTTGTGTCATGCAGTGTTTTTAACCACATGAATGCTGTTAAATGCCTCAATCTCTCCAGTATTATCTTTCTAGTATTCAAGGGTTTATTAAAAGCCCCATTTAAATTAGTGGAACTTTATATCTTCCCTATGGTTCAATTGGTTTACTCCAGAATTGCGTGTTTACTGATGCTTATGCACTAATTAGAACTAGAGTATTTCTGGATCAAACCAATTACACAGTAGGGTGCAAACACAATTTTCCAAGATGCCTATTGATTATACTGGGGCATTAACCCCTTGAACACTAAAGTGGGATCCATCACATTCATGCCCTTCTCCTTTTACTGGGTCTTATTATGGAGATTGTGTAGAAACAAATCCCTATTGAGAAGCCCAAGTGAAAGGCATTGTTCTAATAGCCTTAAATCCCCTGACTAAATATAGGAAACATGAGTCAAAATCCTTCACAATTCCTTTTTATTTCTGCACAATTCAAAAATGTGTGGCACTTCCTTTCCCAGCAGCAGTTAATGAGAAAGTCCATGGGGTGTTTTATAGTCCAGTCCTAGTAGTGCCTGTGTGTTATACTTCTGATTAATCACACCCAGTGTGTGTGCTCAGGAGCGAGAGAGAGGCAAAGCAGTGCACATCTCAGGGCAACACATAGCAGGCCAATCAGAAGACTGGGAAATTCAGATCTAGGCCACTGTCACTGCCTGGATTGGCCTTACTTTCCCCCTCTCTCCTTTCTTTCTTTTTCCTTCTTTCTTCCTGGTTACACTTTGTTTTACTTTCTGTTCTGAACTTTATTTAGTTTTCTTTTGTTTCTCATTCTTTTTCTCTATTTCTCATTCATTGGTCTTCATTTTCTGTTTGGTTTTTCTCCCATTCATGTTTCATTTTCTCTTGCCTTCACATTCATTTCTCCATTGCTTTTTATTTTTCATTCTTTCTCTTTTGTTTTTCATTTTCTATCATCATCTTTCTTTCCTTTCCTTTTTATTGTCTCTTTTTATTTTCTTTCCTTTACAAAGCAGAGCCCTTTTCCCATTGTCTACAGACAGTACAGTTATTAGGGTTCTGGAAATGTCACACAGTACTTAACTTATTCTGCTCCTAGCAGGACATTGGAGAGGATGTCCCCTCTTGTAGGCCACTTGTTGGTATTTTGTACACTACTGTGGGCTGCTGAATATTTATCAATGGGCCAATGTTTCAGAGACAGAATGAAAACAGTCACTCTCTGTGAAAGTTTGTCTCTTTAGACTTATAAACCACTTGGGGTTGAGGGGCAGAGTTGTGATATGATTGAATCCTTCAGCTTTATTAAAGGGATAGTAATACTTCGTTTTATCTTTATTTTATTTTGTAGACATTAAAAAAAATGAACGATATAAGTCTTATCTCTCAAACCTTTATGGTTTGAGAGATATTCACAAGCAAAGTTTCCCCTCCCGCCCCTTTTCCCTAGTGTAATCCGTCTCTTCTCAGATGTGGAATCTGGTTGTAAGACCAGACAGATAACAGAAGGGGACAACCTTCTTCCTATGAGAACAATGAAAGCTCTGCCCCGTTGACAAGTTTTTCCCTTACCTTAATTAAAGATTGTCCCTCTCTGCAGTCTACCTGGGCACCTCCCTTCTGCTCTGGCTGAACAGTGTTACATCAGTAAAAGGGGAGGGAGGGGGACACTTTGTCATTCAATTACTCTTGAACTACAACTCTGACAGAATTGAAATAACACTCTCCAGAGTCCAAATACTATGATGATTAATTAGAGCTGCTTTTATTATGAAACATTACTATCCCTTTAAGGGATTTAACCATTTAAGGACCAGAAGATTGCGCAATGCAGTGTTTCGAAATGTGTTGTACTAATGGTGGGCGATATGGTACTGGCTTGAGCCAAATGCCTGGCTCAGTGTTCTGGGGAAGAACATGAGCTTGAGACAAGCCCATATGGGGTATAGTGCACCCTTTACTGCTGTCAGTGGTTCCTTGAGGCATCCTTCTGGATGTTTGTGGGAACCTGAGCCGTGGATGCAGCTCTGCAATGTAACCGGAGGGGTGGGAGGGCTTGACCACTGGGGGCACGGCACCAATGGTGAGCACTACAAAAGTTTAAAGAGATTGGTTGGAGTTAAAAGGGGTGGAGTTAAGCATAGAGATTACGTAATACAGTACAGAAGGCTTCACTTATGCAACAGCCATCTTAGCAAGAAGACAGATATTTGTGTGTGAGGTAATAATTATTGAAACAGCTTTGGTTGCCGCTTGTCTACCGTATTTATGGATCCGGAATCGATGGTTCAGCTCATGGAGAGAGTTAGAACGCTGGCTGACAGCAACGGCGGTGCCTGGCTCTCTCAACTACTGGATTCCATGGTGCCCGCTTCACAAACTGCTTCCCAGACTCCTGTCCTTGAAGCTGCTGGTTCAAATTCCCCTGTTTTGGGGGAGAGGCTCAGGCGTTCACGGCTGCCATCCTGTTATTCTCCTAGCCCATCAAGTTCTGGCACGTGCAGGCACAGGGCCTGCGGGCCTGGTCGAAGGGAATCCTCTCATGGGCACAGTGATGAAAGGGCCCAGCGGGGGGACCATGGGTGCTCCAGACATTGCAGTACTGTCATTGAGTATGCTGCTGCAGATCCTACTACCCAACCCAGGAGTTAAATTTCTGATGTTCTTTCAGCGGGACCTGTTGGCCTTGGCCAGGCCAGGTCTGAGCCCCCTCTGCAGGTGAAAAGACATGATGAAAGGTGTCAAAGAGGTGTTTGGTCCAGAAACCCCATTCAACAATCCCAATCCAGGATTACAAGGTTAGTCAGGAGGACCAGTGCGCATAGCAGACCAGTGGGGACGAGAACGGGCTCGGGGACGTCTGGACGGAATGCCCCATTACAAGAAGACGCTGCCCGGCTGACTGAGGCTCCAGTGACGACAGGTGGCGACCAGGATCTCAGTTACCTGGCAGATGCGTTGGCGCGGTCTCCCAGGGCGACAACATCTTGTTCATCTGCAAGACACAGATTCAATGGGGTTTTTTGGCCTGGGGGGCTGTGAGGGATAGGGAACGCGATAAGGCGATAAATGAAAGGGATGAGCTTCTACAGGTAGTGCGTATGCTCTTAGACAAGTTGTCGGCACAAGGGAGTGCAAAGTCTAGTGCAGCGAGTGGTCAGGTTAGTACGGCAGGTTTAGGCCAAGTTTGTGGCACTGCTCTGTTAGGTGTACAGGTAGTGGCTGAAGTCAAAGAAAAGCTATGGAGTTGTCATTGGTCTCGCCTAGTAGGCAAACTGTAGATAGGCTAACTCACAGGCAGGAGACGGGTAGTGAAGAAAAGGGTAAAATTCCTAGGACTTCTGGCAGTTGGCTTCAAGGCTTCTGTGATTATTCAAGTATCATGTGCAAAAGATTTCCTGAAAAGAGCTCGTAGTTTTTCGGTTATTTAGATATGATATGGGGAGCATACAAAGTACGGTGGCCTTTGCTGGTTTAAATACGACGAACAGTTCCACCAACGGATGGCGGTCCGGCCACAGTTATCCTTTGATTGCCAGGATGTGAACTTGTGGCTGTTGTTGATGACTCCTCATCGCATGGTGTCCTTTCAAGGGGCCGCTGGCCCTGCAGGGCCTTCCGCGGGACCGGCATCCGGAAGGAAGGGATTGTGCTGGCTCTTCAATGAGAGCCACTGCCGTTGGTATTCCTCATGTCGCTTCAGATATGAGTGTTATCACTGTGGAGGAGCACTCCCAGCTGCAAGATGTTTTAAAAAAAGGGACCACGGGGGCTGGGTCCAAGTAGTCAGTGTTCTAGCTGACAGCAGGGAAGCAAGTCGTACGACTTTCAGGTGGCTCTCCAGCACAGCCGCGATCGCGTTAATAAAAAAGAAAACTTTCACTGAAATGGTCTTCTACGTGTGCTTGGTTTGCAAGCACACGCAGAATACCGTTTTAGTGAAATATTTTTTTTTTAATTAACACGATCGCGGCTCTGCTGCGGAGCCACCTGATGATCTAAGACCGGATTTTCCTTTAGTCAGCTACAACGCTGACTTCGGGGAGGGAGAGGGCAACTTTAGGAGCGATTATCTCTCAAACCATAAAGGTTTGAGAGATGAAACTGGGGGCAAATACATTTATTTTTAATAGGACTTTACTATAGGGCAGGGCTCAAAAATTCCACTCGCCACTAGCCAATGGCGAGTGAAAATTCAGCCCTGGCAAGTAGAAATTCAGCCCTGGTGGGTATGTTATGGCTTGCAGTGGTGAGTAACTTTTCAGATCTAGCTAGTAGCAAAGGACTTCAAATTTTAAGCCCTGCTATAGGGATTAGTAATACTTAAGTATTTCTATCCCTTTAATATGCCATCCAGATCAGCCCACCCCCATGTTTCTCCTGGGTGGGGTAGAAGTTCTTCCTCTTGTGCCCCCATCTCCGCGGACACCCATGATTGGATCTCTGCAGCTTTCACTTTCAGGGTTCCATAGTTCACCTTTCCTTTCTAAAATTCGACAAAAGCGAACTTGTTACAGCACATTCTGAGAAGTGAAGGCATGTGATAAAAAGTACAGCACAGAAAAAATTCCATTTCTAATGGGTCTTTCTGTCCATATGGATGCATTTGCATAGTTCTAGACAATTACGGCTTTGTGGCATGTGCCCGAGTTTCTTCAAGAGATAATTAAAGATGAAATGGAAACAGATTTTATTATTGTAAGGATGCAGAAAGCAACATATTATTGCAACTCGGTGAAAAGAATTTTATATCAGACTGATTCTTTAGTTGATATCTGGATATAACTACAAATCCTTGTATAAAATATCCTTTTCAGTCTGAAAATATAGCGAGTTTGTTGCTTTTAAAAGAAAATAGAACTGTGTACAGAGGACCTTTGCTAATAATATTTGATGGCTATAAATGTTCTTTGAAAATGTCCTCCTGAGTGGAGAAAATGGCGTTGTGTTTGCAGTAATTGCATTTTCAAACGTTTGCTCTGTCACTTTCCAATATGGGCTAAGTGAATTGGAACTTATGATTTCATTGTGCATTGAGAAAAGTACCATGTAAATTGATCCAGGATGTGTTCAGAGCAAATGCTGTGGAAGTTTGGAAATTGAGATGACTATTATTTATTGAGTTGATGCACATTTGCTGGATTGTAACCAAGTCAGAAGTTACCTTGTCTTTTTTATTTTAAAATGAAGGCTTAGATTGACCCCCAGAGGGGAAAAGCTCCAAGTATATAATTCAGTCTGAAATCTGCAATATAATTGCTTGCCCGTTTATTGCAGGCATCATTCATGGGTAGACATCAGTGATAAGAGATATGCAAGCGATCGCATGCTTTTGAAGACTTTTGGCATATTTAAAGGGATAATAATGTTTCAAAATAAAAGCAGCTCCAATTAATCTTCATAGTTCTTGAGCCGTGGAGAGTGTTGTTATTTAAATACTGTCAGAGTTGTAGTTCAAGAGTAATTGAATGATAAAGTATCCCCCTCCCGCCCCTTTTACCTAGTGTAAGCCACCTCCCCTCAGATGTGGAATCTGGTTTTAAGACCAGACAGCTCACAGCAAGTGACAATCTTCTTACTGTGAGAACAATGAAAACCCTGCCCCCCGTGACAGGTTTTTCAGCTTTTTCCCTTATTCTAATTGAAGATTGTCCCTCTCTGCAAGCCATCTGGACACCACCTTGCTGTTCTGTGGTGAGCAGTGTTACATCAGTAAAAGGGGCAGGAGGGGGATACTTTATCATTCAATTACTCTTGAACTACAACTCTGACAGTATTGAAATAACACTCTCCATGGCCCAAATACTATGAAGATTAATTGGAGCTGCTTTTATTTTGAAACATTAGTATCCCTTTAAAGTACAGCTATGGTGTCTGTTCTTAAAGCGATAGTAATGTCTGCAATAAAGCAGATCGCTGAGTCTTCTATATTGTAAATGTAACACATTGTGCTATGTTTAACAACTTACTTTGATGCAGTTCAAAAGATATTACATGTAGAAAGATCCCCCTCCCGCCCCTTTTGGCTGCATCACTGATCCTCTCAGTCTAGTCTGGATGGAGAGCGGTAAGGGACAAATTTCAGTAAGCAAAGGAAAATCCTATCCTACTTTGTCAAGGGAGGCAGGGTTTTCCTTATACTTACTATCTGAAGTTTGTCCCTCGCTGCATCTGTCCGGTCCCAGGACCGCATTGCAGATTCAGTGGGAGGCAGCCAGAAGGGGCGGGAGGGGTATCTTTCTACATTTTTGAACTACATCAAAGTAAGTTGGTAAACATAGGCGCAATGTGTTGCATATAAAATAGAGAAGACTCGTCGATCTACTTTATTACAGATATCACTGTCCCTTTAACCCACACAGCCGGCACTTGACGACGGGGCTTTTTTTTTTTGCCATTCTAGCGAACGGCTTCCGGGACGTACATGTATGTCCTCTGTCCTCCTGTGGGCAGGATGGGGTTAAGGGGATGTACTTAATAATTAGCATGGGGTTTCATTGTACATCCTTAACCTTTTGAATGCTGAAGAGCAGTGTGTTGGATACCTCTCCGTCACATAGAAACATAAAATTTGACGACAGATAAGAACCATTCGGCCCATCTAGTCTGCCCATTTTCCTACTGTAAAAACCTCAAACCTTTTTTTGGACCAGACACAGCGAAAAAATAAAATAAAAAAATATATATATGTGTGTGTGTGTGTGTGTGTGTATATATATATATATATGAATGAATAATAGGTGCCTCCAGTTGTATAGTGTAACTTTAACTGAGGCTGATAGAGTAGACGATACACAGAATTATTTTTTCAACAGAGATTGTGGCGGCAGCTATAACTCTGTAAAGCAGAACTATCACACAAATTAAAGTTATTAAAGTCATTACACACCTAGCGATATGCATAGCCATACTAGTATTATCCAGAGTCCAGCGTTATTGCGAAATCCAGTTCGTTCTGAGACGGTCAGCCAAGTAGCTTGTTGTAGAGGCATCTGTGCACCTGCGCCGTCAGTCCCTTCCTGTACCTTAAAGGGATAGTATTGCTTGAAAATAATTTTATTTTATATTGTAGCCCTTAAAAAAACATTAAAAATGATATAAGTCTCATCTCCCAAACCTTTATGGTTTGGTAGATATTAGCAAGTAAAGTTAATAATAATAAAAGTAAATTTCCCTTTTCCTGGCTGTTTTAACCAAGTCTGCCATCTAATGGACAGATTTGGAATCCGGTCCACAGATCAGCGGGCAGCTTTTCAGCAGTGCCGAGATCACGATCTTTAAAAAGAACTACTTCATTGGAACTGTCTACAAAGTGTGCCTGGCTTGCAAGCACACTTTGTAGACCATTCCAATGAAGAAATTCTTTTTAAAGTTCATGATCTCGGCACTGCTGAAGAGCTGCGGTCGATCTGCGGACCGGATTCCAAATCTGAAGACTTGAGCAGTGACATCACTCCAGGGGAAACTTTACTTGCTAATATCTCCCAAACCATAAAGGTTTGGAAGATAAGACATATTATTTTTAATGTTTTTTAAGGGCTACAATATAAAATAAAATTATTTTCAAGCAATACTATCCCTTTAACCCTTTGAGTGCCAGAGGGGTACGCAACGCATTGCTTTGCAATGAGTTGCATACCACTTTGGCACTCAGAGGGTTAAGGTACAATGCAACTCCTCCTAAAGAAGACCGGGACAAACATCGCAGGTATGCAGATGGCTCTTTGGGAAGATGTCTGCGCTGATGCCTGCCTGACCGTCTCAGAATGAGTTGTATTTCTCAGTAACACCGGCATTATTCAGGATAGCACTAGTATGGATATGTGTATTGTTATGTGCATAATTATTTGAGTGTAACTTTAATTTGTGTGATAGTTCTGCTTTAACTGACGGCCACGGTCATTAAGGGGTTAAAGGAATAGTAGCCCTTTATTTTGTCTTTACATATTAAGCACTTGCAGAATGTGGAAAGTCAAATTGTTTATACTTTATTATTATTATTTTGGTCATCACCATTTTTTTTACATCTTTAGATCAGTGTTCAGGGCTACTGTAGAAGGAGGGGCCCAGCTACCCACAGGATCTGGCCATAAAGGCAGGGATAGTGGAACAATGTACAATTATCCCTGCTAAGGAAAATAATGGAAAGAGAGAATTGAACACTTTGAGTGCCAGAGTGGTTAGCAATGCGTTGCTTGCCCATCTGTAACTCAAAGAGTTATGGCGGAATGCAAGAAATTGGAACATTAGTTTATTTATTTTTTTAAATATATTAGTTTATGTGCTATTTGCTATTGCTCATGTTTTGATGTAAGAAGCATGCTGACCATACCTGGGAACTCTCCGGATTTGCCCTGGAGACTCTGATATTGGGAATGAATTACCGGGTCTTATGGGTAGAGGCTGATTCTCTGGATGTGGGGAGATTTCTTTAAAACCCTGCCCACTTCTGATTTTTCCCACCCAGTTCCTCCTACCTTTCCTCCTTCATCACCCAGTTCCTCCCACTTCCCGCCCACTTTTGTGATGCCCCCATGGAAATCCCCGTCCCCACATGCTGGTAAGCCACTCCCACTTTTTACAGCAATTTGCGGCAATTATACCCCCCAGTGGCACCAGAGGAGTCCAGAAAGGAAAGTTCCCAGGGATGATACTGACTCCTTGATCCTGAATAGCACATGCTCCTAAATTACAAAGTTACAACATGCTACTAAATAAAGTACATTTTAGCCAGATATCTGAATATTTGTGCTTACTATTGTGCTGAATTAGACGCAATCACTAATCCTCTAACAAAATGGCAGACATTTTAGCCACACCCACTTTTTGAAATGTATTTTCTAAAAAAAAGCCCAAACATTAATTCACTAATTCATACAAAACATGGAGAATTCAGTATCATTTTGGCACTAATGGTTTTTCAACCCTTTCAGTGCCTGAGGCATACCAAATGCATTGCTCTGCAATGTGTTGTGTACCCCTCTGGCACTGAAAGCGTTAATCAAAATGCAGTTTGCGAATAGCAATTTTGCACATTTCTTGCATTGCGCCTTTACGTGCCACTCTGCTGCCAGTAGTGGGAGAACTATTATTTTAGTCAATAGGAAAAGACCTATAAAGATATAGATTAAAAAAAACAAAAACAAATACTGTTCCTTTAAATTAACTGTGACATTTTTTTGTCACCTATGTTTGCAGGTGGTTTGCCCTGGAATGACTTGACTTTGCTTTTATACATAAGGCCCCATAGTTGTCTCTCTTCTGTCTTTACATTAGTGTATACACAATAAGCAAGCTTTTTGGCAGCTAGCTAGTGCTGAGTGTAGTGCCATTGCTGTGGCTTTCTCTAGCACACTGTTAGCATTAACGCCTCAGCTGCTAGGACCTATGAAAATTAATGAAGCCTGACGCGTAGGGAGTGAAAGGTCACAGCCTGAACTTCTGCTCTGCTTGTGCTGTTTTGTTGTCTGCCCCAGTGTTAACAAAAGGTGGAGGCCTTGTCTTGCTGTGTGGTGAGCATACTCTTCACAGGAGCTAATTTCTCTGTCTATTAACCCTGGGAATGGGTCAGTATCGCACCGCGGAGATTCTATATTGGTGGCCAGCAGAACATTCAAGAGATTTGACATTGCTGGGGAGCAGGAAAATAACCACATTCTTGCAATTTTTACTGGTGTCTAATTAACGAGGCAGATGTACTAAGGAGGACTGGACTAATTCTACAGCAAATCAAGTGTACCATAAGGTAGAAATAAAAATTGCCAAAATTCCCATTCAGGGCTAAATTTACATTCCAGGTGCCCTTAGGCAAGGCACACTAGGTGCCCTTAAAAGAGCAGTAAACTTTTTTTATGAAAAAATATATATTGTAGGACGTTTCCTTTTGAGTATAATAAAGGTGCTCCCACTGCTGAGAGATGTCCATTTCCACAGTTATTACAGTTTAAACCTGTGTTTTTACATTAGTGGTGCACTCTATTGTTCAAATTCCAATAGTTATTCCATTGTAGAGGAAAGTCTGTGACTTACAGTTCTCCATAGAATGTGATAGAAACTGCCTGTCACTTCCTGTCAGTTAGAACTTCCTGGAAGTAAACACAGTAAATTCACTTCCTGATTATTTGAACTGTTATATCATTTTAATAAAACAACTGACAGTGGTAGGAGTGACCTTGTTTTACTCAGCAGGAAAAGCTCTATAACATACAGGTTTTCATAAAAAAGTTTACTGCTCCTGTAACTCTGCCCTGCTCATTGAATAATAATAATAATAACTAGTATTTATATAGCGCCTTTCTCCCAGTGGGCACGCTCTCGGAATTAACTGAATCAGCAGCTGAAATAATAGCTGTTATTACCCTGCTCCCATCCACTGTTTACTGGCACAGAAAATAATCTTGGCCTATAACAAGTAAGAACAAAAATAAAAAGCTGTAACTCCTTGGTTGCTAGAGAGATCTCCAATGCATTTCACCGTAATGTGCTGGAGATCTCTCTAGCACCCACAGTATTAAATAATAGCTTGTAAAGGGGAATAGAAATTGTGCAGGGACATTGAAATTGCTTTGGCCACACCTACAGGTCAGAATGTGGGTGTAGCCAGCACAGCTGAGGTACCCCTGAAAATGTGGAGCTCTACGCTGTTGCCTACATTGCCTATTGGGAAATCCGGCCCTGCTTACATTGATCTAAATGTGACTGTACCGCAGTCTGTCAATCGTCTTCTGTTCCCTCTTCAAGTATTGTCACGGTCCAAACAGCTTACATGGAGAAATCCTCCATCATCAGAGGAGGTTGGAACACGACAATACTTGGGGAGGAACAGAAGAAGATTGACAGGCTGTGGTGCAGAGCTGTAACCGCAGTCTGTCTGGAAGTAAGGTGCAGGCTTATTTATAACAATGTAAATTTCTTCACAGCATGCTTTTTTTTAAAGCGGAACTTTCACCTACACACATGTTTTCTTTAATTCACTTACATTGCCGATTCAAGCTTTGCTGGGTTTCGTTTTTTTAAAAAAACTCAATAGAAATTAAGTTTGAGGGTTAACTTTATCCCTCTTCTCCTCATTCTGATCAGCACCATTTTGCTGATGAGAATACAGGAGATCCTCCTCCCCACTGGTCTGTCAGTAAGTTGGAGAACTCTCATTGGCTAGATATCGATCTCTACCAATGAGAGTTCGCCAGCTTACTGACAGACCAGCAGGGAGGAGGGTCTGTTATGTATTCTCATCGGCACAAATTGTGCCGATCAGAACGAGAATACGTGAAGAGGGAAAAGGTAAACCCACAAACTTATTTTCTATTGCGTTTTTTTAAAAAACCAAAACACAGCACAGTTTGCATCGGTAATCTACGTGGATTAAAGAAAACACGTGTTTAGGTGAAAGTTCCCCTTTAACAAAAATAACCAGCGATTAAAGGGATAGTATGGTATCATTTAAAAAAAATGTAATCTTGTAGCCATTAAAAAAAATAACTCAAACGATGCCAGTGCCGTCTCTCAAACCTTTATGGTTTGAGAGATATTCACAGTTAAAGTGGATCTATCGCATATAGAAAAATAATGCTCATTAGAGCATTTAGCGAAAAAGTTAAACATGTTAGTCATTTTTTACAAAACCCCGTTATCTGTGCAAAAATTTATGTTTAAAAGATGCCCAGCAGCCTACTTCTGCTTGCCGCTGCGGCAAGCTGCTTGCCGCACAGAGGCTGCTCCTGTCCCACTACCCAGCATCCTCCGATGACGGAGGCTGTCTGTCTCTAAGCTGGAGCAATCTCATTGGCTAGATATTGATCTCTGCCAATGAGATCGCTCCAACTTAGAGAAAGAAAGCCTCCGTCATCTGAGGATGCTGGGTAGTGGGATGGGAGCAGAGGCAGTGCTGCAAGCAAGAAATAGGCTGCTGGGCACGTTTTAAACTTGAATTTTTGCGCAGATAACGTTTATTTATTTATTTTTTCTAATGAGTAACATATTAAACTTTTTCGCTGAATGCTCTGTCTAATAAGCATTACATATATATATATATATATATATATATATATATATATTTATATTTATATATATATATATATATATATATATATATATATATATATATATATATATATATATGTGATAGATCCACTTTAAAGTTCCCCCCTCCCTTCCTTTTCCCTGACATCACGCTCTATTTTGTAGACCATTCCAATGAAGTATTTATTTTTAAATATCGCTATTTTGGCTCTGCTGATGATCCTCCGCAGGTCCTAGGACCAAATTCCCTGCAGTCAGCTAGAGCACTGATGTCAGGGAAATAGGAGAGGGGGGACTTTAACTGCAAATATCTCTCAAACCATAAAGGTTTGAGAGATGGCACTGTCATCGTTTGAATTATTTTTTTAATGGCTACAAGATTAAATGATTAAAATGATACAATACTATCCCTTTAAAGCTTCTCACTATATGAGGATTACAATAAGGTACATTTGTATAGGGGTAATAGTTCCCCTTTAATAATTCTTCTCCTATGTATGTCTTAATTGCAGGATAATATGGTATTCTTTTTCTCTCTTGTAGGATCTTTACCCTATGAATATAAAATAGTGATTGCTGGAAATCATGAACTGACTTTTGATAAGGAATTCATGGCAGATCTTGTTAAACAGGATTACTACCGGTTTCCTTCTGTTTCCAAATTGAAACCTGAAGACTTTGACAATGTGCAATCACTTCTCACAAACAGTATTTACCTGCAGGATTCCGAGGTGACAGTGAAAGGATTCCGAATATACGGAGCACCATGGTAAATATCCTCCTTTATTTCTACCCTTGGAGAGATGGATGTCTGTCTTATCTCTTATTATGACCTGTATTCTTCTTATCTTGACTTCAGGCTTTTGCAAGATTTGTTCTCCTAATCTCGCCATGGGAGAAGCTATTTGTTTTTGCTATGATTTCTGTGCAATTATAGGAAATTGCATTCAGAAAGTTGGTTAATCTTACATAAAATGTTAAATAACAAATGTAATTTAGATTTTGTGTTAATATGGTCTTTTTTATTTATTTTCTGGATAAAGCTATAATCTTAAAGGGTTAGTAATGTCTTGTATTAATGAAAAGTTATATTGTAGATATTCAAAAAATTAATCAATTGATGCCAACCCGGTCTCTCAAACCTTTATAGTGAGAGAGATATACAATGATAAAGTTGCCCCCTCCCTCCCCTTTCACAGACGTTAGCTGTAAATCTGGCAGAAGGAGATTTGAGCCGCGAGACTCAAGGCGGATCTGCAGCAGAGCCGAAATAGAGATATCTAAAATGAAATACTTCATTGGAATAGTCTACAAAGTGTGCCTGGTTTGCAAGCACACTTTGTAGACCATTCCAGTGAAATATTTCTTTTTAGATAACGCTATTTCGACTCTGTTGAAGAGCCGATGGCCGGTCACAGGACCAGGATCTTCTTCTGTCAGATAGAGGCTGACGTCAGTGAAAGGGGAGGGAGGGGGGAACTTTATCACCCTATATCTCTCA
The DNA here is from genome assembly GCA_037306005.1 of Rhinophrynus dorsalis. Lineage (NCBI taxonomy): Eukaryota > Metazoa > Chordata > Amphibia > Anura > Rhinophrynidae > Rhinophrynus > Rhinophrynus dorsalis. Next base: position 455,975,866 of record CM074722.1, read on the forward strand.
AACCATTAAGGTTTGAGAGATTGGACTGGCATCAATGGATTTATTTTTTGAATAACTACAATATTACTTTTTATTTAAATATGCCATTACTAACCTTGTAATGAACAGAAGGTTGTGCAACCCATTGCTTCATAATATATTGCATGGCCTTTTTGTCCTTAAAGGAGAAATAATATCTCCAAATAATAACCTTCCCTTACTATGGCCAAAAAAATCCCTATAACCCCCTGTAAATTCTGCTCTTGTGCCTTTGTTCAAGAGATAACATCTTTAATCAGTCCTGGCTGTCATGTCCATGGAAGTGAGGGAATGGCAGTTCCCGGCAGGGTTTTCAGACTGAAGCAAGCACAATGCCTGAGCTTACGTAACCTGTGCTCTATATTGCTCACCCATCTGGTCTTTAACCCTTTGAGTGTCAGAGAGGTATTCAACACATAGCCTTGCAATGCATTGTGTACCCCTCTGACACTCAAAGGATTAAGGATAGTGGGGAAGATTTATAAAAAGTGTTCTTGTTCACTTTTGTGAACGGACCCATAACACCTTAAGGACCAGCGCTCGGTCAGCAGTTAAGGACCACGGGGCATTTTTTTTTCCACTAATGGATTCAAGCCTCCCCAAACGGCATGCATCCACATGGGGAGCCCTGAATTCCATGACGTTCCAGAATTATCACTGGTCCTTAAATATGAGGGGCAGCCATGACGGTCCTGGCACATCATGGGTCCATAAGGGGTTAATATGTCCTTATTATGAGTGTTTGTAATTATAAAGTATTCTAGTTATATTTATAAATGTGGTGACCGTAAAGATAAGAACAGGTCAAATACAGCCTTAAATATTTGGTGAAAATTCTGTTGCTAAATTGTCACAGATATCAACATTTCTTAATAAATTTGCTGAACCACTTTTTACAAACCTTTTTACTCCATTTTACAAAAATCCATGCTACACGGTGTTATGTTCTTCTAAATTGTCCTTAATACTTTTATAACTACCAGCGACCATCTTACTGCCATCTTAATACTTCTTTTCTATTATCTCCACTTTTATAAATCTCCTCCAATGTCCTTAAAGAGTCTATATCGACTAAAAACAACTTTATGTGATACTAGAGAATGCTGCACTGCATTGTCAGTGGGATTCGTGCTGTGTGCGTTTTGGGGGAAACTGGAAGTCGACAGCAGTGAGTCTCAAAGCAGTGATTTTGACAGGAATGGCAAGAGTGGGGTTGACCCCCCTGGCTACTCCTTTGAAAATTGCCACCATTGTGAATCTCGCTATTTTGATAGAAGTGGACAACGAGTCTTCGCCCCCTTCCTGTCACTCCTGCCAGAATCTCTGCCCCATGTCGAACCATTAGGTGCCGGTGCACCTCAGGTTGGCAGTGTTGGGATCTCCCTATAGCTCTCTATGGATCCAGCTGCCCTCCTTTAACTCTTTCAGTGCCATGGGATTGTGACTTGCACACCCAAGTGGCACTGAAAGGGTTTCAGACTGAGAGAATGGCAGAGAAACTATGATATATAGCTTCTCTGCCATTCTCTCAGTTTGGAACACTTTCGGTGCCACGGGGGTGTGCAATTCACAATTCTTATGGCACTGAAAAGGGTTAAGTGAATGATGCTGTTTGTGATGCTGAAGACTGAGTGGATCCTGTCCATTCCCCTCAGTGGGCTCAGACCTCAGGGGTGTCGTACTGCTGTGTTTTTTTGTTTTGTTTTTTAAATGGTTGGCGCTAATGTCAGAAAAATATTTGCTGGTGATTCTATAGTGCTGTTCTACTAAATAAGACTGTACACTTATCTTTCTGTGTAGATGATTTTGGTCTTTCTTAGTTAGGGTTGCCACCCAGCCGGTATTAAATTGGCTTCTGTCCAATGTTAAGTCTATGGAGGGAATGCCATGGCCAGTATTTTTTTGAACAAAAGGTGGCAACCCTATTCTTAGTGTATTCTGTCTCTTCTAGCATTGTTTTGATACTGGATATTTTACCTGCTTGAGGGGTATGCAGCGATTTGGATACATTGGGGTTATGCACTATGGAGTGAGAAAGAGGACAAGACTTCTCCAGTTCCTATGTTAATCTATGGAACCAACTCACTAAGAGCTCTCCCACTAGAGAAATCTAGAGCAGAGGTTCTCAACCCATGCCCTCAGTGACCACTAACAGGCCTGAACTTAGGAATGTCCCTTCTAGAACACAAGTGTGTTAATTAGAGGCTCGGTCATATTGATTAACTCACCTGTGCTCTTAAAAAAAAAAAATCACAAATCCTGGCCTGCTAGTAGCCACTGAGGGCACGGGTTGAGAACCACTGATCTAGATTATAGTCTCATAGAATAATATAGGATCTGGAGAAGTGATCTCACTGTAGAAGTCATCTCCACTTTATCACTTCTTTTATCACACTGTTTTTTTTTGTTTGTTTGGTTTTTTTTAAGAAGGCTTTGACAGAAAATGTGAATCTTCCGTTCCAAATATGGAAATTGTGACTCTCAATAGGTTTGTTTTTGTTATTCTGATAGTGTTGTAAGAATAATTGAATGGTTATATACTTGTACCCTTTATTATGTCATTCACAAATGATATATACAATATTAGGGCTGACACAAATATTAAAAAAAAAAAAAAAAAGTTGCGAACCACTGTTGTAAATGAAAAGGCTCTCCATAGACACCAATAGCAACAGCACCACCACTGAGCTAAAATGACATTTGAATAAAGTACCTCTCATTAGTAGAGGTACATTTGCTTTAGTCTGTAGAAACTAATAGGTTATAGACTCCATCTAAACCTTTGAATTTTGTTTTTAATGTATTCCCTATGGCGCTGTTGTTAAGCCCCAGAATGATCCCTCTTATCTCATATGCCAGTCTGTAACTGGAAAGTGTGTTCCTCTCATTTAACCTTGTGAGTGACAGAGGTATCCAGCGCACTCAAAGGATTAAATGTTTAGTGATTTGCATCACTTTGAAGGACAAGTACCAAAATAAATCATGCTCTAAAAGAGATAGTAATGTCCAAAAATTAAATGTACATCCAATTGTTCAATATAATTTTTTTCTATAATTAATAGCATGTTCTGAAAATCCCTTACCTTCATATTCGGCTTGATAATCCAATTAAAAGTTTCTCCTTCCTGCCTGTTTTCAGCATGTCATGTAGACTTCCCTAAGATCCGAAAGCTGGCCCGATGGATCGCAATGAGGGACAATATTGTGTTTGTCAGTGTAAGGAAAACCCTGCACCCCACTGAAGAAGGAGGGCAGGTTTTTCATTATGCTGACACAATATTGTCCCTAGTCGTGATCTGCCCGGACCAGCTTTCTACTCTGAGAGATCTTAGCATGATGTGCTGAAAAGAGGCGGGAGGGGGAGGCTTTTAATAGAATTTTCAAGCCAATTATGAGGGTAAGCGATTTTCAGAAGGAGAGGATTTTCAAAGCAAAACATCTTAAAGGTATAGTAATGTCCAAAAATAAATATACCTGCGATTGTTCAATATACTTTTCTGTAATTGTATAGGATGTTCTGCATCTCCCTTATCTTCAAATTTACCTTGCAAATCCCTCAGATCAGAAAGCCGATCCAGACAGATTGCGACAAGAGACAACATTATGTCACCATAAGGAGAAACCTGCCCTCCTTCGTCGGGGGGGCAGGATTTTCCTTTCACTGACAGACACACTATTGTACCTCATTGTGATCCATCAGGTCAAGTGACCAGCTAAGGTAAGGGAGTTGCAGAATATACTCTTTATTATAAAAAAGTATATTGAACAATCGCAGGTACATTGTGAACCTTACGATCTGTTTAAAGGGATAGTAATGTTTCACAATAAAAGCAACTCCAATTAATCCTCATAGTATTTGGGCCATGGAGAGTGTTATTTCAATACTGTCAGAGTTGTAGTTCAAGAGTAATTGAATGATAAAATAGCCCCCTCCCACCCTTTTTACTGATGTAACACTGCTCACCTCAGAGCAGCAAGACTGTCCGGATGGATTGCAGACAGGGACAATCTTCAGTGAGCATAAGGAAAAACCTGTCAAGGGGGGCAGGGTTTTCCTTATGCTCACAGTAAGAAGATTGTCCATTGCTGTGATCTGTCTGGTCAAGAGACCAAATTCCACATCGGAGGGGAGGCGCCTTACACTAGGTAAAAGGGGCAGGAGGGGGATACTTTATCATTCAAAAACTCTTGAGCTACAACTCTTGACAGTATTGAAATAACACTCTCCATGGCCCAAATACTATGAAGATTAACTGGAGCTGCTGTTTTTTGTGAAACATTAAACATAAAAATCACTTTAAAGTTGAGTTATAAGAAAAATGCAAATTAGCTCTGTAAAACCTTTTCGACAGAAGCATCTCACAGCACTAGCCTAATCTTGTTTTACTCGAGAGGAAAATACCTACAACATTATATTTTCATAATTAAGGCTTAGTGACCTTTTAAGAATGAGACCTGGAGCCTGTACATAGCAACATCCCTGGTCTAAGAGGTTAAACATTTGGACAATTTACAGAGAATTACATTATTTTAGGCTAAAGGTCACTGTGACCATGTAACTCTTTGCCAAATGTAATTTGACTTTCCGAAGTAATGAGCCAAGTATTTAAGTCCTGCATAAAAGCTGACAGCACACACACCTCTGTGACCTTTCTCTTCTTTAGTGGTTATCCATCTCAAGGTGGTAGAGAGATCTTCAGTGTAAGAAGAGACAGAAGAACACACATATTTTACATACTAAACCGTAGCCATACTTAAAGAGATAGTCATGTTGTAAAACAAATACCAGTCGAGTATTCTCCATAGTTTTTTTGTCCATGCTCAGTGTTATTAGAATACCATACCAGCCAACTGTCCCAATTTACGGTGGACAGTCCCAATTTTAGAGTCCAAACCCGCTGTCCCACCCGCATTATATTATGTCCAGATTTATTGGCCTGTTTCCCGCTTTATAAATTTTGCTCATACGCTTCGGTAGCCTAGACACACCACACTCTCATGTTCAGTGGTGACACGCCTAACTGCGCATGCGCGTCATGCTTCAATATGCGTTCGCAGGCAGTGTTCGCACTTACTACACTTCTGGCCGTGTAAGGTTAAGACCTGAGTCAGAGTGTGTCTGAGCAGCACTGCAACCAACGCGCTGCCTGAGAACAAAGTTGTGAGCCTGCCTCAAACAGCCCACTGTCACGTCCTGATCATCTTATCATCCTACACAGATATGACTCACTCTCGTGTCTTGAAGTTGTGTTGTCAGTCTCTGAAGTGAGTTAGTACTCAGCGCAGCAGCGCCTAATTGTGCATGTATGGGAAGGGGGGGTCATGGCTACTCTGTGCTCGCACACTCACTGAGTAGTAGTAGTCACTCTCATCCAGACTCAGTCATTCCAGATATCCTGCCAGTGCCTGGCCTCGGAGTGACAAGGAGGCAGTACCAGGAAGTCAGGATGTCTGAAAAAAGTCAGTCGGCCAGCCTCCAGTGCCAGCATGACCAGACCTACAAGCAACTTCAGCAGTCAAAGCTGCCACTCCTTGGCCTTGCTCAGCTGGCAGGCAGCTTCTTTATCAATCACAGTAGTTAGTATCTGATATGACAAAGGGTTAAATGATATCACAACTATACTTCCAATAAAAAAAATGTAAGCACTATATTATAGAGCATTTTGCCTTTATATTTCCTGAAGCTGCAAAGGAGCAATTCCAGGATAAGTCAGCTACAGCAGAGAGGACAAATAAAGGTACCAAATTTACCTTTGATTCAAATGGGGCTTTTAACCCCTTGCCAGATGTTGCCAAAACCTTCCATAATCAACTAATATAATTATGTGCCCTCCCTTTCTAAAATACACTACCAGCCAATGAGAGAAGAGACTAGTCACTATGCTAATCTCTCATTGGCTGTCTGGTGATTCTGCGTGAGATGGCAGGGATGGCAGCAGCTTTTGTGAGTGGAGCCTAGGGAAGCAGAATGGGGAGTGTGCACAGGCTGTGGAGGGTGAGTGAAGTTTGTTAGCCAGGACAGTGACAGGAGGATAGTCTGAGAGGCAGGCCAGGACAGAGAAAGTGACATCACATCTCGAATCATGTCCTTAAGCTAAAGAAGGACGCAGGTACAGCAGAGGGTTTGGAATTGCTTATTGTGATGGTGAGGAGCTCATATCCAGCGTGCACTGTTCTATTTGTGCAATTATGTGGCTCTCCAGCTTGTGTTGGACTACAGCTCCCATCATCCTCAGCCAGATTTCATTTGACTGAGGGGGATAGTGAGAGCTGTAGTACAACAGCTTTACCCATTCATACACTTATGCATGTTGTAGTCCTATGTAAATGTGAAGAGGGGAACCTGTCCTGCTGTTTATGTATCTAAGCCTGTGTGGGTCTCGTATTCCAATGATGTAAAAGTGCCAGCGCCACATTGTTTTATTTGTCACATTGTTTGTATTGAGAAATAAACTCCTAGACATTTCTCTTGGCTTTGTGTTTCACATGGCCTGGGGACATCTCCAAGCTGCATAGTAGTGGCTCAATCTGCTTTATCAGAAGGACCAAGGTGTGTGCGTGTGTGTGTCCTTCAAACAGTTGTTATTTATTTCAATTTGCTTTTTATCTCTGCATTTGTGTACCTAGTTGTTTGTTAACAGTCTGATAAAGATTGGTGTCTTCAGGTCTATAGAACTCTGATTGCTGTGAGGGCGTGTGGACTAAAGGCATACCGCATGACAGTGTGTCTTATGTGGATGACGTGTCTATGTCCTAAAAATACATGTCTTTTAATTTGTTTATCAGAAGAGCCTATGTAGGTGTCCGTCAAGCAGCAGCATACTTCCCAAGTTCCCCTCTATAGGAAAGAGAGTGCCTCTCTGAGACCTAAACTCCTCTTTCCCGCCCTGGTGTCCCTATATTTAGGAGATCGTACCACAGCAATACATGTCACATTGTGTGTGCAATATCAGTATATGTGTTTATACATTAGTTTGTGTTTGGTCTTGCTTTAAATAATGTATTCAGTTACACGAAGAGTTGACAACATGAAATGACCTAAAATAACCTAAAATGTCATGGTAATGCCCCGCCCCTGGCCACACCCCCAGCAACACCACTAATACAAAATTGTCTCTCTTTGGCCATTTGAAGTGTTGGGAGGTATGGAATACTGTCCGCTTTGTTGTTCAAGAGTAAATACGTTTTAAAGAGTCCCTTTCCCGCCCCTTTCACCTACCGTAAAATTTCAGGTATAATACGCACCTGTGTATAATATGCAGGTGTATATTATACCCAAGATTTTAGGGGCAAACAAGAATGCCAATGTATGATATGCACCCTTCTTTTACCCCCTTACTAAAAAAGGCTGACAGATTCCCTCTCTTCCCCGGTGCAATCCGCTCTCAAAATAAGACTTACTTTGTTCAATTTAAGTAACCACTGAATTTCCCATCGTTTTCAGAGAAGAAGAAAATACAAACTATGTAAAGCTTCCATGTCCATTTGCCGCCCGCTTCCTTCAATGCGCTGTCAGGACCTTCTGCCTATGGTATTGCCCTGTGAGGACCTTGAGATTCTCACAAGGCATTACCATTGGCTGGAGGCGGAAGGTCCTGAAAGCCCATTGAAGGAAGCGGGCTGCAAATGGAAGCATGCCACCCGCAGGGGAAGGTTTACATAGTTTGTATTTTGCCTTCTCTTCTCTAGAAAAGATGGGGACTTCAGTGGGGACTTAGATTGAACAAATTAAGTATTATTTTGAGAGCGGATTGCGCCGGGGCAGGGAGGAAAGGTATCTGCCAACCCTAATTTATTTCGTTTTTGTTTTTATCCACCCTTTGAGTGTCAGAGGGGTAAGCAATGCATTGCTTCGCAAAGGGTTAAGCTCTCGTGTATAATATAACCCCCCCACACACTTCACATAAGGTGAAGTGCGGTAAAATTGTGCGTATTATACCCAAGATTTTACGTAACTCTTCTTTGCAAGCCGGTCTGGACGGAGCACAGCAAGTGGACAATCCTCAGTGAGCAGAAGGAAAATCCTGCCCTCCTTCATCAAGGGGGCGGCAGGGTTTTCCTTATGCTCACAGCAAGGAGATTGAACTACAAAGAGGGCAGTATTCTATTAGCTCTGCACATGGACAAAAAACTATGGAGAATACTCAACAGGGAATTTATTTTACAACATTACAATCCCTTTAAAGGAAAAGTTACATCTCTTAAACCCTTTGAGTGCCAGAGGGGGGTATTCAACGCATTGCGAAGCAATACTTTCGCAATATGTTGAATACCCCTCTGGCACTCAAAGGGTTAATAATAACCCCCTCATCTTACTGTGGCCAGTCAATTCTAATTTTGTGAATTTTGCTGTGGTGCTTTTGTTCAACAGTGAAAATCTTCAGTGTCCTGGTTATCATGTCCATAGAGTTGTACATGAGGGTTGCTATCTGGACTACAGGATCTCAGAGCTACGTTCTCTACACATGTTAATCTTAAAGGGATAGTAATACTTCAGTTTACCTTTATGGTTTGAGAGATATTCACAAGCAAAGTTTCCCCTCCCACCCCTTTTACCTAGTGTAAGCCATCTCTTCTCAGATGTGGAATCCAGTCCATAGACCCGACAGATAACAGAAAGGGACAATCTTCTTCCTGTGAGAACAATGAAAGCCCTGCCCCCCTTGACAAGTTTTTCAGGTTTTTCCCTTCTCTTAATTGAAGATTGTCCCTCTCTGCAATCTACCTGGGCACCTCCCTACTGATCTGGCTGAACAGTGTTACATCAGTAAAAGGGGCGGGAGGGGGATACTTTGTCATTGAATTACTCTTGAACTACAACTCTGACAGAATTGAAATAACACTCTCCAAAGTCCAAATACTATGATGATTAATCAGAGCTGCTTTTATTATGAAAAAGGCAAAAGGAGGAGACTCGAGGGGGAGAATGAAGCAAAAGGTGGGAATCAAGAGGGGGAGAAAGAGGCAAAAGGGGAAAATCAAGAGGTGGTGTATGTATGTATGTAATTATATATATATAATATATGCTTTAGGTACTTGGAAAACTGGCAAATGACCGCAAAAAAAAAGTATCTGTAATTGGTAATTGAAAAAAGTATCTGTACTCGTACTCGGTCTTAAAAAATTGGTATCGGTGCATCTCTATTATCAGTAGATACATATTTGTTTCCCTTTCAAATGTTTTCCAGATTCATCTCTCTACATTTTACCTCACTTTTTAAATTACGTAAAATTTTTGTCATTGAAACGGACATATTTTCATTGCCACTATTCGACCCTGGTGGATATTTAAGCCATGCCCTTGCATACCTCCCAAGTGTCCCCCTTTTAGACCCAAATCCCTCTTTCCCACCCTGGTGTCCCTCTTTTTATGAGATCAGACTGAGTGGTGTGTAGATAAGTGTATCATATTGTTCTACAGCAATATAACTTGCATTATTGTTTGTTTAAACATCAGTATATGTGTTTATACATTAGCCTGTGTAAATAAAATAGTTTGGTCTTGTTATAAGTCATTTATTAGGTTACACAAAGAGGTATGAATAGGTCATGAAATAGCCTAAAAATCCCCAGCAATGCCCCGCCCACCAGCCACACCCCCCAGCAACATCCCTAAAACACAAGTGTCCCTCTTTGGCAATTTGAAATGTTGGGAGGTATGCCCTTGCCCTGCCCCTTTCAACGACAATTCTTGTTTTATTTCGTACACGATGGACATCACTAGTTTTTTTGTCATACACTCTATCGAAAATATGTCATTCATGCATATAATTACGTATTTTTGTTGTTCATACATTTCTCTAATGTTATCCCTTTGAAGAAAAATAAGTAAAAAAATATATGTTGTAGGGATTACAAGGGTGCCTATGTATAATACGCACCCTTGTTTTCCCCCTTACTAAAATTTTTTTAAGACTGGCAGTTACATTCCCTCCCTCCCCCGGTGCAATCCGTTCTCAAAATAAGACTTACTTTGTTCAATTTAAGTAACCACTGAATTCCCCATCTTTTCCAGAGAAGAGAAGGCAAAATACAAACTATGTAAAGCTTCCCTGTGGACGGCATGGTTCTATTTGCCGCCCGCTTCCTTCAATGTGCTGTCAGGACCTTCTGCCTATGGTATTGCCCTGTGAGGACCTTGAGATCCTCACAAGTCATTACCATTGGCTGGAGGCGGAAGGTCCTGAAAGCCCATTGAAGGAAGCAGGCAGCTAATGGAAGCATGCCACCCGCAGGGGAAGCTTTACATCGTTTGTATTTTGCCAGATGGGGACTTCAGTGGAGACTTAGACTGAACAAATTAAGTCTTATTTTGAAAGCGGATTGCGCCGGGGCAGGGAGAAAAGGTATCTGCCAACCCTAATTTATTTTGTTTTGTTTAACTCTTGTGTATAATACACCCTCCCCCACTTCACATAAGGTGAAGTGGGGTAAAATCTTGCATACCCGAGATTTTATGTAACTCTTCTTTGCAAGCCGGTCTGGACGGAGCACAGCAAGGGGACAATCCTCAGTGAGCAGAAGGAAAATCATGCCCTCCTTCATCAAGGGGGCGGCAGGGTTTTCCTTATGCTCACAGCAAGGAGAGTGAACTACAAAGAGGACAGTATTCTATTAACTCTGCACATGGACAAAAAACTATGGAGAATACTCAACAGGGAATTTATTTTACAACATTACAATCCCTTTAAAGGAGAAGTTACATCTCTTAAACCCTTTGAGTGCCAGAGGGGGGTATTCAACGCATTGCGAATCAATACTTTCACAATATGTTGAATACCCCTCTGGCACTCAAAGGGTTAATAATAACCCCCTCATCTTACTGTGGCCAGTCAATTCTAATTTTGTGAATTTTGCTGTGGTGCTTTTGTTCAACAGTGAAAATCTTCAGTGAGTCCTGGTTATCATGTCCATAGAGTTGTACATGAGGGTTGCTATCTGGACTACAGGATCTCAGAGCTACGTTCTCTACACATGTTAATCTTAAAGGGATAGTAATACTTCAGTTTACCTTTATGGTTTGAGAGATATTCACAAGCAAAGTTTCCCCTCCCACCCCTTTTACCTAGTGTAAGCCATCTCTTCTCAGATGTGGAATCCAGTCCACAGTTTTGAATAAAAAATAATTTAGCATTTTTAAAGAGTGTTAGAATGTATGATAACTATTTTAATGATTATTATAAATATACCTGGCGATTTCTGTTTTATCAGTTAGGGTTGTACCGATACTGGTATTGGTATCTGTGCCGATACTGGCATTTGCGCGAGTACTCATACTCACGCAAATTCGGCCAATGCCAGCACCCTGTGTCAGTGTCAGTGCTACAGAGAGGGAGCCCAGGGAGCTGCTCACAATGCTCCCCGGTCGCCTCTCTCCCTCCTGCAGCGTCGAAAGCGTTGCCGCGGGTTACCATGGCAACGCTCCAACGCTGACCTCTCCCGGGGCTCGCGAGAGAACAACGAGCACCTGGCAAAGGGGGATCAAGAGCAGGTGGTGAAAGAGGCAGAGAGGGGGGGTCAAGAGGGAGAAAAAGAGGCAAAAGGGACTAAGGGAGAAAAAAGAGGCAAAATGAGGAAGGATCAGGGGGGCCAAGAAGAGACAAAATGAGGGGGATCAGGAGGGAGAGAGAGAGAGTCAAAAGGGTGGGATCAAGAGTCAAGGTGGGGGAGAAAGGGGGATCAAAAGGGAGAGAAAAAGCCAAGGCAAAAGGAGGAGACTCGAGGGGGAGAATGAAGCAAAAGGTGGGAATCAAGAGGGGGAGAAAGAGGCAAAAGGGGAAAATCAAGAGGTGGTGTATGTATGTATGTAATTATATATATATAATATATGCTTTAGGTACTTGGAAAACTGGCAAATGACCGCAAAAAAAAAGTATCTGTAATTGGTAATTGAAAAAAGTATCTGTACTTGTACTCGGTCTTAAAAAATTGGTATCGGTGCATCTCTATTATCAGTAGATACATATTTGTTTCCCTTTCAAATGTTTTCCAGATTACAAGGGTACTTCCACTGCTTAGAGGTGGTCTTGACATTTAAAGCTTGCCCCATTTAACCTTTTGAGTGCCAGAGAGGTAACCAACGCATTGAGTACCTCTGGCACTCAAAGGGTTAAAAGAGCACTAGTGCCTAAAAAAGAACTGTGATCATATACACTTAACCATTTCAAAGCCAGAGAGGTGCCTAGTGAATTGTGAAACCTCACCTCTCTCTGGCATTCAAAGAGTTAAATATGCCATATTTCATGGTAATATTTGTAAAATGCCTTGATTTGATTTCTGCAATCTAAAATCCAATGCATTGTATAAAACCACCAGTTCATTTTAACTATTTGAGTGCCAGTTGGATGTCTCTCTGGCACTCAAGGGGGTTAAGGTGTTACTGTTCTTTTAAAGATATATCAGCCTATATCATTTTTGTTTTGTGTTAAATCAGTGGAGGTTCTAGGAGTGTTTTATTTCTCCCCTATGGAGCTGGTGGTATGTCCCAGAATGATTCCAGTATTCTTTTGAACATCAAGCCCTATATCTAAAGGCCAGTGAAAGACAATCAAACCAATTCTACATTACTACAACAATCTGACAAAATTAGACAAAGGGCATTACTTATCTTGGGTCAATCACGTTTGTCTTTTCTTGGTAATAATTATAAAAAATAGAGATGCCACCCAATGGATATTTTCAAGTATGTTTGTAATTCTTAAAAGGCAACATGCAATTTTATGTTTTTCTTAAAATGTGTATTATCTTTTGTAAAAGCCCCAATTGTCGTATCTTGAGACAGAATGAATACCATCTCATTGAGTTATTGCAAACTAGGTTTCGAATGCTTTTAAGACATTTCAGAGTAATTCTTAAATAGCTCCTAGTAGTCATTGAAGACTCGGGCAGGCGTAATGGCTTTTGGTAATTCAACATACATTTTACTATGTGAATAAGGGGGGGCTAAAAGCTATCTGAGTGCTTTGGAATGTTACGCTTTTTTTCTAAATTGTGAATCCGCAAATGGAATCACCAAATCGTTTTATAGACTGTGTTGAATGCAGTAGCTATTTCAGGTTAATTTAGGTGAGGCCGTTTAATCTTACAGCACATTGAATTGGAAAAACACAAAAATATGAGTAACGTGTTATTTTAGATAAAAAATAGCAAAGTAGCGATGAACCAGTTGAGTGCTGAGGCATTTGCAATGCATACCCACCTCCTTTGATACTGAAAATGTTTAACCCCTTGAATTTGAGATCTTCCCAGTGTGTTGGAAATGTCTCTAGTATTCATAGTAACATAGTTGGTAAGGCTGGAAAAAAGACATCCGTCCATCAAGTCAAGCCCATGCCAAATCACCCTGTGAAACCACAAAAAAAAAACCAAAAAACACTGAAGTAATTTTCAATTTAGCCCCAAGTGGGTAGAAAATTCCTTCCTGACTCCAAATGGCAGTCAGATATTTCCCTGGATCAACATCCTATCTGCTTTGAAGCCAACTGTCATAATTCTCAGTATTATTCTGTGCTAGATATATATCCATTATTTTTTGAAAGCAGTTATAGTGTCTACATGCACAGCATCCTGAGAAAAGAATTCCATAACTTTACTGCCCTTACTGGAAATGAGCCTTGTACAGTAATATTAAAAAAAAATCCGTTCAGCTGGACCTCTCCTGATAAAATCACATCTTTATTTTGTATATATTTAAAAAAAAAAAGAAATTCAAAGATATATTATTCATATAAATTCCCATGGGTGAATAATCATATACATTACTCGGGTAATAGTTAGTCACCCAGTGTGTGCTTTAACAGGGCAGGGAGGGTAGAAGTGAGAAAAATTAATTTGTGATATAATCATTAGCTTAGTTAGTGTATTGTAACATCTGTTTTGACTAGGAGAAACCTCATAAAGTGTGTTCTGTTGTCAAAATACTGAGTACATGCGAAGTTGTATCTTTGATTGATTAAGACTTGCAATCACCTGAGTACAGCGAGTTTGCTGCTGTATCTCAGCCTCCCAGCAAGATAATGCAATGCACTGGAGGGCTGAAGGATCAGATTATAGACTAGTATTATCCTTTTATTTACGTTCAGCAAGTATACATTTAAATCAATAGCGTGCATCTCAAACAGACTTTGTGTTCTCTCTACAGTTCAGATTAATAAGTGAGGACTTCGTTAAGCAGTGTTAGATCATAGCTCAAATTGTAGGTACTTGAATCAATTGCCGATTATCAGTGTGTATAATTAGCCACTGTCTCGGCTCAAACATATAGCGGCACAGGTTGGTGTATTCAGCTCTGAAACCTCTTGTTACTTAATCAGAGTTCAAACACGAATCTTCCAACTACAACAATGTATTCATTTTGCTGCCATCAAGTAGCGACCAAGCTGTCAGCTTATAGTCTCTATATTGTGTTTAGTACATTTGTTGCATTCCTGCTCAGTGGTCAATTTTCCGTCTTATTCATAATCTTTCCTGAGCTAGTTCAGTTGTTTAAGTGCGCTGATTATACCAGTTATCTGGCAAAGATATCGGAGTAGTAGTATGCTTTCTATCCTATATAATAATTTGCTAAGTTGTGTGTAACGCCCGACATGCGCAGTAGACACTGCTGCGCATGTGGCAGTCATGCGCAGTAGAGACTACCCGCGCCACGGCTGATACAGAGCTGGGCCCTCCGAAGGAGAGTCCAGCTCTGTATCAGCCGAGGGGCGGGCAGTCTCCACTGCGTGTGACTGCCCCGCGACCGGCTGCCAGAGGCACTGTGGCCCGTGTAACGGGCTGTTCAACTAGTACTGCAATAATAGTCCCACTACTGAGCATTACCTCCGATTCCCACTTAGCCCCCACTGCCTGATTTGATTTTAGTTTTGAAACCTGTTCGTATCTAGAGGAGACATAGCGTGAGCTCCTCCTGGCTCACTCAACCGGTTTCACCATAAGCTTTTTGGAAACAAGCCTTGTCTTTTTTTTGTCTAAAGCACCTTTTCTCTAGTCTTAATGGTTTACCTCTTGTCAACTTACTGAGATGGTGCTAGTTTCTTTTTAAGATCCATGGCCTTCCTATATATGAATTTAGGTTTTGTTGGTAGACTCTCTCTCAAGATTTTGTCCCCCTTTAAAATCTTCCAATTCTTCTTGATGGTCCGTTCTACTCTTCCAGCAGCCACGTAGTATTTGGATATGGACATCGAAAACCTTTTCTTGGGTTCTTTGTCTTTTTTCTTGAGATATATTTTTGTCCACTAGATGGTCTTGTCGGAAAATGCATTTTGATCTTTCTAAGGCCGCACAGGTAAGATTTTTCTTATATCCTTTTTCAAGGAATCTTTCTTCTAGCACTTTTGCTTGCTCCAAGAAGTCTGACTTTTTGGTACAGTTTCTTTTTAGTCTTAAAAAGAGTTTTTTGTATTCATCTCGAATATACTTGCAAATGGTAATCATATCACCCCCTGGATGTCTCTTCTCTAATGTAAACAAACCCAGTTTGATTAGTCTCTCTATAACTCAGATGCTCCAATCCCTTTATCAATTTTACATTCATGCCACTAAACATGGGTTAATCATACTATATCACTAGTTCACCGAATACATCCTAGATTAGTACTCGAGATCATTTCCATGGAGGTAGACATGTTTCTTTGCTGCTCCTACTGAAGTCTTCTTTTATTCATAAACAGCTGTCAGTGGGATGGGGTTGTGATCCACTAGCCCTGCAACAAAGAATCGTGTCTGCCTCTGTGAAAATTATTTCCAGTACTAATCTTTAAGATTTATTTTGGTGAACAAGTTCATAGAGAATCAGTCATTAGAATTTTTGGCCACTTTAAGATACATTTTGGATTACTATTAAGTTGTATTAATGTTCCATTAAGGTTCTTTTCCCACAGGAAGCAACAATGCAGCAAAGCTGAGACAAATGGTTATATCACCTATTGTGAAAGATTCAGTGCTAATCTATGGTGCCTTTAACACAGGCGACTATCTCCTCACATAAAAGCACCGAAATCCAGCAAGCTGCAGCTTTACTTCCTTCCCTCAGCAAAGTACTAAAGTTACAATTTTGAAGGACTGCATGGCGGCCTATGGGGCCACCAACAGATGCAAAGCTGATTGAGTGAATGAAAGAAGTCAAATACTGGCAAGAAATACAAGTCACTGGCCCCATTACACTTTCACACCCTGTAGTTACACCAGTAAAAGGAAACTTTTCGGGGGGTCGCGGTTTAGCGGGGACAGGGCTGCACGTTTGACATGCCTGACTTAGGTGATTTTAAAACCGCTTTCGTATTCTCCTAGGTTACAGGAACCATTTTTTTAAAGGTATAGTAATGTCTCTTTTACATAACATGTAATATTGTAGATATTACAAAAATAAACTAACTGATCCAAGTCCCATCTCTCAAACCTTTATAGTTTGAGAAATATACAATGCTAAACTTCCCCCTCCCTCCCCTTTCACAGACGACAGCTGAAAAGCTGATAGAAGGAGATTCAAGTTGTGCGACTCTAAGGTGGTTCTTTTCAGCAGAGCCAAAATACTGCTATCTAAAAACAAATACTTAATTGGAACGGTCTACAAAGTGTAGAATTTGTAGACCATTCCAATGAAGTATTTATTTTTAGATAGTGGTATTTCGGCTCTGTTGAAGAGCTGCTGTCTGGTCCCAGGTCCAGGATTTCATGATGTCAGCTAGAGGCAGACATCTGTGAAAGGGGAGGGACGGGGGAAGTTTGGCCTCGTATATCTCTCAAACTATACATGTTTGAGAGATGGGACTTGGATCAGTTGGTTCATTTTTGTAATATCTACAATATTACATTTTATGTAAAAGATACATTATTATCCCTTTAAGTCTAAAATAATAGTTTGATATATTTAGCTTTATTTATCTGTGCTATTATGCAATTTATCTGTGACTGGAACGCTAGTATCTAGCAGGCATACGAGTCAGTACTGGTTAATTTGCATAAACTAACAAAAAATGCTAAATATCTCATAAAGTGTTATTTTAAATAAATAAAAAATAAATAGTAAGTAGTTATAAGATGTTACTTCTACTTTAAATGTACGTATATGATGCATTCCATGTGTTCATTTCTAATAACACTCCTTGTGAATATCTTTTGTTTATAATATGTGTTTGTGTTACACGGGCTTTTGTCTTGATTTTAACCAGTGTTTCGTTTTCTATAAAAGACACTATATCACCTATAGTTTCTTTGAAATGATGTGCTTGTTAAATGAGCTAAAATGAAGGATAGCAATTTTTCCAACATTTGCTTGAATTGTGAGGCATCCTAGATCAATCACAGTCCAATCGTTACCTCTAAAAAACCCTGTTGTTTTGTATCAGCTAGCTACGGATTCTATTAAATTTGTGTTCCGATCCTGCTGTTAAAAAACATTGAGCAGAGGCATCAGAGTCGTTCCAGTGAATTGTTAGTCTGGGGAAGAGACGGCTTCCTCACAGGATGTTCTTGTGCATTGTGTTGATTTTTCTTACATTTAAAACTTATATGGGACTAATACAGGTTTCTGTCCGTGGCCTCTTATTCAATAAACTTTCCCTTTCGGTGTCAGCCTTGGCCAGGAATGGGCAGCTTATAGTCAGGGCCGGGTTTCCTATTAGGCATAGTAGGCAACAACCTACACCGCTTCTTTTCAGGGACACGTCAGCTGTGCTGGTCACTCACTCATTTTGAGTTATGGGTGAAGTCAGTGTGAACCAGTTTTTGGTTTATGGCGGCCAGTTTATCCATTTACATAATACTATTTAACCCATTGGATGTGAATCAGTGCCCTGAGGACCTCTTTATAAACCAAGGGGTTTAACCCCTTAAGGACCACACAGTCCGGAAGTTCTAGAGGACTATGGCTTTTTTTTTTTTCATGGCTGCATTCTGGGATCGCAGCGCGGCATGCACTGGTATGTAAAACAAAGCATTCAAACGGTTAATATTGGGGGCTGGAATACTATTAACACCAGCTCTGCGCGTAAGTAAATGAATCTGTTAAACAAATTAAGATCCACTTACTGATGTGGTAAAGTTCCAGTTTGTGACTGTCCATATAAGTTCACAAAATGGACTTTACAGAAATATATAAACTGGTTAAAAGGAGCCAATATAAACCAAGGAGAATCAGGTATGTGGTGCAGGGTAATTGGGATTATGCAGGCCATGCCCACAAATCTGTAGTGTTCATGACAATTCTAGCTCTCTAGGGGTTAAACT
The DNA here is from genome assembly GCA_037306005.1 of Rhinophrynus dorsalis. Taxonomy (NCBI): domain Eukaryota; kingdom Metazoa; phylum Chordata; class Amphibia; order Anura; family Rhinophrynidae; genus Rhinophrynus; species Rhinophrynus dorsalis. Next base: position 455,994,112 of record CM074722.1, read on the forward strand.
AAACTTTACCCAATCACAGGAGCTAACAACTACTGCTATCTCATTGCTGAATAGGGTTGTCATGGCAACCCTAGCTCTGTCTGTCAGTCAACAATGGCAGCATCTTCACTGCAGAAGGAGCTGATGTCAAAATGGTACAATGGATTTATATAAAGTTATTTTTAGGCATTACTATTTCTTTAACCACTTGGATGCTACGTATCAAATATCTAAGGGGGATAGAGGAGCACAAAAAATCCTATATTTGGGTACTCTCTTTCATTTGGGGCCTCAAAGGTTCTTAAAGGGATTGTAAAGTCCCTACAAAAGTATAGCCCAAATGATAGGTACAATAAAAAATACATAATGCCCTAATTCCTATCTCTCAAACCTTTATGGTTTGAGAGATATAAGAAAATAAAGTCCTCCGCTCCCTCCCCCTTCTCATGCGTCAGCTGTATAGCTGACGGCATGAGATCCTGCTTCCTGGATCAGACGGTGGCTCTTCAGGAGCACTGACATCGAGATATCGAACTAGAAATACTTCATCAGAATGGTCCACAATGTGTGCTTGCAAACCAGGCACACGTTATAGACCATTCTGATGAAGTATTTATAGTTAGATATCTCAATGTCAGCGCTCCTGAAGAGCCGCATCTGGTCACACAACCAGATTCTGCCTCTGACAGCTTCACAGCTCATTAGGCAGAAAGGGGAGGGAGCGGAGGACTTTATTTTCTTAAATCTCTCAAACCATAAAAGGTTTCAGTGGTAGGAATTAGGGCATTACGTATTTTTTATTGTACCTATCATTCTGGCTATACTTTTTTGGGGACTTTACTATCCCTTTAAAATGACCCTAACTGTCGATCCGGCATTAGAATGGGGTTGGACATACTAGCAAAGAATACACACTCATTGTTGTAAAACATTCTATAAAACCGTTAACCCCAGATTGGAAAACTCTCTAGCATGCAGTGTGTTAATAGTATTCCAGTTCCCAGTATTAACCGTTTGAATCAGTTGTGTTACATACCTCTCTGGCACTCAAAGGTTTAAGAATGGAATACATTGGCAATTATATTGCACAGAGCAAGCAAAAAAATTGCACAGAGCAAGAAAAATTGGCGCAATTATTGGGCAACAGAGGTTTACCATAGGGAGCAATGAACCATTCCCCAAGATATCCCTTTAATTTAACCCATTGGATCCCAGAGATATCTCCAGTGCATTTCAAGGGGAATGAGTTGTAGATTGCTCTATCATCCAAGGGGTTATGTGGAGTCTTTAACACCTTTAATGCCAGAAAGGTCTCCAACACATTGCTTCACAATACGTGGAGACCTCTCTGGCTTTCAAGGGGTTAACAACTCAGTTTAAATCAATGGGGATTTTGTATATCTCCCCCGTATACCTGGGAACCCTTCTGAAAGAGGCTGATTCTCTCGCTTGCTGAGTTCTTTGGTAACACCACCCACTCCCAGACCAGTTCCGCACCATTTCCTGGCCATTCTAGAATAAACCCCTCCTCCGGGGGGTCGGGCTTGAAAGTTTCGTGGTATGCTTCCCTGTGGTGCAGCTGGTGCGGTGCAAGGTTTGCTCCTTCTTTTGTTTCTGCATATGGCTCTATATCTCTAGGATAATGTTTTCTTACATTGAATTTTGAATTACGTGTCTGGAAGTAAAGATGTCTTCAATTCACACCGATCATTAGGTTTGAGAGTGTAATTGTAGGACAAAAGAGAAAATGACTCTAGGGCACGGCTAGCCAACCTTGGTCCTCAAGAGGTACTAACAGTGCAGGTTTTCAGGATAACCCTGCTTCAGTACAGGTTGATCAGTTAAAGTGATTCACTGATTTATTCACCGGTACTAAAACAGGGATAGCCTAAAAAGATGCCCTGTTGGTAGCTCTTGAGGATCAGGGTTGGCTATTCCTGCTCTACAGATTTCATTTCATTCTTGTAGAAATTGATAACTCTGTAACTGGTCTTGATAGGAAATATGAACTCTTTGTGTGCCAGAGGGATACGCAACTAGAGTGACCACCTGTCCCTGATTACCCAAGACATACCTGGATTTTATTTGTGTGTCCCTTGTCCTGGGCAGCCCCCTTCTGGGACAATACAAAGTCTGCGGAATTAAGATTCCAGAACACAGAGTTCTATACACTAGAAGGAACACTGTCCATTGTCTACTATGACAGGAAGTGATGCCTCTGCTGGGCTACAGGAAAATGGCCTCCTGACAGAGCTCAAAACACTAGAGAGACAACTGAACTTCAATTGGGACCTGCAGTGTAATTTTGCTGTAGTGTGATGTTAGTTTAAGGCTTTGGGCTTAATGTATATTTTCTTTTAGCCCACAACAGGCATTATTTTCTGACACAGCAACTAAAGTGGAACTTTCATGTTAGTAAAATTGCACCCGAATATATTACTAACCTAGCGATATGCAAAGTTATACTATCCTTAAGCACACTAAGTCAGAGGTATTGAAGAAAAAACGCCATGTTCTGTAGACATCGGGCTGCACAAAACGTACAAGAGGAGTTCTGTGCACCTGCATGGTCAGTCCCTTCAGGTGCCTTAATGCACCATGGAACGCTACTCACCAATGCTGGCAGTGAACGGGACAGACAGTGCAGACTCAGGGGTACATTTCCTCTAAGATGTCTATGCTATCTGTCCTCTGGGTTCTGCTGAAGATGTGTGTTTTTTTTCAATACCCCTGACTTACTGAGCTTAAAGGAGCAGTAAACATTTTATTATGAAAATACATATGTTACAGAGCATTTACCGCTGAATAAAACATGGGTACTCCCACTGCTCTCAGATGTTTTATTCAAAATTTATAGCAGTTTAAATAATCAGGAAATGAATTTACTGTGTTTACTTCCTGATGGTTCTAACTGACAGGAAGTGACAGGCAGTTTCTATCACATTGTATGGAGAACTGTATGTCTCTGACTTTCCTTTCCATTAGAATCTAACAGGAAATCTAATTAGGATTTGACCACTAGAGGGCACTGCTAATGTAAAAAAAACATAAGTTTAAACTGTAATAACTCTGGAAATATAAATCTCTTCGCAGTGGGAGTACCCTTATTTTACTTAATAGGAAAATCCCTACAATATATATTTTTCATGAAAAAAACTTTACTGCTCCTTTAAGAATAATATAACTTTGCATATCGCTAGGTTAGTAATATATTCAGGGGCAACTTTATTAACATGAAAGTTCTGCTGTAATGGGCAGTTCTCTCTCGCTAGTGGTTAGAACTCTGTGGTGCTCTCTTCTCTCTGCAATGTCCCTCCCTGAATGGCAGAATTTAAATATGGTCACCCTATACACAACCATTGCGCCGTAATGAGTTGTGTATCCCTCTGGCAATCAAAGGGTTAAAAAAAACCTTCATTCCTTTGCATTATTTGTGTCCCATCAGAAAGCTTTCAGAAAACGAGGCAAAGTTAATGAAAAAAGCTTCTGAGTTGCAGTTCAGTGGAGGCGATTCACAGGAAAATAACTCGTAGCTGGTGGACACTAATGTTCACTCTAGTTTATGAAGGATGCTGCCTGCTAAAGGAACATGGACGCCTAAAAATTAGATGAGGTTGTACAATAAATATAACAATATACTATCTCATGTACTGTATCGACACATACGACATAAATTTTGCATCCAGCTAATTTAAACATATTGCTTCTTGGTCTTTGGCTAAGATAAGGGCAAGTAAACTGCTCTTTAGGGAACAAAAAAAGGCCTTTTTGGTTTAAATGGGGATTATAACACAGTGAACGCTAGTGTTAAATCATTAAAAGGATAATAATGCTTTATTTTCACCATAAAGTAAATTATCTAAGTCCCTTTGCGCTAACTTTTATAGTTTTAGTGCAATATGCTTATAAAGTTCCACCCTCCCAGGACCAGATGGCTCATCTGCAGAGCCAAAATAGCATTGTATACAAAGAAATTTTTCATGAGAACGGTATACAAAGTGTGCCTGCATCAAACCACTCAAAGGGTTAAGACCTTTTTTTGCTCAAGGCACCCCCTAACTCGTATTCTGGAACTTTCGTGCACCCTTAACCCCTTAAGGACCGGAGGTTATGGGACATTTCCGTCCCATAACGACCGCATAGGGGCACTCTGACGCACCGGTACACATGACCTGTCACGTGTATCGGCGCGTCACTATGGGGCTTGAAAGAGATCGCTCCGATCTTGGAGCAGTCTATTTCAGGCCATATTTTTACTTACAGTGCTCCCGGTAGAGCGCTGTAAGTAAAAAGGATGTGACGTACCATGACCGTCATCAGTCCTTGAGTAGTTCAAGGACCGTGATGGTCCTGGTAAGTCAAGGGTCCCTAAGGGGTTAAAAAGGAAAACATCATTTGTCATGAGCAGGGCTGTCCAAGTTCAGTCCTCAAGGCTCTCAGACAGGACAGGATTTAAGAATTTTCCAGATTAAGCACAGGTGAGTCGATCAAAATGAATGAGCACTGAGTGATTCGCCTGTGCTAAATCAGGGAAATCCTTAACCCCTTAAGGACTGGTGCTGCATGCGGCCGTCACTGAAGGACCATTGAGCATTGTTTTCCTCTATCTGTTGGTGCCCCTTGAAGACTGAAATTGGACAGCCCTGGTCATGAGTTTAATGAAGGGGAAGATACATAAATATATGCTTATTCATATCTTTCACATTCCAAATGACAAAAGAAGACATATTGTGCATAATCATTTAAATAAATGTACATCTGAAATGCAACATTCACATTTTTCATCAAACTCTTTACAAAGAAAAGGGGGGCACCCTAAGTAAATGTCCGCGGCACCCCAAAGTGCCACAACCTCCTGATTGAGAACCACTGGTATATAATCTTTCATACCTCCCAAGTGTCCCTCTTTAGGAAGGACAGTCCCTCTGTGAGACCCAAATCCCCCTGTCCCTTTTTTTCCTACCCTGATGTCCCTCTTTTTAGGAGATCAGACTTTGTGATGTGTATATATAAGTGTATCACATTGCTCTACAGCAATAAAACTCACATTGATGTTAGTTATTTTTCAGTATATGTATTCATAAATTTGTATGTGTAAATAAAATACTTTGGTCTTGCTCTAAATTATTTATTCGGTTACTCAAAGAAGTGTCAATAGGTAATGAAATAACCTAAAATTCTCCGTAATGCCCCGCCAACCAGCCACACTCCAAACAACACCACCTAAAACAAAATTGTCCCTCTTTGTCCTTTGAAATGTTGGCAGGTATGCTCTTTTAGTTTTTAGGCCTTGGTGTTCCTTTAAACCGAATTAATAGCACCCTGCTGATGACACAGTATTCTCTAAAGGAAACGACTAAAATGAGCAGTGTTAGAAATACGATGGTGAAAATGAGATGCAAATCAGATGTAAATGAGCCATAATTAAAAGCATTCCCTGTTCATTTAGTCCTTTTAAAGCTAATACGAAGAACTAATGTCACATTATTGAAGTCATGCTTGAACATGGCATTAACACAGAGAGAGGGAGCAATGATATACAGGTTTCCAAGAGGGACTAATGACATATATATCGCAGCAGAGACATTAACCCTTTGAGTGCCAGAGAGGTACACAACAACCCCTTGAAGGCTAAAGAGATCTCTGATGCAAAGCAAAGAGTTGTAGACTTCTCTAGCCTTCAAGGGATTCAAATATCCCATTTAGATAAAGGGACATTTTTTTTAGTTCCTTGTGATGGATTTGGTTTGTCCCAGAATTGCTCGAGTTGGACATCCCTGTGGTAGTCAGAGGGTTAATGTGATTTCACGTGCATCAGTCTATGAAAGATATATGTTTAACTTTTGTTGCAATGCGACAGTAAAAGGTCATAAAAGAGAATCAGCAGAGACTTTTTATTATAATCAGTAAACATATAATATGTATAGAAGTATTTACATCAGTATTACAGTAACACAGAAGACAAGAGTGTGCCGTATAGGGTGACATTGTCAAAATGTAATGAACCACAAGCAGAAAGTAAAAGGTGGGTTGTGTTTATCATGCGTCCCCTTTTATCAAACGTGGAGTGTGTCATTAGCAGCAATAGGAGAAGAAGGCGGAAGGGGAAGTGAGCCTATCACCTCTTCCACTCGGGCATATTGGGGACAAGGACTGTCCTGTGCATGCCCACTGGATACACAGCAATGTGGTACTTGGCTGGCAGCAGCCCCCAGCATGACACGTATGGGTGGGGTTGGGAGTGTCCAGATGAAGCAATTCATGTTATAATATGGGCAGGGCTTCATAGGAGTGGGCAGCAATAGGATGAGGGAAGGTGGAGAGTTAGTTAAAAAAAAAAAAATGGGTGAGGATGGGGTTTACCACAGATCGTACTTACTAATTGAATCATCTTCTGTCACAGGAGACCTAGTGATTAAATCCAAATGTCAGAGTCTCCAGAGCAGATCTGGAGCGTTGCCAGGCATGACTGCAGGGGAAGGATAACAAAGGCAAGGGGTATAGTGGGATTCTTTTGAAAGCATTTATTAAGCACAGTACATTGCTAGGAACCTGGACTTCTCCAGAATTACAGAGTCCTACCATTCCTAGAAGAAGATGTCTGTTAGTACCTGGACTGGGTAGGCTTGCACCAGATCTCCTGAAAGCTGCTAACCAATGACAAAGGACTATACTTGGGAACTTTATCCTCTTGGGCCCTCAAAGAGGGTTCATGTGCTGTGACCAGGGGGTAAATGATGCAATTCGCATTATAAAGGGGTGGGGTTTAATAGGGTTGGCGGGGCTTATTGTCTTTCTACTTGTGAAGTGGGCTGGAAGAGTTTGCGAAGGAGGAGAAGTGGTAGGGAAGCAGGAAGAACAGGGTGAGAAGGAGGAGATGTGGGGACTAGAAGTGGGAGGAACAGGGCAAGAAGGACGAGAAGTGGGTGGAAAGTGGGAGTTACAGGGTGAAAGGAGAAGGGGGCAGGAAGTAGGAGGAATAGAGTTAGAAGGAGGAGAAGTGGGCAGGAAGTAGGAGGAATAGAGTTAGAAGGAGGAGAAGTAGGCAGGAAGTAGGAGGAACAGGGTGAGAATTGATTCTCCATGGATTGGTTCCCCACATTTAATATTTAATTTGTTCTGGCTATATGGTACATGGAGGCAGGCATGATTCTTTTTTTATCCCAGACTCCAGAACCCCCAACTCTACCCACTGAAGTTTTATTTTCTTCCTAAGAAAAATTAAGTGGGTGGGGTTTGGGGTTCCAGCACTTTTCATCTACCTCCATGGACAGGATATTCAGTACGAATTAAGGATTAACTTTGGAGAACTAGTCCCCACAGCATATATTCACTGGGGATATTCAATTTTTTTACCCAGATTGAGATAAATCAGGGTTTATTTTTAGGAGGTGATAGTGCGCCTTTAAATCCTCACTGTGCCAAGTGACATGACACTTGAAAATAATTACAATTAAAATTGACATCATTTAAATTAGGTTTCTCAGCCATTTCCTTGGGGATCCTCATGCAGATCAGAGTTTATGTATAACCAAGAATTGCTAGGCACAGATTAATTCATAAAATTAACAGAATTACCTTTTCCAAGCACTCTATATTAAATGCAAATGTGTCAGTCAGTGTCCTGATTTAGGGTCTAATTATTATATTTTGGGCCTTATTCATCAGGCTCCATAGGTGCATTTTTGAGCAAACCAACTCCTTCATAGGGATGAAATTAAAGGGATAGTAATGGATGTGAATAAATGTATCTCTGATCAATGCTCATATATTATGGTTCATGTAGATCTGTTTATAAATTATGTCTGACTTGTAGTTCAAAAGTAATTAAGTTTTAAAGTATTCCCCATCCCCCTTCCTTTTTCCTTTTGAATGCACCTCCCCATAGATGTGGAATCCGGTCACATGACCGGACAGCTCACAGAGAGGGACAATCCTCTCGTTATGAGCAAAATGAAAACCCTGCCCCCTTTTGATGAAGGAGGGAAGGATTTTCATTACTCTCACTGAAGATTGTCCCATGCTGTGCGCTGTCCAAACCACCCAGGGGAGTCCATTACATAGGTAAAAGGGGCGGGAGGGGGATACGTTAAAATTGATTTACTTTTGAATACAAGTCAGACACAATTTATATACAGCGCTACATGAAACATCATTTATGAACATTAATCGAGCTACAGTTATACGCATCTATTACTATCCCTTTAAAATTCCCCAGAATTACGTTGATTGAAATAAGGCTTTTATATCCGCTTGAATGCAAGAGAAGTTACCAGTGCATTGCGAAATAATGCAATGGCAACCTCTGTAATTCCAAGGGTTAAAGTCCCTTATTAAATCAACGGGTATTTTAATTTTACCCTTACAGTGCAGGTGGTTTGCTCTACAACTGCACCTATTTAAAGGGATAGTAATACTTCAAAATTACTAATCCCTATTTTGTAACCCTTAAATAAAGAAGAAAAATGCCCTCAGTGGCATCTCTCGCACCCTTATGGTTTGAGAGATGACCGCTTACAAAGTTCTCCCCTGCCTGACGTCAGCATTCTAGCTGACAGCAGGGAAATCCGCTCCTGGGATCAGCCAGCGGCTCTGCAGAAGAGCCTAGATCAAGTTAATAGTTACATTGACATAAGTCTTATCTCACAAACCTTTATGGTTTGAGAGATATAACCGGCTAAAGTTCCCCCTACAGGCTGTTTCAGAGAAGTCAGAGCTCTAGCTGACAGCAGCAGATTCCAGTCTTTTGACCGGACGGTGGCTCTTCAGCAGGGCTGAAATCACTCTATTTATAAATAAATACTTAATTGGAACGGTCTATAAAGTGTGCCTGGTTTGCAAGCTCATTTTGTAGACCGTTCCAGTGAAGTCTGGAGGGGGTAAATTTAGTCAGTTATATCTCTCAAACCATAAAGGTTTGAGAGAAAAGACTTACATTGATGTAATTATTTCTTAATGCCTACAATATTAAAGATAAAATTAAACATTACTAACCCTTTAAAAGTCCCTTATAAATCAATGGCCATTTTACTTACAAAAGAAAAGTGGAATAATTTTGGTGCAATTCAATATTACTTAAATGGGACTTTTAAAGGGCTAGTAATACTTTGTTTTATCTTTATTTTATTTTGTAGGCATTAAAAAAACATGAAGAACGATATAAGTCTTATCCCTCAAACCTTTATGGTTTGAGAGATATTCACAAGCAAAGTTTCCCCTCACTGACTAAAACGGTCAAGTCTGCAATCTAGCTGTCAGATTTGGAATCCGGTCTGCGGACCGGCCGTGGCTTTACAGCAGAGCTGAGATTGCAAGATATAAGAAGAACTACTTCATTCAAATAGTCTACAAAGCAAGCACACTTTTTTTATATCTTGCGATCTGCGGGCCGGATTCCAAATCTGACAGCTAGATGGCATACTTGACCATTTTGGTCAGTGAGGGGAAACTTTGCTTGTGAATACCTTTCAAACCATAAAGTTTTGAGAGATAAGACTTATATCGTTCTTCATGTTTTTTTAATGCCTACAAAATAAAAGATAAAACAAAGTATTACTATCCCTTTAAATCTTTGAATGCTAGAGAGGCCACCAAAGTATTGTAACACTTTGAATGCCAAAAGAGAATGCAACGCACATCAGCTTGCTATTAGCCCACTGGCGTACCTGGGAACTCTCCGGATTTGCCCCGGAGGCTCCGATTTTGAGAGTGCATTACCGGGTCTCCGGGGCAGAGGCTGATTCTCCGGATGTGGGGAGTTTCTTTTAAAACTCTGCCCACTTCTGCTCCTTCCCACCCAGTTCCTCCCACTTTTCCTCCTTCCCCACCCAGATCCTCCCACTTCCCACCCACTTTTGTGATGCCCCAGAAAGCCACACTCCCAGGTAAACCCCACCCCTTTTTTCCACAATATGTGGCAATTATAAGTCCCAGTAGCACCAGAGGACTCCAGAAAAGAAAGTTTCCAGGTATGCCCACTGGATGCTGGAGAGATCACCAATACTTTGCCTGGCACTGCTTTGGAGACCTCTATCATTAAAGCAGTTAAATACCCCCCCTTGTAAGATAGTGTAAGATACATTAGCATTTTAATTTATTCACAAAGGCGATGCAAGCTGATTTTAGAATGTGTAAGTTACAATTAAGAGGAAGTCATCAAAAGGAATTTTCTAAATGATGGGTCTTAAAAGCCAGATGATTAATAATGACGTTTGCAAGTTAAGGTTTTCCATTTTTTATTTAAGCGACAAATTCAGAATTTCCATCATGAAAGAAGTCATTTTCTGAGGAGATTATCCTATCTTTGAAGCTTAACGATGTAGAAGTCTTCAGAATAAATTACTGAAGTTTGGAGCCTAAATCATCCCGAATAAGTCACAAACATCTGGCGCTAATGAACTTCCAGTCAGCCCCCCCCCCCAAATAAAAAAAAGAGAAAAAACCATGACTGATGTATCCACAGCCAGATTACCTATTCGACAAACTAGGCAACTGTCTAGAGTTCGGCACTTTAGCTGTACTGGCCACACCCATATTCTGAATAGTGGGTGTGGCCAGAACAATTCTTATATCACAAGCCATCTCCTGCTTTAGGGTGGTTGGCTTAGTTTATGTTCCCCTTTCCTGGCTATTATCTAACCCCTTGAATGCTAAAAAGATCCACCCGCGTGTCCCTTTTAGAATGGACCCAGATCCAGCTGTCCCTCTTTTTAGGAGATCAGACTGTGTGATGTGTATATAAGTGTATCAGATTGCTCTACAGCTTTTTATTAACCCTACATTTGCCAGCGAGGTGAAAGTATTGCAAAGCACAGGAACCTACCCCAGTAGAGGTGTATTGAGCCACACTGGAAGTAAAGAAGTTAGGGAGAGCTAGGAGGGTGATGGGAGGAGCTGATGTCAGGACGGGGACGGCCTTGCAGATCTCTGTGCCGAGCACATGTTCAAAAGGTAAAGTTTGCAAAGGCTATTTCTACAACGTAGAAAATAAAAATAAAATGATACAAAACACCCATATAATGTGTAAATGTGTAATTTTATGTCACAACATGGGAGTATATTGAGGTGGGCAGAAAGAGGCAGGGTATAAGCCTGGATTCAGTCCTAAAGTGGGAGAGGTTACCAGTGAAATGTGACAGAAAACAGAACAGTAGGATGGGGAAGAAGAGCTTGTAATCTCTTGTAGAGCCTAAGATGGGTATGTCTCTAAATAATTTACACAACATAAATGTTGTGGATGTGGGATAATTATTATGTTCACAAAGACCCGTGCTTTCATCCACATGCAATATACCAGTAAAATCTTGGGTATAATATGCACAATTGTACCCCACTTCACCTTATGTGAAATGGGGGTGCGTATTATACACAAGAGTTTTTACAATGAAAAAAATATAGTGTTAGCAGACCTCTTCCCTCCCCCGGCGCTCCGATTTGAAGATAAACCTTACTTTTGTGCAAGTGAACTGCCGAAGAGAAGGCAAAACTTCTTGCACTTTCCGCCCGCGTCCTTCAATTGGGCTTACAGGACCTTTCGCCTCCAGCCAATGGCGGAGGGCGGCAAGTGCAAGAAGTTTTGCCTTCTCTTCGGCAGTTCACTTGCACAAAAGTAAGGTTTATCTTCAAAGTGGAGCGCCGGGGGAGGGAAGAGGTCTGCTAACACTATATTTTTTTTGTAGTAAGGGAGAAAACAAGGGTGCGTATTATACATAGGCACTCTTGTTTTCCCCTAAAATCTTAGGCATAATATACACCTGCGTATTATACAAAGGTGCGTATTATACCTGAGACACCATGCTGTCATTTGCACCATTGTTGGTCAAGAATTTAGCATCATTACATTCCCAAAGATCTGTGCTGCAAGCATGAGACTTGGGGCTTTAGCCTGTTCTGGCAGTGTCTAGCAATACGTCTGTGTATAATTATGTATCTATTGAGCATCTAAGGTGTGAAAGTGTTTTCTGTATTTAAAGTGTTAGTAATGTCTGAAGAAAACTTTTTTGCATTTAGAAGAGCTTAAAAAGCTGATCTAAATGCAAAAAAATGTATCTCTCAAACCGCTATGGTTTAAGAGATACGGGCGTTTAAAGTTTGATTTCTCCTACTGACAGCTGTAAAGCTGTGAGCAGGAGATCCGTGTCGGTCGACACGCTGGCGCTTGAGAAGTGCAGAGATCTCGTTACTTACACGGAATCCCTTCATTGGAATGGTCTAAAACGTGTTCCTAGTGTTCAGTCACACGTTTTAGACCATTCCAATGAAGGGATTCCGTGTAAGTAATGAGATCCCGGCACTCCTCAAGCGCCAGAGTGTCAACCGACACGAATCTCCTGCTGACAGCTTTACAGCTGTCAGCAGGAGAAATCAAACTTTAAACACCCGTGTCTCTTAAACCATAGTGGTTTGAGAGATTAGTTTTTTTGCATTTAGATCAGCTTTTTAAGCTCTTCTAAATGCAAAAAAGTTTTTTTCAGACATTACTAACACTTTAAGCATGTGTGAGATTGGTGTGCATTTTTACTTTATAATCTAGGAAAATATAATCCTGTATAGATAGGATGCACGAGCATATTTTTTTTGTGATTGTGTATTTTTGGTTCAAAATAACTTGTTTAGGGGAAAAAAACATGTCTTGATCAGAAAAGTCTTTTATGAAAGAAAAGATCCTCATCAGATACATGTGTAGAATATTTTCCCTTTAAAATATTGTTGGTGTTGTGTTTAGCTTGTTGGTGGTGGAGGGGTGATAAAATGTAGATATATAAAGTCAAGCAACACCTTAAAACATCTAAATGTGTAAGCGCAAAATGTTTTTTGTAGCTACGCAGTGTTATACTTTCAAATACCAGCACCTAAAATAAACCCATTGGTCTCCTATCCTTGGTAGTCTTTGTAGCAATATTTAGGTTTGAAATAATTCATGAAACCCACAGCAGGTGCTTCTGGGAATACAGCGCTCATCTCAGCATGCTGCTGAACACACCCTGCTGTGGGTCACCACGATTCTTGGTTTAAAGATATGTCGCTTTTATCTTCTTTATGTATGTTTTGGCTAAAAATGAATAAATTCAAACTTGAATTTGTTACGGAGACAAGTAAGTAGGAAGATATTTTGATTTTCTTACTAAAAATATTATAAAAGGTTGGCTACCCTGCAAGACAGGTTTCCAGAACATAGTGAAGCAGTAAATAAGTGGTGCCTCTACTACTTTGGTGTATGGGCTTCGATTACTACAACTAGATTAGTGTTGTTGTTTTTTTTTTTTATTTTATTGACCTACTATCAAAGATCTGAAGAGTTAAAATCGGGGCACTTACGCTTTCTGCGGCTCCCTGCAAGCTCAGTAGCATAGCAAACGGAGCTTGCTGTAACGAGAGCCCGCATAAATGCCACCAAACTGTCAAGAGCCGTGTCTTCTCACTGTTTCTCTGTGCTTCTGGTCCACGAGGAAAGAGCTTGTTGGAGTCCTCCAATAATACGATGACTAAGTTTGTGGGCTCTAGCCGGGTACACACTATGCAGGGAAGGAACCTCACGGGGGGGCGTAGGGCGGGACCTGATTCTGAGTGCTGGCTACTCAGTTAACCTACGCCCTTGTGAGGTTCCTTCCCTGTACCCAGCTAGAGCCCACAAACTTCGTCATTGTTGAGGCTTCCGCTGCATCAATGGAGGAACCCAACAAGCTCTTTCCTTGTGGACCGGAGGCACAGAGAAACAGTGAGAGGGACACGGTTCATGACTATTTGGGGGCTGGGACCCCAAGATGCTTTCTAACCAAGCAGACTTGTAGTGAGTGTGCATTTGTCTTGTATTATTTCTCTGTTTTAATAAAACATACTATGCTTAGATACTCTTATTATTCGTCTTTCTCCTCCCCTTTGAGCACTGACTATGAGAGTGATTTAAATACAGTTTGAAGAAGTTTTATTGTAGCATTTTACCCTTCCAAATTTTCAACAAGTCATCAGTTAATCACAGTAACCAAAAGTTTTAATAATATTTATATACCACACATGGTAGGTTCCTCTGGTCTAACTCTCAACTTTTTTATTGGAATCAAATGGGTTAGTTTAATATTTTCTAATATTGGCAACTGCAAGTATTAATTTTCCATTCAAATATTTGCTGCTAAACATATTGTTCTTGAACTTATTCACCTAATTCAAGTGGCTTCTTCATTAGCCATGCCAGGATTACAAGGCTAGCTTTCCCCTGACTGAGACCTTGTTCCATTTTTAATAAAATTGCGTCTTTGTCTCTTAAACTTCCCTGTTACAGTATTATTTAAGAAAAAATGTATTTTAAAATATAACATTAGATGTTAGACACATTCCTAACACATAGTTGCATTTTGGAGATGGCTTCACTATCATCTGACAGTTCATTTTTGGAAGACCTGTTGATGACGCTGGGGCTTTATTGTGAGTCCTAGCAGACAAATGGGGGACCAGAATGGGGGTCTGAAAAATTATCACCAGTGCTTTCCCAGAGCACTGATGCTGAATCACCCAGGACGGCTTCCTGTCATGTGCAGTTCAGGACCCCAGAAACCCACTGTATTTAGGGTTGCCACCTTTTCTTACAAAAAATACCGGCCATGGCATTCTCTCCATAGACTTAACATTGGACAGAAGCCAATTTTTTACCGGCCTGCCGGTAAAATACCGGCTGGGTGGTAACCCTAACTGTATTAGGATTGAAAGCCAACACAGCAGGCTACATGCGACCCAGAATTTGTGGCTGAGAGGGTTAGTTAGTTAGTTAGTTTTTCTGACACCCCCACTGGATGGTTGATAGGAGCCGTTTTTAAGCTGTGCAGTGGATAAGAGCCAAGTTAATAAAAATTGATAGTTGCCAATTAACATCCAGTGGGGAATGTATCCTATTTACTAAAAGGCGATAGACTCTCTCATCTGCAGTATAGTAATTGAACGAGCAGTTTTTCACTCAAATCTTATATTGCATTGCAATTTTAGGAGATTACAAGTGGGTGCAGGGTCTTTTCCCCATGTTATTTGCCATCCATAAGTATTGCTTCTTGTAGGGACAGATAGGGTTAAGCTACCACCAGCTAGCTGGAACTCAGGGCCCTGGTTTAGGTTGACCTTGTCTGGTTTTCTGCTGCTGGAGTTCCAGAGTTATCATTAGTAGGTTACGCCCTCTCCAAGTGAGACTGTCCAGACTTGGTTGATCTGACACATGCTGTATCTTATCAGATTCAGCTACTGGAACCTATGAGCTCAGTGGAGACTAGAAAATCTCAGTGTTGTTTATCTCTGACCTTATCACCACATCAGGGGCAGGGTGAATAAATATAGAAGATTTGAAACAGGCAAGTCTTCTGGGTCTTAGCTGTGCATTTTATATGGTTAAGGTTAAAAATAAATGTCCTCTTTTTTTATGTCTTAATTGTAAATAATGAAGCTCGTTTACTTATAAAGCCTGGAGCCATTCTGGAGTAAACCAGTAGGACCGAAGGATACAAATGAAAATCCCCCTTTATTTAAATTGGTCCTCATCACTAAATAACAAACTTGGTGATTTTTAAAGAGCTTTCTAAATCACCCATATGTTGTACTGGCTATTTTGTATTGAGAAAACTATTTTTTATTTATTTAGATGTATAGATTATTTTAATTAAGGCATGTTATGCACTCCCGCCAGTCAATGACAGCTAAACAAATATATTGCCCATCTGCCCTAGAGCTGGAAGGTTTAAAGGGATAGTAATACTTCAAAATTACTATCCCTTATATTGAAGCCCTTTAAAAACTGAATTAAATGCCACCAGCGGCATCTCTCAAACCTTTATAGTTTGAGAGATAGCCGCTTGTCAGCTTTGATCTCCCCTGCCTTTCCCCTGACGTCAGCGTTCTTGCTGCAGCAGGGGAATCCATTCATTGAATCAAGGGGAGGCTCTTCAGCAGAGCCAGCTCTCGTTATAGAAGAAACGATCCTTCACTAAAACGGTCTTCTACGTGTGCTTAGTAACCAAGCACACATAGAAGACCGTTTTAGTGAAGGATCTTGTCTTCCATAATGAGATCTCGGCTCTGCTGAAGAGCCTCTGCCGGTCCCGGGACCGGATTTCCCTGCTGCAGCAGGAACGATGTCAGGGGAAAGGCAGGGGAGAGCGAAGTTTAAAAGCAGCTATCTCTCATTTAATTCAGTTTTTAAAGGGCTTCAATATAAGGGATAGTAATTTTGAAGTATTACTATCCCTTTAAGTGTCAGCGAGTGGAGAAAGTAATGTATGTCCAAGACAGGAAATGCCTGTACAGCATTTCTTAACTCTTTGTGTGCCAGAGGGGTGTGCAATGTATTGCTAATAATTCATACCTCCAAAGTGTCCCTCTTTAGGAGGGAGAGTCCCTGTTTGAGACCCAAATCCCTGTGTCCCTCTTTCCCACCCTGGTGTCTCCCTTTTTAGGAGATCAGACTGTGTGGTGTGTATGTAGGTGTATTACATTGCTTCACTGTAATAAAACTTACATTAATGTTTGGTTGACCCCTTAGTGTCCAGTGCCATGCCAGGACCGTATCACATTGCTTCATAGTAATAAAACTCACATTAATGTTTGGTTAACCCCTTTGCGTCCAATGCCGTGGCAGGACCGTCATTGCTGGCCAGCACTTAAGGTTCAGTGACGGTCCTGGCACATCATGGAATTCAGGGCTCCCCTCGTGGCTGAACCGGAACTAAAAAAAAATTAAAAATGCCCAGTGGTCCTCAAGTGCTGGCCGCATGCGTGGTCTGGTTGTTAAGGGGTTAGTCTTCAGTATAAGTATTTATAGATTAGTCTATGTAACTAAAATACTTTGGTCTTCCTCTAAATCATTTATTCAGTTACACAAAGAGGTGTCATTAGGTCATGAAATTAACAAAAAATTCTCAGTAATTCTCCGCCCACCAGCCACTCCCCCAGCAACACCAACTAAAACACAAGTGTCCTTCTTTGGCCATTTGAAATGTTGGAAGGTATGATAATCTAAAAATAAAAATAACTCAAAAGCTGGATTCCTAAACATAAAATGATTAATATAACTCAAAGGTGATTTTCAGACTCGTCAGATGTTTTTAGGTAATAGGGCCCCCGTCCCCTTGATTGCTGGAAGGGTCGAAGCATTCAAACAGTTATAAGCTCAGTGTAAAACAATGGGAATTTATAATTCCAGAAGTGTTCTCCATGTCTCCTAAGTACATCAGCCACAATATCTATTTAAATAATTCATTTTTTGTGAGAAATAGAAAAGCAATATTCTTCCATCCTGATTACCTTTTTACATCCTCTTTGGGGTCAAAGCTGTATATACCCAGTGTGTGGTGGTGCTCCCCACTAGCTTCTTGTTGATTTTGTTCTAATGCCAGTTTTTACCCAGACTCTCTTGTTTTATAGGGCCTATACTTGACCTCCCATCATTTCACATTTTTTGGCAAGAAACCAGCAGATTTTCAAGCCGCATAATGACTAGAAATAAAAAAAAATCTGTAATGAACAGTCACCCAGCCCAAACCCACTAAATAAATGCATTTATATGAAATCTAACATCTCCGATTAATAATGCATACTTACTTTGGTTAGAGAATCCAAATGAGACCAGAAAAACGCAGGGACCTGAGACAAAACCACTAAATTGGTAAAAATATGAGACCTTTATTGTGTTCCACATAAAATCAGAAATATCCAGAAATTCTTCTGGCTTAAATGATTCCATATGGAGTGCCTTACAGTTATGGAGCTGCAACCAGCAGATGTATCCGAGTGGCATACCACTTATCAATGCGTTTCACATTTGCCACGCTTATTCAGGATGCAAATGGCCACTCTGATTTTTTCTTCCCCCTTGGTTCAGGAGATGACATCTTCAGTCATTTCTGGAAGTCAAGTGGAGGTAGGCATGATTGTTGCTGGCAATTTTTTCAAACTAAAGCAGCCAGTGCATGAGCACAGTTAACCCTTTCAGGACCAGAGATGTGCATTGTGTAGCACAGCCATATTATCCTTAAAGGATTACGATTGCAATGGGCATTGAGTTTGAGATCCTGCTAGCAACTCTCTTGTCTGCATCAATGAACACAATATCCATGACTAATTTGAGATGTTATCTCTTGATCCTAGGAACAATGGGGATATTAAAATCGGCCACCGTTCAAATAGTTTGCAGATGGTTTATATCTTCTTGAGCATTTAGCACATGGCTAAACTGTAAGGGGCAAAATATAACATAATGTATGGGTAGAATCTCAGGTGGCATTCCTGGGGACATTTGTGATGAAGAAACAGAAGCAAAAATGAGCAAACATAGTGCAGTCAGAAGCAAAATTGTAGCCATCTGTGAACTGGTGTCCTGTGAACTTTATAAAATTGATGCTGTTATCCATGGAGACGCAGCTGTAAATACATATTGGCTGGTGTGACATCAGACCTACCTACACAGCCAGTAGGAATGACACCGACACGTGCAGCTTTAGCTCTTGCAGGAGGAGGACAAGAGGCTTAGGTGGACCTGCAAAACTAAGGCTGTATAAGGTGGCCATTTTGCTAGAGCTGAGCATAACAGAGATTTACTAATGAAAGACTGAGCTTTCATATATATATATATATATATATATATCTATATATATAAAAGAAGACTTTGTGCCTGCCAAAACACACCCAGGGGTGGCATAAAGCAGGAGTTACTACTCCTATTGGGTGATTCAATCATGCAGGGAGTTGGCCCGCCCCCACTATGCAGCCCGCCCACCACTATCAAAGTCAGAAAAAAACAATATGGCCGCCACTTGCTCCTACACCACAGACAAACACACATGCCCCACTCACACACACAGACCACCACACACACGCCCCACTCACACAGCACCACACAAACACATACACACATGCCCCACTCACACAGCACCACACACACACACACGCCCCACTTACACAGCACCAAACAGACATGCCCCCACTCGCACACACAGCACCACATACACACACAAAGCCAGAAATAAATATGGCTGACACACACACACAGTCACTCACCCTGACTCCCAGAGGCCTCAGCAGGACCTGTACTGCAGCATCAGAGGAACAAAATTGTACTCAAAGGGTTAAGGTAGGTCCTCATTGCTCAATTATTTCTTCACTGTCATCATTTGCCATGCAAGACACAGGACAGACAGCTATCAGATTCACACTTAACCCACTGACTGCCACAGGGTTGTGTATCAAGTTTTACCCCTCAGGGAGTGTGTTCAAACCCCTCACACTGTAAACTTGCATTTCTCTCCCACTTCTCCTCCTTCCCCAGCCTATTACTAACACTTTTCCATATTTATGTTAAGCCCCGCCCCCTTTTAACCCAGATTGCCCCATTGCTCTCTCCACATCAGCACCACATGAGGGACTCCACAAGTAAAAGTTCACAGGTATTACACACTCATGCCCCACTCACACAGCACCAAACACCCATACACACACACAAAGCCAGAAAGAAAGATGGCTGACACACAGTCACTCACCTTGACTCCCAGTGGCCTCAGCAGGACCTGTAGTAAAGCCACTGAACGGTGCTGCATCACCAGGGGAACAAAATGGCACTCAAAGGGTTAAGGTAGGCCCTCATTGCTGAATTACTTCTTCACTGTCACTATTTGCCATGCAAGACACAGGACAGACAGCCATCAGATTCACACTTAACCCACTGACTGCCACAGGGTTCTGTATCAAGTTTTACCCCTCATGGAGTGTGTTAAAACCCCTCACACTGTAAACTTGCATTCCCCTCCCACTTCTCCTCCTTCCCCAGCCTATTACTAACACTTTTTCACATTTATGTTAAGCCCCGCCCCCTACTCGCAATTAAGCCCCACCCACTTTTAACCCAGATTGCCCCATTTGTCTCTCCACATCAGCACCACATCAGTCCCCTCTAGGGACTTCACAAGTCAGTGTTCCCAGGTATGAACACACTTCCCACTGCTATTTAACTCTGACATGCCTCTCTATACCTTAACCCTTTGAGTGCCAGAGGGGTACACAACTCATGAGCACATGTGTTTCTGCTCATATATGTTGCGTGTCTGTGTGTGTACAACTCTGTTACATATGTGTGTCCATGTGTGCATCTCCAGTGTGTCTGTGTGTACATGTGTTTTGCATGTCTCTGCCGCTCACTGTGTGTATGTGCATACCTCCCAACATTTCACAGGGCCAAAGAGGGACACGTTAGTTTTAGGTGATATTATTGGGGGTGTGGCTGGTGGGCGGGCATTAGTAAGAATTTTTAGGTTATTTCATGACCTATTACTGGCTATTTATGTAACTGAATAAATGATTTAGTTCAAGACCAAAGTATTTAATTTGCACAGACTAATGTATAAACACATATACTGAAGTTTATTGCTTTATTGCTGTAGAGCAAAGTAATACACACCACACAGTCAGGGCTGGTGCAAGGATTTTTGCCACCCTAGGCAAAACCTAATTTTGCCACCCATTTCGCTCCGCCCCTTGTGTCCCACCCCTTTATACCCTGCCTACTTATACCCAACCTCTTTTCATGATTGTCCTCTCTCTGCCCCCTGAGCCACTCTGCCCCTGTTCTGGAGATGCCTGTAAGAGATGCCCCCCACCAGCTCCAACTTGCCCCTTATCAGCTTCACTTTGGCCCACCAGTTCCACTTTGCCCCTATCAACTCCAACTTGCCCCCATCAGCTCCAACGTGCCCCCACCAGCTCCACTTTGCCCCCTCAGCTCCAACTTACCCCCATCAGCTCCACTTTGCCCCCCATCCTCTCCAACTTACCCCCATCAGCTCCACTTTGCCTCCCATCCGCTCCAACTTGCCCCAACCAGCTCCACTATGCCCCCAGCAGCTCCAACTTGCCCCCCCATCCGCTCCAACTTGCCCCACCAGCTCCACTTTGCCCCCCCTCAGCTCCACTTACCCCCCCTCAGCTCCAACTTGCCCCCCCTCAGCTCCACTTTGACCCTCATCAGCTCCACTTTGACCCTCATCAGCTCCAACTTGCCCCCATCATCTCCAACTTGCCCCCACCAGCTCTACTATGCTCCCTCAGCTCCAGCTTTCCCCTAACAGCTCCAACTTGCCCCCATCATCTCCACTTTGCCCCACATCTGCTCCAACTTGCCCCCTCAGCTCCACTATGCCCCCTCAGCTCCAACTTGCCCCCCATCACATACCTGTATCTCCCGCGCAGTCTTCTCTTCAGTAATGCAGAGCGCGGCGGGAGATCATGACTCCCAGCGCGCTCTGCATTACTAAAGATCCGACCAGATGAGGGAGCACTGTAGCAACATAGACCTGACTGTGTTGTGGTTCCTGGCGTGGTGTGTGTGGGCGCACCTCTTCTCCGCTGCATGCCCCCGCCCCCAGTACGTGTGCGCCCTAGGCCGGCGCCTACCTCGCCTATAGGTGGAGCCGGCCCTGCACACAGTCTGACCTCCTAAAAAGAGGGACAACAGGGTGGGAAAGAGGGACAGAGGGATTTGGCCCTCAAAGAGGGACTGTCCCTCCTAAAGAGGGACACTTGGGATGTATGGTATGTGTCTGCCTGTATGCTGCATATGTCTGTGTTTATCAGTGTGTCTGCATTTCAAACACGTGCGCCCAATGGTCATAACATGACGGGCAACGCCGTCCCATGTTGCTAGTATATATATATATAGATAGATGTAGATAGATATAGTGTTGGGTATAATTGACATTACTGTACAAGGCAATATAGTTATTTGTTGCACTGATACTGCATTCATCAAAAGGTATTCAGAAAGAAATATTGTACACACCAAGCAGAAATGAACACTCACAGGACTGTATACTTCAATATAGTGTTGAATTTTGGCCCCCTAGTGGGCCTTTATCAAGACTTGAGTGCTCATTTCCGCATGGTTTGTACACTAATATAAAACCTTTTAAAGGGATAGTAATGTTTCATAATAAAAGCACCTCTAATTAATCATCATAGTATTTGGACTTTGGAGAGTGTTATTACAATTCTGTCAGAGTTGTAGTTCCAGAGTAATTCAATGACAACGTATCCCCCTCCCGCCCCTTTTACTGATGTAACATTGCTCAGCCAGATCAGAAGGGACGTGCCCAGGTAGACTGCAGAGAGGGACAATCTTCAATTAAGATAAGGGAAAAACCTGAAAAGCTTGTCAAGGGGGGCAGGGATTTCATTGTTCTCATAGGAATAAGAGTGTCCCCTTCTGTTATCTGTCTGGTCTATGGACTGCATTCCACATCTGAGAAGAGATGGCTTACACTAGGTAAAAGGGGCGGGAGGGGAAACTTTGCTTGTGAGTATCTCATAAACCATAAAGGTTTGAGAGATAAGACTTATAACATTCTTCATGTTTTTTTAATGCCTACAAAATAAAATAAAGTTAAAATGAAGTATTACTATCCCTTTAACAAGTTTCTCATTTTGGCAGTGGGTATTGTCTTTGCTTTCAGTTTTCTCTCCTCTCCTGTTCTCCTCCTGATGATGTCATCTGCTCAAACTCCTACCCATCCCTCTCGGCTATTGCTCTTTCTTCACACTTCCATCCAGTGGGGTTGTCTGTAGATCATGGGGGAGCAGTTGAAGAAAACCTTGTTAGATGGAAGAGGAAACCAGCTGAATACAGAGGCCCAGACCAGTTTAGGTTCATGTTGAAAATATCAAAGACTTACTATGTTTTTTAAATGAGCAGTAACTAGTTTTAAATGAAAACCTATATGTTATAGGGGTTTTCCTGCTTTGTAAAACAAGAGTACTCCCACTGCTGGCAGTTGGTTTATTCAAAAGTTCAAACTGTCAAGAAGTGACAATGCTCTTACTGTCTTCTCATTCCATGGAGAATTGCAGTCAGTGACTCAACTCTTCCATAGAATACAACAGAATAACTGTAGAAACGCCAGGTGAACTTTAGATGAACTTTTTTGGACACTGAGGTCACTGTTAATGTTAAAGAAACAACAGCTGAAATTGCAATAACTCTGGAATCATGCATATACTTGTTTTACTCAGCAGACCCCACCTACACAAACACTATGTATATGTTTTTAATAAAATAAGTATTAACTAAGGTACATTTTGCCACATTTGTATCAAACTACAGTTTCCCCCTAAGTACTATAATACAGAAGTAGATGAGGGCTGCTTTCCAAATCTCACAGGCTTGAGGAAGCAAGTAGAGGTCACACCCATCGTTCCCCACCCAACTCTGTTTGTTTTACCGATTTCAATCCTTGACACAAGCTCCAGTAACTACTGGCCTATGATAAATTGAAGCCTTAGAACTTACAATTGCTTTAACTATGATAAATTCACCACTGATAGTTTATTTTGACCCTGACACAGTTTTGCATTTTTTTATTTTTTTTTTGGACAAATCTTCCTCATTTATGCCTAGTGATTGGGACATTGGACCTTATGCACCAAAGAAAAGAGCAGCAATTCTGGACCAAACGTAGTGCACCATAGAGAAGATATAATAGTTCCACAAATTTACATTTTATGAGGCTTTAACCCCTTGATTGCTAGTAGTCTCCAGCACATTGCTCTAGCATCAGAAGGTTAAAATGCCTGTTTCAGTCAATGAAAATTGTGTGAATGTTTATTTGTCATTCAAGAAAATGCCTCTGTAACTGGGAAACTCCAAAATGTTTCAAAATTATAAATAGAAAAGGGTCTTAATCACTCACCACTTTCATTAACTCTCCATCTGAGCAGAGCTGCATACCTCCCAAGTGTCCCTATATAGGATGGACAGTCCCTTTTTGAGAAACAAATCCATCTGTCCCTCTTTCCTACCCTGATGTCCCTCTTTTAGGAGGTCAGACTGTGGGATGTGTATATAAGTGTCACACTTCTCCACAGTAATACTCACATTAACCTCTTAAGGACCCGCGTTCTTGCGGTTGTTTTCCTTTAAGGACCAGATGACCGATCATGTGTGCCGGTGTACCGAATGGGGTTCTGGTATTGACCACTCAGGTCTTGGAGCGGTCAAGACCCCACTACTACTAACATAGCTCCTGCAAGAGCGCTGTGAGTAAAAATATGTGATGTGCCAGGACTGTCACTGGACCTTTAGGCAAGGACAGCAGTGACGGTCTTGACATGTCACTGGTCCTCAAAGGGATAGTAATGTTTCATAATAAAAGCAGCTCTAATTAATCATCATAGTATTTGGACTTTGGAGAGTGTTATTTCAATTTTGTCAGAGTTGTAGTTCAGGAGTAATTCAATGACAAAGTGCCCCCCTCCCGCCCCTTTTACTGATGTAACACTGTTCAGCCAAAGCAGAAGGGAGATGCCCAGGTAGATTGCACAGAGGGACAATCTTCAAATAAGATAAGGGAAAAACCTGAAAAGCTTGTCAAGGGGGGTAGGGCTTTCATTGTTTTCATATAAAGAAGATTGTCCCTTGCTGTTATCTGTCTGGTCTTACAACCAGATTCCACATCTGAGAAGAGATGGCTTACACTAGGTAAAAGGGGCGGGAGGGGAAACTTTGCTTGTGAATATCTCTTAAACCATAAAGGTTTGAGAGATAAGACTTATATCATTCTTCATGTTTTTTTAATGCCTACAAAATAAAATAAAGTTAAAACGAAGTATTACTATCCCTTTAAGAGGTTAATGTTTATTTAAAGTAGATGTGCTTTTAAATTACTGTGTGTAAATAAAATATATTGTTCTTGCTCTAAATCATTTATTCAGTTACACAAAGAATTGTCAGTAGGTCATGAAATAACCTAAAAAAATCTTGATAATGCCCCGCCTACCGGCCACACCCCTAGCAGCGCCACCTAAAACAAAAGTATCCCTCTTGGGCCATTTAAAATGTTGGGAGGTATGGAGCTAGTATTCATCATGATGTGTGTCTGCTGACGATGTGTCTCGGTGTCCTCCATTAAACTATCCAGTTGAAACATGGCTACACAGACCACCACACAAGATTCCCATCTACTCGGTATAAAAACACTTTTATATTTCATTGATTTTAAAATTGAGAGAGATGAGTAGAAGTGCTGATACAACAGGCTGGTGCAGCGGCACTTATACTCATCACTGTCAATTTTATAATCAATGAAATAAAAAAGTGTTATTATAAGGAGTAGACCGGAATCTTGTATGATGGTTTGTGTGACCATGTCTGAATTGAATGCTTAATTTCACTCATGGTATACATGGCTTGCTCCAGTGTAGCTCCAGTTCTTCAGGCATTGGCCTCAATGAATCAGTCAGAGCTATCATTCGATTTTCTATCTGCAGTAGAGAAAAGGAAAAACAATTTAGGCCGTATGTTCAAAAGAAAAATGGAAACGTTCTGGCGCAAACCATTTTAACTATAGGGGAGAACTAAACATTTCAAAAATTCCCATGGATTTAAATGAGGATTGTAACCCCTTGTAACCTCTCTCCAGACCTCTCTAGTATTCAAGGGGTTAAAATCCCAATTTAACTCAGCAAGAATTTTTAGCTCTCCCCTACAGTGCAAATGAATTGCCCCAGAACTCCTCCTCTTTTCTTTTGAACATACGATCCTTTGTGCTGCTCATATTTTTTTAAAGGTAATTACGGCATTTTAATGTTCTGGTTATTGTCTTTCCCTAGCAGTAGGCAGAGTGCTCTAAGTTTGCAGATTCAGGGTTATCTTTGATAAATAAGTGTTCCTTATAGACACATTTTGCAAGAAACCAGACTTCCTAGAGGCTTAAATAGGAGACTCTAGGCATGTGTGGAATTAAAAATAATGCAAGGGGGTAGATTTTCTGGTTATGGTAACATAATCAAATGTATCCAGACAAATAAAGGTGTTCAATTAACCCCTTGATGACCAGGGTTTGTTTGTTTTTTGTCACAATAGATGACTAGAGAAATCAAAGCCTTTTTAAAGGGATAGTAATGGATGACAATAAATACAGCTCCGATTAATGTTCATATGTTACCTCTTTTATGCGCCTCCCCCTCAAATGTGGAATCTGGTCATGTGACCAGACAGCTCTCAGCGAGGGACAATCTCCTGACTGAGAGCATAAGGAAATCCCTGTCCCCTTTCAAGGACATATGCCATATAGCAACAGAATTGTTGTCCTCGCCAGGCCACGGCCATATACTATGTGTCAGTTTTGCTGCCTTTTTTACACCCTCCTTCCCTTCCTCCTACCCTTTTAAAAATCAGACCTTGTCCGGATGTCCTCCCCTTGGTGTTGATCAGCTGATTGTAATAAGTTGTCAACTTGGAACGTATTTGCTGCCTTCCTTCCTCCGTTCTCAACATGGTATTCTCAGAACTTCTGGATTGAATGAGTGGACCTTAATGTACCATTATTTTTTGAGCTGTTATCAGATACTGAATACAGTAGGAAATTGTACAGTTTTCTAAGATTTTAGAAAATCTTTGAAGTGATGGAAATATATTAAAGTATTTTTTTTCTTGTAGTGCCACCTTATGGAAATACTCCTTCATTTCGTGCAGGTCAATGTCTGCTTTACTAAATTGTAAGCTTTGTCTACTTTTCTCTTAATTTCTGTAGTTGGTGCAATCATTTTAGTGCAAGCAGGTTATATCTGAATGTTGCAAAAAATTAGATTGTAGTTGATGTAGTTTTGTTCTTTTGGTATCCCTTATAGCATGTCAACAATGTAAAAAATTAGTTTGTAATTGATGGAGTTTTGTGCTTTTGGTATCCCCTATGTCAACAATACCAGTGGGGTACCATTTTACTCAGAAGAGCAGTAGGTAATGAATAAAATAGAAAATTCCATAGTTTTCTATTATATCAGTACCTTTTAAATCATGACAGTGTAAAAAAATAAAACATTTCTTATTTTGTAGGTCATTCTTCTGGAAATATTTGTGCACACCATACTAGGGGTAGAGAGACATGTTTCCCCTCATTTGATACAGTTGGTTACCTTATTTCCAAATTGGTATGCTTGTCTACCTTTTCTTAATCTCTGTAATTGTTGAAACCATTGTAGTACAGGTAAATGGCATTTGAAAAATGAGAGATTGTAGTTGGTGTGGAAATGTAAAAAAAGCCAAATTTTTCCTTTAGCTCCATCTTCTGAAAACATTTATGCATACCAGAGTAGAAGTAGAAAGGCAGATGACCCTTATATTATGCTGCAGGAATCTACTTTTACGAAATGCCTGCTTGTAGGGGGTTATTGTGATGTGATGTAGATAATTATGTAATTATTTTTTATTTTTATTTTTTGTCATTCCTCATGAACATGTCGGTTGAAATTCTGTTATGTGCAGTTACAAATTTGAGGCCTCAGGGAAGGACACACATTTGTGCACCTACATATTGGGTAGCACTCTACTCAGGAGAAATGAGGTGTTCATATTTCTTACTCCTTTTGTTTGTGACAAAGTTTTCTTGAGATTTTTGACATTAAAATGTCCAAGCTTTATCATTTCAAGCAGCAAGAAACTTCAAGTGATAGTAATGTTTCACAAAAACAGCAGCTCCAATTAATCTTCATAGTATTTGAGCCATAGAGAGTGTTATTTCATTACTATGAGCTTTGTAGTTCAAGAGTAATTGAATGATAAAGTTTCCCCCTCCCTCCCCTTTTACCTAGTGTAAGCCTCCGCTCCTCAGATGTGGAATCCAGTCCATAGACCAGACAGCTCACATCAAGGGTCAATATTCTTACTGTGAGAACAATGAAAACCCTGCCCCCCTTGACAGTTTTTTCAGCTTTTTCCCTTATCTTAATTGAAGATTGTCCCTCTCTGCAATCTACCTGGATACTCCCTGCTGCTCTAAGCTGAGCAGTGTTACATCAGTAGAAGGGGTGGGAGGGGGATACTTTATTGTTCAATTACTCTTGAACTACAACTCTGACAGAATTGAAATAACACTCTCCAAGGCCCAAATACTATGAAGATTAATTAAAGCTGCTTTTATTGTGAAACATTACTATCCCTTTCCGTGATTTTCTGATTCGTATGTTAGGCTATATACTTATTGAGCTGTTTTGGGTAGTTTTACCATGTAACGAATGGAATGTACATTTTAGTTCATATATTTGACAATCCCCTTTTGCACTCCTGGTAATCATGGGTCTCTGTAGGCCATGAATGTAGGTAAAACAATACATAATTCTTGTCAGTGTCTTATCTTGCATGAGTTAGTATAATTGTTTTGTACCTTCCAGTTTCAGTTATTTGAGTGCTCCCTACCTGCAATATATAAAATATTTTGTGCCTCACATCTTTCTGCACAGGAACTTAAAGGGAGAGTAATACTTAAAGCGGAACTTTCAGATCTTACTAAGTCATATGCATTCATTAAATGCATGGTGACTAGCTTGGAAATCAATGTCTTACCTTTAAAATATAGCACATTGTAAAGAAATTCTTCCAATTTGGAGACCGGAACCCAGTCTACAGCTCAGACATCTTGTCTGCACGCCTGCGCTGTCAGTCGCGGTCTCCACTGAGTAGCACTGCAGTGACTATATGGTTACCAGAAGGGACTGACGGTGCAGGCACGCAGATCGCACTAACCTGCCCGTCAGTCCCCAAACGGCAAGGATTTCTTTACAATCTGCTATTTTTTAAAGGTAAGACATTGATTTCCAAGCTAGTTGCCATGCTTTTAATGAATGCATGGCAACTTAGTAAGATCTGAAAGTTCTGCTTTAATAATAAAAAAAAAAAAAAATTAATTTGTAGGGCTTATCCTTCTGAGTAAAGCAAGGGTACCCCCACTGCTGAAAGGTGTTTTATTCAAAAGTTATTGCATCTCAAACTTGAATTTTGTAGGTGCAGTATCTCAATAGCCTGAAATTGTACAGTGGTGTTGTTTCTACACCATCATTTGAACAGCTCTATAGTATGGTCTGCAGAAAAAAAAATGTAAATGACCTTCTTTATTATTGTACAGTCTGATTTGTAATGCATTGCACAAACCTCTGGCACTCAATAGGGTTAATAAGGCATCAGCACTAACAGTAGCCTTCCCCCTCCCTCCGAGCAATGTCCTTTGTATTGAAGAGCTACTTTATGTACTGCTTTATAACAAGCACTTGATCACACTGTTGTTTTTGTATGTCACATTTCTGTATAATAAAGACACACCATTATGATTTGTATTTACTTTTACCTTCAGAGGTTACAAATGTGCTTTTAAATGGTGAAAAGAGTTCAACTTCTACAATGACAGTAAATGTTTCTACAGTCTATGCTTTGTGGATAGGTTGCTTTTATTAAAAAAAAGTGTATAGTAAGGGATAGTAGGGATAGTAATACTTAAATTGTAAAATATTGCACCTAAAAAATTCAAGTTTGAGCTGTAATTTTTTAATAAAATATCTCTCAGCGGTGGGAGTACGCTTGTTTTATTCGGGGACATAAACCCTACAATATATATTTTTTACATCTTAAGTATTACTATCCCTTTAAAGGAATAGTGATAGTTCATATTACATCTAGCTCAGAACATTGAGGATGTGTAATAGTTATGCTCAGCGGTGTACAATTGTCTCATAACTTGCTACTTAGTGTAATATAATGTTAAAGATGATCCCTGATGTGAAGCCTCCTCCCCTCAGTTCTAAAATTCGGTCCTTGACCAGGCAGATCACAATAAGGGACAATCTTCTCTCATTCAGTATAAGGAAAAACCTGTTCTCCTTGACTAAGGAGAGAAGGTTTTTCCTAGTACTAACTGAAGATTGTCCCTCGTAGTGATCTGCCATCAGATCTGGGACAAAAACCGTGACTTCAGTTAAAGGTGTGTGTGGGGGGGTCATCATTAACATTATATTACACACTAAGTAGCAGGTTATGCAACAAATGTACGTCACGGAGTACAACTATTACACATGCTCAACGTTCTGACCTGTGTGTAATATGAACTATTACTATCTCTTTAATGAAAGGGAAAAGAGAATTGTTTTCCAGCTTTGACACTTTAGGACAGTGATTCCCAACCCTCTCCTTAGGTGGTGATTAGCAGGTCGTGTCTTTAAGATTTCCCTGTTTGATCACAGGCAAGTTAATTAAATTACTGAGGCTCTGATTAACTCACCTGTACTCATGCAGGGAAATCCTGAAGGCATGGCTGGTTGGGAGTTTCTGAAGAAAAGGTTGGGAGCCAAGACTTTAGGACAGTGATTTCAGAAGTTGCAAACAATGATTGCATGTAAAGGTACAGTGCTCATTATGCCTGTGGGTGTATGCGTGCACATGTGTGCATGCCATACCTGGGAACGTCAGGGTTTGACCCAGATCTCAGGGTGTAGGGCCCAATTCTCAGGGTAACACAGTCTAATGCTATCGACTATATGGTCATACTTGGGAATATTGTTTTATGAAGCCCCCGGAGAGGACTTACAGGTTACGACTAGGCTTGTTTCAATTAAGCAAATTGTGTGGGTGTGGCTTAATCAGGTGGGAGGGGGTTAACCAGGATTGGGATGGGAAGTAGCCAGAACAGGGTGGGAATTAGGAAGAAAGGAAGAGAGGTGGCCAAATACCCTGGAAACTCACCACATCCAGAGAATCAGACTTTGTCCCTTGGCACCTCATAATTAACACTAGAAACTGGAGTCTCCAGGGCAGATCCGGAGAATTCCCAGATATGTATAAGGTCTACACTAATTAACTGCTTCTTTAGTCACTAAGTTGATGCCATTTCCACCAGAAAGGCAGATGGGAAAGGTCATGCTTTCCTTGTGTGTGTGTTTAAGCAGTTCCATCATGTTAACGTTCCTTGTGGACTAGTGCACCATAGGAAACAAAAATAAAAACTTTTCAAATTTTCATCAATTTAAATGAGGTGTGCCCCCTCCAAACTCCAGTTGACTTTCTCCAGAATTGCACCTATTTAGTTTCCTAAATAAGGCCCTAGTTTTTAATGTTCTCAATCCCCCACACACACATTTATATCTCTTGGAAAGCCTCAAGGTCAACTGGTCTCCTTTCAATTGCATCATCATCATGTTATGTGTGGTGAATGTGTGCATGTCACCAGCCACTAGAACGCTGATGTCTGTAGTATGGCACCATACTGTCCAACATTTCAAATGGCGAAAGAGGGACACTCATGTTTTAGGTTGGGTTGCTGAGGTCGTGGTTGATGGCCTGGGCATTTACCGAGAATTTGTAGGTTATTTCATGACCTGTTGACATTTTGTGTAACCGAATAACTGCTTGAGATCAAGGCCAAAGAATTTTATGTACACACTCCTTTATAAACCCATATGCTGAAGATGGCCCAAGCATTAATGTGAGTTTTATTATTGTGCAGCACTGTGATACACTTACATACACACACAAGACAGTCTGGGAAAGGGGGACAGAAGGATTTGGGTCTCAAAGAGTGACTGCCCCTCCTAAACAGGTACGCTTAGGAGGTGTGTGGCAACTTTGTATGGAGGCGAAAGAGTCCTTGAGGCTGATACAATTCTGGAGCAAATCACTTGTACAAATAAATTGTATAAATAAAATTTCCCATTGATTTTAATGTGGCTTTTAAGCCCTTGAGTGCCAGAGAGGTATCCAAATCATTGTTTTACATTGCTTTTGATACCCCTCTGGCACTGAAAGGGTTAAACCCATTGATTGCTTAAAGCGGAACTTCCCCCGCTATAAAGTCGCCCTGCAGTAATTAAGCAGGTAGTGACTAGCTTTAGAATAGATATGTTACCTCTGAAATGTAGCTGATTATAAAGAAATCCTTTATTGTAGGAGACTGACGGCCAGGTTAGTGCAGTCTGCGCGCCTGTGCCGTCAGTCCCTTCTGGTTACCTTGTGGCACACTGCAGTGCTTCTCAATGGAGACCAAGACTGACAGAACAGGCGCTCAGACAAGATGTCTGTGCTGATGCCTGGCTTCCGGTCTCCTACAATAAAGGATTTCTTTATAATCCGTTACATTTCAGAGGTAACATATCTATTATAAAGTTAGTCGCTACCTGCTTAATTATTGCAGGGTGACTTTATAGCAGATGAAAGTTCAGCTTTAAGAGGTCTCCATCTCCATTGTTTTGCAATGCTTTGGAGACCTCGCTAGCATCCCAAAGTTGCCCAATTTTAGATGTTCTGTAGGGTGCAGTTGGTTTGCTACAGAAACTCCAATTCATCTTAGTACATCAGATTTGGTGTTCCATAGTGTAGGGGAGTTTAACCCTTTGAGTGCCAGAGGGGTATGGAATGCATTGCTTTGCAATGCGTTCCGTACCCCTCTGGCATTAAAAGGGTTTAGCAGTGAGAATATAATCCAAAGTTTTAGTAATGTTTTATTGAAGAGCAAAAATCTAATAAATTACTAAGTGTAGAAACTAGATAAAACACAGTACCCAGGGAGGCAGGATTCTTAACTTTTTAAGGACCAGAGGGGGCAATACATCCTGTGGTCCGTATGGCGTTTAAATGTCGCTCCTAATATTTGGGGGTTAATTTAATTTTATGTTTTTTTATAGATTCTCCTCAATTACTGGCTCTTAAGAAAATAGGACTGGTCCCTATATCTGTACGGCTCTTAACTTTAACTTCTAATTTTATCTGCATATATCCCAGTGATCTTGCATTTGTTTAACCCCTTGGATGCTAGCGATGTCTCCAACTCGAAGCTTTGCAATACATTGGAAGCACCCTAGCATCCAAAGAGTTAAGCAAGATCATTTCTTAATCATCTGCACTGGTAAAGTCAATATATCAAGATAACCTGCAACCGTTTTGGGCAAACCCGCTACATTGTAGTGGAGAAATACAAATTCTTATTGATATAAATGAGGCTTTTAACCCCTTGAATGCTAGAGAAGTTTCCAATGCATTGCTTCCTAGAAGTGGAAGGAACTGAGATGAGGGGGGTGGGAATTTGTTCCAAAAATGGGAGGAATGAGGCAGGGAGTGGGGGGGTTACCACAGATCTCAATTACATGGTGAATTACCCTCTGTCCCCGAGGGTAACTTAGTAACTAAGTTTGAAAACTGCTGTTTTCAAAGCAGATCCATAGCGTTCCCAGGTACCATATTCTTCAGTGCCAGTGACTGCACTAGAGGTTATGCACTACAGTGTATCACCTCATTCTCTGTCTCTCTATATAAATATATATGTATATACTATACTGCAGCCATTGTCAGTCTGCTGCAGAATGAAGGCATCCTTAGCAAGCTGGGGAATGGACTGTAATCTGCCATTCTGGCCCAGTACAAGTTTGCAGATATTTGACCCTGCTGGGGACTACAGCCTGCAATGCTGGGGTTTGAGCAGATTCTGAAGCTGGTGCATTCACCAACTGAGCTAACTCACTGGCTCACTGGAATATTTATACCTTACTGGAATATACATACCTGAGAACTCTCTGATCTGCCCTGGAGACTCTGGCTTTTGCATTAAATTACTGGGTTTGTGGGGACTGAGGCCACTTCCCTTGTCATCCTTTTCCTCACACTTCCTGCCCACTAATTCTCCTTCCCCTCCATATTCTGCCCACTTTCTTTCACAGCCTGTTAAGCCCCGCCCCACCCATGATTAATCCCCACCCCTTTGTGATGTAGATCTCGTCATTTATATCCTGCCACCGGCCCCACAAGTCCCCTCTGGGACTCTAGAAGAAAATGTTCCCAGGGATGTTTATATATAATGTATGTACATATGAATATACCACACCAGCACAGATCACTCCCATTAATGCCAGCAAGACACTTATACCTGCCCCATAGCATGAGCAAGAACACTAGGCACATGTTTTAGACCATTCCAATGAAGGGATTCCGTGTAAGTAACGAGATGGTAGCACTTCTCAAGCGCCAGCGTGTCGACCGACACGGATCTCCTGCTGACAGCTTTACAGCTGTCAGTAGGAGAAATCAAACTTTATACGCCCATATCTCTTAAACCATAGCGGTTTAAGAGATACGTTTTTTTGCATTTAGATCAGCTTTTTAAGCTCTTCTAAATGCAAAAAAGTTTTTTTAGACATTACTAACACTTTAATGGGAGAATTTGCATCATAAGTAGCTTAGTACATAGGTATTAGGAGGAGTAAGTCTAAGAAGTTTATTCCGGACCCTGATTTTGCACAGATCTGTATTTATACATTAGCCCAGGGTCTAGTCTTATGAATTGTCTGCTTGTAATTATGAGTTAATCTACTGTCTAACTCAAACCTTGCCTTTGTTTACATTAGGACCCTTGTAGAGGGATAACACCAATGCTGAGTTGGTGATGTTGCCTGTTGTAAAACGTCATATGCTGGGTTGTGGTGCATTTCACATGGCTGAATGAAAGCATAATCATACTGCAACTTTACTGTATACACATAGGAATGCAGTAAAAATGCAGCAAGGAAGGTGTGTGTAGGAGCCTTTGGAGCCACCTTCAGACCTCTCATATAAGCGTTGTTGGAGGTTGAGATGCTCATCACAACCTATAATAAATAGTCCACTGACACGGGCACCAGCAGATGTTATTGGCTGCTGTTCACGTGGGCCGGCTGGCAATCTCGCCTCTCCTGCATCAGGATTGGTGGTGGAACACAGGAGAAGGTGAGTGAATGAAAAAGTACAACAGGATTGTAGTAGGGGGGTTGCAACAGTTCTGTCATCTGTGTGAAAAAAAGAGTTGACCTTGTTAATGCTATCAAACATGATATAAATTAGAGGTGGAATGAATGTGTGTGCCCCCACCCCCCACGGAGGACTCAGAGGATTTGCCCAGGGGGCATGCAGTCTGGCGGCCCTACAGACTCTGTATGATAAGTGTATAAATACAAGGGGAAGGAGAAGGGATAGAATGTTAACAATAAAAAAGGGAGCTAAGTCTTAAAGGAGCAGTAAACTTTTTATACAGAACATGTTATGGGGCTTTTTCTGCTGATCAAACCAAGGGTTAAAAACCACATTTAACCCTTTAAGTGCCACAGCAATGTGCTGGATATTTCTGTCATTTAAGGGTTAAAGCAATGAGAACTCTTGCCTATGTCTCAGAATTTTTCTTTCATTTGTGCATACGGCCATCTCTAGTGACCCAGAATTTAACTCTTTGAATGCCAGAGGGCTGCACAATGCATTGCTAAGCAATGTGTTGTACACCCCTCTGACACTCAACGGGTTAGTATCCAGTGACCCAGAATTTAACAGTGAGTACTGGCTCTCTGGGACAAAACCGGAGAGATCTCCAATAAGGCTATTGCATTCATTATGCTAAGCGAAAATGTGCATGCACGTCTGGCTTTGTATCATGGTCATTGTGCAGAGTTTTAATAGGTTGAATAATCTTGCTGATTCATCATCTTGGACACACAATTTAAAGACCTTATAATTCCACTTAAAATTTATGTGTTGCAATAAGACTGCTTAAAAGTGGTCAGATAGAATGTTCTGAAGCGTTAACCGCTGTTTATGTCATTCTGCAATGAAGCCATATTTCTGACTCTGCCCCTTCAAGTTTTTAACTGCTCATGTCTATTAGTTGCTGAAAATCTGTGATGAACTGGAGCAATACAATTTTATTGTGCCTTAAGAACAGGGGTGGCATATCTGCCAACATTTCAACACAATTTGCAGGGACAATTCCCGCTGGGTAGTAAAATCACAGCTCATCACTAATTTTCCATAGTATCATGTAGCGTGATGCAGACTGGAGCTTTAGAGCCGTGCTTGTGCAGAATAATAGATAATATCACAACAATATGTTAGACAAATTCATATGAACCTGATAAAGGCAACTGACCCATACAAGCCATTCAGGTGTATTAAACCCTTGAGGACCAGAGTGTTACACAACGTATTACAAAGCAGTCAGGGCTGGATTTCCCAGTAGGTAGAGTAGGCAACTGCCTATAACTCAAATTGTTGAAGTGTGCCTCAACTGTGCTGGCCACACCCCCATTCTGAGTGGGTGCGGCCAGTGCAATCTCATTGTCCCTTTTAATGGCTGTTATTTAACCCTTGCTCCCACAATGCAAAGATACTGTATCACTCAGGACAATTTATTTTCCTATGCGATCCACATATGCTCTGTATTGGGCTTGGAAGCTTGACACATGAAGGGAGATTCACTAAAGGGCAATGGTATGGTGACAAACACATCACCTTGAAAACAGAGACTCATTGCAATATGCAGAGAAGTTATATAACACATATGTCCTGCAGTAACCTCAACTTTCAGCCAATCAGCATCCAGCATCAGAGAAGGGCTACTGAAATGGTGACTGGTTTACAGGAAAAGGCATATCAGGATAGAGTAAAGTATCTGAACATGTATACCTTGGAGGAGAGAAGAGAGAGGGGATATGATAGAAACATTCAAATACATGAAGGGATTCAACAAAGTGCAGGATGGAAGTACATTTCAAAGGAGTAAAAATGTTAGGACATTTGGCCATAGTCTAAAACTAGAGGGAAACAGGTTTAGACATAATGTAAGAAAGTTTTACTACACTGAGAAGGATAGTAGATAAATGGAATAGCCTACCAGAAGATTTGGTAGAATTTAATACAGTGACAGAATTTAAGCACACATGGAATAGGCATAAGGTTGTCCTTAACATAAGAAAACACCAAAGACCAAAAAAGGTTTGAGGTTCTTACACTAGGAAAATGGGCAGACTAGATGGGCCGAATGGTTCTTATCTGCCGTCAGATTCTCTGTTTCTATGTAATGTCACCCCTTCAGATAGCCAATCCCATTGGCTAGCTGTAGGGGTGACGTCATGCGCATCTGAGACCCCTCCAGCTAAATGTTTATCGGCTGGGATGTGAGGTTACTGCAGGGCACATTCCATGCCCTGTGCAACCCCAGAATCCCAGCCAATGGGAGTGTTGGAATTAATCTGGTTAGGCCTGAGCAGAATTAGGAGGGGTATACTTTGTACAGGAGTGCCGAGGATACCTCTGGATCTGCAGCATCAAGGTAATGGATGATTGTGGGGGGGTAGAATTAATGTTCGGAATATCAGTGAATGAATTTAGTTTTGCAATGAAAATCTTCACCGAAATTGAAACTGACTGAACGGGGGATAAAATAATTTGATTCATTCAAATGGGTGAAAAGATTTTACCTAATTGTCTGTCTGTGTCTGTAGAAGGGAAACCGTGACCCACGTGACAAAGGGAGCAGAGTTTTCCTTATGCTCACGCAATATTGACCTCTTTGCGATCCATCCTTTCAGATCTGAGAGAAGAAGAGTAACATGGGGAAAAGAGGTGGGAGGGGGGACTTTAAAATAAAATGACAAGTCGACTACACCGATATGGGCATTTACAACGGTACAGAGCATTATAAAGACGTGTAATGAATAATCGGATATGCCTTTATACTGTGCCATTACCATTCCTTTAAGCACCCCCCAGATTATGATACAAAACACTCCATTTGGAGTCTCCCATCCTAGCCCTTTTCAGTACTTCTGGGGCCTGGGGTATAAATGTTTCCCGTATGCTTTAGGACATAACATTCTGCAGATAGCTTAGGGTTTACGCCTGTCTGTTTTTTCATGCAGTCTTGATTTCCCCTGTCCTGTTTTGACTACAGACAGTCTGGTTTTGGGCTCCCCTGCCAAGTTGTGTCAATGCTGTCTTGCTTTCACAGGTTTGAACAAATCTCATTTTCAAACTTGTGCACCTATTGGTTAGAGCCCACATCTGTCACCAGAGTGTTCATTTCAATGAGTTGCACACCGTCTGGCACTCAAAGTGTTAAGTACCAGATGTGTGTCCAACATATTGCAAAGCAATACTTTGCACACGTCTCTGGTCGTAAAGGGGTTATCCATTCTTCTTTTTGCTATTAATCAGAACAAACTTAGAAATACTCCTGGGGCCGAGCTTTGCAGCAACAAAACAGTTCCTGTCAGTCATTCAGGCATAGCGGGCATCATAAAACTGAACCAGTCATCTGGCAGTTGGCTGGCTCACAGCAGGAAACTGGTATCTGGCTACGGGGGCTATGTGCACAACCCAATGAGACTGAACAGTGAGACTTCAAAGTCTCATGTTTAAGTCTCTCTCACTGTATGAGTAAAGGAGCCCCGTGGTGTATTTGCAGGCAGTGATCCTGCTCTCGCCTGATCCTCTAAGGCTTGCAATGCAGCCCCAACTTCATAGGCAAATATGCTCTCGGGGCATATGCATTGGTGACCTCTCTAGCATTCAGAGGAGTTAAAAGTCGTTTAGATTTTTGTCTTTATTGATAAAAGTTCGGTGCCCTTTTAGTAATGAAAACCTCTTTTCCCTATGACAAGCTGTGTTGAAATGCAAGCTGGACTCCTGAATGTTTATTCAGACATCAATCACAGTCAGGCTCCAGTCAGTGTGTATAAGGGCATTGTTGTACTATTTTTAATGGTTCCTTCCTGTACACCAGACAGTTAAAATAGCACAGGCAGGGGTCAGAAATATCTTAATGGGTTTGGTTCCCAGAGATATCAGTAACCAGAGGAAGACATTTTCTTCCTGAGCTGATAAACAGAGCCAAGGTGAGGACAGAGGGCAATTTGGTGAATGCTGGGTCATATTGTGGCAAAAAAAATAATGCTTGTGTTGAAAAGACCTGATAACAATGAAAGGAGGTGCATTATCTCTCAAGAAGTGAACCTAAATAAAAGTTAATTCAGTGTATTTTCTTGCAGGTGGATAGACTTGAAGCCGTATTAACCCTCTGAGCACCAGAGCATGTATTACCAGCTCATTTGGCTCACAGGTGCTTAACCCTTTGAGTGCCAGAGGGGTACGCAACGCATTGCAAAGCAATGCGTTGCGTACCCCTTTGGCACTCAAAGGGTTAACCATTTGATTGCCACAGGGTTGTGCAATGCCTAAGATATACTTATCTGCCAACCAAAGACACTATTAATTTGTTTTACAAAGAAAATAAATCTGTCTATGTGTTGTACTATTTTTTTGTAACATAAATCTTTTTTGAGAAATTAACCTTAACCCCGGCAGGCTGATTGCGCTCCCAGCCGGCACTTAAAGTGATAGTAATACTTTAGTAAAAGTATTTTGAATTCTGTAGGTATTAAAAAACTAAATTAATTCCAACCGGTCCTATCTGTCAAACCTCTATGGTTTGAGAGATATAAGCTTTGAATGTTCCCATTTCCCTCCCCTTGCACGTACGTCAGATTTCCGAGTTAGAGAAGGAGATCTCATTCAACAGACCGTCCTGCAGCTCTTCAGCAGAGCCGTGATCACGTTAGTTAGGCAGAAATACTTAACTTGAACGGTCTACAGAATGTGCCTGGTTTGGAAGCACACGTTGTAGACCGTTCAAATGAAGTATTTCTGCCTAACTAGCATGATCACGGTTCCACTGAAGAGCGCAGGACGGTCTATGGACTGGGATCTCCTTCTCTAACTCGGAAATGTGACGTACATGCAAGGGGAGGGAAATGGAACTTTCAAAGTTTATATCTCTCAAACCTCTATGGTAAAATAGTAATACTTTAATAAAAGTATTTTGAATTCTGTAGGTATTAAAAAACTAAATTAATTCCAACTGATCCTATCTCTCAAACCTCTATGGTTTGAGAGATATAAACTTTGAAAGTTCCATTTCCCTCCCCTTGCATGTACGTCAGATTTCCGAGTTAGAAAAGGAGATCCCAGTCCATAGACCGTCCTGCGCTCTTCAGTGGAACTGTGATCATGCTAGTTAGGCATAAATACTTCATTTGAACGGTCTACAACGTGTGCTTCCAAATCAGGCACACATTGTAGACCGTTCAAATTAAGTATTTCTGCCTAACTAACGTGATCACGGCGCTGCTGAAGAGCCGCAGGACGGTCTGTTGAATGAGATCTCCTTCTCTAACTCGGAAATCTGACGTACGTGCAAGGGGAGGGAAATGGGAACATTCAAAGCTTATATCTCTCAAACCATAGAGGTTTGAGAGATAGGATCAGTTGGAATTAATTCAGTTTTTTAATACCTACAGAATTCAAAATACTTTTATTAAAGTATTACTATCACTTTAAGAACCACACACCATGTTTTTTTTTTTTAATCCGATTCAGGGCACCCCGAACCACGCAGGGAGCCCTGAATTCCATGATGGTCCTGGCACTTCATAGCTCCCCAACCCATGACGTGCCAGGACTGTCAATGGTCTT
This sequence comes from Rhinophrynus dorsalis, assembly GCA_037306005.1. Lineage (NCBI taxonomy): Eukaryota > Metazoa > Chordata > Amphibia > Anura > Rhinophrynidae > Rhinophrynus > Rhinophrynus dorsalis. Next base: position 456,034,181 of record CM074722.1, read on the forward strand.
TAAGGGGTTAATGTTTTGGTGGCACATTATGCTAATTAATTGCACTATATGCTAAAATTTTGATTTTGAGTGCTAGTAAGTATGAGCACAGTATGTGGGCTCTGTCTGCATTCATTCATGGCACAGTGGGTGGAAATATTTGACCAGTATATACACTAATTATCATAAAGTGCCACATTATCTTACCAGCAAATAAGGGTTAATTTATCAAAACTATTTGTTTTACAATTACATGGACAGTAAAACATACAAACCGTTTCATTAACCATTTGGGTGTCACGAAGTTGGCAAAGTGGGCTTGAGAATGAACTATAGTTCCAGTACTATAACTAATATGCAAAACAAAGCATTTGTATTCTGGTGCTCCCCCAGTCTCCTCTCACCTTCCCCAGGCTTGAGGGTGTTGCTAAGCACAATAAAAATGTAATTTCTCCTGGTAGCAGAGCTATGCTCTGCATTATGTGGTGCACTGTTATCTCTATTACCTTACACTCTGGTTAAAGGGATAGTAATACTTCGTTTTAACTTTATTTTATTTTGTAGGCATTAAAAAAACATGAAGAATGATATAAGTCTTTTCTCTCAAACCTTTATGGTTTGAGAGATATTCACAAGCAAAGTTTCCCCTCCCGTCCCTTTTACCTAGTGTAAGCAATCTCTTCTCAGATGTGGAATGCAGTCCATAGACCAGACAGATAACAGAAGGGGACAATCTTCTTCCTATGAGAACAATGAAAGCCCTGCCCCCCTTGACAAGCTTTTCAGGTTTTTCCCTTATCTTAATTGAAGATTGTCCCTGTCTGCAGTCTACCTGGGCAGCTCCCTTCTGATCTGTCTGAAAAGTGTTACATCAGTAAAAGGGGCGGGAGGGGGACACTTTGCTTGTGAATATCTCTTAAACCATAAAGGTTTGAGAGATAAGACTTATATCATTCTTCATGTTTTTTTAATGCCTACAAAATAAAATAAAGTTAAAACGAAGTATTACTATCCCTTTAAGACTGACACTGATTCAGGGCTGGATTTACCATTAGGAAGAGTAGGCAAGTACCAGCCTAGAGGTAGAAAGGCAAGTTAATCCTCATTTGATGCAGTGAGTTGTCTTCTTTCCAAAATGGTATTTTGTTGTCTGCCTAGTCTTCATGTTTGTAATTGTTATGTGAAGGAAGGTCATTTAAAAAAAAAAAAAAAGCAAAGTAGTAGATGAAATTTAGTTCCCTTGACACTCACTAGATTATGTCCACCCATACTAATGAGGTACCATTTTTCTCTGGCTATAAGTAATCCAGAATACAGCTGGGAATTCCATGGTTATCAAAGATATTAATATGTTTGATAATCTATTTTTTATAGAATTATACCTTCTGAAAGCAATTGTGCACACCAGCTTAGGCATAGAAGGCCTAGTTACCCCTCATTTTATGTGGTGGGTTGTCTTATATCTTTGTGCTTCTTCAAAAGAGCTTGGACAGCACATGTGAAAGCCCCTGTCTGCCTTGAAATTTCTGCCAGGGAGAGATCTTGCTGATGCAGTATAACTACCTTGTGTCTTGTTGCTGTGCTCAGTCATGCCATGGTATATGACTTTTGACATTAACCTGTCTTCAGGAACTTCACCTTGTTAGCTGAGTTTGGCTGTTCCTCGCCCAGTTTTATTCCTCCTACACAGATGTTTCTGTTTCATTTAATGATTATGTTTGAACCTACTTATTAAATTGATGATCATTAGCACCTGTTTGGTACAATTGTTTAATCGTATACCTGACTATATGCCTATAAAATCCCTGACTTTGTGCAAGTGTACCTAGAAAAAAAATGTATGCTGTTTTAAAAGCAAAGGATGGTCACACAAAATATTGATTTGATTTAGATTTTTCTTCTGTTCACTCACTGTTAACTTTTTTGTTAATTGATAAAAATATATTATTAACATGTCTTACGTTACCGCATTTTTTCACAATACTTGTATATATAAATACCTGGGAACTTTGTCTTGTGGACTCCCCAGAGGGGAGATAACTGACACGATTTGCGTCAAAAAGGGGTGTGGCTTAATCTGAGTGGGGGTGTGGTTTAATCTGAGTGGGGACGGGGCTTTACTGACATGCAAAAAGTAGGAGAAACAGGGTGGGGACGGAGGAGAATTGGGCAGGGAGTGGGAGAAGCAGAAGTGGGCAGAGTTTCATTAGAAACTCTCCACATCCTGAGAATCGGCCTCTGCTCCAGAGACCTGATAATCAGCAGCAGAAACCCGAGTCTTCAGGGCAAATCTGGAGAGTATCTATCTATCTATCTACACACACATACTTATGAATGTTACTCTGTTACAATTTGCTTCTCTATGTAGAGCAACCTGTATTTTATTATTGGTGTTCCTTTTACCATTTGATTGCATTGCAAAGAACTGCTTTGGACAGCTCCTATGTACTCAAAGGGTTTACTGGTACACTTTTACCTAACAAAAGTTTAAAGGTTCACCTGTAGTTTGCATCTGAGTACAGAGATGAGTGTGTATATATTTTTTGTTTATGTATTTATTTTCAACCTCTTGGATCCCAAAGACATACATGATCCAGTGATTTGCATACCTCCCAACATTTCAAATTGCCAAAGAGGGACACTTGTGCTTTAGGTGGTGTTGCTGGAGGTGGGGCTAGTGGGCGGGGTATTACTGAGAATTTTTAGGCTATTTTATGACCTATTGACAACTCTTTTTGTAGCCTAATAAATGACTTATAACAAGACCAAAGTATTTTTTTACAAAGTCTGAAGTTTAAACAAACATTAATGTATGCTGTATCGTATGTATGCTGTGATACACTTATATATTCACCATACAGTTTGAGCTCTTAAAAAGAGGGCCATCAGGGTGGGAAAGAGGGACAGAGGAATTTGGGTCTAAAAGAGGGACTGTCCCTCCTAAAGAGGGACACTTGGGAGGTATGGATTTGGTGATGATGCCTTTAGCATTTATGGGGTTAATCTTTATTTTAAAAAAATTAACATATATTAAGCAAAGACATATTATTGCTTTGGACAAAATATCCATACAGTATCTTACTATATCTACATTCTTTACTGAATGCACACAGGATCAACTATACTGCCTCCCTGTTTGTGGATGTATCTATGTTAATTGGAATATACACACGCTTAAATTGGAACAAAGAATGTTGTGCGTGTTCAATCCCTTGAGGGCCAGAGGGCTGTGCGTTGAGCATCTCTTTGATCTTCAAGGGGTTAAAATTAAATCTTTAACATAGAAATTGTTCTCTTCCTTTTCTTTTGTAGGTGTTTAAATTGAAATGGGCAGATTCAATTACAAACACCTAAATTAGTTTAAAATATTTCATTTCCTGTTTTGCAGACCAAACACAGACTGGAGTATGAAACTTAATATTCTCCACACATAGCCAGGCAGTTAAATTACCATCTTCTCCTCTTACCCTGCCATAGTCTGTAAGACTTCAGAATAGTTCCAATTTATGTTACACACTGAGGGTTTTTTTTTCTTTTCTTTTAACTCGTACAAATTGTAGACATGATGGAGTACTTTACATTATATTCTTGAGATATCTTTTATTTGAAACTAGTGTAAAAGCCTGTGTACATGGACCAAGGTCCGGGTGATGTTAACCCTTTGTGTGGTAGAGGGGTACAAAACGCATTGCTTTGCAATGCGTTGCGTACCCCTCTGGCACTCAAAGAGTTAAGAGGCCGGCAACGCAGTCATGCACTGTAGAGGCTGCTCGAAAGCACAAAATGCTCCCAGCAAAGAACTCCCAGAATTCCATGGTCCCAGCATTCCTACACCACCCAGCATTCTGCGCATTTGGGCAGTCTCTACTGCACATGAAGGCTTCTGACAAACATTCTAGCGAATTATTATATAGGACCCCCTCCCCACACACACACACACACATATAATTTCAATTCATCTACACATTTTCCCCGCATAGGCACATATGGATTTCAGTCCACTTGGATGCATTTGGCCATGGGAATGCATATCTTAACTCTTTGAATGGCAGAGGTGCATCCAAGGCATTGCAAATCAAATATGAGCAAAGCTCATCAAACATTCCGGCAACCCAGAGACTGGCAAACTTGGACCCAACTGAGCTTTCCAGACATGTACCCTCAGCCTGACACAACTGAAAGTACCCTACTCTGAATTTACCCACACATTCTGACATACCTCTATTTTCCCCACACACAATATGATATATATATTTTCTTTACACAGCTGGGCACATCTGGATTTGTCCCACACAATAGGGTGCACTGCACAAATAGCTACACACACATCTGTATTTTTCCCACACAGTTAGGTACACTGAACACCTGGGTTTGTCCCACACCATTGGGTACACTTCACATCTGGATTTGTCCCACACAGGTACACTGCACATTTGGATTTTTCCCACACCATTGGGTATACTGCACATCTGGATTTTTCCCACACCATCGAGTACACTGCACATCTGCATTCGTGCCACACCATTGGGTACACTGCACATCTGCATTTGTGCCACACCGTTAGGTACACTGCACATCTGCATTCGTGCCACACCATTGGGTACACTGCACATCTGCATTTGTGCCACACCATTAGGTACACTGCACATCTGGATTTTTCCCACATAGTTAGGTACACTGCACTTCTGGATTTCTCCCACACAGTTAGGTACACTGCACATCTGGGTTTGCCCCACACCATTGGGTACACAGCACATCTGCATTTGTGCCACACCGTTAGGTACACTGCACTTCTGGATTTCTCCCACACAGTTAGGTACACTGCACATCTGAGTTTGCCCCACACCACTGGGTACACTGCACATCTGGATTTGTCCCACACAGTTAGGTACACTGCACATCTGGATTTGTTCCACACAGGTACACTGCACATCTGGGTTTGCCCCACACCATTGGGTACACTGCACATCTGGATTTGTCCCACACAATTAGGTACACTACACATCTGGGTTTGTCCCCCACCATTGGGTACACTGCACATCTGGATTTGTCCTACACCACTGGGCTGAGCTGAATTTATCTCACACAAACGGATATGTCTGAATTAACCCCATAGACATCTGGGCACACCGGAATTTGCAATGCACACATAGAGTAATATTCATAACAAAAAGAGGAGTCATTCTGAACCAACTGAACCAGGGGAGAAAATCATGGGGCTTTTAAACTCTTGATGGAGGCTTCAATCACATTGCAAATTAATGTGTTGACCCCTTGAAGACCAGAGGGGTGTGCAACCGCACTGCAGAGTAATGTTTTGCATAACCCTCTGTTCATTAAAGAGTTAAAACCCCCATTTAAATCCATGGGTTATTTAATTTGTCCACTATGGTGCATTTGGCTCTTTCCAGAATGACCTCTTATTTTGTCACAGCTGAATTTGTTCTGCACAGCTGAACACACCCTAATTTGCCTTTCACAGTTTGCATTACCTTCCAAAACTTGTATCTCCCCACATTAGCAGGCATGCTTAAAGGAACACCACCAGCTACTTATAATAAATCCCTTAATCTAGCTAGAAAATCCTAATGGCCATTACAGTTGTGAGTGAAGTAGACGTGTAACCCTGGCTTTTAATTTATTTAAAGGAGCAGTAAACTTTTATTTATGAAAGTGCATATTTTATAGAGCTTTTCCTGCTGAGTAAAACAATGATACTCCCACTGCTGTCAGAAGTTTTATTCAAATATTATAGCAGTTTAAATAATCAGGAAGTGAATTTACTGTGTTTACTTCCTGATAGTTCTAACTGACGGGAAGTGACAGCCAGTTTCTATCACATTCTATGGAGAACTGTATGTCTCTGACTTTCCTCTCCCTTAGAATCTAACAGGAAATCTAATTAGAATTTGACCACTAGAGGGCACTGCTAATGTAAAAAAACATGGATTTCAACTGTAATAACTCAGGAAATATAAATCTCTCAGCAGTGGGGGTACCCTTATTTTACTCAATAGGAAAATCCGTACAATATATATTTTTTCATAAAAAAAGTTTACTGCTCCTTTAATATGAGGGAGAGATGCAGTAAGGTGTACTAAAGTGGTGATAATGTGGAGATGACTTATCTGGTGATATCACTTCTCCAGTTCCTGTGTTATTCTGTGGTGCCAATGCACTATGATTTCTCAGATAGGAGAGGTCATATAGTGGATTGGCTCAACAGAATAACATAGAAATTGGAGGATTGATATCACTGGAGAAAGTCATCACCTGTTTATCGCGCTTTAGTGCATAACCACCAAGGACTTGCTTAGGATTGTATCTTCCATACAGCAGTCTGGTATATCTATTTACTGTTTGTTTTTGTTTTTTTGCATTTGAACTCTGCTGTAGTCTCTAACTGAAAGGGACATATTGCTGCCCTGATAAAGTTCCTTTCCTGTCCCTTTAGTACAGCTGTGGGCAACCTGTGGCCCTCCAGCCACTGAGAACTACACATCCCAGCAGTTCCTTTTTTAGAATAATGAGTGCATTTGCCTTTTTCTATTTTAATCTTATTCAGAGTGATAAAGTCTATTGTTAATTGTATGGAGGTGAAACCTAATTATAGAGCTAAATTTATTCAGAGCAAATACAGAAAACTTAAGATACTATGCAAAAAATAATTAAATAGATATATCGACTGCTGTATATTATTTATTTACTTAGGTAAATCCTCCTGTTAAAAATATTAATATATAGAGTGACCAGACATCCCTATTTTCTAGGGATAGACCCAGATTGAGGCTTCTGTCCCTGGACAATATGTCCTCAGAAGTGCATCCGGATGCCTCTGGGTTTTTAAATGAAATACCGTTTGTTGAAATGTGCATTGGCCTCGAGCCACTTTCAGAACGTGACCACATTGCATATATTATGAGCACAAGGCTCATACATTGGAGCGTCAGAATCAAATACAAAATTGACATCTTTTTTTCTGCATTTCTCTCTAAACATTTGGTTTAGACTTATATGCCCAGTAAATGCAAAAATTACTTTTTTTCTTTTTATGAATATGAGAAATAACAAACAAACACACATATATTTATATATAGAATTTTGTTTTCCAAGCCAGCCACATATGTGTCCCTTCCAGTCACATTGAATATTCACTCCATTCCCAGTCTAAAATCCCTAAAAAATAACTGCTCCTTTGTATCTAAAACAATATATAATTATGTATACACTTTGTGTAAGCATGTTTATGTATATGTGTGTGTGTATATATATATTGTTTCTCTATTTGTGCAAATATGTATCTCGTTACTGTAAAAACTCTCCAGCACATAATTGAAAAGAAGTGAAATTTCATTGTACTCTTCCTGGTAACACATTTTCTAAATAACTAAATACAATGCCTGTATAATCTGTGTAAACTATACTCAAAAAATGAAAAAAGTCTATGGATTTCAATTAAAAACTTTTTTCACCTTACATTAACGCTTTGAGGACCAGACAAGTGTCCAACACATTCTATATTTACCCATTAAAGGGATAGTAATACTTAATTTTAACTTTATTTTATTTTGTAGGCATTAAAAAATATGAAGAATGATATAAGTCTTATCTCTCAAACCTTTATGGTTTAAGAGATATTCACAAGCAAAGTTTCCCCTCCAGCCCCTTTTACCTAGTGTAAGCCATCTCTTCTCAGATGTGGAATCCAGTCCATAGACCAGACAGATAATAGAAGGGGACAACCTTCTTCCTTTGAAAACAATGAAATACCTGCCCCCCCTTGACAAGTTCTTCAGGTTTTTCCCTTATCTTAATTGAAGATTGTCCCTCTCTGCAATCTACCTGGGCACCTCCCTTCTGCTCTGGCTGAGCAGTGTTACATCAGTAAAAGGGTGGGAGGGGACACTTTGTCATTGAATTACTCTTGAACTGCAACTCTGACAGAATTGAAATAACACTCTCCAAAGTCCAAATACTATAATGATTAATTAGAGCTGCTTTTATTATGAAACATTACTATCCCTTTAAAGACTGATTTTGCTGAAACAATCCACACAGAATTTATTCATTGTGACTGACAGAATAACACAGTAACAGGTAACAGGACTCACCCCAAGGGACACCTGTGTGGCTCTTACCTCCACCAAAGGGCCGTTCATAGTGGTTCCCCATTGTAAATGGAGATTGAAAAAGTATATTAACCCCTTGTATTTTACTTCTGAGGGCTGCATACCGGTAATAATCCAGGGTCTCCAGTTTCCCACTACTAGGATAGGAGGACTATCCCTCACTTTTACTCGAAGACCCACATAAAAATTATATGATTTCAGTCCAACCCTGACATTGGAATTTTTACCATGTGTCCCCAGTTAAAGGGAATGTCTGGCCAGCTAACATTAGGATTTTCTGCCCATACTTGAGCATGAGCTTTATTATTAGGAGATACTGTTCCTTTAACCCTTTGATTGCCAGATAGGTAACCTAACTAACCTCCTCAACTACAACTACAACTGAAACCAGCAGTTTGTAGCTCTCCGCCACATTTTCCTGGGTTGGATGCTCAGTCCGCAGAGACCCACTGTGTCTGACTTTCATGTCCAATCCAGAAGGTGTATGGGGACCTGCAGGGAACTTCAAGGGAGCATTGGGTGCCTTCTTTCGGATCCCCCATTCTCCTCCCTTGTTGGTTTTCAGGGGCTGACAATTCAGCCCCAGGATCTACCGATGGGGCAACATTCTGTTTCACTTTAAAGGGTTAATACTGTATGCCACAAGCTAGTATTCTCCACTCACAAGCGTACCTTTATGGCTAATCAGCCCTCATTCATAAAACCTTTCTTTTCATGTCCCCTGACAGAACAGGGGGCTGAATTATTTCTTTCTTTTGGGCCTACTCCTTTTATCTACCAGGGTCAGGTTTCAGGAAGCCTCCCTACCTAGGTCATTATGTGAAAGTGTGCCCTCTCCTCTTGAGAAATGTCAGTGCTCTTAATTCCTATAATTTGCTTTTTTTCCTCACAGCCCTGGGTAACAGGCTTTGGGGCCTGGTATTTCTCTACTTCCTACCATTCACAACATGCCATTGTTATTCCCCATGCAGTGTTTATCCACACTATGGCTGCCGTGGCGAGCATTGTTGGAGGCTGCTATGCAGCCATTTGTCACGGAATGTCACTAAGCTCCATTGTAAAAATGTCCTGCTAGTTAAAGGAGGCTTAGATTTAATGAGGCTGCAAGAACGCAGCAGCTTTTTTTAAAAAATCATAAATAAGGTTCCTATGGCAATGTCATTGGGAACGGGCTCCTATTGCTGTTTGTTTAAAGCATTTAGTAATACGTCTGTGCCATGGCATGTGAGAAGCCTTTTGGATTGATGTTATTTATATTGCACATTGGGTAAGTAAAATCAAAGTACTCTGCATGGCCTTGAAGTGTAACACAACTGAATGGTCACATTCAGATTCCCTGAAATGCAAGAAAATGTTTAACTCCTTGGATGCTGGAGACACTCCAGCATCTGAGGGGGTTAATGAAGTGTATGGATAGAGCGCAGTAGAATTCACATAGGTAATAAATGGGGAAATATCACATTTAAAGGGGAATTTTGCCTCTAGATCACGTCTCCTTTCAACACACAGGCTTCTGTAAATCTGAATGATTCATAAGGGACCCTAGTTGTCAGGGTAATTGCTAAGCAATATAGCTCCCAATACAGAAACATGAAAACATGCTCCCACCATCCCTGATTAATTTTCAAACAAATATTTTTGATGCAAATCTACATTTGCAATTATAGATGCCACAACCATACCCTCAGGTTCCTGCACCCTCATCTACACACAGCTGCCTACACTCTCATCCATACACACAGTTGCCTACACTCTCATCCACACACACTCACAGTGAGACTAATGTAATAAGGAAAATGATGCAATTTTAGCGCATACCAATTGCACCAGAGGTTAAAAGGAGCCTTTAACCCTTTGAGTGCCAGGGTCTGTGTGCAATGCGTTACGAAGCATTGCACACTCCTCCGGCACTCAAAAGGCTAAAATTTTGAAGGCTAGTGACCTTTCCAAACGCTTTGCAAAGCAATGTGTTAGCAACATTTATAGTAGTCACAAGGATAAAAGCATCATTAAAACATACCTGGGGACTCTCAAAATTAGCTGACCATGAGATTTTGTAAATAATAACCCTTAAAGGGATAGTAATGTTTCACAATAAAAGCAGCTCCAATTAATCTCCACAGTATTTGGGCCATGGAGAGTGTTATTTCAATACTGTCAGAGTTGTAGTTCAAGAGTAATTGAATGATAAAGCATCCCCCTCCTGCCCCTTTTACTTAATGTAACACTGCTCACCTCAGATGTGGAATCTGGTTGCCTGACCAGACAGATAACAGCAAGGGACAATCTTCTTACTGTGAGAACAATGAAAAAACCCTGCCCCCCTTGACAGGTTTTTCAGTTTTTCCCTTATCTTAACCCCTTACTGACCGGCCGCACTCACACGCGGCCATTACTTAACGCCCGGCTAGGAAATTTTTTTTTTTCGCCAAAGTAATCCGTTGTCCCCGAACGACGTGCAGCCGTGCGGGGACCTGTACTTCCGGGACGTACATGTACGTTCTCTGTCACTAAGTGACAGTTTCTGTGGGACATACATGTACGTCCATTGTCAGGAAGGGGTTAATTGAAGATTGTGCCTCTCTACAATCTACCTGGGCACCTCCCTGCTGCTCTGAGGTGAGCAGTGTTATATCAGTAAAAGGGGCTGGAGGGGGATACTTTGTTATTCAATTACTCTTGAACTACAACTCTGACAGTATTGAAATAACTCTCTCCAAGGCCCAAATACAATGAAGATTAATTAGAGCTGCTTTTATTATGAAACATTACTATCCCTTTAAAGATCCCTTAATACAGATTAACTTGAGCAGAATATATATATTAGGTAGCAAGAGACTCTCTCACCCAGATATATAGTCCTTTTCCCTGAGACCCTGAGATTTGGGTCAAACCCTGAGTCTTGGACTCAAACCTTAAGAGTTCCCAGATATGATGAAATTCAGTTGGGCTCAGTGGCTCTACTAATACAGTCACTCACCCTTACACAATTCATCCACCAAAACACACACACAGTAGCTCAATATACAGTCACCCACACACAGATAGCACACATCCGCACCTACACAAAGTGACTGTTCCCCACACACACCACCCACTCAGTGGGTGTTTATACTCACTAACATGTCCTTCACACATTTATACTGTTTGAAGGACACCTAACTAGGTAAGTCCCTCCTATATACAAATTAAGAGCCATTTATTCTTAGTGAATTGCTCCCCTTTAACATACATCAGAACTTTGCTGTCAGCATCTCCCAGAATGAACGGTTGGAGGTGGGAGTGTCGAAATGAAGCAAATTGTATGACAATGTGGGCAGGGCTTAATAGGAGTGGCTGGGACTTGGATTAAGGAGTGTGGGGGGGTTCACAGAAATGGGAGGAGCCAGTTGGGGAGCAGATGCAATCAGTGAGAAAGTAGTTGGGGTTTCCAAAGATCTCGCTTACCCAGAAAACCACTGTTGTCTTTGTGCAGATCCAGTGAGTTCTCAGGTATGCTCTTTAATCCTTTGAGTGCCAGAGGGGTACGCAACACATTGCAAAGCAATGTGTTGCGTACGCCTCTGGCATTCAAAGGGTTGATTGGAATGGTGTGTAAATCCTTCTTTGCCACGCTGTTATTAACGTGGGAAAATTTTTAAATCGCAGTCTTTATTTTCTTCTGTTTTTCCATTCTTTTTTAATCTCCCTGCTTTCGCCTTTCTTTTTGTGTTTTTTCTTGTTCATTTTTCTTTTCTCATTAACTCTTCTTTTGTAATGCTCATTAAAATGTTTTTTTCATTCATTTTCTCTCTCTCTTTCTTTCATGCTTGCTTTACTATACCTCCCAACACTGCAAATGGCCAAAGAGGGACACTTTACTTTCATGAGGTGTTTCCGGGGGCGTGGCTGGTGGGTGGGGTATTACAAAGTATTTTTTGAATATTTAATGACATATTGACAACTCTTTGTGTAACAGAATAAATGATTTAAAGCAAGACTTAAATATGTTATTTACAATGTCTAATTTATACGCACATATACTGAAGCTTAAACAGACATTAATGTGAGTCTTAATGCTGCGGAACAATGTGATACACTTACCGTAAAATCTCAGGTATAATACGCACCTGTGTATAATACGCAGGTGTTTATTATGCCCAAGATTTAGGGGAAAACAAGAGTGCCTATGTATAATACGCACCCTTGTTTTCCCCTTACTAAAAAAAAAAAAAAAAAGAAAAGTTAGCGCTTCCTGCTCCCTCTCTCTCCTTGCAATCTGGTGATTAAGTAAGACTTACTTTTTGAAGCTTTTATGGTGTACCGGTATCTGAAAAAATATCCCTCTCTCCCATCTTCCCTGCGGGCGGCACGCTTGCATCTGCCGCCCGCTTCCTTCAAATCGGCTTTCAGGACCTTCCTCCTATGTGAGGATCTCAAGGTCCTGAAAGCCGTTATGAAGGAAGCGGGCGGCAGATGCAAGTGTGCCGCCCGCAGGGAGATGGGAGAGAGGGATCTATTTTCAGATACCGGTACACCATAAAAGCTTCAAAAAGTAAGTCTTACTTAATCACCAGATTGCAGGGAGAGAGAGGGAGCAGGAAGCGCTAACTTTTCTTTTTTTTTTGTAAAGTCTGTAAAAAACTCTCGGGTATAATACGCACCCCCCACTTCACATAAGGTGAAGAGGGGTAAAATTGTGCGTATTATACCCGAGATTTTACGGTATACACACACCACACAGTCTGATCTCCTAAAAAAAGGGACAACAGGGTGGGAAAGAGGGACAGAGGGATTTGGGTCTCAAAGAGGGACTGTCCCTCCTAAAGAGTGACACTTGGGAAGTATGCTTTACTTTTGCTGTATCCTGGTCCTGTTTCATCTGTGTGTATATATATTTATGTCTAGTCGTATGTTGGCTAAAAGTTGAAGGGTTACTAATGTCTTGTATTAATAAAAAGTAATATTGTAGATATTCCAAAAATAAATCAATTGACCAGTCCGATCTCTCAAACCTTTATAGTGCGAGAGATATACAGTGATACAGTTCCCCCCTCCCTCCCCTTTCACTGACGTCAGTCTCTAGCTGACAGAAGAAGATCCTGGTCCCGGGACCTGCAGGCGGCTCTTCAGCAGAGCCGAAATAGCGTTATCTAAAAAGAAATACGTCTTTGGAACAGTCTCCAAAGTGTGCTTGCAAACTAGGCACACTTTTTAGACCATTCCAGTTAAGTATTTGTTTTTAGATAGCGCCATTTAGGCTCTGCTGAAGAACCGCCTCGAATTGCTCGACTCAAATCTCCTGTCAGCTTTACAGCTGACATCTGTGAAAGGGGAGGGAGGGGGCTTTATCATTGTATATCTCTCCGACCATAAAGGTTTGAGAGATCGAACTGGCATCAATTGATTTATTTTTTGAATATCTACAATATTACTTTCTCTGTCGTCCAATACAGGTTACTGGTAACTTTGGGTAGGCTATCAAAGTTACCAATAGCCTGTATGGACTAAGAGAAAAGGATTTAACAGGTAAGACTAAAATCCTACTTTTTATTAATACATAAGACATTACTATCTCTTTAATTAATATCAATAAATAGTTATATCTCTTTATGGTCAGACCACTAGGCAAAGCTGGCTCGAGTCTACTTTGGGTTGATGTATAGAATTTGTCTAGTTCTATATATTTGTGTGCTAAATTGAAGCAACTTTCATATTTCAATAAAAGTTCAATATAAAGAACTCTCCAATTAAATATTTACTTAAAGTACAGAGCATAGAACAAGATGCCACCCGTTAAGACTAGAAAAAAAGGCTCTTTCGGGATTTTTTTACAGTAAGGGCAGTAAAGTTATGGAATTCTTTGCCTCGGGGTGCTGTGCTTGCAAATACTGTAACTGCTTTCAAAAACGTAATGGCTACCTTTCTAACACAGAAAAATACTGAGAATTATGACAGTTGGCTTCAAAGCAGATAAGATATTGATCCAGGGAAATATCTGACTGCCATCATGAGTCTGGAAGGAATTACTCGGGGCTAAATTGGAAATGGCTTCAATGGTTTGTGGTTTTTTGGGGGGAGTTGCCTTCTTCTAGATCAACAGGGGTGATAGGGCATGGGTTGAACTTGATGGACCCATGTATTTTTTCAGCCTCATCAACTATGCTACTATGTTACTGGGAAAATGGCTAGCTGGGGTAAATATGAGAATTGTAGACTCAACACTTGAAGGACTTCAATTTCCCACTCATGTTCTACCCTGTGATGACTTAGACTCCGGGAACACTCTCCATCCCCATGCAAAACCAATCCATCCCTAAACCTCCTTACCAAGCCCAATAAAATAATGGACCATTGTTAGGGGAATTATTCACAGCCTTTATTTATACCAAAATATCAAATTTGACAGCAGGCATTTCCTATCTAGTTAGCAGAGAGTCATTTCATTCTTAGAATAGCCATATATCTATTGTACGAATTGTTAAATTAATTTACTGTTTTGGTCTACACCACTTCTGCTGGGAGGCTATTCCATTTATTTATTTTTTCTTGCATTTCCTCTTATTTTTTCAACCTATTCTAACCCCTTGGATACATTTGTCAACCTAGCATACAGGGAGATCTGCCAGTGGGCCAAAGAGGTTGTGGAATGCTTTTTCTATTGAAGTATCGCCCACTAATGGGCAAGCAACAAAACAACGCATTACAAATGTCACCTGGTTGAAAAGGCCAACATTCTGATGTCGCAGGCTTAAGTGTTGAGACATCAGAATGTCGCCCGCATAAGTGTTGAGTACTTAAAGGGATAGTAATACTTTGTTTTATCTTTATTTTATTTTGTAGGCATTAAAAAAACATGAAGAACGATATAAGTCTTATCTCTCAAACCTTTATGGTTTAAGAGATATTCACAAGCAAAGTATCCCCCCCTGTTCAGCCAAATCAGAAGGGAGGTGCCCAGGTAGACTGCAGAGTGGGACAATCTTCAATTAAGATAAGGGAAAAAGCTGAAAAACTTGTCAAGGGGGGAAGGGCTTTCATTGTTTTCATACAAAGAAGATTGTCCCCTTCTGTTATCTGTCTGGTCGTACAACCTGATTCACATCTGAGAAGAGATGGCTTACACTAGGAAAAAGGGGCGGGAGGGGAGACTTTGCTTGTGAATATCTCTTAAACTATAAAGGTTTGAGAGATAAGACTTATATCATTCTTCATGTTTTTTTAATGCCTACAGAATAAAATAAAGTCAAAACGAAGTATTACTATCCCTTTTAATAAAAACCTGACATTTCAAAAGGATACCTTTCTCTGTGGTGGTCGACGTGCTAGATCATAACTTCTTTCATCAAAAGATCTTTAAGCATCTTTCATCACACTGCCAGATGTTCTGCAGTGTGGAATCGCATCATACGATTTGGGAGAGTAGGGGTTAAGATGTTTCAATCAAGAATTGTAGATACTGCACCTTTTCTCTGCTAGCAGAAATGGAAAGCAAAAAGAAGAGTGTCGCCTGCCGTACCCATCAATGCGTCCCTGGGATCTTGCACAAGTTCATTGCACTGAGTGACTTTGTGCTGTGAGCAGCAGGCTGCAGACCGTACAATAAAATGGGGATAGGAAGTGACAGGACACTGGGGAGGAGGGAAGGGATCAATGTGCATACTGCTACACCTTGCTCTTCTCAAGTTCTGAAGGAGTATGACGTCACTAAGGCAGAAAGGGGGATGTGAACAGAAGGGGAGGGTGGCAATAATGTACTTATGAACCTCCTGGCAAAAAATAGTCATAGGGCTGCTTCTAACGTTATCAAAACCCAAATCTGTCCACATTCCCACATTCTGTGTGTGTGAGATCAACCAGGTTCTGCTGTGCTGTGTGGCTGTGTTTGATCCATCGTCACATGCTGCTATTGGGAGAGTTGCTGGCTTTGTGTGCACTGCTATAGCTGTCAGACCACTAACACCTCTATGTCTCAGGCACTGTGGCTGTTCCTGTCCTTTTCTATCCACGTCTGTCCGAGTATACTGGTGCTATGCAATGCGAGGGTGTCCAGTTTCTCCCTCTATGCATGCCAGACACCATCTCCCTGCACTGCTGCACATCTTTATTTAACTACTTGACACTTATCCCTGTTTGATATAGTGCACCGTGCACAGCAGATAACCTCTGAATGTCAATGGCAGTGAGTCTCAGCAGTTGTTGCAGAGGGGTGGCCGCCCCTACATATCGTGCTGCAGCGCTACTGCATTCATCCCCCTTGCTGGAAAGCAAGCCAGACAGTTAGATTTTTATATATATATAATTTTATTTTTTTTGCATTTTGTTTACATTTTGTTGGTTATATGTTGGTATATCCATAAACCAATGTCATCTTTTGAAAGTGCAAAAGAAAAAAACAAGAACGAGGCCTGATGTGTGGGGTTGTTCACATAAAAACAATTAATAGTTCCTCAAGCTCCCACCGAGTAAACCCCTTTGAGGGCCAGCCATGTTGCAGTCACAGACCACCCAACTATTGATCTTCCAGACAAGATCAATAGCTGTGAGAGATCAATTCAGGCAATCGAAGAGAGCAACAAGCTCTCCTACTTCACTCCTACCCACACTTCAGGGTAGGAGTAGGCGAGACTGGGGACTGGTGGCATGACCACAGTGATGTTAGAAGAATTTTCCCAATCTTACACACTCCAGTTCAGGTAGGACTGAAGCAGGAAAGCTTGTTGCCCCCTGTATCACCTGCAGTGATCTCCCAGTGCTATCAGCTGGAGAGCAATAGCTGTGGGGCATCAGGAGGGGTCCTTGCTTTTACTTAATAATTGCAACAACTACAGAAATTAACAAAATGTTGACAAAGCATACCATTCTGGAAAGAAGAAGATAACCCACCCAGGGGCGGACTGACAAGACCCAAAAAGAGGTCTGGACCCCCCATAACATCCTAAGCCCTGCCGCCATGACATCATCAGGGCACCCCACATCATCATAAGCCCCACCCTATGATATCCTAAACCCCACCTCCCACTACATCCTCAGTTGTAATTTGCAGAAGCGGGTATTAAAAAATAAATAAAGACTCTAACCTTACACTGCTGGCTAGCTTCTGCTGGCTGGCTGGAGGCTGCTTGGCAGCTGGCTGGATAGCCTGAGGGCAGGCTATCTGGCTTGCTTGAGGCCTTGTTGGCTGGCCTGATGGCTGGTTGGCTTGCTTGAGGCTTGTCTATCCTGAGGACTGGTTAACTGGACATGGGGTGTTTGGTATGCCTGGAAGACTGGGTAACTGGCCTCGGCAGGTACTCGGTTGGCTGGGGGGTGCGGGGAGTGTACTTTGCTGTCCTGGTGGAGGATAATGGCTGGTCTGGTGGGGGATAGCTGGCTGTCCTGGGGGTAGTTTCTGGCTGGCCTTGGGTAGTTCATAACCTGGGTGGTAGTTGCTGGCCTGGGGGGGTTACTTGTTTTACCTGAGGGGTAGTGGTTGGCCTTGGAGTGGTTGGGGTACTTGGCTAGCCTGTGGTGTAATTGCAGGCCTGGGGGATATTTGGCTATCCAGGGGGGGCACTAGGCTGGTAGGGGGGAGGGTACTTGGCTAGCCTTTGGAGTAGTTGCTAGCCTGAGGAGTAATTGGTGGCCGGGGGTACTGGCCTAGGGGGGTACTTGGATGTCCTGGACAGGGCGTACTGGCTGGACTGGGGGGAATTACTACTTCATAGAAGTAAAACACAAAGGAGAATGAGCACAAAAAAATAACCATGAAGTATAGTATTTAAAAAAGATAAATAGGCAAATGACATACAGTCGTATTTACTTGTATGGTCCTTCTATATTTTGGCCTTATTAGTGTATGTTAACTTTATTTTAAAGTGATTAAACATATATTACTGTATGTTATTTGCCTATTTATCATTTTTAAATAGTGCTTCCTTTGTTTTCACCCCCTTCTATATATTACTTCTATATATTACTTTCATTTTCAAATGAAGTTCACTCTCCTCCATTTACATTCTGTTGGAGTATTACTACTGGCTGCCTTGGATAGCCTGGGTGGAAGGTTACTGGCTTGCCTAGGTGTGTGGGTCTTTTGTGTCTTTCTCCTGACTGCTGCCTTCACCCGGAATGGATTCTTAAGAGGGTCCTCCGCTCTCCCCAGTCCCCATGCGAGCTCCTCTGACTCAGCCTCTCTACTCCCGTTGTCATGATGTGCCCCTGCAGGTTGTGATGCCATCAATATGCATGCTGCGCAACGCAATAGGTTGCGTACGCATGCACGGGGAAGAGTATTTGATTCTCTACATTGAGTCTTGATAGACTCAATGAAGAGAAGCTTTGCTTGCTGCTGTTAGAGGTCCGCCAATTGGAAGCGGCGGGCCTCTAAACGGAGACGGGCTGCAGTACCTCATTGCAGTGATAGAAGCAAACTAGATTCCGTGGACCTCTAAATGGCGGCGGGCTCCCCTCAGTCACGGGCCCTCAGTCCCCTCCTGGCACTCTGGACTCTTTTTCACTAGTCACGGAGAAGGAACTGACTAACCTGCTATCCTCCGCTCTGTCCACTACATGCTCACTTGATCCGCTCCCCTCTCACCTCATCCAGCCACTCTCCCCCACACTAATCCCTATCCTATTACAAATCTTTAACTCCTCCTTTGCCACTGCTACCTTTTCTGACGACTTCAAACATGCCTTAGTAACACCCATCCTCAAGAACAACTCTTCTGGCAATAACACACCCTCTAGCTATCGACCCGTTTCTCTACTGCCTTTTGCCTCGAAACGCCTAACCCACTCACGCCTGCTTGACTTCCTTAACACATACGACCCGCTGGACCCTTTACAATCTGGATTTCGCACTGCTCACTCCACCAAAACTGCTCTTACAAGAGTAGTCAATGATCTTCACATTGCCAAATCTCAAGGTCACTATTCAATACTTATCCTCCTTGATCTCTCAGCAGCTTTTGACACTGTTGATCATGCTCTCCTCCTCCGCATTCTTCACTCCTTAGGAATCCGTAACACAGCACTGGACTGGCTCTCCTCTTATCTATCTAACAGATCCTTCAGTGTCTCCTCTGCCACTTCTTCATCCTCTCCCATCCAACTCTCTGTTGGGGTTCCTCAAGGTTCTATTCTAGGACCGCTTCTGTTTTCTCTTTACACAATAACACTCGGTGATCTTATTAACTCATTTGGTCTCAAATATCACCTCTATGCAGATGACACCCATATTTACTTATCTGCACCTCCACTGACTTCTGATATCCAGGCTAAAGTCACAGATTGCCTCTCAGCTATCTCAGACTGGATGGCACATAGGCACCTCAAACTCAATATGTCTAAAACTCAGCTACTCCTCATCCCACCTAGGCCTGGCCCTGTACCACCCTTCCAGGTGACTGTAAATGGCACTACCATAAATCCAGTATCGGAAGCGCTGTGTCTAGGGGGGATAATTGACAAGTCTCTCTCATTCTTCCCTCATATTAATGCTATTGCTAAATCATGTTGCTGTCTTTTGTGTAACATTGTTAAAATCCGTTCATTCCTCTGCTCCTCCACAGCTAAAATTCTTATACACTCAATCATCCTGTCCCGCATGGACTACTGCAACATTCTTCTGTCTGGCATCCCTGCCTCCCATCTCCATCCACTTTAATCTAAACAAAATGCTGCAGCACGAATTACTCTTCTGTCACCTAGGTTTGTCCCTGCCCCACTCCTCCTCAAAACTCTCCAATGGCTGCCTATCCAACTCCGGATATCTTACTTCTCTCTTTCAAGACACTTCTCTCCTCTACTCCTTCTTACATTTCCGCTCTGATCTCCCGTTATACCCCACCCCGCCACTTACGTTCGGGCAATGATTGTCTTCTCTCAGCTTCTTTTGTGTCTACAGCCCTGTCATGTAACAAACCTTTCTCTCTCATTGCTCCGTATCTATGGAATGCTCTACCATCCAACCTGCGCCACTGCACCTCGCTGATAACCTTCAAATCTCACTTAAAAACGCACTTCATGGATAAAATCCCAACATGCTAGAAGGCTTTGATGTTGTACAATGAACGCTCTTATAAATTATTTACTTTACTGATGTCCTCTATCATCATCAGAACTAGCTCTGTATTCAGCACTTTGACCCTTATATACTCTGTACGTCTCCCATTACCACTTTAGATTGTAAGCTTTTGGCAGGGACCTCCCACCCAATGTTTCACTCTACAAAGCACCTGTAACCCTGTATTGTTTAAACCCTTAAATTGTAAAGCGATGTGTACACTTGTGGCGCTATATAAATAAACATATTAATTCATTCGTTCATCTACCAGTTTTCTTTTTTGAAAATGGCAGTGCTGCAAAGCGTTGGATACCTCACTAGCACTCAAAGGGATTAAATCAATACGATTTGCTCCAGAATTGCATGTTTATTTTATTAAAGGGATAGTATCACTTGATATGGACATATATACAGTACAGATTTTATTCTGCTAAATAAAACATCCCACTATTTATTGATTTTTCTAATTCAAAAGTTATTGCAACTTGAACCTGCATTTTGAGTGCAATTCTTCCATGGCCTGAAATGTTTTGCTGCTTCAGCACATATTCATACAGCTAGGGAAAAAATTATTTGATCCCCTGCTGATTTTGTACTTTTGCCCACTGACAAATGATCAGTCTATAATTTTAATGGTAGGTTTATTTGAACAGTGAGAGACAGAATAACAACCAAAAAATCCTGAAAAACGCATTTCAAAAAAGTTATAAATTGATTTGCATTTTACTGAGTGATATAAATATTTGACCCCTTTGCAAAACATGACTTAGTACTTGGTGACAAAACCCTTGTTGGCAGTCACAGAGGTCAGACGTTTCTTGTAGTTGACCACCAGGTTTGCACACATCTAAGGAGGGATTTTGTCCTACTTCTTTTTGCAGATCCTCTTCAAGTCATTCATTTTTCGAGGCTGACATTTGGAAACTCGAAACTTCAGCTCCCTCCACAGATTTTCTATGGGATTAAGGTCTGGAGACTGGCTAGGCCACTCCAGGACCTTAATGTGCTTCTTCTTGAGCCACTCCTTTGTTGCCTTGGCAGTGTGTTTTGGGTCATCGTCATGCTGGAATACCCATCCATGACCCATTTTCAATTCCCTGGCTGAGGGAAGGAGGTTCTTACCCAAGAGTTTATGGTACATGGCCCCGTCCATCGTCCCTTTGATGCGGTGAAGTTGTCCTGTCCCCATAGCAGAAAAACACCCCCAAAGCATAATGTTTCCACCTCTATGTTTGACGGTGGGGATGGTGTTCTTGGGGTCATAAGCAGCATTCCTCCTCCTCCTCCAAACATGGCGAGTTGAGTTGATGCCAAAGAGCTCGATTTTGGTCTCATCTGTTTCTCCCAGTTCTCCTCTGAATCATTCAGATGTTTATTGGCAAACTTCAGACAGGCCTGTACATGTGCTTTCTTGAGCAGGGGGACCTTGCAGGCACTGCAGGGTTTCAGTCCTTCACGGCATAGTGTGTTACCGATTGTTTTCTTGTGGTCCCAGCTGCCTTGAGATCATTGACAAGATACTCCCGTGTAGTTCTGGGCTGATTCCTCACCGTTCTCATGATCATTGAAACTCAACAAGTAAAGATCTTGCATGGAGCCCCAGACCGAGGAAGATTGACAGTTATTTTGTGTTTCTTCCATTTGAGAATAATCGCACCAACTGTTGTCACCTTCTCACCAAACTGCTTGGTGATGGTATTGTAGCCCATTCCAGCCTTGTGTAGGTCTACAATCTTGTCCCTGACATCCTTAGACAGCTCTTTGGTCTTGGCCATAGTGGAGAGTTTGGAATCTGATTGATTGCTTCTGTGGACAGGTGTCTTTTATACAGATAACAAGTTGAGATTAGAAGCACTCCCTTTAAAAGAGTGCGCCTAATCTCAGCTTGTTACCTGTATAAAAGACACCTGGGAGCCAGAAATATTGCTGATTGATAGGGGGTCAAATACTTACTTCACTCAGTAAAATGCAAATCAATTTATAACTTTTTTGAAATGCATGTTTTAGGATTTTTTTGTTGTTATTCTGTCTCTCACTCAGATACTTACCATTAAAATTATAGACTGATCATTTCTTTGTCAGTGGGCAAACGTACAAAATCAGCAGGGGATCAAATAATTTTTCCCTCGCTGTAGCTCTGATCAAATCACCATAAAACTCCATAGGATGCTCTAGCAACAGCACAATTTACTGCACCCAAAAAATCCAAGTTTGAGCTGCGATAACTTTTGAATAAAACGTCTCGAAGTAGCATATCCACGTAAAGGATAAACACTGCAATGTATTTTTTTTTTCAATAACAAGCATTACTATGTTTTTAAATGCAGCATTATACATACTGTCTTTTGCACTTCCATTGTATATAAGAATAACGTTTTAAAGGGATAGTAATGTTTCACAAAAAAGCAGCTCCAATTAATCTTCATAGTATTTGAGCCATAGAGAGTGTTATTTCAGTACTGTCAGAGTTGTAGTTCAGGAGTAATTGAATGATAAATAATCCCTCCCCCTCCCACCCCTTTTACCTAGTGTAAGCCGCCTCTCGACAGCTCACAGCAAGGGACAATCTTCTTACTGTGGGAACAGTGAAAAACCTGCCCCCCTTGACAGGTTTTTCCCCTTATGATGATTGAAAATTGTCCCTCTCTGCAATCCACCTGGACACCACCTTGCTGTTCTGATGTGAGCAGTGTTACATCAGTAAAAGGGGCGGGGGGGTACTTTATCATTCAATTACTCTTGAACTACAACTCTTACAGTACTGCTGAATTCACTCTACATCCCTTGAAATAACAATATAAATAATATTATAAATAATCCCCCTCACACGCCTTATACGTACGTCATCCTTCGAGCCTTGGAGCTGGAAATGGATGGCTTCGTCGGACAATCTTCTTTCATGAAACAGAAAAACCTGCCCTCTTTCCTTAAAGGGATAGTAATGTTTCATAATAAAAACAGCACTAATTAATCATCATAGTATTTGGACTCTGGAGAGTGTTATTTCAATTCTGTCAGAGTTGTAGTTCAAGAGTAATTCAATGACAAAGTATTCCCCTTCCGCCCCTTTTACTGATGTAACACTGTTCAGCCAGAGCAGAAGGGAGGTGCCCAGGTAGATTGCAGAGAGGGGCAATCTTTAATTAAGATAAGGGAAAAAGCTGAAAAACTTGTCAAGGGGGGGCAGGGCTTTCATTGTTTTCATAGGAAGAAGATTGTCCCCTTCTGTTATCTGTCTGGTCTTACAACTAGATTCCACATCTGAGAAGAGATGGCTTACACTAGGTAAAAGGGAAACTTTGCTTGTGAATATCTCTTAAACCATGAAGGTTTGAGAGATAAGACTTATATCATTCTTCATATTTTTTAATGCCTACAATATAAAATAAAGTTAAAATGAAGTATTACTATCCCTTTAAGGTGGGCAGGGTTTTCTGTATACTGAATGACGGCAGATTGTGCCTCGTAGCTCTCTGTCCGGTCAAGAGACTGGACTTCAGAACTGTGGATAGGTAGCCTGGCAGTCTGAAAAGGCACATGAAAAGGATAATTTATAATATTATTTCAAGGGATACAGAGCGAATTCAGCATTACTAATGTCAGTGATCAGTGATGGATTGCAGCATTGTTCTTATGGAAACATTAGTATTCCTTTAAAGCTTTACTCTCCTAGGTGTTGCAATAATAGATTTTTTTTTTTAAGTCCCATTGCTAAGAATGTTAGATTTATTATTTGTATCCTTGGTCCGAGACTGCTGTTTACACCCATTGCAGATTACTCCTGTGTTGTCTAATTCCTGCCTCCTTGAGTTCCTTGACACCTAACACTCTAAACTGAGTGGCTTCTATCACCTCTCAGCTCAGCATTGCAAATAAACAGCGGAGCCAAGGCCATATTTTCTGCCTGCTGTCATCCTGCCGTTATCCTGTTTGAGGGGAAAGAAAGTTCTATTAGCCTTGCCTCTGCTCATTCTTTCTGACAGCTTGATCAATTAGTTCTCGTCTTTAGAAGACCTCTCTGTGCCATTGTGACAAGCAGGGCAGAATTATACAAATCTTTCTTGCGGTATAAAGGGCTGCGCGGCTTTCAGAATTTATCAGTTCAAATTGGTTGATTGGTTCTTCTGGCAAATGTTTGAGGTTTATTTTAAAAAACAAACTAAAAAAAACCCATGAAATCGTAGAAATTGACAGGAGATAAGGAGCAGGAGAGGGGTTGACATGTCTCTCCTGGTTGTTTATGAAAGACACGTACTGCAGGGCTGGATAGGAAACATTGGAGATGTTGAGCAGGGTCGGCCTACCTGCACCACTCAAATTTTGTTGTACTTCAACCCCCTGGTGAGTTTTTCAATCAGTCTGGATGTCATAGCCATGGAGGAAGACATGACAATTCCTGCCTGTATTTTCAAACTGAAGCATGGAGAGAGTGTCAGTCTACTTAACCCTTTAAGGATCAGTGATGCACGCAACAAAATGCAAAAGGTGTTGCATACCCCCTCTGGTCTTTAAAAGGTTAAAATTATCACGTGCAGGGAGAAGAGTTTGAAGTTCTGTGGTCCTTCTTGCAACTATCATTTCTAGCTCAGTTGACATGACATTCATGGCTGATTGAAAATGTTAGCTGTTGAACAATGTCACAAAAACCATAGGGGTCATTAGGATTTTCTGTCCATAGTAAGGTAAGTGGGATGGAAAGAGTTATTATTAGGAGCTGGTAGTTTTCCTTTTACTAAGTGAGCCATACCTTCTCCCTCTTCCCATAAAAAAAAGATATGTTTATTGATCATATATAGAAATATACAGGAGAAATGCTGGTCAGTAAAAAGAATTGTGGAGTGGAAATTGTGATACCCCCTCCCCTTTCATCTTTTTGTCTTTTAGCCATTACATCAGGTGACTGCGTTGCTTTGATAAAGTGGTATATTCTAGCCACGAAACGCATAAACGTTATCAGCCTGTGTAATTTTTATTTTTCATATTTTATATCTGTGAATGGTATAAAATTTTGGAAAAGTTTAGAAAGTTTGAGCCTCTGCCTGTCAATATCATCCACTGACTTCAGTGATTACCCGAACGGAGAGCCATGATTCTTGGCACCAAGTTTCTGGCAACAACTCAGTTTGAGTATATTAAAAGATTGCCTATCGATTTATTATTGAAATAACGGTATTGTACCATTGGCGCTCCTCTTCTCTTTGTCGTTTGGATTTGAATACCGCTTGGTAGAGCAAGTTGTTGTGAGAGAGCAGCCGACTGGAGCATACTGTGTCTGGAAACTGTTCAGACTCCAGATGTCTTGAAAGTTGGATTAGGCATATGTCTTCTCCAACAAACGATACTTGTTAGTGCACATCCAAAAGGGTGCTATGGTGACGGTGATCACAGTAAGCTGTTTTGATACACAAGGGGCGCCCCTATCTCTTTCCCCCTTCCTTTCTTCTTTTGCTGACCCTTTTAACCCAAGCTTGTATAATTTTCCTTTTGGAATTTGTTCCCGTCTGTGCTACCTGTCCATTCCATAGATCCAGGTGTGTCTTAAAATAAATCTATTGCTAGCAACCCAGTATCACTGTCTCGCTGCCATAAGCAGTACAGCAATCTGTATAGACCTACACAGTGCTAGACAATGGAGTGTGGCGATAAGAGGTGGAAATGCTCATAAAAATGAGCTAAACCTGGAGATTCTCATTCTCCCCATAGTAAAGCTGAACTGTGAGACCTTAATGTCTCATTGATTGAAGTCCTAGTCTTTCTTTAAGTTCTGGTAAGTTTTGAATGAAGCACCATTTTGGCGACTGCTCTTTAAATTGCCTCCAAATTATTAATGTCCTTCAGGAGATGTGGTCTCCAGAACTGTACACTATACTCCCAGTGATATCTTACCAATGATCTATAAACAAGCATTTATACCTCTCTTCTTGCTGCTAATACATCTTCCTATACAACCAAGTACCATGTTTGCTTTTCCCACTGCTATGCTGCATTGCTTACCTACCTAACTCCAGTTTGAATTCCAAAAAGTGGTGTAATTCTGGTACAAACTAACAGCCCAATAGGGGAGAAAACATTTCAACAAATTTTCTTTGATTTAAATGGGACGTTTAACCCCTTGCATACCTGAGATATCTCCAGCAGACATTTCTAATATTCATGGCGTTAAAAGCCCCATTTAAATCAATGGCAGTATATTTTTAGTTTCCTACAGTGCATTTGATTCACTACAGAATTACTTTACTTTTATAACATAAAGGTCAAAAATGTTTGTAAAGAATGCTTCTTTTCTCCATTTTCTGACAAAATGGCACTAATGTCAGCATATTGTTGAAAGGAATTTTATGATTTTAAACATTCTATTAGTGAAAAAAAAGTGGCATTAAAGCTGACTTGAACATAGGGGCCCTTAGTGTTTATGAAGCAAGAATGGTTAATGGGAAGATTGGTAGATTCTGGGGGTTGATGCCTTGTTTCTAAATTATAATTTGTAAGCCATGTGGATTGGACATATAACTCTTTGAGGGTTATGCACTAAGGTGTGATAAAACGATGATAAAGAGGAGATGCCATCTCCAGTTATATCACTTTTCCTATGTTTTTCTATGGACCTTGAAGGGATAGTAATACTTCGTTTTAACTTTATTTCATTTTGTAGGCATTAAAAAATATGAAGAATGATATAAGTCTTATCTCTCAAACCTTTATGGTTTGAGAGATATTCACAAGCAAAGTTTCCCCTCCTGCCCCTTTTACCTAGTGTAATAAGCCATCTCTTCTCAGATGTGGAATCTGGTTGTAAGACCAGACAGATAACAGAAGGGGACAATCTTCTTTCTATGAAACAATGAAAACCCTGCCCCCCCTTGACAAGTTTTTCAGGTTTTTCCCTTATCTTAATTGAAGATTGTCCCTCTCTTCAATCTACCTAGGCACCTCCCTTCTGATCTGGCTGAGCAGTGTTACATCAGTAAAATGGGCGGGAGGGGGAGACTTTGTTACTGAATTACTCTTGAACTACAACTCTGACAGAATTGAAATAACACTCTCCAAAGTCCAAATACTATGATGATTAATTAGAGCTGCTTTTATTATGAAA
Source organism: Rhinophrynus dorsalis (assembly GCA_037306005.1). NCBI lineage: Eukaryota > Metazoa > Chordata > Amphibia > Anura > Rhinophrynidae > Rhinophrynus > Rhinophrynus dorsalis. Next base: position 456,061,410 of record CM074722.1, read on the forward strand.
CATTACTATCCCTTTAAGATCTATCCATCTTGGAGGAATCTTAGTGCATTGGTTCCACAGAATAACACAGGAACTGGAGAAGTGATATCACTGGAGAAGTCATCTCCTATTTATCACCTCTTTATCACACCTTAGTTCATCTCCCCCCGTAAATGCTAGAGGTATATCTAATACATTGTGAAGCAGTGCATTGGATACCATTCTGGCACTCTAAAGGTTAATAAAAAATAGTGTGTCTTTGTAGATCAAATAAAACCTATATGGTTATTTCTTGCCATCTGCTTATAAAAATGAATAGCTAAACTGAAATATTGTGTTTTAAAGAAGCCATGTAACATTGGAATATCTCCAGACAATGAAAGCGCTTTTTCATTCATTAGTTATTGACAGTTCGAAGATGGTACTGAGCTACGAAGAGTATAATTCATATGTAAATAATTTTAGATCAATACACAAAGAAAATGATTGAAATGCCTGTGCTCTATTGTGATGTATTTTATATTGGTAAAGATATTGTTTGGAATTTATTTAATTATGTCCCAGCCAGACACTTTTGTGATTCAAACCCTGCCATTTTATTGTGTGATTAAGAAAAGCTGATTTTAATAACCTTGAGCAAATGGCCTCTTTTACTTCTGATCATGAACTCGGCACACTCTATACCTTCTCCCGTCTTTTCTGTTTCACTGCATCAGCGACAATAATAACAGGAATCAGTGTATATTAGGATGCTATCGACGCAGGTAATCAGATATCCCATTCTACCAGTTTCTTTATGAGAAGACTAATTTGTGTGCTGTATTCCATTTTTGGTATTTGCTTGATCCCTTGAGTGCCAGAGGTTGTCTAATGCATTGCAGAAACATGCATTGGACACTAGGGTGACCACATTTCCATTCTGCCATTCAGGGACACTGCAGGAATGAGAGCAGTAGAGTACGTGTCCTCGGCTCTAGTGCAGCTACGAGGGAGGGTTCACTATACATCACTGGACATCAGTGAGCAAAACTCTTTTTCTCAGGCGCACCACAGAGTTCTATACACTAGAGGGAGAACTGACCATTAACGGCTGTGACAAAAAGTGATGCCTGTTGCAGGCTGCCTACATCACGCCCAAAGCCTTAGACTACCATTACACTGCAACAAAATTGCACTGCAGCTCCCATTCTCTCTCTAGTGTTTAGAGCTCTGTCTGGAAGCCATTTCCTTGTAGCCCAGCAGAAGTATCACTTTCTGTTGCAGTAGGCAATGGGTAGTTCTCGTGATTAGAACTCTGTCCTCTGGAATCTAAATTCAGGGACATTGTATTGTCCCTGAAGGAGGCTGCCAGGGACATGGGACACATATTTCAAATCAGGGACTGTCCCTGGCAATCAGGGACACGTGGTCACCCTGTTGGACACCCCTTTGGCAATCATAGGGTTAAAGGAACACTAATTCTAAATTTTTGTTTGCTCTGTAAGTATTGTAACATCCACTGGTATATGTGAATGTTTCTATACGTTTGAAAGGACTTTATATATAAGGAAATGCGTGTGAGTTTTTTCAGCAGGTCAGGAGAAGCAATTTTCCTTTAAATTTCCATAGCTCATAGTATGCGTGGATCTACCTGGTCTCTTATGGTTTGGGGTCTGGGTGCTGCAGCCATGGGCAGTTAACCCTTTGAGCATCAGAGATGTCTCCAACACGTTGTGTTGCAATGTGCTGGAGACCTCTCTGGTACTCAGAAGGTTAAACCTCCCCCCCCCACTTGGTATGGACAACAATTCCACGAAATCTCTGGCCAATTTCAACCACTTCATTCCCATTTTCAGGGAAACTCCACTTTTCTGCCTCCCAGACCTGCCCACCACAGTTAAGCCCCACCTACATCATGCTACGTGTCACATCATTTAAACTCTCACAGCCCTTCTTGTTACTCCTAGGGCTTGGAACAAGGCTCCGGTCAGATTTGTAGGTCAGTCTGTCAAACATGAGGCCTTTCTGTTGCTACCAGACTAAACTCCCATCAAAGGTTTGCAGGGAATAATGGGAGTTGTAGTTTAACAAGAGTTGGAGGGCCTCACTACTGTTGTACGATCTATCTAGATTGTAAGCCATCTAGCCAGTCCTCCCCCCCCCCATTAGGACCAGGTCCACAATTTGCCTGTCCTTGTGGTATTATGCTAAGGGAACTGTGCTCACCTGTATAGTCACATAACCAAACTGTCTAAGAAGGGGAGGTGCTTAGTAAGGGAGAGGTGCAGGTAGAAGACGAGTGAATAATAGAAGCTACAGTGGTACATTTGGGTGCAGGAGACCAGGGGGGAGATGCACTAAGGTGGGATAAAGAGGTGACAAAGTGGAGATGAATTCTACAGTGACATCACTTCTCCAAGTCCTATGTTATTCTATGGAGCAAATGTACTAGATTCCTTCTACTTTGAAGATCTTAGTGACCTAGATCTTAGGAACTGGAGAAGTGATATCACTGGAGAGCCATCTCTGTGTCATTACCTCTTTATCACTCCTTAGTGCATAGCCTCCATTATGTTTTTTGCTTGTGGTTTGTTTCTGCTGTGGATTATGTGTGTGTATCTGCTGGACGAACATTTCTGGGCCTATTCATCAAGCTAAGGACATGCAATTATGGAACAAACCAGCTGCACCATGGGGCTGAAATAAAAATACAGCAAATGTCCTCTGATTTAAAGGGGAACTATCACCCCGCAATAAGTTCACATTAATCAATTCTTCATCTGGCGACTAGCTGCTTAGTGGCGCTAGTCGCCAGAAATATTACCTGGTTTCAAAGATATTCCAGTTTTTCGGAGGCTCACAGTAGCAGGAAGCACGGACATCTTGTCATAGTGACGTCCGTGCGCCTGCGCTCTCAGTCCCTTTTGGAGCGGGCCGGCTCCAAAAGGGACTGACAGCGCAGGCACACGGAAACCAGGTAATATTTCTGGCGACTAGCGCTACTAAGCAGCTAGTTGCCAGATGAAGAATTGATTAATGTGAACTTATTGCGGGGTGGTAGTTCCCCTTTAAATCAGCTTTTAATCTAGAATGTTAGGGGGGTCCCCAATGCATTGGAAAGCAATGCTGGGCAGTAATGATGGGAGAAATGTTTTGCTCCAAAAGAGAAAAGTGTGAAAAACATAATATTTAGCAGGAAAATACACAAAAAGTGCAGTTTTTTTGTTTTTTTTTCGCTTTTCCTGCCACGACCCCCCCACTGCACTGGTACCCAACTGGCACTCAAAGGGTTAAAAGATCAGAGGGGCATGTAATGAATACCTTTACAATACATTAATGCATTTCGATTGGAGCTTATCTTGAGCAAAGACACAAAGGCAGAATTCATAGGGGCCATAAGGATTTTATGGCCATATCAAGTGGAGGTTATTATTGAGATATGCTTGTTCTCCTTTAACTCTTAAGAGTGCACTATAGAAAAAAGACAATTCCCCGTCCTGTAAAAGGGGTGCAGACTCCAGCTTACACCCCCTACCGTGATTTGACCAAACAGAAGGATTAGCCAATGTGCTCTTATTATTGTTGATGCTTTGTTCCTTGATAATAGCAGTGGTTGGGATCGGACAGCATAAGGGAGAAAGGCGCCACTCACAAGAATCTGTGCGGCTTCTCTGTAAGGTGAGACAAAGGCGCTCTCACGGAAGGCTCTAGAATGGAAATCTTTTATATTAATCATGACTAACCGGACCTGACATGTCGATCTTCCAGGCCTCGTCTGCCACTTGTATACTTATCTCCAGAACAGGGACTGGAGCTAGTACTAGCGTGTTTTGTGAATTACTAAGTCAAAAGTAGAGAGTGAATGTAACCCTTCAAGTGCCAGCGAGATGTGCCCCTTCACATACTCAAAATCTTAAGAATATTGCCGCCACCCCTGCCTTTTTATTTCTTTATAACAAGTCATATAGGTTATATGGTTTAGTGTATTCACTCCCTTATACATATTTAGTGTTCTGGACATTTTTGTGAAATATATCACAAAAGTTTCGTTGGAAGCACTTGGGAAAATGCAATTTTAGAACTCTGCAATAGTTTTACGAGCTGTACAATGCAATGATGATGACACTAATGCAGCAGCTGGATTGGGATGATGGGCACTGTGGTTTTAACAACTGGAGAGCCAAATGTTGCCTACTCCCTATTCTACCATCCATTAGGACAGGGCTTTCCAAATTCAGTCCTCAAGGGCCACCAAGAGGCCAGAATGTAAGGATTTCCCTGATTAATCACAGGTGAGTTAATCAGTGGATCATTCATTATGACTGACTCACCTGTGCTTAATCAGGGAAATCCTTACATTCTGGCCTCTTGGTGGCCCTTGAGGACTGAATTTGGAAAGCCCTGGATTAGGGTAAATGATGGAAATTCTCTTATAACTTTTGTGACTGCACTCCCATCCATAAATAAAGATCCATAGAGAAAAATTCATAAAACGCTTTTTAAGCGTTTTATGAATTTTTCTGTATGGATCTTTATTTATGGATGGGAGTGCAGTCGCAAAAGTTATAAGAGATATATAGTAATATCGGCTGTGGAAGAGCCGTTACGACTGGGCACCCCACTCGTTTTTTATGTGCCGGGTGAGTTTATTATTGCTACCCATTTGGTGTGTTATTCAATATAGGCGTGTGAGCATTTGTTCTTCTTTAAATAATGGAAATGCAATCATTATTGCAATTTTCATTGCATTATTGTTTAAAACACAATTTTTGTAAAGTTGCCCCATTGACTGGATAACTGACAATAAATAGTAACTGATAATGACATGTGACAACATTGCTGATAGTAATATTTATTCATCTGTGTATTTATTTCGAAATGGATCTTTAACCGCTTAACAACCGTTGACGGTCATGGTACGTAATGGGTAAAAAGTGCCTGAACGACCCATGATGTACCGTGACTGTCATGGATTTCAGGGCTCCCCACGCGGCTGCACGCCATTTGGGGAGCCCTGAGTCGGATCGTCAAAAAAAAAAAAAAAAAAAAATGCTCCTGCGCGGCCGGTTGTTAAGGGGTTTGTAATTCTCTTACCAGATGTAAAAGCAAACCAGTACAGAAGATCAATGTTGTTATTATTTTTAAAGGGATAGTAACACTTAATATGTAAAAAAAATATATATTGTAGGGTTTATCCTCCTGAGTAAAACAAGGGTAACAGCTGGGAGGTGTTTTATTAAAAAGTTATTGCAGCTCAAACTTTAATTTTTTCAGGTGCAATGTCTCAATGGCCTGAAATTGTAAAGTGGCGCTGTTGCTACACCATCCTATGGAGATTTATGGTCAGCTGACCAGAGCTGTCCATAGGACAGTGTAGCAACAGCTCCACTGTACAATTTCAGGCCATTGAGACATTGTCATACCTGGGAACTTTGAAAGGCTGTCTCCCTGGAGGGGAGTCCTCTGGTGCTGTAGGGTGGTGAGCAAAATTACACAAATAGTGTCAAAAAGGGGTGGGGCTTGACACCAGGAGGAGAATCTAAAGCTGGTGACGTAGGTGTTTTCGTGTAGCCAGGAAGAGTTACAAGAGAGCTGATCGGCTCCGTGCAGACATGCGCTTTTCCGGGGGTAAGACGTCACCAGGTACCTTTTGGAATTAACGGATTAATTTAAAAAAATAATTACACAGCGAGTTATCACGGATTGTAGCCCTCTAATTGAGGCTACATCTTGCAGGGGTGTTAGTTCCGCTTTAAGCTCTGTGGTGTCATTTATATAGCCCCATTTCAATTGTATTATCTGTGGATGCACTTGTTTCAATATACATACCCCTCAATGCACACCTCCCAACATTTCAAATTGCCAAAGAGGGACACTTGTGGTTTAGGGGGTGTTGCTGGGGGCGTGGCTGATGCACAGGGCATTACTGAGAATTTTGAGGTTATTTCATGACCTATTGTGTAACCTAATAAATGACTTATAACAAGACCAAAGTTTTTTATTTACACAGACTAATTTATAAACACATATACTGATATTTAAACAAACAAAAATGTGAGTTTTAGTGCTGTAGAGCAATGTGATACACTTATTTAAACACAACACAGTCTAATCTCCTAAAAAGAGGGACATCAGGGTGGGAAATAGGGACAGAGGGATTTGGGTCTAAAAGAGGGACTGTCCCTCCTAAAGAGGGACACTTGGGAGGTATGTTAATGCCAATGAGGTGCCCAATTTATTGCTTCCAAGCAGTTAAAGCATTAATTTTGTCTTTTATTAAGTTGGTGCTATTACCTCTATTCAAAAAAGACTGAGAAAACCAATAAAAGTTTGCTACGGGGTGGAGGACCCAATAAGGACCCTATGGAACTTAATCTGGCATTATATGACATCAGCAGGGCAATACACCATTACATGCCATCAGCAGAACAATACAATATTATATGCCACCAGCAGAGACTACACAGTTGTATGAACCATTACATGCCGTCAGCTGAGAAATGCACTGTGGCATGCCATCAGCAGATCACTAGCCATTACATGCCTCCGGAAGAGCAATACACCTTTACATGTACCCAGCAGGCCAATGCACCATTTTATAACATCAGCAGATGAATACACCATTTCACCTCCAGCAGGGTAATACATCATAACATTACACCAGCAGGGTAATATACCATCACTTGCCATCTGCAGGGTATTACACCATTACATGCCATCAACAGGGTAATAATGAATAATAAATCACTCCTTCTGGTGTAACTGCAGTGAGTGCTGCAGTTGTGATGTTTTTGCCTGATTGTTGGAGGTGTCTGTTGGAGGAAGAGATAAAGTCAATCTCTCCTCTGCATTGTTTTATAACAAAGAGTGTTCATTTGAAGCAGGAGGTCCTGAGTAGAAAGACACTTCAGGAAAAGGGATAATGATTTTTATAGCTGGTAATAAATGTTTACTGCCTTTCCTTTCAATAGTATCAAACAGAAGGCAAGACACACTTTCTGCTGTGCTCCCTTTACATCTCGGATGGAATAACTGTGAGGCTGATGTACTATGACATATGGAGCAATTCTGAGGCAATCCAGCTGCATTATAGGGAATAAATAAAAAAATAACTCATGGGTTTAAAATCCCCATTTAACCCCTTAGTGACGGCCGCGTGCAGACGCGGCCGTCACTTAACGTCCGTCTAACATTTTTTTTTATTTTTTTTAAAATAATCCGGAGTCCCCGAACGGCGCGCAGCCGCGCGGGGAGCCGGATTTCCGGGACGTACATGTACGTCCTCTGTCACTAAGTGACAGCCACACAGGACGTACATGTACGTCCTGTGTCATTAAGGGGTTAAACCAATAGCACATTTGAATGGTGCTTTTAACCCCTTGAATAAGATACAGGTTGCTAATTCATTGCTTTGCAGTGCATTGAAGACCTTGCTAGCTTTCAGTGAGTTAACACTTTGAGTGCCAGATGAGTATGTTGTGTATGCTTTTGGCACTCAAAGGGTTAAAAGTAAAATTGAAATCATTGAGTTTTATTTCCCCCATGTTACATTTAGTTTGCCCCAGAATTGCACCTCCTTAGCTTATTGGGGGCAAAACATGTACTTTAGGGATAAATAAAAATACTTTTAAAGGGATAGTAACACCTACTATATATTAAAATGTATATTGTAATGTTTATCCTCCTCAGTACAACAAGGGTACTCACAGTGCTGAGTAGTGTTTTATTTAAAAGTTATTGCAGCTCAAACTTAATTTTTTTTTGGTGCAGTATCTCAGTGGCCTGAAATTGTAGAGTGGCGCTGTTGCTTCGCCATCCTATGGAAGTTTATGGTACATTGACGGGAACGTCCCATAGGATGATGTAGCAACAGCACCACTATAACATTTCAGGCCATTGAGATACTACACCTACAAAATTCAAGACTGAGCTTCATTAACTTTTGAATAAAACAGTAGAGGGGGTACCCTTGTTTTACTCAGGAAGATAAACTCTAAAATATATATTTTTACATATTAAGTGTTACTATCCCTTTACTGTAAATGGTGGTTTTAACTAACTGACGTTTCAAAAGGTCTCCAGCACCATGTGTTAAAAGCCCTAATTAAAGGAACACTAAGACCTAAAAATGAGATCTGCTGATCCTATAAGAGGCCAGATGTATGTTTGTACGATGCAGTCATGCGCAGTAGAGACTGCCCTAATGCAGGCGATGCAGTCATGCACAGTAGAGACTGCTGGAATTCACAGAATGCTGGGAGGTGTAGTTCTGCAGTAGTATACCTGCCATTACATAGCCGTTTAAATAGCGTTGGTACCTGCAGTTACATAGAAAGATGCGCTTTCACCTAATCACCTGTTGAAAAATTACAATTTCTAAACACTCCTGACCCTCACTGTGGTAACTATAAAGATATTTAATGTAAAGATTTTTTTAATAACCTTCATATTGGGTTCCTTCTCTCCCTTATGCCCGTCACTCTTCTCCTCCTGAGCTGACCCATTCCAGCACTGTGCCACTGTGTCATGGGTGCTCTCTGCTTCGGTGCCACAGATGCTCTCTCCCACCTGGCCCTTATGCCCCTCACTCCCCTTCTATTTACATAAATTACATGAACCCCTTGGTGACCGGCCGCGCGCACACGCAGCCGGCACTTAACACCCGCAGAACATTTTTTTTATTTTTTAAAAAGAATCCAGAGTCCCCGAACGGCGTGCAGCCGGATTTCCAGGACGTACATGTACGTCCTCTGTCCACAAGGGACATCCGCTCAGGACGTACATGTACGTCCTTGGGTGGTAAGGGGTTAAAATATACCACATAATATATTAACACTCTGAAAATTTCTTTCTTTACGCACCTTGGCCTGTGTACACTAGCTTTTACACTAGTAGAACTATAAATTACATGTACCAGCTAGCATCAGTAAATATTATTTTTTTTATGTTAGCTGCCTCAAATATAATTATATACTTGCAAATAAATAATATAAAACCGAGTGTGCCTAATGTAATTAGAATACAAAGTAAACTGGTGTATAGAATATTTCATAGCCTCTTTCACACGAGCGAAACAAATGCAGTATTGCTGTGAAAGGTAACATGCTGGGCTATGGCACATACTGCATCATTATTGTGTCCACGAAGGAACACAGTAAAGATGCAATAAGGAAGGTCTGTACTGTGGTCTATGAGGCCCCCAGCAAACCTTTCAAATGAACACTGTTGGAGGTTGCAATGCTCATTGCAACATCCAGTGAATGGCCAGCCCACATGGGTACCAGACAATAATATATATTAAAAAAGAAACATTCAGAGCGATAATAGTGTTAATAATTTATATAAAACAAAAACTAATCAAAAATATAAACACTTATAATCAATGTGAATGAGCCTCTGATCACCACACCTGTGCTCTAGCAGAGAAATGCCTGGCCTGTTAGTGTGTCCTGAGGACTGGAGTTGAGAAACACTGACTTAGTGCATCTCCTCCCTGGTATATCCGTAAGATGGTGGAAAATGGAACTTCGCTATGATAGGAAATGAACCAAATATGAAGACAGAGAGTACTGAAAATTCATAATCAAGAAATACAAAATCCATATACGTAGTGTGATCTGTAGGCATAGATATTAATCAGCACAAAAAACATGAAAAAGTCAGAAAAGATCTTCTTTTTAATTCCAGTTTCTAGATGATTAGTGAATGATTTCCAAAAGGAAACAGACGAATAAAAGGATTCTTACACTTGTTAGATTCCTGTTACTCTCCATAACTGATAGGATTATGGCTCCGAATTCATATGTAGTTATTTTTTTGGATCCAAATACAAAATAACTCTGTATTAGAGGAGCTTTCAGGTAATACTCACTTTATTAAAAGCCTTTTCTGTAAAACAGTAGCGATATGTTAGTGGGAGTATCTCCGGTAGATGTTGATGAACAGTTTTCTCATAGTGTAGTAAAAGCAGTGTAATAATAGAGTACTTACATCCAGGTATAGGCCCGTGCAGCAGAAAAGCCCTCACTGGTACAGTAAGTAGTGGACGATATGTCCTTCATCTCCACTCTGAGAATCTCTGGTCTTAGCTACAAGATGGACATTGGGCATCTATATAGCCCTCCTAGTTAGCAAGATATATAATAGAGAGAGAGGAAAAGATAAACTACTGTAGTGATATTAAGGATATATAATAAATATATTATTATTATTATTTTTTTTTTTTTAAAGAACTGATGCAGAAAACAATAGTATATATTAAAGTGTTAGTAATCTCCACAAAAATGTTTTTGCATTTAGAAGAGCTTAAAAAGCTGATCTAAATGCAAAAAAACGTATCTCTCAAACCGCTATGGTTTAAGAGATACGGGCATTTAAAGTTTGATCTCTCCTACTGACAGCTATAAAGCTGTCAGCAGGAGATCCGTGTTGGCCGACAAGGAGGCGCTTGAGCAGAGCCGCGATCTCGTTATTTACCATGAATCCCTTCATTGGAATGGTCTAAAATGTGTACCTGGTTTTCAGGCACATGTTTTAGACCATTCCAGTGAAGGGATTCATGGTAAATAATGAGATTGCGGTACTTCTCAAGCGCCTCCGTGTCGACCGACACAGATCTCCTGTTGACAGTTTTACAGCTGTCAGTAGGAGAGATCAAACTTTAAATGCCTGTATCTCTTAAACCATAGTGGTTTGAGAGATACAGTTTTTTGCATTTAAATCAGCTTTTTAAGCTCTTCTAAATGCAAAAAAAAAAAAACTTTTTTGTGGACATTACTAACACTTTAAAAACTGTTTCAAAAGAAACATTGGCTCAGATGTGCAATGCGTGGGACACACGCTGGTCCTGTCACTTCACTCTCTGGACTGTAATTGCTGCATTGATTGAGAGACATTCCAGGTAACCCCTCATTTTAGCAGGGTTTATTTATTTATTTATTTATTTTTACTTTTGCCCTTTTCTTATTGTTGCCTATCTATTTAATAAAGTTAGACAATTGCTTTCTTACTGTAATGAAGACAGGGTTGTCCACTTGATAACATGGTTTCTTATCTTCTCATCTTTTATATCATTTTATATTGTCTATGCATATATGTTTTACTCGTATTCATTTTTACTCGTTATTTATTTGCGGTTCTTTGTCACTCTCCTCCAACACTAGGAACAGTATACATTCACTGTATATTTTTTCTTGTTATGTAGTTAGGTTTCATCGTAAAGTAGAATTTTAACCAGTTACCCAAACTTTACTCTAATTTCGTGTCAGTTGCTTTCCTCCATGCTCCTGCTTACCAGTCTCATCGGGAAGCAGACCTTGGTGAAGTGAAGTATTGGGTCCTGAGACCTGGAAGGTGATCACAGATAACACTGCTAGTTTAACTCCATATACACTGTTAAGGAAAGAAGCTACAAGTTGTTGTTGCGGTGGTATCTTTGCCCTTCCCAGCTAGCCCAGATGTATCATTCTTTTTCCCCCCGATGCTTTAGGGGTTGTGGCCAACTGGGCTCTTACAAACATATGTGGTGGGACTGCCCTTCTGTGAAGCCACTATGGGACTATGCCTTTTGTTCCTTGAGAGTGGCGTTAGGGACTCCCATGCTTCCGGACCCAAGAACAAGTCTCTTGAATTGCCCATACAGAGCTCAGTGCTTGTCTGTACAATCGTAACAAGTTGATCTACCGAATTTGTGTGGCTGTAATGGCTCCATTGGAGGGCCGTATATGGCAACTTTTGAAAATGGAAAAGCTGATGGCATGCTCACGCAAATCCTCCACCTCCTACCTTGGTATCCAGTCACCTTGGGTGGACAATGTTTTGGCTCCAAACTTCTTTCAGGATCTTCTGCTGCAATGATTCTGCATTTCCTCTAGTTCCTTGCGGAGTCCACAGTCCCCTTTTCTTGTTCTTCCCCCCCCTTTTTTTCCTCCCTCTCCCTTTGGTCTCTCTGTCTTTCTTTGCTCTCGCTCTTTTCTCTCTCTTGCTGTTTCTCTGCTGCTTCAGTGTTTGGACACTGGCATGCCAGAGGTTTCCCTCACTGTCCCTCCCATGACCTCATGTTTGATATCGGGTACCTTCCCTCCCTCCCAGGGGGGTTGCTCATGGGACTTGTGTCACTGATGTTGCAGGCCTTGGCCCTGAGGTGCCGTTCTGTTGAATCTGGCTTGTAATATCTTGTGTGCATTTTTTTCTAAACTTTGAATTAAAAAAAAAAATTAAAGTGGATCTATCACATATAGATATCTAATGCTTATTAGATAAAGCATTTAGCAAGAAAGTTTAATATGTTAGTCATTTAAAAAAAAAAGTTATCTGCGCAAAAATTCAAGTTTAAAATGTGCCCAGCAACCTACTTCCTGCTTGGAACACTGCCTCTGCTCCTGTCCCACTACCCAGCATCCCCCAATGATGGAGGCTTTCTTTCTCTAAGCTGGAGTGATCTCATTGGCATAGATCGATATCTAGCCAATGAGATTGCTCCAGCTTAGAGACAGATATCCTCTGTAATCGGAGGATGCTGGGTAGTGGGACAGGAGCAGCCTCTGTGCGGCAAGCATCTTGCCACAGCGGCAAACGGAAGTAGGCTGCTGGGCACCTTTTAAACTTGAATTTTTGCGTAGATAATGTTTTGTTTTTTTTAAATGACTAACATATTAAACTTTTTCGCTAAATGCTGTATCCAATGAGCATTAGATATCTATATGTGATAGATCCACTTTAACCAGTTAAATTGATTGTGTTGATTTGCCACTCTTTTCCAGAGTTGTGGTGTATAACTTTATTGCTTTGTTGCATTTATTCAGTACCTGTGCTGGTCTTTACAAAGATGGCTGTAGGCACCAAACATTGACTTTTGAATTAAACCCCTCCTTGTGCTGTCTACTTTTTTCTATCCAAGTTTAAAGCAGAACTACCACCCAATAATAAGATAGCATCACATCATTGCCCATCTGGCGACTAGCGCTACTGAGCAAATTCTTACCAGATTAAAGAGAAATCTCTATTCTTCATGGACTGACAGCAAAACGGAGCACGGACATCTTGCCCTAGTGACGTCCAAGCGCCTTTGCTGTCAGTCCCAGCCGGTCTAGGAGGCGTTGCTAGGAGCAGGCCGGCTCCAAAAGGGACTGACAGTGCAGGCGCGTGGACGTCACTAGGGCAAGATGTCTGCGCTCCGTCTTGCTGTCAGTCCATGAAGAATAGAGATTTCTCTTTAATCCGGTAAAAATTCAGGCGACTAGCGCTACTGAGCAGCTAGTCACCGGATGGGCAATGATGTGATGCTATCTTATTATTGGGTGGTAGTTCCGCTTTAAGACCAGAGAGTTCTGTTTCCTTTGACTTCTATAGTTAACTTTAGCTGCATCCTGCCATATACTTGATTTGTTGTGAATGTGTACTGTTCTATAACCTATATAATGATTTCAATAACCCTCTCCTTAATTATAGTAACAAACATAATATCTGGTTTGCCTCAATGCTTTTACACTTAAACTGATCTACCTACCCTATGCAGGAATTTCAAAATGTACAGTACATAGGAATAGCTGGTTCTAATTAAAAAAAAGACTTATCTCCACAGTGTTTCTAATATCTAAAGGTTCCCAATAGGAGATAATTAATATCCCTTTGCTGAATTGGTCCAGACAAAAGGGAATATAGTTCATTCACATAGAAATACTAAACCCCAGTTTACTTATGAATGGTCAGTATGAAATGGAAAATCCAAACAGACCAGAGATATTAAATGTTCATTTTAGTACATTAGTTAAGATCATCTGGGTAGAGGGTGTATCATTTATAAATCCCCAAAGATCCCCTATTAGTGATTCTGGTGAATCTTGAATGTTTATCTGTTCCTGTGATGCTTTCTGTGGGGGTAATGGTAGGAGTAGTATCCCTGTTGTGGAATATGTTGCAACAACAGGATACACTGAGGACCATAAACCTACATCTAATGTTTGATTTAAATTGATTAAATAGTGTCCTAATCTGTCAAAAATTCAGTAGAATTTTTGTATTAATGTATTCTTTGAATTATAGCTGCTTTGAGCTACCCAATTTTGTATTGTTTTTGCTCTCCTGAATATATTGAAAAAATTTGAATAGCATTCTTAGTTTAAATAAGGGTCCTTCAAAGGGTGTTCCAGTGTTTCTATAATTTGACTTTCTCAATGCACAGTTATATTTTGTTATAAATGCTAGTCTATTTTTGTTAGCATTATCTGCTTAAAAGTTAGGAATTAAAATATTATATCTGTCATTTTTTTCTAGCTCTGTAAGTCTGCGATAACGTTGTTTGGATACAACGTCTCTTTGAACCTAACTAACAGATTTCACTGTAAGGAATATTGGTCTTCCATTTCCCATAGTGTTCACTTTTAAATTTTAAATAACTGTTAGTATCCACATATTTATAAAAGGTGGAGGAACCAGTAGTACATCCATATCAACTTTCCAAAATTATATCAAGCATTTTCTATTTGGTTGGGTGACTATTCATTGTAGAGTTTAGGTGATTGAAGAAATCTGGAATTAAAATTGGGGTCTCCCTTTCAGATAGCTAAGACATAATCAATACATCTGTAGAGAACCAGGTTTGCACCTAGTGGACATGCCAAACCAACTGTTCTTCAAGTCAGCCCATAAAAAGGTTTGCATAATGTGGAGCAAACCTGGCTTCCATTTTTGTCCCCTTAATGTGGAGAAAAAGACAACTCTTAAGTAAGGGTAGTCTATGCCTTTTCATATAAAATCTATTGTTTGAGAGGCATGAAGTTGTCTTTCTTTAAAAAAAAAAAAAGCACTTTAATGCTTATATTTCATTTGAGTGTTCTATATTAGAATACAGTTCTTTTATGTCAAAATAAACCCAGCTGTATCCTTTTTCATTTAATCTCTCTCTTTTAAATAGGATCTTAAATTTGTAAAATGACCTTGTAAAATGTCAATACATTGGGATAAATGTCCAAAATGATTGGATGACCCAGGGGATCGATGTACATTTATGAAGCTTGGGCAAGTGGTAGAAACAAGCTACCTTTCAATGGGAAACAAAACAAAAATCCCTCTCACTTTTATTGAAAATCCCACCATTATAAGAAGTACCTACTGTGTTAAAGGACAAAAAGCTTTTGTAAAGGAAGGGGTGGGGTCGCTTCCCAGACTGACATAATACACATCATCCAAGTGGATTCTATCTACCATGCAAAGGTAGTCCTCCCCACCACTTTCCTCCTTCTCTAATACCTATATTGGTCTTCTCTTGAAGAATCTTCATTGTCATCCTTTTTTTTTAATCCAAATTATACAGGCAGCTGTATTCCAATTTTCTCTTACGTCCAATGTGGAACAGAGAAACCACAGGGTAAAGTTCCCTTCTCCAAAGGACAGGGCCTTTGAAGCGGACACTCCCCTCTTCCCTCCAGCTGAAGTCTTAGCACATCCTCTCCACTCCTACATTGGGGAAGCAGAGAGAGAATACACTCAGACTTCAGGATTATAGAACTGTTGGTGATGTGTAAGGGTGGGCATCCCTTCCACTTTGCCAGCAGTTCTACAGGATGATATGCTAATGATTACATTCAACCTCCCCCTCCTCTTGCATCCCTAATTCTATGTACACATTACCATATCATTGCCCCTTAGTCCATATACCTCTTGTATTTGATGTATGCATATTACTGGAATATGAATCATCATAAAATGGAAATCTATCAGTGTATTGTCTCCCTCTGTATGTATTATTTTCCTAGGGATATGAAAGTCATTCTTTTATTGTTGATATTTATTCCGTTTTCATATTGTTCACCTACAGAGACAGTATTATTCTCTTTGATCAAATTTAGCTTATCTGCTAATTGGATCACATTATTTCTCCAGTTCTGTCTTTGCTTTCCCTGTAGTCTTTCCTATCTTTTGATTTAATTTTTTTAAATCATTTCCTCTTTTAAGTGGAAGATGTTTTTATTACATTTTTCGCCCAACTCGTTAATTTCAGAAGTGTGGAAAAATATTTGTAGTTCTTTTTGTAATTCAATGATTTTGGTAGAGAGTGTTTCAAGTTTAGTTTCCTAAGACACATAAGACCATAGGAACAGTTGTCTAAAATCATGTTCCATTTAGCTAGTAAATCCTGGTCATCTCTAAAGGTAGAGAGAACTTTATGTTATTGACATTCCTCTTCATTAGAAGGTAACATAATAACTAATTGGAATTTGGCCACTAGAGGGCTTTGTTAATGTAAAAAAAAACAAAAAACATGAGTTTAAACTGTAATAGCTCTGGAATAATGCATCTCCCAGCAGTTGGGGTTCCCTTATTTTAGTCAACAGTAAATGCCTTACAATATATATATTTTTCATAAAAAAGTTTACTCCTTCTTTAAAGGGGAACTATCACCCCTATACAAGTTTGGCTTATTTTAATCCTTATCCAGTGATCTGCTTAAGGGTATAATAAAACTTAACATGTAAAAACAAAATATGTTGTAGGGTTTATCCCCCTGAGTAAAACAAGGATACTCCCACTGCTGAAAGGTGTTTCATTCAAAAGTTACTACAGCTCAAAGTTGAATTTTTTAGGTGCAATATCACAGTGGCCTGAAATTATACAGTGGTGCTGTTGCTACACTATCCTATGGAGATTTATGGTCCCGGCACCAGAGCTGTCTATAGGATGGCGTAGCAACAGTGCCACTGTACAATTTCAGGCCACAGTGATATTGCACCTAAAAAAATTCAACTTTGAGCTGTAGTAACTTTTGAATAAAACACCTTTCAGCATTGGGAGTACCCTTGATTTACCCAGGGGGATAAATCCTACAACATATTTTTTTTTTTACATTTTAAGTACTACTATCCCTTTAAAGTTTTACAAAGCTGCATCTTGTAGCCCTTAAGAAAATAAATTAAATGCCCCCAATGCCATCTCTCAAATTTTTATGGTTTGAGAGATTATCGTATTTAAAGTTCCCCCCACCCTGACATCAGCGTTCTAGCTGACTGCATGGGAATCCGGTCATAGGACCAGCCATCGGCTCTGCAGCAGAGCCGAGATCGAGATATTGAAAAACAAATCCTTCATTGGAACAGTCTTTTAAGTGTGCTTGCAAACCAAGCACACTTTGTAGACCCTTCCAGTGAAAGATTTATTTTCCAATAACGCGACCTCGGCTCTGTTGAAGAGCCTCCGCTGGTCCCAGGACCGGATTCCCCTGCAGTCAGCTGGAGTGATAATGTCAGGGAGGGGGGAACTTTAAATGCGATAATCTCTTAAACTATAAAGGTTTGAGAGATGCTACTGGGGGCATTTAATTTCTTTTTTTAAGGGCTAGAAGATTCAGCTTTGTAAAACTTAAGTATTACTATCCCTTTAAATTGTTTGTTATTATTGTTCAAAAACAGCATGCTGTGGCGAAATCTACATTGTTAAAAACGAGCCTGTGTCTTACTCCTGGACAGACTGTAGTTACAGCTCTGCACCGCAGTCTGTCAATCTTCTGTTCCTCCTCACGTATTGTTGTGTTCCATCCAGCTTACATGGAGAAATAATTTGTCATCAGAGGAGGTTTGAACTAGACAATACTTGGGGACGAACATAAGAACATTGACAGACTGCGGGTAGAGCTGTAACCGCAGTCTGCCAGAAGCAAGGCACAGGTTCATTTTTAAAGGGACAGTAATGTCCCAGAAAAAATCTTCATAGTTTTGTAGTGCTTAAAAGAATTAAACTATATGCAACAAATCCTATCTCTCAAATCATTATTCAAAGTTCCCCTTTCCCATCCCTTTCCCTGACGTCAGTGCTGTGCTGACTGTAGGGGAATCCTGTCCGGGGACCAACCAGCAGCCCTGCAGCAGAGCCAAAATCGCGTTACTGGAAAATAATTACTTCACTGGAAAGGTCTACAAAGTGTGCCTGGTTTGCAAGCACACTTTGTAGACCATTCCAATTAAGTAATTAATTTGAAATAATGCGATTTTTGCTCTGCTGAAGAGCCTCCTCGTGTCACGGATCTCCTGCTGTCATCAGTAGAAGAGAAGGGAGGTGGGAACTTTGAATACGAATATCTCTCAAAACATAGTGGTTTGAGAGATAGGATTTGTTGCATATAGATTAATTTTTAATTAACTAAAAAACTATAAAGATTTTTTTCTGGGACATTACTGTCCCTTTAACAATGTAGATTTCTTCACAGTATGCTGTTTTTAAACAAAAGTAACAAACTATTTAAGCTTATCACTAGATAAGGATTAAAATAAGCTAAACTCGTATAGGAGTGATATTTCTCCCTTAAGGTAATATCGTAAAAGAATCCCTTAAATCAAAATATTGAAAAATGTTAATCAAAATGTATACTTCAAATGTGACCCCCCCAATAAACAACAAACAAAAATAGAGTATATTTTCTTAAAAACTAAAAGTCTGTTTATAGCTAAAACATGTTTCACTCATGTAAACTAAAATGTCCCTTGGTAGTCAAAAGTGTCAAATATAATGGTTTGCAATGCCTGTCAATCTCATTCTCAAATGTGTTGCATAGTCCGTGATTCCCACTGTGAACCATAATGTGTGCATAGATCTATGTGATAAATAGACTAGAGTTGGCAAAAATAGGTGATCCATTCTAGGGGGGTGTCAGGAGGGGTCCTGATGTCTGAACAATAAATTTTAAATACATTTAACAATAAAAAGAAGAAGAAATCCCATATGACATATGTTACACATATGTTATATGGCCTTTATCAGAAAATGCCGGCAATTGTCGGCTGCATTGATCACCTATCCTGCTGGATAGGTGATCAACGCTAGGGGGTTTCAGGAGAGGTCCTGATGCCCCCCCCTTGAGGTCTGAAGTTTTTTTGTTTTTTTAAATACAATATTAATTAAAAAAAAAAATTACACATATACAGGCAAGGTATGCAGCCGCATTCCTTGCCTATTAACCCTTTGAGCACCAGAGGAGTAGCAAACACATTGCAAAGGGTTAATCATGTAATATAAATACAACAAGGGCATGTCGAAAAAAATTGGAGAAGAAACAATGTCCAATTTAAATGGAGAAAGAAAACCATGGGAGTACTATAAGTCGAATTTCAAAGGGAGGGGGGTTAAAATGTCGAATATGAAATATTTT
Source organism: Rhinophrynus dorsalis (assembly GCA_037306005.1). Lineage (NCBI taxonomy): Eukaryota > Metazoa > Chordata > Amphibia > Anura > Rhinophrynidae > Rhinophrynus > Rhinophrynus dorsalis. The sequence goes on from CM074722.1 coordinate 456,080,506, forward strand.
TTGAATTAAAATGGTGAAAGAAAGCACTATAAGTCGAATTTCAAATGGGAGGGTTAATATGTCGAAGGGGGGCACTCGATGTTGGATTTCTATGATATATACTGTATAATGCACTTCTTTTGTTCAAACAGCGATGGTTTTGAAACCGTTATTGTGGCTTCTACGCCTCAACCCTGAGGTGCAGGATTACAGACAGAAAATGTAACCACAAAACACTCAGTAATACTGAACGTAGGTAATAGAATGCTACGTGCACGTTGTTTTTACTTGTCTCCTATGGGCTTTTTTTTGGGCTGGCGGTGCATATAATTATCGCTGATTTTGTTTTCACAATTCTGGGTAAAAGGATACTAAAACCTGGCTTAAAAAAACACACCACCTGTTATTTTTTTAGCGTTGGTAATAGAATCGAGCCCTAGGTCTTTTATATGTGGGATAAATGTCTTTCTTATTAACAGATTCCGATATCCCTGTGCTAATTAATCCAGTGTTCCAACGTAATTTTTCAAACACATAGACCTTCACTTATGTTCACACTAGCAGTCCCGCCCCAAACTCTCATCACTAATCCTTCTCCTGCTGATGAACATGTGCCTCTACTGTTTCTCTCTAGTCCATACATTTCGGCAATGCATGGTCCGCACAAGAGTTCAGCTTGGGATGAAAATGCCCTTCTATCCATCTCTAGGTGTTAGTGTTCCTTTAAGTTATCCGTTACTATTAACCATACCTTTACTAACTGAAATTCATAAAATAGGTAATATAGAGGACATATAGCCCCTCTAATTAATTGAGATGTTTGCCCGCATACAGAGCGACTTTGACACCAAAATGTTAGGAGTAAAAAAAGGAAAAATCCCCTATATAAGTCGACCCCCTAATGTTGGGGATTTTTTCCTCATTTTCACACCCAGCATTCTCTTCCCATGCTGATGATGCACGACTCCGGAAGGTTCTTCCAGGACCTTTCTATACATGTGTATGGAGTCTGTGCATTGATAACAAGATGCTGAAAGGGGCTTTCTGAGTCGTACATAATCAGTATGGAGGCAGACTGCACTCTAAGAAGGTTGCCGGGGCGGTTTAAAAAATATATAACCCCTCACCGCCCTCCTCACCCCCCAAAAAAAGTTCCATGCAGTTGTATGCATGAGTAAATAAACATAGAATGTGATATGTGTCTGGTAGTAATAGAGATATAAAATAAAGTGGATTTACGTGTAGGATTATTTTCCCTTGACAACCAGGTAAATCCAGACAGGAGACAATGTTCTTAATGATGGAATTATTGAATTTGCGTATGTGTATGTTGTGTGTGTGTATCTCTTGTGCATGTGTATGTATTGTGTGTGTGTATTACGTGTGTGTGTGTGCGTTCTGTGCATGTATTGCATGCGTGTGTATTGCATGTATGTAGTGTGTGTATGTGTGTGTTCTGTGTATGGGAGGATTGTAGAGGAAAGGTATTTAGGACCCAGAAACCTACACAGCCTCTACCCCTCCATCTGTCCCAATTAGCAGGTTTAGGAATCCCAGGCTTCAGAGTTTGTAAAAAGAAAATGGAGTTTGACTTGCTGTGAGCAAGAAGAGCAGAGCAGTGCAACAAAGCAGGACTTGAAAAGGTTGGTTAAACCTGTGCTATTTTTGGTTTAGTAGAAGTGGAATCTACTACAAGTAAAATTAGTGCTCAGATTGAGCTTGGTTTTTATTTGTAGTGTTGTTTTCATTTTGTTTTGTAAAACACTGCCTGCTGATTGTGTTTGATGTGATGTCAAAATAAACCTGCAAATCTTTTTTAACCCCTTAAGGACCATTGCCGTGCCAGGACCGTCACGGCGGTCTGGCACTTAAGGACCAATGACGGTCATGGCATGGCATGGAGTTCATGGCTCCCGGGGCGGCAGAAGCCCTGAACCGGAAGAGATAATAATAAAAAAAATGCCTCGTGGTCCGTAAGTGCCAGCCGCGCAGGATCGCGCTGGTCCTTAAGGGGTTAAGAACTGTAGACTGTGTGTGTTACTTTAGAAGACTGTGCTTACTGCCCACCCAGGGGCAGCCCACTTATGGTTGATCACAGTGTGTTTTGCACATGTGTATTGTGCATTATGTGTGTGTTGTGGTGTATTGTGTGTGTGTGTATTGCATGTGTTTTTTGTGTGTTTGTGTATTGTGCATGTGTATTGCATGTGTGTATTGTTTGTATGTTATGCTCGTGTTTGTTGTACGTGTGTATTGTGTGTGTTGTGGTGTATTATGTGTCTAGGTGTATTGCTTGTTTTTGTTTCTTTTTGTGCATGTGTGTATTGTGTGTGTGTGTGTGTGTATTGCGTGCATCTATGTTGTGTGTGTATCTGTGTTTTTCATGTGTATCCCATGTGTGTTGTGCGTGTGTATGTATTGTGGTGTGTTTTGCATGTGTGTATGCCTTGTGTGTGTGTGTGTGTGTATTGAAGGCCACTGCAATTCCTTACAGATGTTATCACAGAAGTGGTAAGGGGTTGAAAGGGAATGTTTGTTTTTTGGAAAAGGAGTTAGTGGGGGAGGGCCCCCTGTATGTCATGGACAGGCAGTATAGAGGAGATCTGAATATCTCATCCTTACTGCCGCCCCTGGGTGTGTGTGTGTGCCAAGCATGCAGGTTTCTTCTTTTATATATATAGATATATGTGTGTGTGTATATATTCTAGATCTAGTGAGATATTGTACAGTTTGTTTGCATATAAACTTAACTATAGTACACAACAATCCCATTTTAAACTCCTCACTGGGCTGTAAATTTAAAAGTGTACTGGAATGTAATGGTGAAGTATTTAAGGACTAGAGGGGTGTTGGTCTTTAAATCAATAAATATCAGCTACTCCAAGCAGCTGTAAAAAATGATATTCTACAGGAGGTCCATACCTCATTATGCTTTGTGAAGGCCCTTGTTTATTTAAGGCCTTGAATGCTAAAGATCTCTTGATAAGCTTGATATTGTGATATTTAAAGGGGAACTTTCACATCTTGGCTTGTTTTTTTTGTACTTTCAAACTTTAGTAGATATTCAGTCTAAAATATAGACTTCATGCGGTCACTGCCACATTCTGTGGTACAGGTGTAACGTTGGCAAAGCGGAGCAGGAACGATTCCCTTCGTATTGATGTGAATCACGTGATTCATATCAATAGGAAGGGAAGCGTGAACACGCTCCCTGGGAGAGCTAGGAGGGAGGTGGGAGGAAAATTGGAGGTCTGGAAAGTCCTGAGCCTCTGTGCCAACATTACCCTTGTACCACAGAATGCGAAAATGACCTCATGAAATCTATATTTTAGTCCGAATATCTACTAAAGTATGTAAATAGAAGCAAAAAAAAACAAGCCAATCCACAGACCATTTTACTAGATCAATCATATGAGACAAAGTATATTGGATATGAAACTTCCGCTTTAAAGAAAAAAAATATTTTAACCCCTTAACGACCAGCGGTCGTGGGGTGTGTGGTTCTTTAAGGGTCCGATAGGGAATTTCGGAGTGCCGCCCCATGTGACTGATCACGTGTGCAGGCACGCCGAACTGAGGGATTGCTCCGGTCTTGGAGCGATCAAATTCAGTCCCCGGTATTACTCACCGCGCTCCTGCAGGAGCGCAGTGAGTAATAGTACGTGACGTACCAGGACCGTCACTGGTCCTTAACTGCTGGACCAGCGTGACGGTCCGGGTACGTCACCGGACGCGAAGGGGTTAAAATACAAGATATTTTAATATTTACATACACACACATATACGGTATATAGATGATCTGAAAAAAGAAAAGAAGTGAAGAGAGTGCAAGGGACAATGGCTTCCCCATTTGCAGAAAATCTGTTTTTGTAGATATTAACCCTTTAAGAATCAGATGTGCAACACATTCCTTCACAATGCATTGTGCACCCCTCTGGTCTTTACATATAATACAAGAGTTCTCCTATAACAAACGCCATTACAGCACCAATTAGGAAACAACACCAATTTGTGGTCCCAATTGGTTATGAATTAAAGTGGCAATAGCTTCTCTAGTGTTATCATTTTCCCAGTTGTTATGTTAGCCTATTGTGTCTATGCACTCAAAGTGTTAAATATCCCTCTGCAGGAGATCCCATTAATAAATTGGCCTTTGTGAACGAAATCTGAACATAGTGGAAGAATTTGCAGTTATCGGTCAAGGCTACTGCTGACACTATTTAATTGTCAAGCAGGTCCCTAGTGGGACGGATGATGTCTATGCTCAGACATTAAGTGCAGAGGAGAGAAAATGGTCAGGTGTCTTGACTTCTGAATATTGAGAGTGACAACCAAATGGCGGCTAAGCTCCTGTTTCTGATGATGAGGCAGCGGTGAGCTTTAGATGTCTGGTCAGTGGAGAAATCAGCAATCATCATGACAGCTTGGTGACACATGAAAGACTGGCTTGTGATTTAAAAATCTGTCTTTAACACCTGTAGGGCTCATGGTGCCTGCAAATCCACTTAAACGATTCTCCATATCTGAATTAAAAATCACTGTTTGTTTTCTATCTATTTGTAGATAGAAAACAGTAGTCATACCTGACAAGGGTTATAAATGAGATTCAAAGCATTAAGGGAGCAGTCAACTTTTTATTTGTTTTATTGGAAAATATATTTTATAGAGCTTTTCCCGCTGAGTAAAACAAGGATTCTAACACTGCTTGGAAGTGTTTAAAGGGATAGCAAAGTCATGTATTAAGTAATTGCTATATTGTAGATATTAAAAAAGAAGAGATATTTACGATGTTAAACTCCCCCCCCTTCCCCCTTCTCATACGTCAGCTTTATAGCTGATAGCATGAGATCCTGGTCCCGGGACCAGCCGGTGGCTCTTCAGCAGAGCCGAAATAGCAATATCTAAAAATAAATACTTAATTGAAATGGTCTACAAAGTACGCTTGCAAACCAGGCACACTTTGTAGACGCACACTTTGTAGACCATTCCAATTAAGTATTTATTTTTAGATATCACTATTTTGGCTCTGCTGAAGAGCCGCCATCTGGTTGAGCGACCAGAATCCTTATGACAGCTTTACAGCTCATTTCAGGGAAAGGGGAGTGTGGGGAGAATTTTATCTTCGTGTATCTCTCAAACCATAAAGTTTTGAGAGATCGGACTAACCTCAAGTAATCTTTTTTAATATCTACAATATAGCAATTACTTAATACACAACTTTACTATCCCTTTAAGCCAAACATTATTACAGTTCATTTACTATGGATAGCCATAGTCTATGACTCAAGCTTTCCCATAAAGTGCAGTATAAAAAAAGCCCTTTGGGCACCAGTTGGCGCTGTTGCTAACAAAGTTCACGGTAGGTTTACTGAATTTCTGTTTCTAGAGAGCTTTCTGTCAGGTACTCTGAAAGCAGGGATAGCAATAAAATGTAATTCTATAACTGTAGGTCTGAGTGCTATGTACACTTTAGTGGCAAGCTTTTCTACATTGTTTCACTGTCTTTTTTACATTGTACATTTTTTGCTTTCTTACACTCACTCTGCTTTCACAGTCCTGCACAAAAAGGTCTCTGGAAACCGATTCAGATAGCTTCCTGTCAGGGATATAAAAGTGTAAAAAAAATAGGTGAAGATTAATAATAATAATAATAATAAATGTACTGGCAATCTGAGTTTACATAGCATGCCCTTACAGAATATGCAGTGATGCAGTCATGCACAGTAGAGACTGCCCAAACACACAGAATGCTCCCAGAATCGGACAAACATTCTGGCATTTTATATTAGGATAGAATTTAGGTGCAGTTGAGACAGAGACATTTTTTTTTTTTTTTTTTTAACAGAGTGCTCATAGTAAACACTTCTGTCTCTAAAAATTTGAAGTGAAGGAGAACTAAAATTGCAAATACGTGGATAGTAACACGCAACGGTAATCTGGAATTTGAAATCTATTAACCCTCGTGCCAAAAATATAAATAACCTGTAGATATGTCTAGCATCAATGGCGTAACCTGCGACCGGGCCCATCACTCCAGGGGCCTTGCCGCCCCCTGCGACCCCTGGGCCTGGCACCCGCAATCTCCCTCCGGCGCTCTAGTAATGCAGAGCGCTGGAATATGACATCATCTCCCAGCGCTCTGCATTACTAAGAGGACCGAGCGGGAGCTCCAGGGAAGTAGGAGATGGGGGCATTGTGAAGATTGAGGGGCATTGTAGAGGGGGTCAGTGTGGTCGAGGGGGGCCAATGTGGTGGTGGTGGGGGCCTGTGGCACTTCTTGCACCAGAGCCCAGAGGCTTCTAGTTACACCTCTGTCTAGCATTGTGGGGGTTAATATAGACTGAAATGCTGCTTACATATTCTGTACCACTTTACAGTGACGTTTAGACAAGGTGACAAACAATGAAGTTAAATCATACTGATCCATGCTCTTCTTCTTTCCAAAAGGACACCTTGGTTTAATGGATGGGGATTTAATCTCCCCAGAGGTCAGTCTTTACTTGACAAGTGGAACCTTATCCCAGAGGGCATCGATATACTAATGACTCACGGACCTCCCCTTGGTAAGTCAAGCACACATTGTCATATTACACTGAGAGTAACGGCTTTTAATGGAAGCAGCATGAATCTTTCTTTCTAGGTCCCTCTACCCCCCCCCCCCCTTTTTACACTAAACCATGAATAAAAATGCCTTTACGGGAGTCCTGCATGATAATTAAACCCCACAGATATAGCGAGTTCCTAGGTGTTGTTTAAATTAAATTTCCTGATTTACTGGAGCCAAGGAGAATTAAATGGATATCCACAGCAGCTCTGCAGCCCTTCCAGCTCAACCATTTGTTTTATTAACGGTATTTATCTGACAGGTAACAGCTCCCAATTCTAAGACTTTATGGGTTTAGTGGATGGGCTGAAACCTAAGAGCTCCTTTTAGTTCTGGCACCCGGCTCGTGCTGCAGAATGTCTGATACAGTCGACATTCATCAGTCTTTTTCATCCAGAGGGAGAGTGAATTAGTGTTGGAAATGCACAACAGTACATGTCTGGATGGAGGTGTAACACACACACACAAGACAAGATCTCTCTCTCACAGGCACACACTGTTTCTCTTGTACACAACTACAGAGGCTGATTTACTAAGACGTACTGGGGTAATTCTGTAGTTAACCATCTGCAGCATAAGAGACAAATACACATTTCAAATTGATTTAACTCCTTCAACTCTGTTAAATGATAGCTAGAGTCTTGTCTAAAGCATTGTGAAGCATTGAATGGGTTATAGGGACATTATCACTAAAATAATATAAACGGGTTCAAACCCATTAACCCTTTCACTTCCAGCAGTCTGGCCAAGTGACCTTCCCTTAAAGGTAAAGTAATGTTTCATAATAAAAGCAGCTCTAATTAACCATTATAGTATTTGGGTCTTGGAGAGTGTTATTTCAATTCTGTCAGAGTTGTAGTTCAAGAGTAATTGAATGATAAAGTATCCCCCTACTGCCCCTTTTACTGATGTAACACTGTTCAGCTAAGAGCAGAAGGGTGTGTCCAGGTAGATTGCAGAGAGGGACAATCTTCAATTAAGATAAGGGAAAAAAATGAAAAACCTGTCAAGGGAGGCAGGGCTTTCATTGTTCTAACAGTAGAATATTGACCCTTGATGTGAGCTGTCTGGTCTATGGACTGGATTCCATATCTGAGGAGTGGGGGCTTACACTAGGGGCGGGAGGAGAAACTTTATCATTCATTTACTCTTGAACTACAGCTCTGACAGTATTGAAATAACACTCTCTATGGCTCAAATACTATGAAGATTAATTGGAGCTGATGTATTTGTGAAACATTACTATCACTTTAAGGACCGATTAAATCATTGTCAATGTGCCTGCACATGTGACTGATGACATGTATCAGCGCATGAAACGGGGGTCTGCGAGACCTCTCCGGTCTTGGAGGGATCAATTTCATTGCTAGTGCTTATAACGTTCCTGCCACCGGTCCTTCAAGGAAAAAAACGGTAACAGTCCTGACACATCACCGGTCGTCAAGGGGTTAAAATATTATGTACTCCTTGAGATAATTTTTTTATTTTTCATTAGTGAGAAACCTCTAAAATCTTTCAAAATAATTGGTTAAAAGGATAGTAATACTTAAAATGTAAAAAAAATATATGTTGTAGGGTTTATCCCCCTGAGTAAAACAAGAGTACTCCCACTGCTGAAAGGTGTTTCATTCAAAAGTTACTACTTTTCAAAGTTGAATTTTTTAGGTGCAATATCACAGTGGCCTGAAATTGTACAGTGGCACTGTTGCTACACCATCCTATGGAGATTTATGGTCCTGGGACCAGAGCTGTCCGTAGGATCGTGTAGCAACAGCGCCACTGTACAATTTCAGGCCACTGTGATATTGCACCTAAAAAATTCAGCTTTGAAAATTAATAACTTTTGAATGAAACACCTTTCAGCAGTGGGAGTACTGTTGTTTTACTCAGGGGGATAAACCCTACAACATATTTTTTTTTTACATTTTAAGTATTGCTATCCCTTTAAAGAGATAGTATTGCTTAAATTTAACTCATTTTAATATTGTGGAGATTAAAACATGAACAGAATGAGGTATGTCCCATCTCTCAAACTTGTATAGTTTGAGAGATCGAAGCATCTAAAGTTCCTGTTTCACAAGAAGTCTGCCATCTAGCAGAGAGAAGCAGATTCTGGTCCCGGGACCGTCCTGTGGCTCTTCAGTAGAGCCGAAATAGCGTGATATAGAAATAAAATACTCCATTGGAACGGTCTACAAAGTATGCTTGCAAACCATTCTGTTCATATTTTTAATCTCTACAATAAATTTAAGCAATACTATCCCTTTAAAGCAGTGGTTCTCAACCTGTGGGTCGGGACCCCTTTGGGGGTCGAATGACGATTTGCCAGGGGTCGTCAAAAACCATCAGATATTTATATTTTGATTCATAACAGTAGCAAAATTACAGCGATGAAGGAGCAACGAAAATAATTTTACTGTTAGGGGTCGCCACAACTTGGGAAATGTTATCAAAGGGTCGCGGCACTAGAAAGGTTGAGAACCGCTGCTTTAAAGTGTCCACTTTGCCCCTTTTTCTCAGTCCAGTTAAATAACTGATAAAACTATGAACAGCGATAATTGTTTTGAGATTAGACTCCACCCAGTTTAGTTCACTGAAACTCATTTCTTATTTGTTTATTTTTCTAAATCATACCATACACTGTCCTTACCTCTTTACCCCCCTGGCTACTCCTGTCAAAATCAGCGCTCCTGTGAATCTCGCTGCAATAATATTTATCTTGCTGCGGTGATTTTGAATAGAGTGGCCACTCATGTCAGAATCACTGCCCTGTGGCGATTGGCTGATGAGCCGGTGAACTCTGTCCCCCTGCCACCCTGGGGAGGGGCAGATAGCGAACCAGATACAGTTAGATTTTTACATATCTAGATTTTCTGGTTTATGAACCTAAGAATTCAATTTTATAAATGCTGGCTAAGACTACGTGATATTGAAGAGTACAGTATAATAATATGTGGAAACTCTCTGGATCTACCCAGAAACTCAGATTTTCAGGTTGAATTACTGGGCCTCCAGGAAAAGAGGCTAATTTTTCAGCTTGGTGATCTCAGCTGTAATCGCACCCACTTTCCCACTCAATTCATGGCAAACGCCTCATTTCAACCACCCACCCATTCTGCCTGATTCAGCCCCTCTCGCAATATGACATGAAACAAGACATTTAAAGGGATAGTAATACCTCGTTTTAACTTTATTTTATTTTGTAGGCATTAAAAAAACATGAAGAATGATATGTCTTATCTCTTAAACCTTTATGGTTTGAGAGATATTCACAAGCAAGGTTCCCCTCCCGCCCTTTTTACCTAGTGTAAGCCATCTCTTCTCAGATGTGGAATGCAGTCCATAGACCAGACAGATAACAGCAGGGGACAATCTTCTTCCTTTGAAAACAATGAAAACCCTGCCCCCCTTGACAAGCTTTTCAGGTTTTTCCCTTATCTTAATTGAAGATTGTCCCTCTCTGCAGTCTACCTGGGCACGTCCCTTCTGATCTGGCTGAGCAGTGTTACATCAGTAAAAGGGGCGGGAGGGGGACACTTTGTCATTGAATTACTCTTGAACTACAACTCTGACAGAATTGAAATAACACTCTCCAAGGTCCAAATACTATGATGATTAATTAGAGCTGCTTTTATTATGAAACATTAATATCCCTTTAAACAGTGCCATCCTCATCCCTAAAGTGTTTCTCCAGGGATGTCCCTGTAAAACCGCCATTTAAATCAAAGGAAATTTTGTGAATTTTATGTGTTCTCGTTTGTACAGTTGGTTTAATCTAGAATTTCTCCATTTCTTCTTAATACATCAGCTTCTTTCCGCTACACATGCTGTACATTGTGGGAAAGATCCATATATACATATGCGCACCCACTCCTCCATGTGCACTTTCTATGACAGGTACACACACACTCCTTCATGTGCACTTTCTATGACAGGTACACACACACACTCCTTCATGTGCACTTTCTATGACAGACATGCACACACCCATCCTTTCTCACAGACAAACATTCACACTTGCACACAACCTTAGACTCTTTTAGTCTCACAAACACACACAGTCTCTGCCACACACACGTTCTATGACAGACAGATATATTGTATCATATGCTCACGTGCACACACACACATACACATGCAGACATATGCTCTCTTTGTGTGACACCCTCCTCCTAACATGACAGTGCATGTAAGCATGTCCATGTGTATGGCAACAGTAGGGAACAGGACTTGACTACAGAATGAAGATCGTAATAATAGCAAGCAGGAGACAATTGTACCAAATAATATGCCTAAATGACCTTGGTATCACCCCGGTACCTGGCCTTTCTGCTTTATCATGTAACATGAATACTACAGGATCTTCATTGTCCTCTGGGTCCTCTTACACTGCATAATCCACTGTCATTTCCTTTTTTTTGCCCTCAAAATCTGCATAAAGCAATGTAGTGTAACAAGTCTTTCTTGGGGCTTTAAAAATGCAATCTCTCTTAATTACCTATTATAGAAGATTCCCTGCAGTGTGTAAATGAAGATTTTTATGCATTTACAACAAAACTCAATGCTGGGATTTTCTTCAACCATTTAGTCTCCAGAATAGAGTGTAACACAATGTCTGGTACACTCTCGGATAGTCAAAGGATCAACTGCTAGAGTGCTTGGTTTGACAGTAACATATTACTTTTCTGGCACACAAAGGGTTAATGAACTGTATATATATTTTTTTTCGTAATAAAATTTTTCAGAACCTTTAAGGAATGGAAAAACTGCTAATAAACCTATAATAAAATGCTTGTTATTCTGGTTGAAAAATCTAGTATTTCTTTGTAATGCTTTTTGCCTATCGGTAAATGTGAGACTGGTTGATGTCAATTGACTCTTCTGCCTTTGGGTCTGCTGAGTGGTATGGTATCTGAGTAGGGACAAACTTCCTCCTTGCGGAAACACCTATGTTTGTATTTATAAGGGGATATCTGTGTAAGTATACACAGATACAAGAACACATTTGTGCATTGAGGAAGTCTGTCCCTGCTCAGACCCTATTATATCAGAGACAGTCACCTTATGAGAGTTATATTGACACAGCTGACATAACACGGCTTCTTAGGATCACACTAGTGAAAAGTAGTACACATTTTTGCCATATTTTCTAGGTCAATTTAATCAGGACGGTGCTCCATTCAGTATAACTAGTTTTATTCAGGGACATTTTAATACATACGTGTACCCAGCAGACCAGGAGGCCTCACCTTGGGTTCCCATGTGTCACAATTTTTAGCGAGGGATCATTTTCATTCCTGTTATCAGTTTGCTGGGTAGGATTGTGGCTGTCCGTGGTGCTGAATTATTATTGTGATTGTTTTGCCCATGAACATTAATGGTCCAAAAGAACTACTGTATTTTTACCCTTCAGTGATAGAGATGTCTACAACATATTGCCCAGTGATGAGTTGGAAACATGTCTATCATCCAGTCAGATAAATTGAGCCTAAATAATGTTTCTTGTTTTGGGGCTTGTTTTCATAATTTCGCCAAGGGTCTCAGAGGTTCTTAAAATGCCCCCAGTTTTATTACGACATTGCTATCCCATTAAATTCAGTATATATCACTCAGAAGTCCCTGGTAATGAAAGGATCAGTCTGCATGTTTTGCAATCAAGAGAAATCACTGTATTGAGTGTCAGATTTGGTTTTATGTTCATGTAAAATTACACAGTCCAGAGACAAGGGAATAGAGCATAATGGAAGTTCGGATGTAACAAAGTTAAAATCCCTACCGCTGTGGATCTTCAGTGCAATAAAGAAGCCGTGACATTGAATGGAGAGCAAAATTGGATGTCTCGTATATAAACCCCTCACCTGCTCCATCTTAAAAATGATCCTTCTAACTTCCAGACTGGCAGTTTGTGTTGTAATTGATGTTCACTTTTATGGATTCTCTACATTAACTGTAGAACTAAGTGGCTCTTAAACTCTGAGAGCCATCAATTAGCGGTGACTTCATAGCTAGGTCTAAGTATGAGTTTTTGGATAGTCTGGTGATTTTAACCCCCTGTGCTGCTGTAGTCATATAACATGCAGTCTGCATTGAGCTGAGGTTGCATTGGTCAGAGAAATGGAATGTTATGTCGGTATGCACTTATCGCCTTATGTATAACTTACTGGAGCAAACCATCTTCACCACAGGGGCAAAGAAAACTCCCCATAGATCTAAATGGGTCCTTTAACCACTTGTGTTGTAGATCTCTCTAGCTTTCAAGGGGTTAAAAGCCCCATTTAAATCAGTGGGCACTTTAGGAATGTTTATTTATCCCCGATGCAGTTGGTTTGGCCCAGAATTGCTCCAATCTGCTATTATACATAAGGCCCTTTGGGACTTATTTAGCAAGCTTAAAGGGGTAGTAATACTTAATATGTTAAAAAAAAAATCATATATTGTAGGGTTTATTCTCCTGAGTAAAACAAGGGTACCTCTACTGCTGACAGGTGTTTTATTTAAAAGATATTACAGCTCAAACGTGAATTTTTTTAGGTGCAGTATCACAGTGGCCTGAATATGTACAGTGGTGCTGTTGCTACACCATCCTATGGACAGCTCTGGTCAGTTAACCATAAATCTCCATAGGATGATATAGCAACAGCGCCAGTGTACGATTTCAGGCCACTGTGATCCTGCACCTAAAAATTCATAAACCCTACGACATAGCATTCAAGTGATTAAATCCCCCGTCTAAATCAATGGGAACTTAGTGATTTTCATTTTCTTCAGGACTGCACTAAATTAGCTACATCTAGGAGATCAAGAGTGGGCAACTTGCAGCCCAGCAGCTGTTGAAGGACTACAACTACCATTGTCCTCAGCTGACCATTCACTGTTCGAGGATGATGAAAGTCATAGTCCAGCTGGAGGGTTGTATATTGTGAACACTTGATCTAGCTAGATAGAGAGAGCCTCTTTACAGTCACAATATTTATGGCTAGCCAATTATCCCATTAAAGGGCCACTAAATTGAAAAAAAAACATGATAATGTTAAAGTTCAGCCTTTTACTAGTTAGTTGCTATCAGTCCCATGTCATGAGAAGGACTGCCATAAACTTACCACCCAGAGTGTTCAGTGTACCCCTGGGTTTCTTCTTCCAGAACTAGGGCTATGAATCCTAGAAAGGCAGTGGATAATTCCTATTGGCTGCTGTGGCATCATCACACTCACCTGCATAGCCATTAGGAATAAAGTTGCCACTCGCATCTTTTGTTCTTGCAGGAGGTGGAACAAGAAACGTGTGTTGGACCTATACAATTAGGGCTGTAATTATAACATTGCTATGCCTAGAGGTGGTACATGCCAGCATCCATCCCACTGGTTTGGCTGTTTGGCTGCCAGGTGGTGCCGTTTCTACATCCATCTATGGAAATTTTGTGCTTGCAACACTCTTTACAGGCACAACAACGCCACCTGGCTGCAAAAAAAATAAAAAAAAATCTTGAACTCAAACACTCAAAAAAATGTAAGTTTGCTCTGTAATACCTTTTAATTGAAGCATCGTCCATCAGTTGACGTAATTTTTTTTTACATGGCAGAAAAAGTCCTGTAATATAAATATTTCATAATATAGGTTTACATCTCCCATTCTGCAAGTCCTATTCTATATTATTATATTCTGGTATAATATTCCTTATATGCAATAGGACCTGTGGACAGGGGCCTATCTATATCTTTTTGTCTGTCACAATAATTATTAAAATTTTTTTACTATCTTAATTGTTTCACAACCCATTGTACAACTCTATGGGATATGTTGGTGCTCAATAAATTTGAATACTGCCCTTTTAAGGACAAGAGGGGCTGCAATGCATTGTTTCACAATATTTTGAGTAATCCTTTAGTCCTTAACCCTTTGATGGCAGTGGGGCAATGCTTTGTAAAGGGTTGCAATGCGTTGGATACCCCTCTAGCACTGAGTGTTCAAGGATTATAAAAGAATAGCAGACATGGAAGCCATCTCACTTATAACTGGGAAGTTGGCATAGTGAATGTGGGATGAGTATGATTTGCCCACATTTTCTCTTCATCTCTTACCCTCCCACAGAGTCAGTGAAGCAGGGGCTGGCCACTTGTGGCTTTCCAGCTATTGTTGGATTACTCCTCCACTTACTATAGATGGGAGTTGTAGTCTAACAAAAATCTGGAGAGCCACTCTCTCTAATGTGGAGTAAAAATAAGGAGCTTGTGAGACTTACATTTGCTCTTCCTTATCCCTGACACTTCATTGAATAGGTATGACACCCATATACTGTATCCAATCAGAGATCTTTTATAGGCAAGGTCATGAGTATTTGAAAATTATATTATTTCGGACACAAAAAGCATCCCTTAACCCCTTAACGACCGGCAGCACAGTCACTTAAGGACCACAGAGCATTTTTTTTTTTTTTTTTAATTTTAATTTCTGGTTCCGTACTCCCTGAACGGCGTGCAGCCGCGGGGGAAGCCCAGAATTCCATGACGGTCATAGTACGTCACGGGTCGTTAACTCAGATCGACCCATGACGTACTATGACCATCAAGGGTCGTTAAGGGGTTAATTCCTTGACTGCCAGAGACTCCTCACAGCATACCTCTCAATATTTCAACTGGCCAAAGAGGGGGTACTTATGTTTTAGGTGGTGTTGCTGGGCGCGTGGCTTGTGGCCGGGCATTAGGGAGAATTTTTAGGTTATTTCCTGATCTATTGACACCTTTTTTGTGTAACTGAATAAATGATTTAGAGCAAGATCAAAGTATTTTATTAACACAGACTAATTTGTAAACATATATGCTAAAGTTTAAAAAAAATTAACCCTTTGAGTGCCAGAGGGGTACGCAATGCATTGCTTTGCAATGCATTGCGTACCTCTCTGTCACTTAAAGGGTTAATGTGAGTTTTTTTGTTGTGGAGCAATGTGATATACTTATATACACAACACACATTCTGATGTCCTAAAAAGAAGGACACCAGGACCTAGATGCACTAAATTTTGATGTGGTGTCAGTATGATATTTTCGTTGTGTTCGAATCACTCCAACAATTCGATCTGCACACACATCGACATATTCACAAAAATTGTCGGATGGAAAGGGAGGGTTGGAGAAGGTTCCTACTAGCATACAGGATTTTCGAAGTGCTGTTGGTGTGGAACAGATCTCCTCCCCTCATGCATCATCAACACTACTACAATTCTGAACAGCATTCTCTGTGTTCCCTACCCAGCCAGTAGGGGAATACAGAGATGGCTTTCAGCACCATGGACAGCATTGAATGCTATAGGGATGTGCATTGCTCACCCCTGTGGCATTCAAAGGGTTACAATAAACAGAACTAGTACACCAAGAACTACACAATGTGCCCCCCCTTAGTATGTCGACATATATTACATATATGCAAAAAAATCTGTGATCACGGTGATTCATGTGCTTATGAAACGACCACTATTAACCACATATATATACAGTCAATTGAATCACTGCAATCCCAAGCTCGTTTAGTGTACCGAGCAGCAAAACTATATCAACCCTAACAATAGGAGAGCGCTATAACTGACTGTAAAGCATGTACTGTTTATTAAAAAATATATATAAAAATATATGTAACAACACAGATAAAAGTAAGACAATGACAGTAAAAACATATACTGGGACAAAGCGCTAATATAATATCAACTGCTCCGGAGCTATTTAAACATTGGTACACTTCACGTACATATATTTTTATATATATTTTTTAATAAACAGTACATGCTTTACAGTCCGTTATAGCGCTCTCCTATTGTTAGGGTTGATATATCACATATATTTGACATACTGACTCCATCCGATTTTCACCTCAGGGACTGCCATTTAGTCGACTGCACTTTTATTTGACTCCATTTTTATTCTACTCCATTTTTAGTCGACTACACTTTTACTCGAGTCTTTTCTTCGACACTTAACCCTTTGAGTACCAGAGAGATAGCAAATGCAGTGTATGTCGGAGAATGCTGTTCAGAATTGTTGTAGCTCTCCCTGCTGATGCTCCATAGGAAAGTACAGGGCAGATCCCAACTACGACAGCCTGAGGCAGGTGAAGTGGTAACTGAACTCTGACAGCAGAGGCTGCTATTGAGTTTACTGAATGAGTCGAAGTGTCACATTAACATGTCAACACACCCCCTTGCATACGAATGTGTCTCATTATGCTTCATTTCCATATGGAAATTAGCAATTGTCGATGCGAAGAGTAAAAATTCGTAAACCAGTTGAAGGAATGTTGGATTGATGTCGATGATGACATTTTTTGTCGGAGTCATGTCATTGTGATGTCATAGAGACTTTGGTGAATACCGGGGATGTGCCTACGACCTTGATCCAACAGTACATCGACATTCGTAGCCCTCTTCGACCTTTAGTGCATCTAGGCCCAGGTTGGGAAAGAAGGACAGAGGGATTTGGGTCTCAAAGAGGGAATGTCTCTTCTAAAGAGGGACACTTGGGAGGTCTCAGTGTTTTGGAGACATCTCTAACATTCAAGGAAGTTACTGCACATACGTAGTTCAGTGTTATTATATATTCTTCCCATTCATAAAGATGACTTTGAAGGCAAAGAGAGTGTGTGTAATATTCTCTCTGCCTGCGAAGCCACCATTTATTTTTACCCCCCTCCCTGGCTTGGTCAGTAATTGGGAAGGCCGAGAGTGAGATTAATCCTGTTCATATCAGAGGGATGTGATAGCTATACTAATATCTTGTGCATCACTGTGCAATCAAAGGTTTAACCCTCTCCCTGCCTTACCTTTTACTGACCAAGGTAGGGGTGTGCAACTCATTACACTGTTTATGCTTGGCACATCTCCCAGGCAGTGAAGGGGTTAAAATATTTGAGAGAAAAATAAATATTAGAAAGAAAATATGTATATAATTACAAAAATATTTTCTCCATCATTGAAGGACATTTTACATGTATTAGAAAAATTAATTGTTATTAATAGCAAATAAAAGCATGTTAAGCATGTGTTCATGCTGCTGCAATGACAGCATTAAGAGTGACTAATGAGTCAGGCACATTCAAACTCCTCTACATGGCTAAACTCAACCCACACAAGATCTTCTAGTGGCGCATTGCCACATTATAATAAAAATGAGTATTCTTATGTTGTATATGTGATATTAATGACAGCTATTGTTCTGTTAAAGTCAACCATAACACCATTGGATCAGTTAGCATTTTAGTAATACAGTTGCAAATCAAATCGAGGGCTGGATTTACATCTCAGGAGCCTGTAGGCACAGAAATCTGAAGCGCCCCCTCCCCCCACTTTGAGACCCAAATTCCTCTTTATTGTGACCGTGGCACCAGGCTGCCAGGTAAGTGCCAACCAGGCCAGCTGCAATTTCTGCAAAAAGAGAGCACCGCACGAGACTAGCAGCCACGAGACTAGCAGTGGGAGCTCTCAGCCCATAGAGAAAGAACCTTTTCCTTCCTCAAATTCAGTCTTCACTCACGTGGGCTAGTTGCTGGTGCACACACTCGCCGCAGTCTTTCCCAGGAATCCCCAAGAGCTACTGAAGTCTGACATTTTCCTGACTCTCACACACCACGTGAGTGACGCAGTCGTGCAGATAGACTGGAGTGAGGGCGGAAGATGCAAAATCTGTGCTAGCCATGCATCATAAGGCTGGTGTCTGTAGGCGGATGCCTAATCTGCCTTATTATAAATCCGGCCCTGATCAAATCAATAACATTCAGCCCTTTAAAGACCAGATATGCTTGCAGTACATTGCAAAACATTGTGTTGCACATGTCAATGGTTAAGAATCCATAATATCTAAAAAAAAAAAAAAAAAAAAAAAAAAAAAAAAAAAAATATTTTATTACAGAGGTAATTTTAACAATAAAAGTGTGGAATCTTGATTCCTTAAAGGGATAGTAATACTTCGTTTTACCTTTATTTTATTTTGTAGGCATTAAAAAACATGAAGAACGATATAAGTGTTATCTCTCAACCCTTTATGGTTTAAGAGATATTCACAAGCAAAGTTTCCCCTCCCGCCCCTTTTACCTAGTGTAAGCCATCTCTTCTCAGATGTGAATCTGGTTGTAAGACCAGACAGATAACAGAAGGGGACAATCTTCTTTGTATGAAAACAATGAAAGCCCTGTCCCCCTTGACAAGTTTTTCAGCTTTTTCCCTTATCTTAATTGAAGATTGTCCCTTTCTGCAGTCTACCTGGGCACCTCCCTTCTGATCTGGCTGAACACGGGGGGGGGGGGGGGGGGGGGTATTTTGCTTGTGAAGGTTTGAGAGATAAGACATATCTTTCTTCGTGTTTTTTTAATGCCTACAAAATAAAATAAAGATAAACCGAAGTAGAGATGCACCGATACCAATTTTTTAAGACCGAGTACAAGTACCGATACTTTTTTCAAGTACTCACCGATACCAATTACCGATACCTTTTTTTTGCGGTCATTTGCCAGTTTTCTAAGTACCTACATGTTTTAGGTACTTGGAAAACTGGCAAATGACCACAAAAAAAAAGTATTGGTAATTTGTATTGGTGAGTACTTGAAAAATATTGTGTGTATGTATATATATATATATATATATATATATATATATATATATATATATATATATATATATATATATATATATACATATACATACACACACACACACCACCTCTTGATTCTCCCTTTTTGACTGTTTCTCCCAACTTTTACTTCATTCTACCCCCTTGAGCCCCCTTTCTCCCACTCCTCCTTGACTCACCCTTTTGCCTCTCTCTCCCTCCTGATCACCCCTCCTTTTGCCTCTTCTTGGCCCCCCTCCTTTGGTCTCCTGATCCTTCCTCCTTTTGAGTTTTTCTCCCTCTTCACCCCACTGTCTGCCTCTTTCACCACCCCCTGCCCCATCCTGCCTCCTTTACTCTCCTCTGCCGGGTGCTCGCTGTTCTCTCGCGAGCCCTGGCAGAGGTCAGCGTCGGAGCGTTGCCATGGTAACCCGCGGCAACGCTCCAACGCTATAGGAGTGAGAGAGGTGACCGGGGAGCATTGTGAGCAGCTCCCCGGGCTCCCTCTCTGCAGCACCGACCCTGACACAGGGTATCGGTGCTGGCATCGGCCGCATTTGCGCGAGTACAAGTACTCGCGCAAATGCTGGTATCGGCACCGATACCGATACCAGTATCGGTATCGGTGCAACCCTAAACCGAAGTATTACTATCCCTTTAATTTACACACTCCCCCTTTTACATCTAATTGATTGAAGGAAAAAGAAAAAAAAAACTGCCAGTGACACTCTCTAAGAGAGCGCTTGTGCTCTATTGGTTCCTGCAGAGAGGAATATAGGGAATTGTCAGAGCATAGCAGTCTTCTCTGGGTGTCAGAGGCACTTTTTCTTTACTCTCTTACTTCTGCCATTTAGTATAAGGGGTAAGTGAGTTGTTTTTTTAACCTTTTGAGTGCCAGAGGTGTGCGGAATGCATTGCTTTGCAATGCATTCCATACCCCTCTGGCACTCAAAGGGTTCATTATTTGCTTCTCTTGGTCTTAATCCTTTGAGTGCCAAAGAGGTAGGAAACGCACCTACCCCTCTTGCACTCAAAGGGTTACCATCTGTCAGTTCATTGAAAATGGAAACCTGCAAATTGAGAATTATAATATAGAGGAAATATATACAAATTTGTGGCATTGTTAAATTAATTGCTAAATGCTTGCTCTTCTATATCTTATTAAAAATTTGTGACCATTTCAATTGGAAAGGTAGCATTCTGGTTTTGGAAGAAAAAACATATTTTTTATCAAGCTGCTTTCTCACAATGAGGTTGTAAAAGTATTTGACTGGCCAGAGAATCAATGGTTATTACAAAATAGTTTGACTATTAGAAGCTTTCAGGTTGTTAATTAGGAAATGTGCCAATCTCCTTGACTGAACACATTAAATATATCACCGATATTAGCTTTATAGCAAACACAGACTGTTTTTTTTTTTCCATCGTATTTTATTTTCTCAAAAGAACGATGCCCTTCTATGCTATTGTATCTGTGTATTTAAAATGTATTGTCACAATTCTTTGCATCCATTATTTGCAACTGAACAGTGTTGACTCTTCTTAAACATTAAACATTGAATATTAATAACTGCTACATAGGGAAGGAGGCTAGCTCTGAATCAACCAGCTTTATTAGTCTCAGTGAGAGTAAAATACAATCCTCTAAGTCAGTCCTTAAAAGTTGAAATCCTTTGCTACTAGCCAGACCTGAAAAGTTACTCGCCACTGCAAGCCATAACTTACCAACCAGGGCTGAATTTCTACTCGCCAGGGCTAAATTTTCACTCGCCATTTGCTAGTGGCGAGTGGAAATTTTGAGCCCCGCTCTAAGGCAAAGGTGGAACTGCATATTTTAATCATTGGCTAAATGTGGGTGATGCAAGTTGCAGTTCAACATCGGTGTTATTAGTTGTAGTGCAAAAGCAGCTGGAGAACCAGAGTGACTTTATACATAAATTTATCAAATGGACACTAACGCTAGAATACAAGTTTTTCTTTTTCAAAACTGACTTTGCGGGTTTTTTAAAGCATTGGCATGAGACTTGAAGTCTCAGGCTTAATCTCATAGACATAAATGTATGCATACCTCCCAACATTTCAAACTGCCAAAAAGGGACACTTGTGTTTTAGTAGGGGGTGTGGCTGGAGGACAGGGCATTACCAATAATTTTTAGGCTATTTCATGACCTATTGACACCTCCTTGTGTAACCTAATAAATGACTTATAACAAGAACAAAGTATTTTATTTACACAGACTAATTTATACACACATATACTGATATTTTAACAATCAATAATGTGATTTTTATTGAGGTGGAACAATGTGATACACTTATATACACACCACACGCTCTAAGCTCCTAAAAAGAGGGACATCAGGGTGGGATAGAGGGACAGCGGGATTTGGGTCTAAAAGAGGGACTGTCCCTCCTAAACAGGGACACTTGGGAAGTATGTGTATGGAGTGTTGTAATCTGTTAGGACTATATAAAGTATAGTAGCTGCAGCCCATGACTGATTAAAGGGGAACTGTAGAGAGTAAGTGGTTCCTAATGGCTTTAACTGAAGCATAGAAATATCAGATATATTTGTTTAGATATTTTTTCATAGTGTCTACAGTTGCCTATATTTGATGATCACCATTTTAGATCTGTATTGTTTTCACCTCCTCACAATAAACAATAGAATGTATCAGTCTGAATGGGATTAGCTATAGTGAGAAAGCCACATCCATGGCCCTTTAGAATCATGTAATCTTTATCTTGATAGTATAATACCACTGTTGTTCTCCAGGCTACAGAGAATATTCTATTCAATAAAGCAGTAAATTAATAAATCAGACTACTGTATGAATAAAAAGGATTGAGCACTTGAAGGGAAACTCATAACATACAGAGGATGATAAAAAAGATATCTAAGTGTAATGTTTATTGACAACAAGAACAATAAACAGCCAATTAGCTACTCACATGTTACCAAAAAGATAATACACTTCTCAGGGTTCCTGCCCACTTGTAAATCTTGAACTGTGTTCTCAGTCACTACTTCGGGTGATCCTCTGTTTAATGTGCATTTGGGAGGAAATAATCCCAAGGCTACTTATGAATTTAACAGAATTATTTTAGGGGACTCATTGCTAGAGAAAGACCTGGGTATCCTTGTCAACTACAAACTTGGAAACAGTGACCAGTGTCAAACAGCGGTAGCAAAGGCAAACAAAATCCTGTCTTGCGTAAAAAGAGGTATTAAAGCAAGAGTGGATAACATTATTTTACCGTTATACAAATCATTGGTAAGACCTCACCTTGAGTATGCAGTGCAATTATGGGTACCGGTTCTGAAAATGCATATACTAGAATTAGAGAGGGTACAGAGGAGAGCAACAAAATTAAGGGTATGGAGGACTTGACATATGAGGAACGACTAAACAAACTTGGTTTATTTACTCTAGAGAAAAGATGACTAAGAGGAGACCTTATCACATTGTACAAGTATTTGAGAGGCCAATACAAGAATCTCTGCGGTAAACTATTTATTCCAAGGCCTGAGCAGGTGACCAGGGGACACCCCTTGAGATTAGAGGAAAGGAGGTGTAGACATCAGCAGAGGAAGGGGTTTTTTACAGTAAGGTCTGTTAAATTGTGGAATTTCTTGCCCAAGGAGGTGGTTACGGCAGATACAATGGATACATTTAAGAGAAGATTAGATACATTTCTTTCAAAACATACAGAGTTATACTGTTTTTTAGTAGGCAGATTGGGAAGGTCTGATAAAGACTAACTTAATTGGTAGCAGGAAAGCTATAAAATTCTTAATGACTGGGGTATGAGGAGAAGGTTGAACTTGATGGATTTGTGTCTTTATTCAACCTAATTTACTGTTACTATATGTGGCAGTAATGCTGGTGATTGACAATGACTCTAAAGAACTTTTGGTGCATTGGAATGACCAAGATGTGGCAGTATGAATCGCGTGGGTCTGTTTGGGACCATCTACTCTAATGGTTAAGCTATTGAGGTAGCTCAACTACCATGTCTGTGCAGCAGGATCTGCAAATCTTCTTGCCTTTCATTTCTGCATGGTTGCCAAATGAACAGCCCAGATGGAGAGTTGCTAGACATGAAGAACTGAAAATACAACAGTCCCATCACCTTCCTATAACTGTTTGTAAAATGGTTACCTGACAGATAGGTTTTGGTGTCATGAGAAGAGGATCAGAATTCATCATGACACTGACTGCAAAAAAAAGCATCAAGTTAGAATAAGACATCAACCAATAAGACAGAAGAAAAGAACGGAAAGAGAGGCTCAAAAAGAGGAATAGAAATGAAAAAGGAGTCAAGGGAACACTTACCAGGTCGCAGAGGAGGCCTCTTACAAGCAGTAACAGAGATCCACCAGACTCACCAATTGCATATTTCTCTGGGAGACAAGGCCACAGGATGTTCTCCTGCAGCCCCTCTGGCACCAAGCACCATCAGACACCCAGAGTAGGGGAGAGGTGCCCAGTTGAACAGGCCTGCTTCCAGGGCCTCCCACCATCCCAACAAAAGCTTTGGCATATACAGTGACGTAATTGCACCACCCACATGACATCGGGTGAGGAGCACAGACCAGAATCAAGGAAGACAGAAAGAAGCAACATGGGCGACCGTCAGAATCCTGAGGACTGTCTCACTCTGATTAGATGACCCTGGCAGGAGGTATGATAGAGGAGCCTCAGAAATCAGGAAGTAAAAGACCTGGGCCTGGCAAGCCTAAGAGGGCCACAGGTAAACCTAAACATCATCCAACAATGGGAGTCTGTTCCCTTGTTAGAGGGCAGGAAGAAAAAGGACAAGGAGGGAAGGTACTGTAATTCGAGAAAATGTATACAGAACTTTTGTCAATTTCTTCCTGTCCTACCATCTGAGAGCAGAGGTTAAATCTTTGGTGAATGCTGACATGTCTTGGCCATAAAGTAGCAGTTACAACAATATAGGTGATTTTAAGTGATAGGGTCTCTTTCAAAGCCTTAGTTGATTGAGATGTCAAAACACTTATAGCACCAGTCTTTCTTCTAAGGTGATGGGTGGTGGGTGACCAAGCACTGAAAGAGTTTTAATTACTGTTTTAAATATTTTAGTAGGATCGCTCACAGTCACTCACCTTAGAGGGAACAAAGTACCATAGGGGTTAACAAGAGAGGGAGAGTAATCTGATAAATGTCCATTCCATGCTACAAGAACACCTTTTGCAGTATTTTGCTGGCTAAACTAGAAAAAGGCAATTAAGTCAGAGGCTACAGCCACTAAATGAGAAAAGAGAATAAGGGAGCAGCTAAATAATTAGGTTACTGCCGAGAAGAAGCGGTGGATAGACTCCCAGGAATAAAGTTAATTCTGTAACCCCTGCTCTTATAAATCAATCCATACACTGGAAAAGTAAAAAAAAAAATAGTACTTAGTAAAGTCCCCCTAAAACGGCAATATTTCATAAAATAGATTTTTGAATGTTCCTTAACCCATTGAGGAACAGCCGCACGGCCGTGTGGTTGGGACTTAAGGAGCACGGAGCTTTTATTGGAATCATAGGTCCCTGAACGGCATGCAGCCGCATGGAGACCCCTGACTTCCATGACGTATGTGTAACTCATGGGTCCTTTAGGCATATTCACCCCATGACGTACATGTACGTCATTGGTCCTTAAGGGGTTGAAGGAACACTAACACCCACAATTAAGTTGATTGATATAACTATCATGTACTTACAGCTAGCATATCTAAAAATGTATTTATATATCTGCTACGTCCCTAAAATACAATGCTAAACTTGCTTTTAATGCATGTACAGACCTTTTCACATAGCCTTTGTTTAATTTTATTTGTGCTGTTTGTAATATGAGATAAAAGCTAAATTCAGGTGATTTATTGAGATTAGTACTCAGTGCTCTTGTATTCAGAAATGCTGTTATCTTTTCTCAGCCCATTTACAAACAATCTTGGATAATCACCTTAGTGCTGTTGTGGTAAATTCAGGAATGTCTGCTCACAGAGCATATTTTAGATTTTAGGCCTCAGGAAGCCAACAGAGACATTTTACAGATTCTAGAATGAAGTACATGGTATGTGTGTGTATATAACCCCAATTAGATCTTAAGTATGTGTTTCACATTTGTGACAGTGAAAAATGTCAGATTTCTAGTAAGCAAAGACTAAACAAGATTTTGCTGGAGGCTGGAGTCCTAAGTTAAAGAGGAGTCATTCTGAAGTAAAATGATTCCATCATAGGATCAAATTCCCATTAATTTAGATGGAAATTTTAATCCCATGAATGCTAGAGAGGCCTCAAACATTGCAAAGTAATGTGTTTGAGACCTCTATAGCATTCATTGGGTTTAAAGCCCTATTTAATTCAATGGCATTGATTTTTCTCCATATTTCTCCACTCTTGTTTGTGCATACGGCCTAAAGTGAAAGTGAAACCTACCCTAATTACAAAATACCAGGTCTTCTTGTTGACTTTGGTTCTTTTTTCCCCTCTGTTTTTTTTCCTGCATTAGGTTTTCGAGACTGGGTGCCAAAGGAATTACAACGAGTTGGGTGCGTAGAACTTCTGAACACTGTACAGAGACGAGTAAGGCCCAAGCTACACGTGTTTGGAGGAATCCATGAAGGTAAGAGAACTTTTTTCTGAAGGATTAGTAATGTTTCATTATAACTATTATTTTAATTGTATACACTAATTTGGTTAACACTCTGAGTTGCTGTTTCTTTAAAAAGAGATAATAAAGGGTATTTATTTTACTTTATTGCAATAAAATGTGAAGTATTAAAAAGTGTGATTGATGCCAGTCAAAAAGGTCAGACTGTGGCACGTACGGCCCATCGGGAAGGCAGATTTTGGGGACCCGCTAGTAAGGTCAGAGATTATAAATGCATAAATATGATATATGGGGGGTTAACCTGGAGGGATGGGGAAGGAGAGGTGGGGAGAAGGAGGAGGAAGAATTACAAGAAGGAGAGAGGAAGAAGTTGGAGGAGGAGAGAGGATGGAGGTAATACCTGAAAAGGGGGGAGGGAAGGAAGGAGAACCTGAAAAAATAGAGGGATTGAAAGAGTAGCCAGACTTGATCCACTGTTACATAGGTAGTCACAGAACCACATGTACACTGTCTGACACCCTAGTATTTTTCCACTTTTCACTGGCTGTCACAGAACCACATACACAGTCTGGAACCCCAGCTTTGTTTCTGTAGTAGTCACAGAGCCACACATACACCCCAAAGCTGTTTCCCTCGCCACTAGTAGTCACAGAACCTCATA
Organism: Rhinophrynus dorsalis; assembly: GCA_037306005.1. Taxonomy (NCBI): domain Eukaryota; kingdom Metazoa; phylum Chordata; class Amphibia; order Anura; family Rhinophrynidae; genus Rhinophrynus; species Rhinophrynus dorsalis. Next base: position 456,106,963 of record CM074722.1, read on the forward strand.
AACTTTGTCTAACAGCACAGCCTTTTTTTACTGTCCCATTGGTAGTCCCAAGGGCATGCATACACTACAGTCTTGTACCTCTGTCCACTGGTAGACACACACACACACTTCTACTGGTAGTCACAAACCCACACACACACACACACACACACACACACACACACACATTGTCTGACAACTTAGTCTTTTCTCACTGTCTCGCTGGTAGTCACAGGACCCTACATACACTGGCTGACATCCCATCCTTGTTCCACTGTCCACTAGTGATCACAGAATCACTAATACACTGTCTGCCAGCTCAGTTTTGTTCAACTGGAAGTCACAGAACCCTGTGTACAATGACGGACACCCAATCCTTGTCCCACTGATGGTTACAGATCCAGACATACACTGTCTCAAATCCTGTTTTGCTGTCGGTAGTATAGTGAGTTGTGGTCATGTTGTCCTTAGATGTAGGCAGCATTGCACTGTTCCACAAGCCTGAATCTCTGCCTGATACTTCTAGGTTGCCCTGGGTAGAGAGTGGAGCTTGCGAAATGGCTCTATGCCGACTGAGGACAGAGTGGCAGCATTGTGCTCTATTACCTAAAGAAAATAATGATGGAGGGAGAAACTGAAAAGATGTATACCATGAGGGGCCCACTGGGAGAGTCCACAGAATCCCTGAGGGCTGAGGACCATGACATCTGCCAAGGGAACCCTTTTAACACAGGGCTGCCTATGGTACACCATTAAAATCCTGGGCCCATCGGCAGATCCCTCCAGTATCTTGGTGGGCCAGTCCAACACCAAGTCACAGTCTTTCAAACTCGCTGATTTCATAGTTTTTTCCCTACCCTTTCCAAGACATCAGCCTTTTCTGCTAGTGACCAACGCATTTGAGTGGTTGCCATGGCAACTTGGCTGGCATTCAGTCACATAGGGCGGAATGGAAGAAACGTGGGCTTTCACTAGTTACAGTGTACTTTTGATGGCAAAATGATTAGCACAAACATTTCACTGAATTGTGCATGATTTTACTGATTTAAAAAAAGTGGGTGTTGCTAGTGTCCACCGGTTTATGAGAGGATTAGCGATTGCGCCTAATTCAGCAAGACAGCACACATTTTCATACATCTGGCTAACTTTGCTGTTAATTTTTTGTGCATGTTCTTACTTTGCAGTTAATTTAGGAGCATGTGCTATTCAGCATCAAGGCGTTAGTATGTTTCTTGCATCAAAACGTGAGCAATCGCAAATAGTGCATAAATTTATGGCATTAAAAAATAGCAAATGCTCCACCGTCTTGCAGTCCGCCCATAGAGACATTTGTTTCTGTGAGTAATTTAATTGCATCCTGTTCAATTACTGAGTTTAGGCCGTTGCACACCGCTCTGGCACACAAAGGGTTAATCCTTTAAATTTCAAAGGGTTGTGAAGCACATTGGGGGTTATGCACTAAGGGATGATAAGGAGGTGATAAACAGAGATGACTTCTCCATTTATATCACTTCTCCAGTTCCTCTGTTATTCTACAGATCCTATGCAATAAGATCTCCAAAGTTGGTGAAATCTTAGTGCATGGGCTCCATAGAATAACAGAGGAACTGGAGAAGTCATCTCCACTTTATCACCCCTTTGTGCATCTCCCCCATAGTTTTAGTGTGAGTCTTTCACCTTTTATGTCTGAACAATACAACATGCTCTTGCATGTAACAGCAATTTGTATTTTAAAGCAGAACTACCACCTATTTTAAACTTTATGGCAAATAATTACCCATCTAGCGACTAGATGCTCAGAAGTGCTAGTCGCCAGAATTATTACCTGGTTAATGAGAATTAAACACTGTTCCTGGACAGACACGGAGGAAACAGCACAAACATCTTGCCATAGTGACGTCTAGGCGCCTGCACTGTTAGTCCCAGCCGGCTCTAGAAGGAGTTGCTAGGAGCCGTTCGGCACCAAAAGGGACTGACAGCGCGAAGACGTCACTATGGCAAGATGTCAGCTTGCTCCACTGCCTGTCAACCCCGGAGCATGGTCTCATTCTATTTAACCAGGTAATTATTCTGGCGACTAGCACTACTGAGCAGATAGTTGCCAGATGGGTAATTATTTGCCATAAAGTTTAAAATAGGTGGTAGTTCCACTTTAACTATGTTGTTCCCTTAAAGCAGAACGCTTCCTAACAATAATCCCTACATACCTTACTATGGCCAGAAAATCCTAATGGCCACTCTGAATTTTTCCTTTGTCACCTTGGTCCGCGGAATAACATCTTCTGTTAGTCCTGGATATCATGTCCTTGAAGATAGACATCACATTTGCGAGCAGGACCACAGGACCTCTGGTCACTTTACTTTTTAAGGGCTAAAGAGAGTGTGCAAACCATTGCTTCTGGTTCTTATAAGTAGGCTCATGCACTATGCACTCAGCAACTGTCATGTCCGCCTCCATGAACATAACATCCAGGACTTTTGAAGATCTATTCTCTTGAACAAAGACACAATGTAAAATTCATAGGGGCCATTAAGAGTTTCTGACTAGAGTAAGGTAAGTGGGCTTTTTATTGGGAGTTTAGTTCTCCATGAAATGTATGCTTAAGAGACATACTGACACGTTGGTTTTGTTCCAGAGCTCATTAAGATTGCATGTTGTGTTTGTATGGACCAAAGAATCAAAAGCTCCTTACCTTTCCCAAAGAGGATTACAGACTGTTTTATTTCCATGCTACAGCTTAAAGCAATCTGCTATGGGCTGTGTCTCTGCCTCGGGTCGTTTTTTTTAATATATTACAGCAAGTGACCCCTTCTTTCTGCAGGTTACGGGATTATGACCGATGGTTACACTACGTACGTCAATGCCTCAACATGTACAGTCAGCTTTCAACCAACCAACCCGCCAATTATTTTTGACCTTCCCAACCCCCAAGGATCATGAAGACCCCTGTGCACAGATGCAAACAGGAAGGTGTAAAACTGCCTTTTGTAATAACCATATAACACTGTTGTTGTTTATTTCCAAATTTGGTAATTTATTTATTTTTCCTTTACAGGAGCAGTAAACATTTCTTATGAAACAATATATGCTGTTTTTTTTCTGCTGAGTAAAACAGATACTCTTACTGCAGAGATGTTGTATTCAAAACTTATTGCAGCTCAGACTTTATTTAATCAAACTATTGGCAGCAGCATTTCCAAAGGACATTTTTTCATTTATTTATTGTATTTAAATAACGCCGATAGGTTCCCAGAATGTATATCATTTTTATAATGCAACTCTTTCGGGAGAGCTTGAGTCAGATTACACCCCCCCCATGGAAATTAATAATAAAAGAGTTTTAATATGTTTTGAATTAAGCATCTCACAGGAATGGGAGCACCATTATTTTATTGAGCAGTAAATCATTTATTATATATTTGTTTTATAAAAAAAAGTTTACTGCCCTTTCATTTTTAAACCCCTTGCATGCTAGAGAAGTCTTTTCTTTGCAATGCATTGCAAACTTATATAGCATACAAAAGGGTTATTGTTATTTAAAAATAATAATTTTCTTTGCGATGAGAATGCCATTTCAAACTGTACATGTCCCAGGTGGGTCAATAATCAATAAAATATTTTTCCAGGGCCAGATTTCCCAAAGTAGGCCTGAACCTCCCCCAGCTATGCAGACCACACCCACATTCTGAGTTGTGGGTGTGGTTAGAGCAATCCCAGTACCCTTGCAGCTCCTGGTTTTTGAAAGTCAGTTTATTTACCAGTTTACATATGACTTTAATGGCCATTAATTAACCCACTGGATTCTAGAGAGGTCTAACTTGTATTGTGAAACAATTTTCTAGCAGCTAAGAGATTAATAGCTTTTTTGTGTTTTCCTGTTTTAGTCTAAGGGTCAATCTAAAGATAATTGTTGGAATTCTGTGGCAAACTCTACACTCTAGGGGAAAGCCAAAAAACGAATTCATTTAAATAGAGATTGTAATCATTCTATTGCCAGAGATGTCACCAAAGCATTGCTTAAAGGGATAGTAATACTTCGTTTTAACTTTATTTTATTTTGTAGGCATTAAAAAACATGAATAATGATATAAGTCTTATCTCTGAAACCTTTATGGTTTAAGAGATATTCACAAGCAAAGTTTCCCCTCCCCGCCCCTTTTACCTAGTGTAAGGCATCTCTTCTCAGATGTGGAATCCAGTCCATAGACCAGACAGATAACAGAATGGGACAATTTTCTTTGCATGAAAACAATGAAAGCCCTTCCCCCCTTGACAAGTTTTTCAGCTTTTTCCCCTTATCTTAATTGAAGATTGTCCCTCTCTGCAGTCTACCTGGGCACCTCCCTTCTGATCTGGTTGAACGGGGGGGGGGGATACTTTGTTTGTGAATATCTCTTAAACCATAAAGGTTTGAGAGATAAGACTTATAGCATTCTTCATGTTTTTTTAATGCCTACAAAATAAAATAAAGTTAAAACGAAGTATTAACATCCCTTTAACAATGCATTAGACATCTCTCTAGCATTTAGAAAGTTATATTTTCCATTTAAATCAGTGGGGATTTTTGGCGCTATGGTGCAATTGGTTTCTATCATAATTCCACCAGTTTTCTTTTGAACATTATAGCCCTAAGTGTATTTAAAGGGATAGTAATACCTAATATATAAAAAAAATATGTTGTAGGGTTTATCCCCCTGAGTAAAACAAGAGTACTCCCACTGCTGAATGGTGTTTCATTCAAAAGTTATTAATTTTCAAAGTTGAATTTTTTAGGTGCAATATCACAGTGGCCTGAAATTGTATAGTGGCGCTGTTGCTACACGATCCTATGGACAGCTCTAGTCTCAGGACCATAAATCCCCATAGGATGGTGTAGCAACAGCGCCACTGTAAAATTTCAGGCCACTGTGATATTGCACCTAAAAAATTCAACTTTGAAAATTAATAACTTTTGAATGAAACATCTTTCAGCAGTGGGAGTACTCTTGTTTTACTCAGGGGGATAAACCCTACAACATATTTTTTTTTACATTTTAGGTATTACTATCCCTTTAAAATTCCAGACAATGGTGGGTGGGACTGTTGGGGGAGGGACATATGGAATTTGATGGCATGGCCATGAGCAGGCCTAGGGTTGCTCGAGATTAAATCTGGCCCTGTACGTAGTATTGCTATAAAAAACATAAGCTATAGTAACAGAATTGTAAAACCACCAGGATTTGCACAAATTAATACTATTGATTTTTTTTTTCTATTTCACATTCTTGAATTTAGTGCTTTTTTAACGTGCACCTTCCCTCCCTTTCATTTTATTTTTTTATTTGTTTTTTGATAACACACCTTTTTTGTATGATTATGAAGTTCATGACCTGTTTATTTTTTGTGTGTTTTTATTAAATTATTTTATCTTTATTATGTATGGAGCTCAGACAGCTTGTATAGATCAGTTACGCCATGCAGTGAGACATGTAAATGGGGACTCCTTTTAAATATGAATTTATATATATAAGTACTTTTTTGTGTGTTATGACAAAACTAGGTTTTTAACTCTTTAAGGACTAGGGGAGTCCGCTCTAGTCATTAAAGGGTTAATACTGGCAGTGTGGCATCTGCATAACTATGCCTACATTTTGAAGGATGGGACACTGTTGCAAATGTCTCCTGTTCTTTTCAGAGATGACGATATCTGTGTGCATTTTCAGGCATGTTGGAGTAATGATGAATGAATGCAATCAAGCCAAAAAAGGGCATAGTCGCTCTTTCTTTTCTGTTCTGTTCTTTTTTTTTTAATGGAATACAACTTGCTTTCATAAGAATGAGTATGTTGTAACATTCACTGATATATATGTACAGTTTTCCATACCTTGATAGATGAAAGGGATAGTAATACTTTATATGTAAAAAAAAAATCTATATTGTAGGATTTATCCCACTGAGAAAAACAAGGGTACTCCCACTGCTGAAAGGTTTTATTGAAAAGTTATTACAACTCAAATTAGATTATTTTATTAGGCACAATATCACAGTGGCCTGACATTGTACAGTGGGTTTGTTGCTATATCAACCTGTCGAGATTTATGGTCAACTGACCAGATCTGATGGTGTAGCAACAGCGCCACTGTACAATTTCAGGCCACTTTGATAGTGCACCTAAAAAAATTCACATTTCAGCTGTAATAACTTTTGAATAACATATCTTTCAGCAGTGGAAGTACCCTCCTTTTAGGGGATAAAGCTTATAACATATATTTTGTTTTACATTTTAAGTTTTAATATCCCTATAATCTTGTGAGTGCCAGAGAGGAAGACAACATACTGTGAAGCAGACACTGACATGCCCACAAAAAGTTTCCCCCGAAGAATTACCTATCTGGCAACTAGCTGCTCAATAGTACTAGTCGACAGAATTATTACCTTCTTATAGAGAAATTCTGCTGCTCCCGGGACTGACAGCCAGGAAACAGTGCAGACATCTTTACATAGTGAAGTCTGCAATCCTGTGCTGTCAGTCCCTTCCGGTACCCAGCAATGCCTCCTAGAGCAGACTGGGACTGACAGCGCAGGCGCCCAGACATCACTATACAAAGATGTCTGAGCTGTTTCCTGGCTATCAGTCCCAGGAGCAGCAGAATTTCTATATAAGGAGGTAATAATTCTGGCGACTCGTACTATTGAGTAGCTAGTCCCAGACGGGTAATTCCTTGGGGCAAACTTTTTGTGGGGTGGTAGTTCCACTTTAAAGAATCAGTAAAATGTTATGAAAATTATATTGTAGGGCTTTTAAACCTAAGTAAAAGAAGGGTACTTCAAGTGCTGGCAGATGCTTCACTCAACTGCTATTACAGTTCAATGTTTCTATCAAGTTGTTAGCAACAGTTGGTATAGCTTTCTATTGACCCTAAGCTAGTAGGGGCAGATTTCCCAATAGCTAGACTAATCAACTGCCTAGAGGTCTAGATTTTGAGGGATGCTTCTGCCATGTGGACCACACCCATGTTCTGGATTGTGGGTGTGGTCAGAACAATCACAACGTTCCTGCGCCTGTTTTCTACTCCTTTTTAGACTATTATTTAACTCCTTGGATGCTAGTATGGTGCCCTGTTTTACTGCCAGCTATACCACTGTGTGGAATCAGAGGGTCTATTGTTCTATCAAAGTGTCCTTCTTTTGCACCATTATGCCAGTCAGGTGCCCTGATGTTCCCCAATGAAGCTTCAGAAGACACAGTGATCTATCTACATACCATGCTACTAGTCCAATATACCTAACACTCCTGTGTACTCCTGTGTAGAATCAGTGGGTCACATCTGACCAACAGTTAGTCTAGTCTAGCTCCGCAAACTACTTCTCAAATATCCCAGTGTGATGTAAGCTGCAATCATTAATAAAATGAACATTAAAGGGATAGTAATACTTAAGTATTACTAATCCCTATAGCAAAGTACTACTAAAAAAAATGTATTGCCCCTAGTGTCATCTCTCAAACCTTTATGATTTGAGAGATGATCGCTTCTAAAGTTGCCCTCTCCCTCCCCGTTCCCCGTAGTCAGCGTTGTAGCTGACTGCAGAGAAGAAAGACGTATGACTTTCAGGCGGCTCTCCAGCACAGCTGGATCGCATTCCTAAAAAAGAAAACTTTCAATGAAATGGTCTTCTACGTGTGCTTGGTTTGCAAGCACACGTAGAAGACCGTTTTAGTAAAAGAGTTTTTTTTTTTTTAATTAACGCAATCGCGGCTCTGCTGCAGAGCCACCTGATGATCTATCACCGGATTTCCTTTCAGTCAGCTAGAATGCTGACTATGAGGGAGGGGGAGGGAGAGGGCAACTTTAGAAGCGATCATCTCTCAAATCATAAAGGTCTGAGAGATGACACTGGGGGCAATACTTTTTTTTTTTACTAGTACTTTACTATAGGGATTAGTAATACTTAAGTATTTCTATCCCTTTAAATTAACATGGGAAAAGGGACCATTGCTTTCAATGACCTTTTTGGCCACATGCACCAAACTGCTTACAATGTATTAAAGGGATAGTAATACTTAAATTTAACTTTAATTCATCTTGTAGCCCTTAAAGGGATAGTAATACTTCATTTTATCTTCATTTTATTTTGTAGTCATTAAAAAACATGAAGAACGATATAAGTCTTATCTCTCAAACCTTTATGGTTTGAGAGATATTCACAAGCATAGTTTCCCCTCCCGCCCCTTTTACCTAGTGTAAGCCATCTCTTCTCAGATGTGGAATTCAGTCCATAGACCAGACAGATACCATCAGGGGACAATCTTCTTCCTATGAGAACAATGAAAGCCCCGCCCCCCTTGACAAGTTTTTCCCTTCTCTTAATTGAAGATTGTCCCTCTCTGCAGTCTACCTGGGCACCTCCCTTCTGATCTGGCAGAGCAGTGTTACATCAGTAAAAGGGGCAGGAGGGGGATACTTTGTCATTGAATTACTCTTGAAATACAGCTCTGAAAGAATTGAAATAACACTCTGCAAAGTCCAAATACTATGATGATTAATTAGAGCCGCTTTTATTATGAAACATTATTATCCCTATAAAAAACTAAATTAAATGACTCCAGCGGCATCTCTCAAACCTTTGAGAGATATCCACTTTCAAAGTTTGAGAGACGCGGCTGGGGTAATTTAATTTGTTTTTTTTTAAGGGCTGAAAGATGAATTAAAGTTAAAATTAAGTATTACTATCCCTTTGACACAATACAGCTCTCTAACATTTTATTTTCCTAATACGACCTTTTATAACTTGAGTTTGAGTTTCCTGCTGTAGATTATGGCACCATGACCAGGAAGTGAGGGCTTCAGTGGTTAAAGGGCCTCCCCAACCTGCTGTCCAAATAGCACTTTCAATAACAAGTATCTTAACCCATTGAGAACCAGAAGGGTTGCACTGTAATGCTTTGCAGCACACCACTCCGGCACTCGGAGGGTTATGTTCTATGAAGGTATGGGAACATTTACTTGTATGGTATATCTTTGAATAATGCACATTTGTGCCATATGCAAAAAAGAGACTGGAGCAATTTGGGGTTAAACCGAATATACCACAAAAAAACAAAACAAAACAAAAAAACACATTTCCAGTGATCTAAATGGTGCTTTTCACCCTTTGAGTGCCAGAAGGGTACTCAACACATTTCAAAATGCATTGCGTACCCCTCTGGCACTCAAAGGGTTAAGCTCTTGAGTGCAAAGCAATGCATCAGGGATCCCTCAAGTTTTTAAAAGGTTTAACCCTTTGAGTGCCAATGTGTTGCTTACCCTTCTGTCACTCAAAGGACTAAAACCATTTTTAATGGAATGGGGAGTTTTATTTTTGTCCTCGGTGTCGCTGTTGGGTCGCCCCAGAATTTCTCCACTTTTTCTTGCTACATTTGACACAGTGTTCTTTCCTATAACTGCAATTTTTATTTTCTCATTGGTGTGCACTGAAGCATTATTGAATTCCTCTCAGCTTCCCCGCCCACTTTCTTCCTTTCCTTGTTTTGCACTGTGTGTAAATGCAATCTTGCTAGCACAAAAATATTGTTGCAAATGGCTCTTTCTGTTTTACCTCTGTAAATGCTTTATTCCAAGGCTTTGTCCTGTTTTATGTTACATTGTTTAATGGACTTTAGAAAAACGAGTCGTTTCTTTTAAATTTATTGTGATATTATATATATATCTAGCGCCTTTATATGCAAATAAAATTGCAAGATTTTTAAATGTGTTGCATTCCTGTATTTTATTTTAATTTGTATTCTCTAAAGGTCAATTTGGATGATGACCGTGTTTGGGAACTTTCTTGTCCCATGTCCCTGGAGAAATATTGTAGAGCTGAGGATGGGAGTGTCCAAATTATGGACTTTGCATCATATTGCAGTTGGGGCTTAAAGGGGAACTACCACCTCGCAATAACTTAACATGAAATCAGTCTTCATCTGGCGACTAGCTGCTTAGTAGCGCTAGTCTCCAAAAATATTACCCAGTTCCAAAGATTTTGGTGTTTTTCCGAGGCTCACAGGAGCAGGAAGCACGGACATCTCGTCACAGTGACGTCCATGCTCCTGCGCTGTCAGTCCCTTTTGGAGCCAGCCGGCCAGATGAAGACTGATTTCATGTTAAGTTATTGCGGGGTGGTAGTTCCCCTTTAATCAGGTTAGGTGGTCAAAAGGTGAAGATTGCCATTAAATGGGTGGGAAAGTGAGTGGAATGGGACAGGAAGAGGCTGAATTGATCAGGAAGTGGGAGGAGTTATATCTGCACACACCAAGACACACCAAGGCAGGAGAAGCATTCCCTGTTCTCTGAGACTCATTAACTCAGTCCAAAAACCAGAGTCTCTGGGGGCAGATCTGGAGAGCTCCCAGGTATGGTTATGACCAGTGGTTTGCTGAGGATGATGGTAATTGTAATCGAACAACAGCTAGAGGGCACACGTTACCTACTTATGACTTAACCGTTCAACCTGTTAATAACCAGTGACGTGTCAGGACTTCCACCAGTGTCCTTACTTACAGGACCAATAATGGTCCTGGCATGTCTTGTATTATTTGCTCTGGACACATTCTGGGGGAACGCATATGCTGGGGGGGGTAAAGCATTAATGCCCCTCTTCCTAAGTGCCAGCAAGAGTTTAACAACTGAGTTCAACAACAAGGACAACACACAAGGCACCAGAAATCGTGCATTACCTATAAGGAACAGCTGTAGGAAGATAATCAGCAAAGACATTTTCCTCTGGCACCAGGAACTGATTTACCATGTTCACATTTGCTATTTACCTTGTTGTTATATGTCCAGTGCTCCCCAGGATTCTTATCCGCTTCAACTCTCCCCCTGACTTTCCGAATTACATCCACATCTCCCCCTCTCTCCTCCCCATCACACCTGTCTGCTCTTACACACTTTTCCAGATTTTAACCCCTTCTCCCTCTGCTTTCCCTATTCCAAAACAACAATACAAGTCCCACGCCCATATTTTTGCCCTTTGTCTTATCCTTCTGCTTGCTGCAGGGGATATTGATCCCAATCCAGACCCAAACCCCATACCTACCTGTTATCAACCACGGCTTACCATATCCTCCCACCAGTACCGAAGGGTTGTAACCCCTCAAATCTCATAAACATTCCTTGTCTTTCACCATCTTTCTCCCGTTCTCCTGTGCTCTGCTGAACACCTGCTCCATAGTTAACAAGACAACCCCCATTCATGACTGTTTCTGTGAGCAATCACTGCAGTTGTTTGCTTTCACAGAAACTTGGTTGTCTGCACAGGACACAGCGGTGGAGGCTGCACTTTCTTATGGAGGGTTCTGCTTCTCACACACCCCTCGCTCTACTGGTCAGGGTGGTGGTGGGGGGTCTCCTTCTCTCCTCCCACTGCCGCTTCCAAACCCTCTCAGTCCCACCATCTGTGCACTTTTCCTCATTTGAAATACATGCAGTCCGGCTCTATTACCCTCTGACAATGCGCGTGGCTGTAATATACAGGCCACCTGCTAACTCCTCTTCTTCAAACTTTCTCTCAGATTTTGAGTCCTGGCTCTCCTTCTGACAATCCTGTACTTATCCTGGGTGATTTTAACTGTCATATTGATGACCCCTCTATCCCCTGGGCTTCCCGTCTTCTAGAACTAACCTCCTCCCTTGATCTCCGGCAGTGGACTGACTGTGCCACTCACAAATCTGGTCACTGCCTCCATCTTGTCTTTACTAAGAGCCTGGATCTTTCCTCTTTCACAGTTTCCCCATTCCCTCTTTCAGACCACCATCTTATCTCCTTCTCTCCATCCCACTCTGCCCCTTCCCCCGTCCCTCCCCCCAACGGATATATAAGGGATACCCACTCACCTGATCTCTCTGGGATGAGCACCTCACTTAACATTTTTGATTCCTCTCTTTCCTTCTCCCCCCACATTAACTCTGTTGCTAGAACATCTTGCTTCTTTCTCCACAACATTGCTAAAATCCACCCGTTCCTCTCCCAACACACTGCTAACTAAAACTCTTTTACATGCCCTCATTCTGTCCCGCTTAGACTATTGCAATATTCTACTAACTGGCCTCCCTGCTACTCATCTTTTACCTTTGCAGTCTGTTTTAAACTCTGCTGCACGAATAACCACACTCTCACGAAAAACTGAACCTGCTCACATAATTCTTAGACATCTGTCATGGCTCCCTATTCAGCAATGCATCAATTACAAAGTCCTTCTTCTCACCTTTAATGCTCTCCACACTGCTACACCTCCTTACATCTCTTCCCTCATCTCCTCTTATGTTCCTGGCAGCCTTCTTCACTCAGCACACAACGCCCTTCTTGTTACACCTTCCACACTCTCTGTCCTATCCCGTCTCAAACCTTTCTCGCTTTCTGCTCCCTACCTCTGGAACTCCATACCCGTTTCCCTACATCTAGAACAAACCCCCTCTGTCTTTAAGTCTACCCTGATATCTTATCTTCTGGAGCACTAGGACCATGCACTACCTTTCGCCAAAGCCAGCACTTGTAACCTCAGCACTTGACACCCTCTTACCCTGTTGTCTGTCTCCTATTACCCATTTAGACTGTAAGCTCCTTGAGGCAGGGACCTCTCTCCTAATGTTTCTATGAATGTGGCACTTATTTTATCCCCTCTTTTTTAATGTAACTTACTTTTATTGTAAGGCACTGTGTACACTGTGTGACGCCATATAAATAAAGATATACATACACACCGCTGCTGTGGGAGTGATGTGGGCACTACCGGGGTCTGAAACTGACCACTCCAGGACCAGAGCGGTCACTATCAGGCCCCCATTCAGTGAGCCGGCTCACCGAATAAGATCAATTCAGTCCCTAAAGCGGAACTTTTACCTATTACTAAGTCACCATGCATTCATTAAGCGCATGACGACTAGTTTGGAAATCCATCTCTTACCTTTAAAAAGGCATGCATTCTACAGAAATCATTGCCATTTGGAGACTGAAGGGCAGGTTAATGCGGTCTGCGTGCCTGCGCCGTCAGTCCCGTTGACCATATGGTAAGCTGCAATGCTACTCAGTGGAGACCAAGACTGACAGCGCAGGCACGCAGACAAAATATCTGCGCTGTAGCCCGGGTTCTGATCTCCAAACGGCAAGGATTTCTTTAGAATGTGTGCTTTTTTTAAAGGTAAGAGATGGATTTCCAACCTAGTCACCATGCACTTAATGAATGCATGGGGACATAGTAATAGCTTAAAGTTCAGCTTTAAGGGGAATCCCCTCCCCTGACCGCTGGTCATTAAGGGGTTAAAGATGGGTGTGCAGTGAATCTCTGGTCCTTACAGGGTTAAATGAGGAGTGCATTTTTATTTATTTAGTTTTAAAAACATTGTATATAGAAACCTTTGAAATGTACTGCTATGGAAACCATTGAAATACAATAGTGTGGAGAACTTTAAAGGGATAGTAATACTTCCTTTTATCTTTATTTTATTTTGTAGGCATTAAAAAAACATGAAGAACGATATAAGTCTTATCTCTCAAACCTTTATGGTTTAAGAGATATTCACAAGCAAAGTATCCCCCCCCCCCCCCGCGCCGTTCAGCCAGATCAGAAGGGAGGTGCCCAGGTAGACTGCAGAGAGGGACAATCTTCAGTTAAGATAAGGGAAAAACCTGAAAAACTTGTCAAGGGGGGCAGGGCCTTCATTGTTCTCATAGGAAGAAGATTGTCCCCTGCTGTTATCTGTCTGGTCTTACAACCAGATTCACATCTGAGAAGAGATGGCTTACACTAGGAAAAAGGGGCGGCAGGGGGAAACTTTGCTTGTGAATATCTCTTAAACCATAAAGGTTTGAGAGATAAGACTTATATCATTCTTCATGTTTTTTTAATGCCTACAAAATAAAATAAAGTTAAAATGAAGTATTACTATCCCTTTAATATATTACAGTCTTTCCTATACACTTATCTGGCGACATTAGCCGTGTTTTTTTTTTTTTCTTCTCATTCCTTTGACTATCAGAGAGTATCCAATGCATTTCACTGCAATGCCCTGGATATCACTCTGGCACTCAAAGGGGTAATCTCTACATATGCCATTGATTAGTATCTCTAGCCTGCACTTTGAATACATCATGCTTAGTGCATATGGCGGAGTATGTCTCATTCACCAAGGCTAATTGGTTCCATCACGCCACTCACAATTATGTCCCTTTATAGTGAACCTTGGTGCATCCCACACACTCGGAGTTAATTCTACAGTAAACCAACTGCACCATAGGGGGTAAATAAACATTCCCTGTGTTTAGATGGGGTTTACACCCCTTGAAATGCTGAAGAGGTGCAGCTGGTTTGCACCAGAATGTCTTCATTTCTTGTTAGATGAATTGGAGCAATATATAGGGAAAACGAAGTACACCATACCCATACGTGGGAACTCTACCCGTCTACCCCGGTGACTCCGGTTCTCAGACAGATTCTCTGACTTGGTGAGTTCAGCTATAACTCCACCCACTTGTCTGTCCGTTCAGCCTCCTCCTGCCCCATCTCACCCACTTTCCCACGCATTTCACTGCAAACTGCTCCTTTTGTGATCCCATGCCCACCCTATTAAGCCCCACCCACAATATGATTAAAAACACATCAGTTGGACACTCCCATCCGCAGCCCTACAATGTTTATTTGGGAAGTTGGGACAAGAAAGTTCCCACATATGACACTAGGAAACAAATGAAAATTCCCATTGATTTTAATGTTTTGTTTTTTTTCACCTCTTGAATGGTAGAGAGGTCTCCAACGCATTGACAATCAATGTGGTGGAGACCTCTAACCTTGTAAAATCATTGGTCATATTTGTGTGTACCCATGGTACAGCTGGTTTCTACAATTGCTCCAGTTGCTCTTAGCACAGCAGTCTCAGTGCGTCTCCCATTAACTGCTTATAAATGTCACTAGGAATATATATATATATATATATATATATATATATATATATATATATATATATATATATATATATATATATATATATATATAGAGAGAGAGAGAGAGAGAGAGAGAGAGAGAGAGAGAGTCAACTGATAAAACATATGAACTGCAGTAAAACATAAACATATGAACTGCAGACTATGAGGTTAATGTATTAAGAAACAAGAGAAAGTCTGGTGGAAAGAAAATTCACCACAGGTACATGTAACCTGTACCTGGGGTGAATTTTCTTTCCACCAGAATTTCTCTTGTTTCTTAAAGGGATAGTAATACTTCGTTTTAACTTTATTTTATTTGTAGGCATTAAAAAAACATGAAGAATGATATAAGTCTTCTCTCTCAAACCTTTATGGTTTGAGAGATATTCACAAGCAAAGTTTCCCCCTCCCGCCCCTTTTACCTAGTGTAAGCCATCTCTTCTCAGATGTGGAATCCAGTCCATAGACCAGACAGATAACAGCAGAGGACACTCTTATTCCTATGAAAACAATGAAATCCCTGCCCCACTTGACAAGCTTTTCAGGTTTTTCCCTTATTGTAATTGAAGATTGTCTTCTCTGCAGTCTGCTTGGGCATCTCCCTTCTGCTTTGGCTGAACAGTGTGACATCAGTAAAAGGGGCGGGAGGGGGACACTTTGTCATTGAATTACTCCTGAACTACAACTCTGACAGAACTGAAATAACACTTTCCAAAGTCCAAATATTATGATGATTAATTAGAGCTGCTTTTATTATGAAACATTACTATCCCTTTAATACATCAACCTTATAGTCTGGAATTTTCAGGACACCCCTATATCGTATAGGTCATTGTCAAGGACACATTGCAGGAAAACAAATCTGTACACGTATGTAATAATTGTTAGATTTCACAATCAAAATCATAATGAGAATAAAGAGCATAGCATGCATAAACTATTTTACATAAATATAGCTTTGAAATGTGACATGCATATGTTTGCCAACGTCTTCATTGAAAAAATATGACACCAAAGCGCAACAGTACTTAATGAAGGACCACTTCGCTAGGTAAATGACTTCACATGGAGACTACATGGAAACAAATTGTAACAGGAATCTGCTACTATTATAATTCTGTATGATGCAATACAATCACACATTGGAGAGTACACAGTGCATAATGCCATCTTGTATAGTGGAGTCCATGCCCACAGACGTGGAGCAATTCTGGAGCAAATCAACTACATCATATGGGACAAGTAAAAAGTCCTAAATTCCTATTGATTTAAATTGAGCTATTGACTTTGGCGACTTTTTTTTATTTGTCCCCAAGTGATGTTGGTTTGTTCCAGAATTGCTCATATTTGCATTTATACCTAATTAAAGTTGGAGAGAACATTTATGTTATATTTTGTTGCTCATCTTAAAGGCTCTGGAAAAAATTCTGGGTCAGTCCGAACTGGTTGGGGACAAATCGCAGAGGGATGGGGGAAGGAAGCACAGGGTTGGGGAGAAACAAAGTGAGTGGGATTGGGGGAGTACAGTAGAGCAAGGAGGGGATTGGTGAGCAGAAGCAAGAAAGGGGCAGAACGAGGAAGATCTAAGTATGGGAGAGGATGCCAGAGACTGGATCAGTGGGGCATTATATTTAACCAAAGAGGGACCAATTGAGGGAGCAGAGGAAGTGGGAGTGAGAAAGAGGGGGAGACAGTGGGGAGAAATCAGATAAGATGGGGATATCAAAAGACATTTGCTACCTTGTTCAGGGGAGTGCCCCAGGCAGGAGCTTATCAGTGATTGATATCTGAAGGTAAGTGAAGCCGCTACTTTTAATTTACATTACGTGAATCTTTACCAGCTATCTGATTTATTAAATCAAATATAATAATTTGCTAAAGTTTGTCACAAGCCATCATGCGCAGTAGAGACGGCTGCACGCGTTGCAGTCATGCGCAGTACAGACTGCCTGCGCCACGGCTGATACGGAGCGAGGCGCTCAGCAACCGGCCGGCACTGTGGCCCGTGTAACGGGCTCTTCAACTAGTTCTTAATGAAATGGAGAAACAAAAAAGCTGTTTCATAAGACGTGATTTGTACACCCTGTTTCTTTTTGTTTTGGCTTTTTACAAAAGCCCAAACTGCAGAATATTTAGCTTATCTTTGTACGTAAGGCCAATGTATGTCCTTGTGACTTTAATCAGCAGTTATATAACACATTTCCTGCCCTCAAATATTTCTGTATAAGGAATGTACCATCACAAGTGGGGGATTCTAAAACTTAGTTATCACAAAAGTTGCATCTTCCCTGTGAAAGATTACAGAATTTTCTCTCATAAAAAGCTGCATCCTGATTTTTCAATGGGGATTTTCATTGCCCTCAATAGCACAGTTAGTTTGTTAGTTATGTCAGTAATAGGGTGACCACACGTCCCGGAATGCCTGGTATTGTCCCTTATTTGGGGGTCTGTGTCCCGCGTCCTGGGTCACCCCCCACTGGGACAACAAAGAGTCCCAGAATTGAGAAACACGTGCCAGTCCAGCCAGCCAATGAAATGTATTTGCTATATGGTCCTCATTGGCTGGCTGAGCCAGCCAATGAAGACCATATAGCAAATGCATTTCATTGGCTGGCTGGACTGGTGCATGTGAGACAGCTGGGATGGAGCAGGTATGCTGGTGCTGCAAGTGAGACCCGTGAACTCTTACTATGTCAGCCTCAGAAAGATGGTCAGCGCCGGTGGGAGCCTCAGCCGCGGGACTAGGGTGACAACATGTTCCGGAATGGCAGAATGGAAATGTGGTCACCCTAGTCAGTAATTCTTAGTAAGTCAACCTCAGTGTGCTAGAGACCTTTATATCATACATGGAAAATAAACACATAGATGTTGTTTGTACGAACTGCAGGCAAATACACAGTTTGAGAAATTACTTTTTAAAGTTTATCTCAGAATCTTTTATATAGATTTTATAACAAATATCACTATGTTTACTTACATATTTGTAGTTCAAAAGACATTAAAGCTGAAATTATTCCCCACCCCACACCCCTTCTGGTCAGTTCCCATTAGAGATGCAATCCGGACGTGGCACTGGACGGATGCAGAGAGGGACAATCTTCACACATTAAGTATAATGAAAACCCTCCCCTCCTTCATCAAGGACGGCAGGATTTTCCTTTCACTTACTGAAGATTGTCCCTCACCGATCTCCATTTGGACCAGACAGGTAGCATGACACTGTCAGAAGGTCTCTATAGCACAGTTTCTCATCCACAGTCCTCAAGTACCTCCAGTGGTGCAGGTTTTTGGATTTCCCTGCCTGAGTACAGATGAAAAGATCCACTAATTACACACTTTTGCTCAGGCAGAAAAATCCAGCACACCTGCACCAGAGGGTGACTGTCCAGAAACTCTGCTCTGTAGCAATGGTTCTTACTTATGTAATAACCATTGCTACAGAGCAGAACATAAGGATTTTCCTGCTTGAGCACAGATGAGGGAATCAGTATGAATTAGTCTCTGATTATTTCACCTGTCCAGAGTAGTCATGCACTAAGGGGTGTGAGACAGTGAGGATGAAGAGGAGATAACTTCTGCAGTGATATCACTACTCCAATACCTTATCTTAGTGCATAAGTTCCATAGAATTACATAGGAACTGGAGAACTCAGGAGTTATGCGCTAAAGCGTGATGAAGTGTTGGTAAAGTGGAGATGACTTGTTCAGTGATATCACATCTCCAGTTCCCATTTTATTCTTTAGGGTCAATGCAATAAGATCTCCTGAGCTGAAGAAATCCATAGAATAAAATAGGAACTGAAGAAGTGATATCATAGAGATGCCATCTACACTTTCACTTTATTATCACACCTTAGTGCATAATGCCCCTGATCTCACTGGAGAAGTTATCTCCTCTTTTTCACCTCTTTATCACACGTTAGTGCGTCTTCCCCCTGGTCTGTTAGTGGGTCTCAAACCACTTATGTATAGCAATGATTCTCGACTCCAGTCATGAGACACACCAACAGGTCATATTTTAACGATATCACTGCTTAAGTACTGGTAGATCAGTCACTATAGATTGATGGATTACCCACTTGTGATCAAGACAGGCATATTATTAAAGCCTGACCTGTTTGTGTACCCTGAGGAGAAACACTGCTATCCTATATATAATAATTCGCTAGGATGTTTGTCATGCGCATTAGAGACTGCTGGGAGTTCTGTGATGGGCGCATTTTGTGCTTTCAGGCAGTCTCTACAGTGCATGACTGTGTCGGCATCAGGATGCAGAGCAGGCAGCAGGACGCAGAGCAGGGCTGACCTCTTACGCATTGCGTACCCATCTGGCACTCAAAGGGTTAACATCACCCGGATCTTGGCCCGTGTACACGGGCTTTTACACTAGTATAGCAATAAAGAGATTAAGCTATTTAAGCGTCTTTATAAAAAATTGTTTACAACTTTCCCAATATATATGTTTGTGTATTAGAATGTTTTTAGATTGCTTCACTGCCAGATGAGCATGCAATGTAACTATAGCTAAAGAGTTAAAGTTTATCATTCTAAGAAGTCATCACTAGACTGTTCTAGCATCTAATGTATTAAATGTCATTTTAAAAATGTGTACGATGAATTTTAGCCCCTTAACATAGATACACCAGCAGAAATCTCAGCCAAATGCATTCATTAGTCTAATGATTTATATACTGGCTTTTACATAGTACATTGAAAAAAATGGATGTCATGCTCATTACAGTCAGTCTCCAACTGTCTGTATCCAGTGGCACTGGAGCGATTTGTTTGGAAGCAGTGTTATGACTGCGCCACAGTAGAGGAATGAGGGATAGGACTCGATTTGGCCTGGAAAGTGACTCCCAACACAAATGTTGTATCAGCAATACTTGTGTAAATAGACGTGTTTGCTGCAGCACCCGTTAGACTGTGTTCCCATTATCAGAGATGACTGAGTAGTTGTTTTGCCTATGAAGCACTTAATGTGGAAATACAGAGGCAAACTATATGGGAATCATTGTAATCAGCAGAAATTATCTTTTTCCCATAGCTGCGCTACGGGTATCATGAGGCGGGTCAAGGCAGGAGGAAACACTAGAAGTTATTTACCATTCCTTTAGTTATAATTTCAGTGCTGTGGATTAGTGTATAGATTTCTTTAACCCGTTGAGGGCCAGGAGGATGTGCAATGCACTGAGAGGGTTAATAGGAAAGTATCACTATGAAAAATAGATGTATTTTAAGGCTTTTCCTTGAGTGGTTCTCTTACTCCAGGGAAATGCTTGTTTCAAAAGTTATTGCAGAGTTAAACTTTTTTTCTTTTTGCAGTATTCTCATAGTCTGT
Source organism: Rhinophrynus dorsalis (assembly GCA_037306005.1). Lineage (NCBI taxonomy): Eukaryota > Metazoa > Chordata > Amphibia > Anura > Rhinophrynidae > Rhinophrynus > Rhinophrynus dorsalis. The sequence continues at coordinate 456,127,224 of CM074722.1, forward strand.
TCATTTTATGGGGGAGCTGTTGCTTCAGTAGCCCACTGAGAGTTATTGTCAGTGACAAAACCTGATCATGGACTTTAAAAATAACAATAAGGCTTCATAAGATGGGCAGGCCTTGAATACACATCGCACCAAAAAATGCAGTTTTACTTCTCTCTCTCACACACACACCTTTCTCTTTCATCCATTGTGGAACACAGGAGTCATGGGATAAAGTATACTCCTCATCTAGGATACTTTTTAAAGAGTTCTCTGGAGAAGAAGACTCTCTGCCAGATCCAATTTACCCTTGTCTATCATGCTCAATTTCAAAAGTGTTGTGGCAGGAAAGAGTGGAGATTCTCTTTGCTTGTTTGTCATTTTTGTAACTTACATTGGGTTGTTCAGTCTCCCGTTAGGTGGGCTTCTATTAACCGTTCCCCCAGGTTGGATATGAAACAGGGGACAAACTGGGGTCTGCTATGGGATGTCTCTCAAAAAGTCAGGCTCACCCTGCATGACTTGTGGAGGTCCAATCTGCCTCAGGTGATCAGAGGATGTCTGTCTCTTTCACAGTACGTGGACACTCTCCATGGCAGATCCATGAGATTTAAGAGTGATTTTAGAAGATTATTGCGTAGATTACATATCCATTTCTCCTTATAGTTTCTTTGAGTCCAGGTTCCCACATGAATCAGTGCAGACCCTGTTGATCCAAGAAGCGATTTCCTCTCTGCTGGAGATGCAGGACTTGGTGCCAGTTCCTCCATAGAAGAGAGTCATGATTTTATTTTACAGTCTTTTCATGGTTTCCAAAAATGATGGCAGTTTTTCTGGACTAGAAATATCTCAATTCCTTCATTCATGTCTTGTTTCAAGATGGATTGTTTGCGGTCCGTCATTGCTGTCATGTGCCTAAGGGAGTTTTTGGACTGGAGTTTTTGTCCCTTTTGGACTGTCGTTCACTTCACTTTCACAAAGATTATGGTAGCATTGACTTCTCTCATTCGTTTACTAGGAATCCTCACCCCCTATCTGGATGATCTTTTGCTAAAGGCTATGTCAGAGTAGGCTTTATGTCTTAAAGGTGTAGTAAAAGCCGTAAAAAAGCGTTGGAAAAATGATAGGTACAATTAAAAAATATGTAATGCCCTGATTCCTATCTCTCAAACCTTTATGGTTTGAGAGATATAAGAAAATAAAGTCCTCCATTCCCTCCCCCTTCTCATGCGGCAGCTCTATAGCTGACAACATGAGATCCTGCTTCCGGGACCAGATGGCGACTCTTCAGGAGCGCTGTCATCGAGATATCTAACTATAAATACTTCATCAGTATGGTCTACAAGGTGTGCCTGGTTTCAAGCACACGTTGTAGACCATTCCGATGAAGTATTTATAGTTAGATATCTCGATGACAGCGCTCCTGAAGAGCAGCTTCTGGTCATCTGACCAGATTCTGCCTGTGACAGCTTTACAGCTCGTCAGGCAGAAAGGGGAGGAAACAGAGTACTTTATTTTCTTACATCTTTCAAACCATAAAGGTTTGAGAGATAGGAATATTGTAACTATAATTTTGCCAACACTTTTTTATGGATTTTATTATCCCTTTAATCTTCAGAATTCCATTCTGGAACAGTATGGCTGGGTGATCAATTTCAAGAAATTCTCTCTGGTTCTGTCCCAGGTTCTAGTGTTTCTTGGCATGAGATTCAACGCTCTTCAGTGATGTATTTTTCTGCCAGAAGACAATGTTCGGATGTTGTCATACATGAGGTATCTGGTCTGGAGGCAGTTCAATTTGCCCAATTTCACACTCAGGAACTGTAGTTGTGTATTTTCTAGAATTGGTCAGACAGCAGTGTCATCTCTCCAGAGCCAGATTAAGATGGCTCTTCTTTGGTGGCTTCAAGACTCTCACCTGACCCTGGTTGTTTGTTGGTCATATTGGATTGACCCATAGTAGTCACTATGCCAGTCTGAAGATTTGGGGAGCCTCATAAAGCTCTCAGACAGCCCAGGGCCTTTGGTCTGACAAAGAGAGTCTTCTGTACATCAGTGTATTGTGATTCACCTTGATCTCTTGCATTGGTTCCAGGTACACTGGTGTATTCTTGTGTGGATTCAGTCCAACAACACAATGACAGTGACTTATATCGACCATCATGAAGTGACCTGAAGCATGGCCACATGATCAGAAGTTCATCTGATTGTCGCTTGAGCAGAAGCTCATATTTTGGCTGTCCATATTTTGGGAGTGGACAACGTAGTGACAAACTTTCTCAGCTGTCCATGTTTGGATCCCCAAAATTTGGAAGTCAACCAAATGGTGTTTGACTTCATAGTTCAGGTATGCGATGTTCTGGTTGTGGATATGATGGGATTCAGGGTAAATCACAAGATTCCTCTCTTTTGCTCCAGAACCCAGGATCTCTCAGTGTATGTTATGGCCATTGAGTAGCAGTTTCCCATGGTGTATGTGCTTCCTCTATTTCCTCTGATTCTCAGAGCTGTACAGTCTATCCATTGCCGATCCACTTCATCTTCCACTCCTTACTGACCTCTTGTCTCAGGGTCCTCTGTGTCAGCCAAAGGTAGAGAGGTTATCTTTGATGGCTTAGGTCTTGAAGCTAGTCTTCTGAGAAAGAAGGGTTTTTCTGAACCTGTCATCATTACTATGATGAAAGCCCATATTCTGGTTTCATCCAAAGTGTTTCAGAGGCTCTCATCCTTATTTTTCAGATTGTAAGCGCTACAGAGGCAGGGACCTTTTATCCTAATGTATACTCACTTGGTGTTCCCATTATGATTATCTATATAAGCACATCACTGAACTTTTTGTACCCCTTCTATACTAAATGTAAACTGTAAAGTGGCAAGTACACAGGTTGGCACAATATAAATCAAAACCAGGTCATACACGGTGGACAAGCCAGGTCATACACGGTGGAGCGGTCTCATTGGCAGAGATCGATATCTAGCCAATGAGATTGCTCCAGCTTACAGACAGAAAGCCTCCATCACTGGAGGAGGCTGGATATAGGGAGGGGAGCAGAGGACGAGTGACAGACTGCAGTTACAGAGCAGGTAACCGCAGTCTGTCCTGAAGTGCACTCTTTAAAATTAATTTTCAGTCAAATAGGGTTAAAAAAAAATTCATAAAGAAATCCACCTAGTCGCTATATGAGGGCTTATAATTTTAAGTCCTTTGCTACTAGCCAGACCTGAAAAGTTACTTGCCACTGTAAGCCAAAACATACCCACCAGGGCTAAATTTCTACTCGCCAGGGCTAAATTTTCACTCACCACTGGCTAGTGGCGAGTGGAAATTTTGAGCCCCGCTATATAACCTAACATTTAACACACACTTGTATAGGGGTGATAGATCACAGACACCAGTGTGACATGCCAAGACTTTCACCATTCATTAAGGACAAGAGGGTCGAGCAATGCATTGTGGTCTTTAAGGGCTGACAACAGTCTAGTCATTTGTCCAGCTGTGGTGGGTTAACCCTTTGACCTCTTCTGGCACTCAAAGGGTTAAAAAAAGCAGAAGAAACATCTCTGCTGATTGAGTCATGATTTAGAAATTGAAAATAAAATAATTTAACCCTTTGGGTGCTATAGATGTCTCCAGCGAACATAACCTCGTTGCAGCTCACCAGATTTTCATATAATGTTTTTTAAAAAGTTCTTAAATATTTTAACCCATTGATTGCCAGAGAGCAGGGTTTTTTTTATCCTGGGGGAAGGTGGTTATTCACTACTAACACTTCTTTAAAAAAAAAAAAAAAAAAAAAAAAAAAAATATATATATATATATATATATATATATATATATATTAACCCTTTGAATCTCAAAGGGCTGCTCATTGCTTTGCAATACTCTGGGCATCCCTTTGTCGCTCAATGACGATACTTTTCTTCAAACATAAAATAAAAAAGAGGTAAACAGTACCAAAACCTTGCCACAGGGTATACAATACATACTTCTGTAATGTGCTGAATAATCCTCTGGCATTGAAAGAGTTAAATTGCTATAAGGTTTGATCTTGCAGTACTCCCTATACTATATTTTTCTGTTATTATGATTTGAACTGGATGTCGTATTTCAGATTCAAAGCAGATTAATATTACCGCAGCTTCTAAGTCAAAATCTGTCTCATGTTCAGATTCAAAATTTATATCAAAAAAGCTCCTGGGTGCATTTGAATGTTAATGCTGAAAATGCAGTAAATTCTGTTTCATGAGATGAGATCACAGTAGAATTCATTTTTCTTATGCAAAGGGAAAAAGAAAATAAACCTAAAAAAAAACATTCCCAGCCACACACCATTTTCCTTATCTTATATACCCACAAATTGGCAGCCAGGAGTCTAGAAAATACTCACCCTTGTCACTATCAAATATTAAAAGAAAATTGGCTTATCAGAGCTGAATATATCATCTCAGTGGGATGAATGTATAAATCCACCAGTGGATCTGATTGGCCTCTAACACCACTGTCTGCACATCAGGGAATGCACCACAATGTATGATTTCTGAAGTACATTCCAGTGGACAATCTAAGACACTGTTAGGACTTTGATGCCAGGAAGCCTTACGTATGCCCCATATCATGAGAAGCAAAACCGCATAAAATTATACAATTTTCTCAATTCTTTTGGTAATTGTTAAACAAAACACAGAGAAAAGGAATGACTCAAAATGGCCATAGACTGCCACATTACCCTCATCTTGGTGTGAGCAGAGTTAAGGGGAGAATTTTTGGTGTAAGTAGCCTAGGGAAAAAGTACCAGCTCTGAGCCTATCATTATTTATCGTGTGAATCCCCAGAGTAGACCTCCATTAAAGGGATAGTAATACTTCGTTTTAACTTTATTTTATTTTGTAGGCATTAAAAAAACATGAAGAATGATATAAGTCTTATCTCTCAAACCTTTATGGTTTAAGAGATATTCACAAACAAAGTATCCCCCCTTGTTCAACCAGATCAGAAGGGAGGTGCCCAGGTAGACTGCAGAGAGGGACAATCTTCAATTAAGATAAGGGAAAAAGCTGAAAAACTTGTCAAGGGGGGAAGGGCTTTCATTGTTTTAATACAAAGAAGACTGTCCCCTTCTGTTATCTGTCTGGTCTTACAACCAGACTCACATCTGAGAAGAGATGGTTCACACTAGGTAAAAGGGGCGGGAGGGGAAACTTTGCTTGTGAATATCTCATAAACCATAAAGGTTTGAGGGATAAGACTTATATCATTCTTCATCTTTTTTAATGCCTACAAAATAAAATAAAGTTAAAACGAAGTATTACTATCCCTTTAAGGTCAAAGCTGCAGGACATCCTCCCTATACTTATAATCCTAATGGTCTGCATCAACGATTCTCATAATTAGTTCTCCAAATACACTAACAGGTCATGTTTTCAACACATATCTGCTTGTTCGCAGGTGTTTAATCAGTTGCTCAGCCATCCTGATTGCACTCTCTGTGCTTAATTAGGGATATTCTTAAAGCCTGACCTGTTGGTTTGTCCTGAGCACTGGAGCTGAGAATCACTGGTCTACATGATCACACTTATGAACATTAAGAGATGATTATCTACCAAGACTCTAGATTTTCCATTATCAGTCTTACAGGGCCACACAGTATTAGTTACTATAAGTACTGTAGGTTAGTAACTTGGTGTTAGATCTGATTTAAGGATGTACATTCAAAAGAAAAGCAGAGGAGTTCTGGGGCAAACTATTTGCACTTTAAGGGAGAACTAATCATTCCCTTTGATTTAAATGGGAATTTTAACCACTTGAATGCTAGAGATTTTTTGCTGTTGAGTGAAACAAGGGTACTTTCACTGCTTGGAGATAGTATATTCCAGAATTATAACACATCAAATTCTCTTTTTTTTAATTTCAGCTGTTTCAGTGCCATCTAGTGTCCATACAGTTCACCAGGTGCATTGCTTCTGCCATAGAATGGAATAGAACAGTACTCCATAGAATGTGATAGTAACAGCTGCAGCACTTTTTGACAGTTTGAAATATAATAACTTTGCAATAAAGTAGTGGGATTGCTCTTGTTGTAGTCAGCAGGGAAATCTTATATATACAGTACTGTGCAAAATTCTTAGGCAGGTATGGAATACATGCTGTAAAGGAAGAATGCTTTCAAAAATAGACATGTTAATAGTTCATATTTATCAATTAACAAAATGATAGTGAGTGAAGAGAAGAAAAATCTAAATCAAATCAATATTTGTTGCTACCACCCTTTGCCTTAAAAAACATTAATCAATTCTTCTAAGTACACTTGCACAAAGCCAAGGATTAGTGTTGAGCGAGCACCCCGATGCTCGGGTGCTCGGGTGCTCTGACCGAGCACCCCCTGAGGCTCGAGTGCTCGGCCGAGCACCCGAGCCCCATTTAAATGAATGGGGCGGCACGAGCATTACACCAGGCACCCCCTGCTCTGATGAGGGGAGGGTGCCTGGTCAATGCCCCCCTTCATCTCCGCTATGCCCCCTTCATCTCCGCTATGCCCCCTTCATCTCCGCAATGTCCCCCTTCATCTCCGCTATGCCCCCTTCATCTCCGCTATGCCCCTCTTCCACAATGTCCCCCTTCATCTCCGCTATGCCCCTCTTCCACAATGTCCCCCTTCATCTCCGCTATGCCCCTCTTCCACAATGTCCCCCTTCATCTCCGCTATGCCCCTCTTCCACAATGTCCCCCTTCATCTCCTCTATGCCATAGAGTACCGCCATGTGCCGAGCAGAGCGATGCTCGAGCCGATCCGAGCATCGGCCGAGCACGCTCGCTCAACACTACCAAGGATTGTGTAGGCATATAGTCAGGTGTATGATTAAATAATTATACCAAACAGATGATAATGATCATCAATTTAATATGTGGATTAAAACATAATTATTAACTGAAACAGAAACAGCTGTGTAGGAGGAATAAAACTGGAGAGGAACATCCAAACTCAGCTAACAAAGTGAGGTTGCCGAAGGCAGTTTAATGTTAAAAGTCATACAACAAGGAGTCCTGGCTGAGTTCCTTAATAGACTGTGTGAAAGTGTACGTAGAAGAATTGATTCTGTGTTGAAGGCAAAGGGCTGTCACTCCAAATATTTATTTATTGATTTGATTTAGATTTTTTGTCTGTTTACTCACTATAATTTTGTTAATTGATAAAAATAAACTATTAACATGTCTATTTTTGAAAGCATTCTTACTTTACAGCATTTTTTCCACCTCCTTAAGAGTTATGCACGGTACTGTATATATATATATATATATATATATATATACATACATAAATATCATACCTCCCAACATTTGAAATTGTCAAAGAGGGACACTTTTTTCCCCCCAACGCCCCCCCCCCGTACATTGGCATGATGCAGAGATCTCTATGGGTATTCAAGGCATGAGAGTACATGGAGAAGACATTTCAGTAGATAAGCATAGCATGACAGTCCGCTCACTCACACAAGTATTTGAGAAAGTCCCAAACATGGGTACTTGGGCATGATTGGAAAAGACTTCAATCAACAGCAAAGGCCCTACAATAAAGTGCTTATATTTTTTAATTGAAAGTACATTCATGATGTCCTTTAACCCTTTGAGTTCCAGAGGGGCATGCAATGCATTGCACACCCCTCTGGCACTCAAAGGATTAACAACGCAATGAGCTCTTCATAGAAATGGCATACAATCTTCCCAGTGCCAGTAGAAAGCAAATCTATACTGAACTCATTCACTCACACATCCTGCCACCTCCGGCCGTGCCACTACAAGGCCAGGCAGTCTCAGCACGAAGTAAGCATTTATCAGGCAGCCAACCTTCCCACCCTCATTGCAACTCAGGCTCAGCAAATCAATGTCAGACATACTAGGCTCATACCTTGTCAGACACAAGGAGACGCCTGTTGAACTGGCTCAGCATCACCATGGCTGAGTGCTAGTAGAGACTCACCCTTGCAGCAGCACCACTTACTCAGAAGGTGGCCAACGATGGAGTACAGTGCGTGCGTGAGGGTGGGCATATGCACTCCCAGTTCAGCGCCAGCATGCGCATGATGCTAGCATTAAGGGGATGAAATAAAGAGGCGGCCAAGTGTAGATACAGCTTGTGTGCGCTCATTATGAAGCTCAATGCGCATGTGTGGTTCAGTTTTCGCTATCACGGCTGAGAGACGTGTGTGATGGGAACTGAAGGGTGCAGAAGCACCTGGGAAGCGGGACAAACCGTTACCGCGTTGGGACATCAGGATTGGGCCCCAAAATCGGGACTGTCCCGGGTAAATCGAGACGGTTGGCAGCTATGATATATATATATATATATATATATATATATATATATATATCACACTTGTACCCCAATGTGATCACGGTACCTATAAAGCCTGGTGACAGATAAGTATGACCTTTACACACAGTGTTCTGTGTCACTTCTATCCGAAGACCCGTTAGTGGTACGGGTCCAATAGCAAAACACAGACAGAAAACAGTATTGTTATTATTATTATTATTCTTTATTTATATAGTGCCAACTAATTCCGCAGTGCTGATACGGAGTATATGTCACACATATATATAGATATAAAGAGAGAGGCGTCAGATGAATGAGTATTGCAGTATGTAATAATACGTTGTTTTTTTTTGGACTAAAATTCAATAATATAGAGACAAGCTTTCAAGAGACAGAGACATTATCAACTTAAGCTTTAGCTTGATCAAGGGAGCCTGTCTCTCGAAACCTTGTCTCTATATTGTTGAATGTTAGTCCAATTAAAAAGGTGTTATTACATACAGCAGTACTCAATCATTTGACCTTTGCACCACTGAGCTAACACAGCTCACTTATATTGAATATATATATATATATATATATATATATATATATATATATATACAGGGCTCAAACTTTCCACTCGCCACTAGCCAATGGCGAGTGAAAATTTAGCCCTGGCGAGTAGAAATTCAACCCTGGTGGTTATGTTATGGCTTGCAGTGGAGAGTAACTTTTCAGGTCTGGCTAGTAGCAAAGGACTTCCAATTTTAAGCCCTGTATATATATATAAATATATATATATATATATATATATATATATATATACACACACACACACACACACACACACACACACACACACACACACACACACACATAAGGAAAAAGTGGGGCAGCATTTGACCAATAAAATTGCCAGTTTTGTGCTGCCCCTTTTTCTCCTTGTTTCTTGTTATCTATATATCTATATATCTTTATTGATCCTGTGCTGTGAGATGTAGAGATGTGTCATATGCACCTGCACAGCCAGTAGGAATGAGGCTGCCACTAAGCATTACCATATTTTAAACGCTTTATTGGTAGTTGCTCTTTAAGCCCTGAACCTCACTTTTTGCAAATATCCTATATTATAATTCGCTAAGTATGTTTGTCAGAAGCCGTCATGCACAGTAGAGATTGCCCGAATGCACGGAATGCTGAGAGGTTTTGGAATGCTGGGAGCACGGAATGCTGGGAGGTGTAGAAAGGCTGGGAGCACGGACTGCCGGGAGGTGTAGGAATGCTGGGAGTTCTGTGTTGGGAGCATTCTGTGCTTTCAGCGTATGACTGCGTTGGCGGCAGGACGCAGAGCAGGACCAGCCTCTTAACCCTTTGAGTGCCAGGGGGTATGCAACGCATTGCAAAGCAATGCGTTGCTTACCCCTCTGGCACTCAAAGGGTTAACATCACCCGGACCTTGGCCCGTGTACACGGGCTTTTACACTAGTGTTCTTATAAACAGCAAACACAGGCTTCAAAAACCTAACCCTTGGAATAATTCTCTAGCAAACCAATGGGAACAAAATGAAAATCCCATTGATGTAACTGGGGATTGTTACCCCTTGAATGCTAAAGAGGTCTCCAGTGTATTGCTTTGTAATGCATTAAAGATCTCTCTAGTATTCAAGGGGTTAAAAGCTTATTTTAATCAACGGGAATTTGTATTTATCCCCTATGGTGCAATTTCCCCACAACTGCTCGACATTAGTTTTCTACATATGGACCTCGATGCCTATGTTAACTGTGACTGAAGCCTCTGGGTCCTGAAGGGTCAGACTTCTAAATCTCAGACTTCTGGTTCATCCCAGGATTAGCCAGACAGCCATGATGGTCAGCTTCCTGAGCCCCGAGTCCACCTCCTTGCTTATCAGCTGGAATGCACAATGCTGTCTCCTCTACGCTGACGGCTCTACTCCTCCCACATGAGCAGAACTATAGAATTAGAATTATTAGATGATGGTTCCCCTTAAATATAATCTTTCTGCAGCACAGAAAGTACAACCATATGTCTGCGGAAGTAGCAGCCCAGGTCATGAACTTTGCATTAGTTTGTTATCTGTAACTGAAGGAATCACATTGAGTGTTGGACTCACATATGTTCTGTATCCCCCATACAGGCCTGGATTTTCCTCTGTAAATACTTAACTGATACTGGTAATCTGAGCTCTGCTGCATATACATGTGCATCCATATTTTACCCAAAAGTCTAGGATAGGTGTAGACAACATTTGGCTCTTTAGCTGGTGGAGGTTATAACGTCTGTCATCCCCAATCAGCCAGCAGCTGGAGAGCCAAAGTTTGCTTATCCTGACACTAGTCAAATAGCATTCTCTAAGGAGGTAGACTCCCAGGATCAACGAGAGACCAATGTAGGATTTCTTTCAATCCCTGTTCTGCCTGAATTGTGGTCCCAGCTTCAAGGCTGGATTTACATCCCAGACACCCCTAGGCAAGGCAGTCTAGGTGCCCTTAGCTCCACCCATTACCACCCCCTGTTCCTCACCTGGCCCTAACCTCTGACCCATGCACTAAATCCGGGCACAGAAAATACCCTTGGCCTATAACATGCAAAGCCGATAAAAGGCTTTAACCCCTTGGTTGCTAAAGAGATCTCCAGTGCATTTTGAAACAATGTGTTGGAGATCTCTCTAGCATCCTAGGGGTTAAATAATACCTTGTAAAGGGGTATAAAACTGTTGCAGGGATATGGTGTGGGCAGCACAGCTGAGACTCCCCTCAAAATTTGTAGTGCTAGACAGCTGCCTTCTCTGCCTATTGGGAAATCCTGCCTGCCCATCTTCCTCAGCACTCACTAGATATTTTCCCAAAGAAGCAGATTGGCTGCCGAGGAGGAAAATATTCCAACTGCCCCAAATTGCCCCACCCAGTTCTTCCCACTTGCTGCCTAATTTTGTGGCACACCATTATACCTGCCCCCACTCTTGAGTAAGCCCCACCCTTTTTTATGCAAATTGTGTCATAAATATATCCCAGCGGCACCACTGGTTCAGAAGATAAAGTTCCCAAGTATGATTATCGGGGTTATAAAAGTGTAAAAAAATTGCTGAAAATGATAAAAAAGAAATAAAAAATGTACAGACAATTTGTCTGTCCATATTATGCACATGAATAATATGTAATGCCAAAATAGGGAGTCACTATTCCTTTAACCCTTTGAGCGCCAGAGGGGTACACATCGCATTGCTTTGCAATGCATTGCGTACCCCTCTGGCACTCAAAGGGTTAACAGAGATATGAATTGATTAAGTAAATCACTAAAATTCTCCTGAAATGGTTAATAAATACCTGCATACAATGTATGAAAGAAACCTATATATGTACATTTCCATTTAAATGAAAAAACATGAAATTATTTAAAAAAAAGTATGTTATGGGTTTAGAAATGTGAATCACTTATTTTAGGGGGAAATTGTGGGATAGTTTTTGTGTTTTCAGGCCTGAAAACAGAAAAATATCTTTTTACTTTATATCTCTGCTGAATGTAAAATTAACCCATTGGATGCTAGAGACATATTCATCTCATTGCGTCTCAATGCATTGGAGACGTCACTCAAGCATCCAAGGGGTTAAAAGATCCTCTTCTCTCATGTGGGCTGCACCTTTTGACTGTGTGCCACAGCAGGTGCATCAATTATATTGGGGCAGAAGTGGGATATAATATGTGTGTTTTTCAGGACTACAAATAAATTATCTATTTAGTTTACATCTATAATATCAAATTAACCACTTGGATGTCTGAAGCACACTGATTTGCTATGAGTTGGAGACATCTATAACATGCCAAGGGTTAAAAGACCCTCTTCTCCCATGCTGGCTCTGCCTTTTGACTGAATGACATAGCAGGTGCTTCTTAGACTTGTTCCATATTCATCTCCCTGCTATAGCTGCCAAAGCCTATTATCCGCAGAAAGAAAGTTTGGGATTAGGAGGATTCTGGGTTATTGTGTGGGACCCTGCAAAGCTTAGCTTCTTAGAGACCAGCTGCTTTATTCTACTCAATCTTAGTCTCACCATAATGTGTCTGCTGCCTACTGGGGAACTGAGCAGTAGGAGAACCATCTTGAACAGGAATTGTGTTCCAGATGGAAATACTGTATCACCCTTTTGTCTCCAGCTGGGAATATCGAATGCCACTCAGTCGCCAGCTGAGACAGTCATATCTTCTGCATTCTTCGACATAGTATATCACATCATTGGGAGTCTACAGCTAAGAGCATTATGTCATTAATCCCTTTGGTTTTAACAGGTCGTTAGCTGCTAAAGAACAATGTACATTTTCATATTAATCCATAGTGTAGGATGGTTTTCACACGTTCTCAGCGTCTGCTGATTGCTTGAGGTCTGGGGCGGGCTATTGAGATGGAGAATCAAGAGGAACATGTATACAATCTACCAGTTTAAAGTGAAACTATAGATACATGAATACTTGGGGCTTGATCTGTATAACAGTAGGCATTAGCTAGGTAGGTGTCTATCATTTAGTTCAGACAACGTGCTTCAACAGTCTGTATGAGGGTTCTCCCCAATAATCTGGAGGCTTCATTAGCCTCCAAGAAGTTTTTAATGACCAACTTTAATGTTATTTCAATATATATAACTCTATAGTGTTAAAGGTATAGTAATGTCTCACAATAAAAGCAGCTCCAAGTAATCTTCATAGTATTTGGGCCATTGAGACTGGTATTTCAATACTGTCAGAGTTGTAGTACAACAGTAATTGAATGATAAAGTATCCCCCTTCCCACCCCTTTTACTGACGTAACACTGCTCACCTCAGAGCGGCAAGACTGTCTGGATGGATCACAGCGAGGGACAATCTTCAGTGATCATAAGGAAAAACCTGTCAAGGGGCAGGGTTTTCCTTGTGATCACAGTAAGAAGATTGTCCCCTGTTGTGATCTGTCTGGTCCAGAGACCAGATTCCACATCTGAGGGGAGGCGGCTTACACTAAGTAAAAAGGGCGGGAGAAGGATACTTATCATTCAATTACACTTGAACTACAGCTCTGACAGTATTGAAATAACACTCTCCCTGGTCCAAATACTACGAAGATTAATTGGAGCTGCTTTTTTTGTGAAACATTACTATTCCTTTAAGGAAAAATAAGAAATTCAGTTTGATAATTTTGTTATTTTCAGTTTATATAATTTGGAATGACTGCAGATCGACTGTCTGTGATGGATTTGGTCACATACTCTACTCACTGCCACATTTAAAATTACGTTTTCTTACCACAATTGAGAATAATAAGAGAGGAAACAAACAAGAAAAATCTTGGATAATAGAGGTGACGCCCACTGTTTGGGACGTATGTTCAAAAGAAAAGTGGAGGAGTTCTGGGATAAACCATTTGCACTATAGGGAGAACTAAAAACTCCTATTGATTTAAATGGGTATTTTTTTTTTTAATAAACTTTTTATTGAAATTTTCAAAGTACAAATACAAACATATCTGAAGGGTAAAGGCATGAGACATTCCAGGTAGTAGTTCTATAAAGGAAAACCCAACACCAGTGTGTGAGGTATACAGTAAGAAAATCCTCTCCCACTATTGAAAAATATGTCCAACACTGACTAGTCCAGTAAACATACAAGAAAACTGGGAAGAATACAGCATGATTGAATAATAACAACACAAGTTACATGGAACGCCGGGACCACCAGGGTACCCAACGGAGCCATCTTGACAAATAAGATCAGTAACAACACAAAACACAAGACATGAAACAGAAAACAGGTGCGTGCCTCCACATAGGTCCAACCTCTCCCCCCCAAACCCAAAGGAAACAAAAGAAAAAGGTAAAGAGAAGAGCCAGCTACTCCCGGGTCTTCTTCCCCAGTATCCAAATGAGGAAATAAGGAATCGTCTTCCCCTCCCCCTTCTTCCATCACGGACTCCAAGGAACTATCTGTCAACAGCCTCTCCTCCACCCATGAAGTATACCTAAAGCAAAGGTAAAAGACCGTCTGACGAGCAGTAGGCAGGGATAAAACAAAGGGTTCCCACAGAGTGACAAAATGAGCACCCAGCATCTCCTTCTCGGATAGGGCACGTGTCCAATGTAATCTGGTGACGAAGCGGGGGGGGGGGGGGTTGGGGTGACAACCAAAGCACCAAAATGTATTTCAATGCTACCATGACAGCAAAATCAACTAGTTTATATTGGGAGGTCGTTAACTGAGAGGAAGAAGTATAGATCCCAAGGAGGAAAGCTGGAGAAATGAAATCAATAGGAATCCCAATTTTTGCCGTGATATAGTAGAAGATCTTGGTCCAAAAAGAAAAGATATGTGGGCATGAATATATCATATGTAGTAAAGTCGCACTGGGAGTTTGACATTTAGGACAAGAGGACACTAAGGTAAGACCAATGCGATGGGCTACCAAAGGGGTCACGTATATGCTATGCAATAATCTATAAGAAAGGTCTTGAAAATAAGCAGATGGAGAGCAGCGCAATCTATGCAAAAAGCTGGACTCCAGCAAATCCACTGGTAATGTGGGTATATCCGCCGGCCAGCCAGAAGAGCCCAAAGGGTTCAAATCCGTATGAGCCATTGAAAAAATAGTTCTATAAATACGGGAAGTTTTGAAAGACACTGCCGAAAGCTTTTTAATTAAGCAATCCAGCAGATTATTCGTAAGCTGTTTATATAAAACCGGTAGAAGAGACTGAACATAATGTTTAGCCTGCAAGAAAGCAAAAAGAAGATTAGACGGTAGAGTATATTTAGATTTAAAATCTGGGAAAGAGTACATCTGTTGAATTAAGGGGTCAAGCAAGTGACCCACCGAAATTATACCCCGAGAGGCCCAATGAAGAAATTGGATGTCGGCCTCCCCACCCTGAAAAGAGGAGTTACGAGTGAAGGGTAGAAAAACTGAAACATAACATAACTTGAAAAGATGATATTATATGTATTGCCAGCCCTTCTCAGTAGATGCCAGCAAAGGATTAACCACACAAGGAGGCGGAAGAGCGGACAAGGGAGTATGCAGAATACAGGAAAGACTCAATGACAGAAAAAAACATTGCTCCTGATCAGTGTCCGTATAGACCGTGGTGCCATCTAGCCAATCCTTTGCATACCAAAAAAGGCAAGCTACATTATAGAACTGTAGATGTGGAAAGTTAAACCCGCCAGACCGTTTAGGTTGGGTTAATTTGGCCAGACTCAACTTGGGGCGTTTGCCACAGCATATAAAACCCTGAAAGCGACGGTTAAGACTGAATGTCCATAGCAGAGAGATATAATGGTAGCATATGCAGTAAATGCAAGATGCTCAGAAAAACTATAATTTTAATTAAGTTAATGCGGCCAATGAACATCAGAGGCAAAACCTTCCATGCAAGAAAGTCCGAAGACAACTTAGCCAACAAGGGATTAAAATTGGTTTGATGACGCGTAGAGACATCCCTAGGTAAAAAAAATGCCCAAAAACTTAAGCTGAATAGTGGACCATTGTAATGGACAGGAAAATGGTAGAGAAGGGGGTGGTCGGGGAGAAAGCCACATTGACTCAGACTTGCCAAAATTAATTGTAAAACCCGTCACCCACCGAAAGCTCCCAAAAACCTGCATAATGGAAGGAAGAGCCGAGTGTAGATTATGGATAAATAGCAGTAGATCATCCGCAAATGCAGCAAGATTATTTTCCACAGTGCCCACTCTAATACCCTGAAATTCTCGTAATGGCAGTAATGTATGAAGATGGGGATCCAGAGCTAGACTAAAAAGAAGTGGAGAGAGGGGGCAGCCCTGTCTGGTACCCCTGAAAAGTCAAAAGAGAGAGGAGTTGACAGAGTTAGTTGAAATTGTGGCTTGAGGCTTAGTATAGAACAGTTCCATTAAAGCATGGAACATTTGACCAAAGCCCTGGATGTCTAAAACCTGGAATAGATAAGACCAAAGAATTTTGTCAAAAGCCTTTTCGGCATCAGGGTTTATAAGTAGATTATTGTTACAAGAGCTGCAATAGCAGTACGAATACTAGTCACCGAGTACCTCCCTGGAATGAAGCCCATTTGTGCAGGCGTAAAGAGCTGAGGCAGTAACTGATTAAGTCTATTCGCCATAATCTTGCTGAGGATCTTATAACCCCATCCAGATAATGGACGTACATGTACCTCACGCAGAAACTGTCACTTAGTGACAGAGGACGTATATGTACGTCCAGGAAGTCATTGAAGGTAATGGGGAAAAAAGTTTGGCGGGCGTTAAGTGCCGTCCACGCGCAGTCGGTCACTAAGGGGTTAATCCGTATTTAAATGCGATATAGGATGATATGATTCAGCCTGGTTAGGATCCTTCCCAGGCTTAGGTAGTAGGATAATCCTCGCAAGGGTGAAAAAAGAGGGCGTGGCATGCGAAGGGATAAGAGAGAGTTGTTGCAAGGGAGATTCCAAAGAGATTTGGATGAATATCGTAGCTAGAGAGAGAGGCCGGGGGGACACAATGCAGGAATATCACGTGACTAGATGCCACAGGTAAGGGTCTGGGAAGCCCACAAGATACAGGGAACACTTACATGATAGGAGAGGCCCCCAAAACATCACTGAGATGGCAATAGGCCAAAGAGGAGAGGAGGTCATCCTGTAGGGTGGTAACTACAAGTATGAAAAATATATGGGAGAAATAGGGGGACAAAAAGGGAAAATAACAAACAGGGTGATGATTCAGGAACAACAGTGGTGTCACAAGAGGCTAAGCGGGTGTAATATCAAGCATAGAAATATCTAGAGCACCACTGAGCTGTATTAATACACGGGGCAGATATGGGGCACAAATGAGGGAAAATAACAAACATGGGGGAGAATAGAAGAAGGAACTCGTAACTGGCCCCTATGAAGGGATATAGAATGAGGTTCAGTCCCAGGCACAGGCCAGAACCAGGCTAACAAACACAGGAGAGGCACCAGCAGGTGAGGTGGTTAAAGATGAGGCTAACCGTCCTGGCAGTGGAAGCAATCAGGATGGCTGACAGCCTTAGGGGGGGAGCAGGCAACAGCAGAGGTGAACAGAGCTCCGCAGGTAACAAAGCAGAGTGAGGATATCAACAGGTAATATAATAGTAGGCCGCAATAGGGCCTCTGAAAGTGCCGCTAGGGCCTAGTGTCATTTAACTCAGTTTGTTAAGGGCTACAATATGAGGGATAGTAATTTTGAAGTAATACTATCCCTTTAAGAGGGGGAAATGCAAGGGGGCTGGCGGGCCATGATGTACAACAGTGACAGATGAAAAACACCAATGTAAGCCCTGGTAAGGCAACTCCCTCAGTATCCGGCAAAAGGCTGTCAAAGGAGAGGAGGATCGTCCGAGGCTGCTGTCTAGAAGGAGGTAGAGACAGTGTAGGTCAGCCACCTATCGCACCAGAATGCACAGCCTGTGATACAGCCAACAGATGAATTGTGGTGGTAAGGCTCCAAGCAGGGCTCTGGGAGGGTATATTAATCTCAGCTCTACTGGCGGGGCCCACCCAGCAAACTGCGCCCGACGACAGACTCTGCACTCAAGGCCGTGGATATGTGGCCTAGGCCATGGTCTGCCCGGCGCGGCCGCGGGGACACCCGATTGCAGAAAGGCCGGTTCCACAAGGAACACAATCCAAAGCACCTTAGAGCTAAATGTAAAGCTCCAAGGCAGATGGAGATGGATTAGACAGTAGACAGGCAGAGCTGTGCAGGATCATGTCCGTCCACCATGCACGCCAAGCCATGCCCCTCTTAAATGGGGATTTTAACCCCTTGAATGCTAGAGAGGTCTCCAACGCATTGCAAATTAATGCATTGGAGACTTCTGAAGCATTCAATGGGTTAAAACCCCCATTTAAATTAAAGGGAATTTTCTGAAATTTTAGTTCTCCCTTAGTGCAAATGGTTTGTCCCAGAACTCCTCCACTTTTATTTTAAACATACAGCCCTTTATGAAGCAATTCATTGGAGACATTGCTGTAATATTCAAGGGGTTAATTTCTTGAAACTGCAGTTTTATATACCTTTTTATTAAATTCCCTAAAATTGCATGCCTATATTGTTTAGTTTAACTCTTTAAAGGGTTAGTAATGGTATGTATAAATTAAAAGTATTATTGTAGAGATTGTAAAAACAAATCCATCAATGCCAGTCTGATCATTGCCAGTCTGACCATAAAGGTTTGAGAGATATAACGTTTTATAGTCCACCCCCCTCCTCTTTCCCTGATGTCATCTGTAAAGCTGACAGAATGAGATTCGTGTTGGCGGCACTTCAGCAAATTCGAAATACCGCAATTTAAAAGGAAATTGGAACGGTCTACAAAGTGCGCCTGGTTTGCAAGCGCACTTTGTAGACCATTCCAATGAAGTATTTCTTTCTACATAGCGACATCTCGGTTCTGATGAAGAGCCACCTGCCGGTCCCAGGACCAGGATCTTCTTCTGTCAGCTAGACGCTGACATCAATGAAGGGGGGGTGGGAACTTTGCGAGATGGGACTGGCATTGATGGATTTATTTTTTCAGTATCTACAAAAATATATTTTATTTATGTATGCCATTACCAACCCCTTACGAACCAGTGATCTTGGGGTTGGATTCCCCTTAAGGACCACGTAGATGAGGTGACTGATCACGTGTGCCTGCGAGCTGAATGGGAGTCTGATAGTGACAGATCCAGTCTTGGAGTGGTCAAATATCAGACCCTGTTAGTGTCCACAGTGTTCCCACAGGAGAGCTGTGAGCACAAAGTATGTGACGTGCCAGGACCATCTTTTAGTCAAGGATACCAGTGACAGTCCTTACATGTCACCGGTCCTTAAGGGATTAAAAATCTTAACTAATTTTGCTTATATTTAAAATTAGTGGTTCTCAAAAAACAGGGTTTTCCAAACTAATGCTGAGGGCCATTTGTGGTCCTCAGACATAGTAGCCTGTATGTATAGAAGACAAGTGGGACAATTATGGGATAAACCAGCTGAACCATAGGTCACAAACAGACTTTCCCAAGATTCACTTTGATTTAAAGGGATAGTAATGCTTCAAAATTACTATTCATTATATTGAAGACCTTGAAAAACGGAGTTAAATGCCACCAGCAGCATCTCTCAAACCTTTATGGTTTGTGAGATAGCCGCTTTTAAATTTCGCTCCCCCCTGCCTCTCTGCTGACATCAGCGTTTTTGCTGAAGCAGGGAAATCCCTTCTTTGAATCAAGCGGAGGCTCTTCAGCAGAGCCAGATCTTGTTATAGAAGAAACTATCCTTCACTAAAATGGTCTTCTACGTGTGCTTGGTAACCAAGCACATGTAGAAGACCGTTTTAGTGAAGGATCTTGTCTTCCATAACGAGATCTCTGCTGTGCTAAAGAGCCTCCTCAGGTCCCGGGAGCGGATTTCCCTGCTGCAGCAAATCCGCTGATGTCAGCGGAGAGGCAGGGGGGAGCGAAGTTTAAAAGCGGCTATCTCACAAACCATAAAGATTTGAGAGATGCCGCTGGTGGCATATAACTCCGTTTTTCAAGGTCTTCAATATAAGGGATAGTAATTTTGAAGTATTACTATCCCTTTAAATGGCATTATTAAAACTGATGACTGGTAGAGGGGTCTCCAGTGTATTGTGTCACAACATGTTGGAGACCATTCTATCATTTAGAGTGTTAAAGAGATAGTAATACTTCCTTTAACGTGGCTATAATATTGTGGGTATTAATTAAATAAACAAATCCATCTATGTCTTTTTGCTATAACCTTTATAGTTTAAAAGTAATTGCTATGTAAAGTTTACCCTTCCCACCCCTTTAAGTTACGTCAGTGCTCTATCTGATAGACTTGGATTCTGGTTCGCAGACTGAATGGCACTTCTAGAGAGCCTAAATAGCAGTACATGCAGAGGAAATCTTCATGACAAAGGTCTACAAAGTGTGCCTGGTTTGAAGCAGTAGACCATTGTCATGAAGTGTCTCTCTTTTGGAGATATTAGGGGGTCTTTAGCTCCCAAGTGTCCCTCTTTAGGTAATTTTAGGGGTCTGGACTTCCCAAGTGTGCCTCTTTAGGAGATATCAGGAGTCCGTACCTACCAAATGTCCCTCTTTAGGAGCTATTAGGGGTCCTTACCTCCCAAGTGTCCCTCTTTAAGAAGTCCTAATTTGATACCCAAATCCCTCTGTCCCTCTTTCCCACCCTGCTGTCCCTCTTTTTTAGGAGATCAGACTGTGTGGTGTGTATATATGTGTATCAAACTGATCCACAGCAATAAAACTCACAGTAATGTTTTTTTACGTCAATATGTTTATAAATGAGTCTGTAAATAAAATAATTTGTTTTTTATATAATTTATTAATTGACATAAAGAGCTGTCAATAGGTCATAAACTTTTTTTTTTATACTCCATCCAACAGTTGCACCCCCAGTAATACCACCTAAAACAAAATTGTCCCTCTTCCAGTTGATATGTGTTGAGAGGTGTGAATCTGGTAGTTCATAAAAATTATATTAAACAATAAAAATATGAACTGCTTTAAGCAGAGGTGTAACTAAAAGCCTTCAGGCCCTGGTACAAGAAGTGCCACGGCCCCCCCACCACCACCATATTGGCCCCCCTGTTCACATCGACCCCCTCCACAATGCCCCCATCTCCTACATGGAGCTCCCACGCGGTCCTCTTAGTAATGCAACGCGCTGGGAGATGATGTCATCTCCCAGCGCTTTGCATTACTAGAGTGCCGGCGGAAGATTGCCGGTGCCAGGCGCCCCTATAGTTGCGCCACTGGTTGTAAGCTTTAATGTACGAATCTACCTGCACAGCTCATTTACTGCACTTGTATGATGGTGAAAAATCATGCAGGTGGACTTCGGGGTATGTACAAATGCATATGATCGAATTACTGCAGATAAGCGCACACTTTACCATCATTAAGTATAGATTATGCTTTCTGTTTTAGACCCACATTACCTCATTCAATCACTCATATGTAAACCTTTCAGTGCTAGGGGTGTTGTGCAATGGGTTACTGAGCAGTGTCAGTGAGTTTTCTAAACAAATCCTATATAATAATTCGCTAGGATGTTTGTCAGAAGCCCTCATGCGCAGTATAGACTGCCTGAACGCACAGAATGCTGGGAGTTCTGTCCTGGGAGAATTCTGTGCTTTCGGGCAGTCTCTACAGTGCATGACTGTGTCGGCGGCAGGACGCAGAGCAGGACCGGCCTCTTAACCCTTTGAGTGCCAGAGAGGTACACGTTGTGTACCCCTCTGGCACTCAAAGCATTAACATCACCTGAACCTTTGCCTGTGTACACGGGCTTTTACACTAGTATCTAATACAACATAGAGGTGATTTTTAAAACTATCTAAAAATTAGCAGTTGTTTTTAAGGGACAAGTTCTCTTTACGACTATCATGTATCAGGGATCAATATCAGGTAATTGTATCTGATATATTTTACTTACTCTGAGGATTATAGTTATTACAAGACAACTCTAACAGAAAATAAAATTCCAGTGTGTGACATTATTCAGTTTTCCATAAGTCCTCCAGCACACAAAACATTGATGCAAAGGCAGGAGTGTAACTACAGGGAGGTGCAGTTGCAGAATCCAAAGAGGCCCCATCTGCCCCAGGATCAGATGGATTCTAGTTATGCCTCTGTAAAAAGATTTTTGTTAGGAAGCACAAAAATTGTTTGAACGTGTGGCCAGTGGCGTAACAATAGGGGTCGCAGCGGTCGCACCTGCGACCGGGCCCATCACTCCAGGGGCCCGGCCGCCCCCTGCGACCCCCTCGCCTGCATCAGCAGCTCAGCAGATCTCCCATTCGGCGCGCCGCAATAGTAGTACAGAGCGCTGGGAGATGACATCATCTCCCAGACTCTGCATTACTAGAGCGGCGCGCGGGAGCTTCAGTTCAAGAGATCTGTGCCGAAGGAGGCACAGATCTGTTAAGCCTAAAGCCACGCCGCTAGACCACCAGGACTGGAGGTAGGGGCAATGTGAAGATGGGGGCCTTGTGGAGATGAAGGGGGGCATTGTGGAGATGACGGGGGCATTGTGGAGATGTAGGGGGCATTGTGGGAGGGGTAATGTGGAGATGAAGGGGGGCATTGTGGAGATGAAGAGGGCATTGTGGAGATGAAGGGGGGCATTGTGGAGATGAAGAGGGCATTGTGGAAGGGGCAATGTGGAGATGAAGGGGGGCTATTGTGGAGATGAAGGGGGCATTGTGGAAGGGGCAATGTGGAGATGAAGGGGGGCATTGTGGAGATGAAGGGGGCATTGTGGAAGGGGAAATGTGGAGATGAAGAGGGCATTGTGGAATGGGCAATGTGGACCAATGTGGTCGGGGGGAGCCCATGGCAATTATTGCACCAGGGCCCGGGCCCGGACAATCTCAGAGATATTTCTCAACGAAACAAATTAAGAACCCCTTTTACTTAAAGCGGAACTACCACGTTAGCTAAAGTTGCCCTGCAATACTTAGGCAGGTGGTGACTAGCTTAATAATAGTTATTTTACCTCTCAAAAGTATCCACTTGTAAAGTAATCATTAATCTTCCGAAATTGATGGCCAGGTTAGTGCAGTCTGTGTGCTTGCTCCGTCAGTCTCTTCTGGTGCCATTCTGGCCAGTGCAATGCTGCTGAAGGGAGACCGGGACTGACACTGCAGGCGCGCAGACAAGATGTCTGCGCTGATGCCTGGCTTCCGGTCTCGGAAGCTTAAGGATTACTTTACAAGGGGTACCTTTGAGAGGTAAAATAACTATTATTAAAGCGGAACTACTACATTGAAAACACTTTATCTTCAATAACTCCCCTTACTGAAGTGCGCTACTAAGCAGCTAGTCACCAGAATTATGACCTTATTCAAAAGAAATATGTATTTTTACCGGGCTGATAGCAGCACGGAGCACGGACATCTTGACATAGTGACATCCGCGCGCCTGAGCTGTCAGTCCCAGACGGGTCTAGGAGGCGTTGCTTGGAGCCGGCCAGCTCCAAAAGGGACTGACAGCGCAGGAGCACGGATGTCACTATGGCAAGATGTCCGTGCTCCATGCTGCTGTCAACCCAGTAAGAATGCATATTTTTTTGGAATAAGGTAATAATTCTGGCAACTAGCGCTACTAATCAGCTAGTCACCAGATGGGGAGTTATTGAAGATAAAGTGTTTTCAAGGTGGTAGTTCCGCTTTAAGCTAGTTGCCACCTGCCTAGGTATTGCAGGGCGACTTTAGCTAACGTGGTAGTTCCTCTTTAACCCCTTAACGACCAGCGGTCGCGGGGTGAGTGGTCCTTTAAGGACCAGATCACGTGGGGCGGCACGCCGAACTGAGGGACTGAAAGAGATCGCTCCGGTCTTGGAGCGATCAAATTCAGTCCCCAGTATTACTCACCACGCTCCTGCAGGAGCGTGGTGAGTAATAGTACGTGACGTACCAGGACCGTCACTGGTCCTTAAGTGCCGGACCAGCGTGACGGTCCGGGTACGTCACCGGACTCTAAGGGGTTAAGGTATAGTTCCCCTTTAAACGCCTATGGATAGGTTCTGGGATACTGTTTCAGTCAGTCCCCTGGGGTGCTGAATCCTGGGTTGATACTGAAGGTCAAGGTCGTGGGGAGGGGGGAGGAAGTCTCCCCATTACACTCATCATCATTACAGGAACATAAAATCAAGCTATTCCCACATGTACCTGAAAATGAACATCGCATCCATAATTCTAAACACTAAAGCAGTGGTGGGCAACAGATGGCTCTGGGGCTACATGTGGCCCTCAGAGGTTTCTCCTGTGACATCCAGTTCTGCAGTACAGTGGCACAGAGAGAGATAATATTCCTTTACCCCATTATGCAGACCCAATTACAGGTTGACCAGACCTCATCTTTAACCATTTGAGTGCCAGAAAGGTATCCAACTAATTGAGTTGCAAGGAGTTGGATACCTCTTAGACACTCAAAGGGTTAACAGGGGACACATAGGAAAAGTGCCTGCTGCAGGCTGATTTGATTTCAGTGCAGCCCAGAAATATGCCTATTTCCTATTTGCCCTCAGTTAAATGTGAGGTCTGATCAGTTTACCCTATTAGTGTCCATGCTGATTTTTTTTGGGCCCAAATTAAGATCACTGGGTGGTTTTATTACGAGGTGTTGGTGTCCCTTTGTGTCGCTAAGTATGTTCAGTCTTTTTGGGTCTAGCATTCCCGTTTACAAAATCATGAGTGGAATCCAAAATATTTATTTACTAGTTTTAAAGCCCGTGTACATGGGCCAACACTGGTGGCGCTGAAGTAATGCTCAGTACAGACTGCCCACACCGCGGTTGATACGGAGTGGGGCGCTTCAAATTCAAACCGGAAGGTGTGCAGAGAGGACTCCGTGGCATGGGCAGTCTGTACTGCGCATAACTGCAGCGCTCGCAGCTGTCTCTACTGCGAATGACGGCTTCTGACAAACATCCTTAGCGAATAATAATATAGGATATTTTCTGTCTATATATCTGTCTGTCTGTCTGTCTACCTATCTCTCTGTCTCTCATAATCAAAGGCTTCTTTTTTACAACTATAACCCCTTGCGTACAAGATTAAGTCCAAAACGTACTGAACACCCTCTAGCAATCAAAGAGTTAACAAGCCTTTGTACTTTGTCTTTCTCAGACAGGCTGACTGTTTTTTTTCCTCTCGCCTGCCCTCTCATCTTTGCAAGATCCATCTCTTTTATGACTTAATGTTGCTGGAGTTTGCCAGAAAATGCACCCTCAGCTGCTGTGGGAACAAGAAAATGGCAGCTTGGAGATCTGGCACCAGGCCTCCTTTCACACATCCAAACATACTTTCACTGGATAAATCACTATATATATATATATCCATAGAATCATAAACGAGTAAAAGCCTGTGGGGATTTAACATAAAAATAGAGATTTTTTGTTGTTTAAGGGATAGTATTGCCATGTTTTCATAAACATTCATTTTGTAGTCATTAAAAAATAAACCTAAATGCCCCCAGTACCATCTCTCAAACCTTTATAGTTTGAGAGATATTCAGGACCAAAGTTCCCCCCTCCCTCCCCTTTCCCCGACTTTGTAGACCGTTCCAGTGAAGGATTTCTTGTTCAATAACACAATCTCGGCTCTGCTGAAGAGCCTCTGCCGGTCCCGGGCTAGAGCGCTGACGTCAGGGAAAAGGGAGTGGGGAACTTTAGTCCTGAATATCTCTCAAACCATAAAGGTTTGAGAGATGGGACTGGGGGCATTTAGGTTTATTTTTTAATGCCTACAAAATTAATGTTTATGAAAACATGGCAATACTATCCCTTTAAACCCCATAACTAGAACGGGACAGAATATACAACCTGTTAATATGACAATGCAAATGGGAGCATGCATCACTGGCACTTGAGTGACATTAGATGTGGAAAACAAAAACATATAGCACCTCATATATCCATTAAAGTGATAGTAATACCTCTATTAAAGTTGATGTCCGAGTCTTCTTTACTTTTTTCCTAAAACATAGAGCTATATTTCATTACTTACAGATTTGTAGTTCAAGCTCTCTTGAAGCCAAAAGGATCCCCCTCCTGCCCCTTTCCTTGCGTCACTGATCCTCTCAGTCTGGTCAGGATGGAGAGCGGCGAGGGACAATCTTCAGTAAGCAAAAGGAAAATCCTGCCGTTCCTCACCAACGGGGGCTGGGGTTTCTTTATACTTACTGACTGAAGATTGTCCCTCGCTGCATCTGCCTGGTCCCATGACCAGATTACAGATATACAAATCTGTAAGTAATATAATATAATGCTACTAGTTGAACAGCCCGTGTACACGAGCCATAGTGCCAGGCAGCAATGGCCGTGGTGGAATCATTCACAGTAGAGACTGTCCGCGCCTGATAACGGAGGGGGGCGCTCTGAATTCAGACCATAGTCGGTGCGCAGAGAGGACTTCAGCGTGAATTCAGAGTGCCCTGCTCTGTTTTCAGCCATGGCGCTGGCAGTCTGTACTGCACATGACTACAGCCCGAGCAGCTGTCTGTACTGTGCTTGACAGCTTCTGACAAACATACATTAGTGAATTATTATAAAGGATGTGTTACAAAATGAGTAACAAAGACACGGACATCAACTTTAATAGAGTTATTACTATCACTTTAAGGGGATAGTAATACTTAAATATTACTAATCCCCATATTGTAGCTATGGTACAAAGATTTGATTTGTCCCCAGGTTCATCTCTCAAACCTTTATGGTTTGAGAGATAACCGAACGCAAAGTTCCCCCCTCCCTCCCCCTTCCCTGAAGTCAGCATTGTACTGACTGAGGGAAATCTGTTTTTATTTGCATCAGGCGGCTCTGCAGCTGAGCCGAGATCACGTTAGTAAAAAAAGAGTTATTTCACTGAAACGGTCTTCTACATGTGCTTGCAAACCAAGCACATGTAGAAGACCGTTTCAGTGAAATAATTCTTTTTTACTAATGCGATCTCGGCTCACCTGCAGAGCCACAAGCCTGTCGTACAACAGACTTCCCCTGCAGTTAGTACAAAGCTGACTTCAGGGAAGGGGGAGGTAGGGGGGAACTTTGCATTTGGTTATCTTATTTTCTTATATCTCTCAAACCATCAAGGTTTGAGAGATACGAGTAAGGCCATTAAGTATTTTTTTATTCCAGCTACCATTTTGCAGATACTTTTGCTGGTACATTAATAATAATAATCCTTTTTAATAATCCTTTTATTTTATATAGCGCACACAGATTCCGCAGCGCTTTACACTCATATTGTTTCCTGTCCCCATTGGGGCTCACAATCTAAATTCACCTATCAGTATGTTTTTGGAGTGTGGGAGGAAACCGGAGTACCCGGAGGAAACCCACGCAAGCACAGTGAGAACATACAAACTCATTGCAGATGTTGTCCTTGGTGGGATTTGAACCCAGGACCCCAGCGCTGCAAGGCAACAGTGCTAACCACTAAGCCACTGTGCTGCCATTACTATTCCTTTAAGTATTTTGTTGGTTTAATCCACTGAATGCAAGATATGTCTGCAATTGGCTGGATGAGAATGAAAGATAGACTGCATTCGCTAAACTACATTAACATCACTTCTTTATTGGAAAAGATACACAGAACACTGACGCGTTTCGCACAAACGGTGCTTAATCATAGACTAACTCGAGTTAGTCAGTGAGTGAGTACCGTCTGTGTGAAACACGCGAGATTATCGATCGTCAGTGTTCTCTGTATCTTTTCCAATAAATCAAGTTAGTCTATGAGTCAGTGTTCTGTGTATCTTTTCTAATAAAGAAGTGATTTTAATGGAGTTTACTGAGTGAGGTGGATATTTCTCATGCCAGACAGATAACAGCAGGGGACAATCTTCTTCCTATGAGAACAATGAAAGCCCTGCTCCCCTTGACAAGTTTTTCAGGTTTTTCCCTTATCTTAATTGAAGATTGTCCCTCTCTGCAATCTACCTGGGCACTTCCCTTCTGCTCTGGCTGAGCAGTGTTACATCAGTAAAAGGGGCGGGAGGGGGATACTTTGTCATTGAATTACTCTTGAACTACAACTCTGACAGAATTGAAATAACACTCCAAAGTCCAAATACTATGATGATTAATTAGAGCAGCTTTTATTATGAAACATTACTATCCCTTTAATCCTACTGCACAGTATCTCTTTTGAAGCTGGTGAGTGAAATAACTTTGATTCAAATCAGGCTTGGTGCCACTCTTTTCTTGAATGAACTGCAATTGGTTGGAGACATATCTGGCATCAAAGAGGTTAAAAGAGTAAATTTAAAATCCTATGAATGTCAGTATCCAAAGCATTGCGTTGCCAAGAGTTGTATACCTGTCTGGCACTTGGGAGGGATGTTCTAAAAGTGGTGGTAACTGAAATTGTCTGTAATCAGAATAAAAAAGTTCTTATGCCATGATCCGTCAGTTCTCAGACATATTGCCATAATTTTTTGTATTACTAAAGGAAAAAGCAGTCTGAACAGTGCGTGTGGTTTAATCTACCATCAAACTGGGCCATATGTTCAAAGAAGTAGGGAAATAGCTTTTGTCATTTGTAACAACATTTCAAAGTACATTGTGGTTGGGCTCATTAATATTCTTAGAGAGTTTCGGTTGTGATCGGAAATATGTCTTTTTGTACGATTCCTGACTGAAATTGTTGTATGTAACGACAAAAATGTCTTACTAAAGACAAAAATGTCAGTATTTAAGTATGGTAATTGTGGTTTTGTTGTGTTTCCTTCAATTATAATAGGTTTCTCACATTCAGAACTTCATATTCCCTCCGCTTCAGAGGTCCAGGCCCTGGTGCAAGAAGTGCCATGGGCCCCCCCCAACCCCAGAACACATTGGCCACTGGGCCCTCCACAATGCCTCCATTTCCTACTTCCCAATCCCTGGTGGTCCAGCGGAGTGGCAGGAGAGGCAGGCTGGTGCGACGTGCTCCCGCGCTGTCCTCTTCTGTAATGCAGAGCGCCGGGAGATGATGTAATCTCCCAGCGATCTGCATTACTAGATCGCGGGAGGGAGCTTGCGGTGACAGGAGGAGGGGGTCGCAGGGGGCAGCCGGGCCCCTGGAGTAACGGGCCCAGTCGCGGTTGAGACCCCTATAGTTATGCCATTGCTCCACTTTTTTCTTAACGTACAAATTTTGTATTTTGCAAGACATTTTTTTGTCGTATACGACAAATTTTCTTTTCCTCTCTACAACACTGAAGTATAGTTTAGCCATGCCCTTTCCCCGCCCCTTTGCCTGGCAATTCTGGAGTTGTGTCATACACAACAGACATTACTTGTTTTTTGTAGCACACTCTATAGAAAATATGTCATTCGTACAACAATTTTTGTCATTATCCCTTTGAACATACGGCCCATTGTAAGGTATTACAGAAAAAAATATTATTTAGCCCTCTCTTTTTTGTCTGAAGCAGAGTTAAAGGGATAGTAATACTCAAAATGTAAAAAAATATATGTTGTAGGGTTTATCCCCCTGAGTAAAACAAGAGTACTCCCACTGCTGAAAGGTGTTTCATCAAAAGTTATTAATTTTCAAAGTTGAATTTTTTAGGTGCAATATCACAGTGGCCTGAAATTGTACTGTGGCGCTGTTGCTACACCATCCTATGGAGATTTATGGTCCCAGGACCAGAGCTGTCCATAGGATCGTGTAGCAACAGCGCCACTGTACAATTTCAGGCCACTGTGATATGGCACCTAAAAAATTAAACTTTGAAAATTAATAACTTTTGAATGAAACACCTTTCAGCAGTGGGAGTACCCTTGTTTTACTCAGGGGGATAAACCCTACAACATATTTTTTTTTACATTTTAAGTATTACTATCCCTTTAACTGTTAAAAAAAAGTCTGAACATTTGTCATTTTAAAGATAAAAAATGTCTTTGTTTCCTTGAAAATTTTCATTTCAAAGACAAAATTAAAGAAATTTTTAACATCAGAATTTTTAAGCGTAATATTCATCAAGATCTTCTTACTGTCATTTTTAACCCTGTGTGTGCCAGAGGGGTACGGGCATTGAAAAGTAATGCATTCCGTACCCCTCTGGCACTCAAAGGGTTAATGCTCTGACACATTTTCAAACACAACTGATTTATTTCAGAATATATTGCCCTTCATTTCCTACCAACTCACTATCCAACCATTTTTTTATTATGATAACTTTTTGAACATCTTGCCCAAAGAGTTAACAGACACATCCCTTCCCCTTACTACGAAATATAACTTTTTGTGCATTGTCCTATTCTTTACAATTACAAGTGCATGTTAGGACAGCTGAGGTCAAACCAGAAATTATAGTACGGGAGATCAGGCTATCCCTGCTGCATATATCCTTCTTTAATATGAATAGGAATATACAAACTGTCAAGTACTTCTTGAATTATTTAGTGCTGAGTTATCTAGTTTTCGATCCCGTACAAGATAACATAAAAAAATTACTTTCAGGAGATAAACCCAGCTGGGGCTTTGAAAAGGAATTTATGTAAGCAGGTTGGGTTATATAACACAGTTCATAAATGTATCATTTTTGTTGACTCAAAATAGTTTCTACAAGTCTAATCCTTTGAGTGCCAGAGGGGTATACAACTCCTTTCAGAGCAGTGTGTTGGATAACCCTGTGGCACTCAAAATGTTAAAGTGTGAACTGTTTATAGGAGCATTAATGTTTCCTAATTATAAACCATATCTTAACTTAATCTGGGCAGAAAATCCTAATGGCCAATAATCTTCAATTAATCTTCAGTTAGTGCCAGACTTTATGCCAAACTCCTCCCCCTGAAGGATTCCTAAGAAACCTTTAGTGGGATTAGTTGAGTCCAGGAGCCCTGTGATAGGAAATATGTCGGCCTCCATGGACATGAAGTACATTACTAATTAAAGAATAATTTTGGGCAACAAATCCACACAGAATTGTGTCATAGTGGCCATTAGGATTTTCTAACCAGACTAGTTTAAATGCGGGCTTATTATTAGGAGATGTTAGTGTTTCTTTAACCCCTTCACCTCTTGGATGATGATCATACCTGGGAACTCTCCGGATTTGCCCAGGAGACTCCGGTTCTGACAGAGATTTACCGGGTCTCCGGGGCAGAGGCTGTTTACTCCGGATGTGGGGAGTTTCCATTGAAACTCTACCCACTTACACACTTTCTCCCGCCGTTCCTCCGTCCCCAGCCTTCTGTGTGACATTTTTAACCCTTTGAGTGCCAGAGTGGTACGAAATGCTTTGCTTTGCAATGCATTCCGTACCACTCTGAAACTCAAAGGGTTAAGCACCCCCCCGCTCGCGTCAAGCCCCGCCCCTTTTTGACACGATTAGCGTCATTTTTGTCACCCCCTGCTGAACAGAGGACTCCCCTCCGGGTAGCCCTCAGCTGGAAGTTCCCAGGTATGATGATGATGATGATGTCTCCAATGCACTGTGAAGAAATGTTGGAGATGACTTTAGCTCCCACTGGGTTCATGCCACATAGACCAAGGCCTGGTTTAAAAATGCTGTGTAACTAGAAGTGATTCCCTTCTTCTACAATACAATGGAAGATCTGCAAGCCAGAGGAGAACAGTACTACATGCTGAATAGTACTAGGGTGGCGTTGCCAGACCACCCCTTTAAATGGATAGTAGTACTTAGTATGTAAAAATATATATTGTAGGATTATTTTATTGATTAAAACAAGTGTATTCAAAAGTTAATACAGATCAGATTTTTTAGGTTCAGAATCTCAGTGGCCTGAAATTGTTGCTACCCCATCCTACAGACTGTTTTGGTCAGTTGACCATAAATCTACATAGGATGGTGTAGCAACATCACCACTGTACAATTACAGGCCACTGTCATACTGCACCTAAAAAATTCAAGTTTGAGCTGTAATAACTTTTCAATTAAATACCTTTCAGTGGTGGTAGCATCCTTGTTTTACTCAGGTTGTTACACCCTACAATATATTTGTTTTCCATATTAAGCATTACTATCCTTTTAAAAAGAGCTGAATATGGATAATATGGATAATGCAAGCCACATGGCTACACAGGAAACACTGGAGCCCAGAAATAATCACAGCAGGCGTGCAGCTTTCATTTTACATGTGCGTTCCTTTTTAACCATTCGAGTGCAATGTGTTGGATACTGCTCTGGCATTCAAAGGGTTAAAAGGGTGATCTGGCAACTGTTTACAAAGGGCTCTAAACCGCTGGAGAACCGGGTCTGCTTTATCCTTAACCTCGTAAAGAGAATGGTCACTTTGTAACAAAAAGGTGCTTTTGAAAAACCCTTTAATAGCACCTGTATGTTTATTACACATTGTTCTCAAATCATAGATATTTATTCATTTGCCAGTTTATGCAAATAAGCTAGCAGTTCTTGGTAGGAAGTGGCAGTTGGAGTTGGCTGCCAGATTTAAACTCACTGACAAATTGATACATTTACATATATAATAAACTATTGTTTTAACCCTTTGAGTGCCAGAGGGGGATGCAATGTATTGCTCCTCCTTATTGCCACCCCGGCTGTGCTTGTCTCATTCATATATATATATATATATATATATATATATATATATATATATTTATTTATTTATTTTTTTTCCCCGTCAGTTTGGTCTGTAGTTTACAAAGTGATAGTTCCTCATTAAATTTTTTTAAATTTCTTTTTCATATGAGCGGCCGTCTCATTCCTATTGGCTGTGATGGAGGGTATGACATAACAGCAGCCAAAAGGAATCATCAGCTGCCTCTCCGGAGTTTGCTGCACTTTCTCTGGTGCACAAAGAATGCAATGCTTATACACCTCAATAGTCCTTACAGACGAATCAAATTTTGTATTTCTTGATATGTGTATATTAATAGAAGTTTCACCTATTTGTTCTTTAGTATACCCCTGGAAACTATAAATATATATTTTTCAGGATAGAATAAGCGATTGTCTGGTACCATATGTAATGAATATAGACGAGATATATATATATATATATATATATATATATATATATATATATATATATATATATACACATACATGAAAAAAATAAAATCATATTTGTTTTATGATCTGCACACAATTTGCACACAATTACTGCAATTTTCATAAAATACCACAAAGTAAATTCCAATTAGTTCTCTAGTTTAAAAAAGGTACACAGATTCACACACACGTATATATTAGGCTTGTGCATTAGTTTTGGGACTAATGCAAAATGTAACGAATATTGCAATACTGCATGTTTTGTAACATTTGGTTTTAATTAAGGTCTGAATGACACAGAACATGCAATTTCAGAAACACAAACAACACAGTCTTTCCTTCCTTCCTTCCTTCCCATGCATGCTCAGCCGCTTACACACATTCACAACAAATATAAAACTTACCTTGATGTTGGAGATCCAGTGGTGTCCTTGCCTCCCTGGTCCTCCAGCATCTGTAACTAAAAGAACTAAAGAATAAAAGAAACTCTACTGCTCCACCTGCCACTGTGCCCTCTGCCATCACCTACAATACAGAAAAAAAAATAAAAAAAAACCTTTCATCCTTCTCAGACTGCTCCCACTGTCTATGACTGTAGTGTTACACATCAACCTCACCTCCCAGCCAGTCAGCACATCCATGACCCCTCCAGCTAGATGCTGATTGACTGCGAGGTGAGGTTACAGGGGAGGTTACTGCAGGGCACTTTACATGCCCTGTGTAACCCCACAGTCCCAGCCAATGAAATTCTGAGAACTTATTTGAACAGGGATGACCATATAAAAGCCATTCCCTGTTCATTTTTCCTCATTCTGGCTCAGGCAATGGCCTAAGCAGGATGAGGTGTGTGGGGGGGGGTTCTTTAGGCATAGGGGATGGTAACAGTGGGCTAGTCGGGTCTCTTTTTTTAATTACAGATGCAGGAGGACCAGGGCAGACCTCTGACATCAAGGTAAGAGTTATCACTTGGGGTGGGAGTTAGATAGAATTCCAGTGAAAGAATTTAGTATATTACTGAGAATCTTTACCAAAATTCTGACAAAATACATAGGAAAGGGGAAGTCAACGAGATTCATTTTTATCCAAATGGGTAAGAAACATTTTACATTATGACAAAACATTGTTTTGCGTTTTGTAAGACGTAGTTCAAAAAGTAGTTGCAGTATCACAAGGTAGTCTCAGACCTCTCTAAGGTTCACAGCTTAAAATTCCCATTTGAGAATTTGGGGGGTGTTTGTTTTCTCCATATGATCAAAACTGGGAACTCTCCATATCTGAAGACGAGACTCCAGCTTTTATACATGTCTCTGGGGACAGAGACTGATTCTCTTCCCAGTTCATTCAAAGTTCATTCCACTCTCTGCCTCATTCTACATACTCTCTGGGCTGGCCATTTTAAGAGTAAAACTTGCCTCCTTTCCCAACCCTCCAAATACCCAAATCCAGACCTTAGTGGATTTCTGGAGGCTTGGAAAAAGAAGGTTCCCTGGTATACATATGGTGTGGGAGGTCAGTCTAAGACTGTTACCTTTTTTAGCTTATTGAAACCAAATTTTAGGGCCTTGACCCTCCGTGTTCCAGAGAGGTATACAAAAAGAAAAGTAGAGTCATTTTGAAATAAACCAATTTCTCCATAGGAGGACAAATAAAAAAACTCAAATTGATTTAAATGGGAGAGAGGGCATATATATATATATATATATATATATATATATATATATATATATATATATTTATATATATATATATATATATATATATATATATATATATATATAACACACGATCTGTAGTCCAAAGACTAACTGGAAGGAGCACTCCAGGGACTTGATACTTCAAAAAAATAATACTTTTAATGAATTATCTCATTGACGTTTCGGCCCTCACAGGGGCATTCCTCAAGGGTCTTAAGGAAGGCCCCTGTGAGGACCGAAAAGTCGATGAGATAATTCATTAAAAGTATTATTCTTTTGAAGTATCAAGTCCCTGGAGTGCTCCTTCCAGTTAGTCTTTGGACTACAGATCATGTGTTATTAAATAGTTGGGTAGCACCTGGGCAAGTTGGAACCTAATATATGAATCGGAGTGCCCACTTTCACTTGTTTTATATATATATATATATATATATATATATATATTCCCAAATCTGTGCAGTTTCTTATGTAATTGAGTCTGAGGCCTGGGTGCTAATCTACAAGGTGACCTAATATTAAGATCCAAAGAAAAATTGCACTCACAGGTCTTCTTAAAGAGGAACTATCACAAATATATAAGTGCCCCCTAATTATTTTTTTCTATAGTGGAAAGACTATAAATCCTTATAGAATCCTTATTATGTCCGGCATTATTTAGAAATCTAAGTTCTTAGGAGACTCACCCCCAGAAGACAGTGCAGACATCTTGCCGAAGAGGAATTTGTGTGTCTGCGATGTCCGTCCCTATCTCCTTACTGATTGGCGATGAACCTAAGAGGGAGTCGCATTGCACTGAATGCTACAGACAGGGAAGAACAGTTCAGGTGCACAGATGCCTATTAAGCAAAAAGTCTGTGCTGCCGTCTGGAAGTGAATCTCCCAAAAACTTAGATTTCTAAATAATGCTGAACTTAATAAGCATTATAAAAAGATTTCTATGCTTACCGCTATAGCATAGAATAGTATAGTATAGTATAGAATTGGGGGGCATATATATATATATATATATATATATATATATATATATATATATATAATAGTTCCACTTTAAGAAGAGCTGTGAGTGCAATTTTTTCTTTGAATTTTGATATTTAATCACCTTGCAGATAAGGATTATAAAAGGATTTCTATGCTTACTGCTACAGTAAAACTGAATTGGGAGGCACTTATAAATGTGAGTTCCGCTTTAATGGTGTAAAATGTGCTGGTTTATTCCATCAACGTTTCTGCATCTTGATAAAGGCCCAAATCAGGGCCAAAATGTCGATGGAATAAACCAGCACGTGTTTCACCATTAAGAAGACCTGTAAGTGCAATTTTTTATTTACATTATATATATATATATATATATATATATATATATATATATATATATCAGGGCTCAAAATTTCCACTCTCCACTAGCCAACGGCGAGTAACTTTTCAGGTCGGGCTAGTAGCAAAGGACTTAAAATTATAATTCTACCCTATGGTACAGTTGGTTTGTACCAAAATTACTAAAGTCGGGCTAGTAGCAAAGGACTTAAAATTATAATTCTACCCTATGGTACAGTTGGTTTGTACCAAAATTACTAAATGTCGGGCTAGTAGCAAAGGACTTAAAATTATAATTCTACCCTATGGTACAGTTGGTTTGTACCAAAATTACTAAATGTTTCTTTTTAAAGGGATAGTAATACTTTCCATAAACAATCTTTAATATCATTCTTTTTAAATAAATAAATCAAAAGGATCCAAGTATTTTTTTTTATAAGTTGTATACTTTGGGAGAAATAACCTTGCAAAGCTCCCCCCTCCCGCCCCTGAAATTGCAACATTGGCAAATAATTACTTCATTGTAAAGGTCTACAAAGTGTGCATGGTTTGCAAGCACACCTTGTAGACCATCTGGTTCTCAGAGAGTTAAACAAGAGCCCTTTGTCATTAACCCTTTGAGTGCCAGAGGGGTATGCAACGCATTGCTACCCCTCTGGCACTCAAAGGGTTAATTAAAATGTGAGGAAGAATAACAATAGGAACCGAGTCACAACAACGAATCTTCGTACCTTCAAACAGTTAATCAAAATGCAGGGATGAAACAAGAAAATGATTACACTAAATAAGTGGAAACGTATTCTGGTCAGAATTATTAAGGTCAGGAGTAAAATGCCCAACTAAAATTGTGTATAAATGTTTTATATGAGCCATGATATATCTAAGTGGTAGAAGGAAGGCAGCATAATTTCAAAACCCTTAGCTTATTTTTAATTTATAGACCTTGAAAAAAAAAAAAAAAAAAGAAAAAACGACTGGATGGCCCAATCATTTATATGCCCGGGCAAGACCAATACATCTCTATAAAAGTACAGTGATATATTCTTGTTGCTAGTTTAATGTGCTGCTCTGTGCCCTGTGTGTTCTGATTCATTGGAGAGCAGCAATCATACCGACACTAGCTGTTCTCCAGTTCCTATCAGCGACAACTAAAGGCCAATTCAAGGTTGTGGTAGGGTCATGAATCTAACATAGCCACTGATAGAACAATTTCCTCACCCCATGGCGCTATCTGCTGTACACTGTTCAGCATTTGTGGGAGTTATTTATATTTGCTTGCATTTTCTTAATATTTAAGTCAGGAACACACAGCATATTTTAGGTCAAGGCGACAAAGCAAAATTATTTTGTGAGAAAGAAGAAACAATAAACCTTGAACATTTCATGATATCAATAAAACGCTCATATCCTGGAAGTGCATTGTGTGTGTTCTCTACTGTATTACTGAGTTCAGTCTACTTGAACTGAATGGTTACAATGTTGGTTTAATGTAAATATTTATTTTAAGGGACACAAAAAAGTGCCAATCATCTTGAGTTTTGTTTATATCTCCAAACAAACAATAAGTATAGGTAATGGCACCTATCCAGATACGCTGAAACCCTTATGAAAAAATAAAAAATGAATAAAACACTGTCGCTGCAATCCTCGTTCTGGAGGTGGACAGAATAAATAACTACAAAAAAACAGTAATGAGAGGAGAGTGCTAGTGAAATAATTAAAGACAATTTAATGCATAAAGCCTAGGATACAAAATATCTAAATAACATTCACTTTAATAAAATAAACAAACAATCCTAGTAAAACTAGTTTAAATTAGTGACTTCACTAATAAAAAAAAAAAAAAAATTAAAAAAGCATTAACCCCTTGATGTGCAATGTTCAAAAATTGGTCTCATGTATAAAAAAAAAACGGTACCGTAAATAAACTAATATCCAGGTCTCAGAGGCAGTGGACAGCAGCTGATACTGTCAGGTGAACACAATCAGGCTGGTCTGTAAACCACAATCCACAGCACCTCCCGGCTATAGGAGTATAAAATTCCAAATATTCTTGAGACTGTATAAAAGTTGTAATAAAATAAAAACTGTAAAGAAGCACAATGGGGTCAGCAAGGTCCGACGCGTTTCAGATACGAAACGCGTCGGACCTTGCTGACCCCATTGTGCTTCTATACAGTTTTTATTTTATTACAACTTTTATACAGTCTCATGAATATTTGGAATTTTAGAAACGCGTTGGACCTTGCTGACCCCATTGTGCTTCTATACAGTTTTTATTTTATTACAACTTTTATACAGTCTCATGAATATTTGGAATTTTATACTCCTATAGCCGGGAGGTGCTGTGGATTGTGGTTTACAGACCAGCCTGATTGTGCTCACCTGGCAGTATCAGCTGCTGTCCACTGCCTCTGAGACAGACTCCTGCTGGGATTCAGATATTTGGACTCACAGCCAGGGAGCACTGACATATGTGCTTGAAAAACGTATATCTCTGCCCGCTGCTGAATAAGTAAGATCCTTATACTTGGGAAACGGATCCCTAATGATACAGCCGTGAAGACGGGAGAGATTCAGTATATCAAGTGTGAATATCATCTATAAGGCACCTGCCCGCTGGATATTAGTTTATTTACGGTACCGTTTTTTTTATACATGAGACCAATTTTAGAACATTGCACATCAAGGGGTTAATGCTTTTTTAATTTTTTTTGTTTTTTAGTGAATTCACTAATTTAAACTAGTTTTACTAGGATTGTTTGTTTACTTTATTAAAGTGAATATTTAGATATTTTGTATCCTAGGCTTTATGCATTAAATTGTCTTTAATTATTGCACTAGCGCTCTCCTCTCATTACTGTTTATATATATATATATATATATATATATATACACTATATATATATATATATATATATATATATATATATATATATATATAAATATATAGTAAATGGTGAAGATGGGCACACCAATACTTGCAAAAAATGAACATAAAAATGCCTGGTTGCTCCACAAATCTGTATATTTTATTGTATATGGTAACATACAACTATATGGAATGAGCACTCAAAAGGACTTGTAAAAAATGAAAAAGTGTGTGTTTAATGTTGATATTTTGACCCTTGAGAGTGCTGAAACGTCAATATTAAATACACACCTTTTCCAGTTTTTTTCAGGTCCTATTGAGTGTTCATTCCATATAGTTATATGATAACATATACAATAGAATATATGTCATATATATATAAATGAAGAAACCTCTATACTGCCTGTTCAGGAGATACAGGGGGGCCTGAATTTGACAGGAGTGACACACACACACACACTCTACACACACACCTACTCTACATACTCTATACACACACACACACACTTTATACACAAACACACACACACTCTGCACGCACACTCTACACACACATACACTCTACACACGCATACACTCTACACACAAACACATGCACACACTCTACACACACATACTCCACACACTCTACACACACACACTCTCCACACACACACTCTCCACACACTCTATACACACACACACTCTAGACACACACACACACTCTATACATTCTACAAACACACACTGTACAAACAAACACTCTCCACACACTCTATACACACACACACTCTCTACACTCTACAAACACACACTCTCCACACACTCTGTATACACACACACACACACACACACTCTCTACACTCTACACCAGTGATTCTCAGCTCCAGTCCTCGGGACACACCAACAGGTCATGTTTTTAAGATATCCCTAATTAACCACAGGTGAATCAGTCACAATGACTGAGCCACTAATTACTCACCTGTGATTAAGCAGGAACAACCTGAAAACCTGCACTGCTGGTGTGCCCTGAGGACTAACGTTGAGAAACACTGCTCTACACACACTGTACAAACACACACTCTACACACACACAACACTCTACACACACACACACACACAGTACTCAAGACACGCACAACACTATACACAAAATGCCACAGTTCACTAGACACACAATCTACACAAACACACTCACTTACTATACAAGGCACACTGTGCACAAGGCACGCACAACATTATATGCAAAATGGTATATGCAAAACGCTATATACCAAACACAATATGGCAAATGCAATGTACTATATGCCAAACACAATACACAAAATATTATACGCAACACGCTATACACAATGAGCTATACAACAAATGCTATAAGCCAAACACAATATACAAAACTCTATAAAAGCTATGGGTGGTGCAAAACGCAATAGCCAAAAGCTATATGCAACATGCCAAATACTCTATGCAATACATAAAACACTACACTCCAAATGCAAAACACCAAAAGCAAAACACACCCATCATTGTCTTTCCTCTCTTCTTTTAAGCTTCAATAATGGACCCATCAGTCTTGCTGATGTGAGATCCACCTCCACACCGATGATGTGACATGCAGAATGATCCTGGAAGGACCTTTCTATCATTGCATATAGAGTCTGCGCATTAGTAGAAAGGTCCTGGAAGGACCAATCTGCATTGCGCATCATCAGCATGGAAGCAGACCTCACTCCAAGAAGACTGCATGGTCCAGAAGCTTAAGGGTAAAGGGAGGGAGATGTACGGGACTGATTTTCTTCCTATCCGGTGGGCAGCCTGAGTAAAAAAAGCAAGGTTCTTTTTTTGGGCTAAAGTGCCTGGAAAAAAACATGCCATTGGCTGAAGTGTCATCCTACACAAAATTGTCAAGGACTGTATTTTCATTAAAAATAATGGTTTTAAGAGAAATTTCAGAATTCATACTGAGGATCCAATTAACCTTTACAGAATCTCACAAAAGCATGGTCTAACAAAAAAATACAAATGCCACATATCTCCTGAGTACATAGATACACAATATGTTTAGAAGCACATCATTATGTTACTTACAGGGTGCAGCAAAAGATGGTGCATAAAACAAAACAAAACAGCCAAATGCGTTTCCATCGGCTATCTGATGACTTCTTCTCAGGATGACATCCAGCTCTGTTTTGTTTTGTTTGATTGTTTTAGCTATATGTGCACTTTATGTACTATTGGTCCTTGCCTCATGTTTTTCATCAGAGAGCTCTTTGAGTGAGTCGGCAAAGCACCCTCCTTCACGCATGAGAATCACTCCTTGGGGATTATACTTTTAAAGGAACAGTAATACTTAAAATGTAAAAAAAATATGTTGTAGGGTTTATCCCCCTGAATAAAACAAGAGTACTCCCACTGCTGAAAGGTGTTTCATTCAATACATATTAACTTTCAAAGTTGAATTTTTTAGGTGCAGTATCACAGTGGCCTGAAATTGTACAGTGGCGCTGTTGCTACACGATCCTATGGACAGCTCTGGTCCCGGGACCATAAATCTCCATAGGATGGTGTAGCAACATTGCCACTGTACAATTTCAGGCCACTGTGATATTGCATCTAAAAAATTTCAGCAGTGGGAGTACTCTTGTTTTACTCAGGGGGATAAATACTACAACATATTTTTTTTTTACATTTTAAGTATTACTATCCCTTTAAGCACTGAAGGCTGGAAGGAGGATTCCTAATATACCGACCCGGCTTGGATTCCAAGGTGAAAGATCTGTATTAGAGAAGAGAGAGAGAACAGCTGATTCCAATTGGATGCGGATTTGGAGAGAGTCACATTGAGAGCAACAAAGGGAAATTTTCCCCCGAGATGCCCATTATTCATCTGAGTATTGTGAGTGCGCATTTGTGCGAATTATTTATTTATATTTATTAAATTGTTTACTCTTAAATTGTTTCTTTTCTTTTTCTATGATATTGGATGTTATACTCCGAGTGAGGTTTGATGAATTCTGAGCGCTGAAGCTATCTGGCATAAGTTCTTTTTCTGTTTCCTCTTTTCACGGTGAATGGGTTCTGCCTGTTACCAAATATTTTTTGAAGTCTAATTAATTCATCCACGTCTGTGTATTTGAAGTGATTTTCTATTTATACTCCATCCATATTTTTAACGGTGAATTTATTATCACTTTCTAATGAACATATTCTACTAATTAGATTGTAAGCTTCTTGGGGCAGGGCCACTTTCCCAATATATGATTCACTTTGCTGCACTTTTCCCCTGAAAATAATGCAGTGATCACACTTTAGCCTGTGCTCTTAACCCAGTTCTGTATTTTTGTATTGTATTATTACAACTTCCGTAAAGCGTTGTGTACCTGTACGGGTCTATATAAATAAAGATACATACATACTTATTTGCTCTGCTGGCTTTTAACACCATAAATACAAGTGAACACTAGTGTAACAATGGAAACATGAATTTAATTTAATAATTACATCTAGTTACTGAGAATCATTGTTATTTTATTGTGAGGTGTTTTCTACTATATGTTAATTGACTAGTTACTATCGTTCAGTTAAAGGGATAGTAATACTTCGTTTTATCTTTATTTTATTTTGTAGGCATTAAAAAACATGAAGAACGATATAAGTCTTATTTCTCAAACCTTTATGGTTTGAGAGATAGTCACAAGCAAAGTTTCCCCTCCTGCCCCTTTTACCTAGTGTAAGCCATCTCTTCTCAGATGTGGAATGTAGTCCATAGACCAGACAGATAACAGAATGGGACAATCTTCTTCCTATGAAAACAATGAAAGCCCTGCTCTCCTTGACAAGTTTTTCAGGTTTTTCCCTCATCTTAATTGAAGATTGTCCCTCTCTGCAATCTACCTGGGCACCTCCCTTCTGCTCTGGCTGAGCAGTGTTACATCAGTAAAAGGGGCGGAAGGGGGATACTTTGTCATTGAATTACTTTTGAACTACATCTCTGACAGAATTGAAATAACACTCTCCAAAGTCCAAATTCTATGATGATTAATTAGAGCTGCTTTTATTATGAAACATTACTATCCCTTTAAAAGGATAGTAATGTTTCACAATAAAAGCAGCTCAAATTAATCTTCATAGTATTTGGGCCATTGCGAGTTTAATTTCAATACTGTCAGAGTTGTAGTTCAAGAGTGATCGAATGATAAATGATCCCCCTCCCGCTCCTTTTCTGATGTAACACTGCTCACCTTAGAGCAGCAAAACTGTCCGGATGGATCTCAGAGAGGGACAATCTTCAGTGCGCATACATTTCTCCCAGTATACTAGTCATCCTCACTGTATTAGCTGATTCATTCACTACAGATTTGTTTATTTTGTCTCAGTGCATTGAGGACTTGCTTCCGTTTTGCTCTGGCACGGTTTTAAGTGGTTTTAATTTGCTTCTTTTGAGAAATGTTTTTTGAAATTTAATAAAAAATTTAGTTTTAATTAATGGTGCCCTATCTACTTCCGAGATAATCATACCAATTTCCATTTCATTTCAGGTGGGTCTGGTGCTTATAATTGTCTTTTCTTTTCCTTACCTGTTATACTTCCAGGGCCCAAAATAGGTGACAGAGCATAATTGTAGTTGTTACTTCGTTTCATTGCCAAAACTTACAAAACATGGTTTATAAGTCAGCGCTAACCCATGGGGTCAAATTAACACTAAAAGGTATACATTTTCTAAAAGAATACAGCTGGTAAATCAAATCTGGCTGGCATGCCATAATACTCCATAGGCTGATGTGCACAGTCAGGGCCGGCGCCACCTATAGGCGAAGTAGGCGCCGGCCTAGGGCGCACATCTAATGGGGGCACAGTCAGAGCAGAGCCGCATGCACCTCGATGGCTGCTGTGAAGAAGGAAAGAGCGACAGCAATGTGTTGAATGCCCGTCTGGCATTGAAGGTGTTAAGCTCCTCTGGACCCTGGTGCTAGTGATTCTATCTGCTCCTGCTTGTTGCTCCTGCTGATATCTCACGAGATTTGTGCGTGCTTCTTAAAGGGATAGTAATACTTCGTTTTATCTTTATTTTATTTTGTAGGCATTAAAAAAACATGAAGAACAATATAAGTCTTATCTCTCAAACCTTTATGGTTTAAGAGATATTCACAAGCAAAGTTTCCCCTCCTGCCCCTTTTACCTAGTGTAAGCCATCTCTTCTCAGATGTGGAATCCAGTCCATAGACCAGGCAGATAGCAGAAGGGGACAATCTTCTTCCTATGAGAACAATAAAAGCCCTGCCCCCTTTGACAAGTTTTTCCCTTATCTTAATTGAAGATTGTCCCTCTCTGCACTCTACCTGGGCACCTCCCTTCTGATCTGGCTGAGCAGTGTTACATCAGTAAAAGGGGCGGGAGGGGGACACTTTGTCATTGAATTATTCTTGAACTACAACTCTGACAGAATTGAAATAACACTCTCCAAAGTCCAAATACTATGATTAATTAGAGCTGATTTTATTATGAAACATTACTATACCTTTAAGGCTGGAAATGCCTGCTGTGCATCTTGTAGCAAGTGAGTGAGAGAGAATGGTAGGGGAGGCAAATAAGTGGGACATGGAGGCTGGGACTGGAGCAAGAGGCGACATCAAGGGGGGAAAGGAAAGACTGGTGTGTCTGCAGGCATTGTGTGCAGGCAGCAGACTATGATAAGTGTAAAAACTTATCATCCAACTGCTGGCTTTTACAAAGAATATCCAGCTTCCTTTACAGCTCTGATGGTTAACCCCTTTAGTACAAGAGTGCAGAGTTGCAATGCGTTGCTAGGGTTGCCACCTTTTCTTCAAAAAAATACTGGCCAAGGCATTCCCTCCATAGACTTAACATT
The DNA here is from genome assembly GCA_037306005.1 of Rhinophrynus dorsalis. Lineage (NCBI taxonomy): Eukaryota > Metazoa > Chordata > Amphibia > Anura > Rhinophrynidae > Rhinophrynus > Rhinophrynus dorsalis. The sequence goes on from CM074722.1 coordinate 456,171,741, forward strand.
GGAAAGAAGCCAGTTTTTTACCGACCTGCCGGTAAAATACCGGCTGGGTGGCAACCCTATGTGTTGTACACCACTGGCACTCAAAGGGCTCATCTTTTTCCTGTCATTAAAGACAGATGGTACAAGGGGCGGAGCCAAGGGGGCAGCAAAATGAGGTTTTGCCTAGGGTGCCAAAAATCCTTGCACCAGCCTTGTGTGCACAAATGTTCCCAGAAGCTGGTGATATAGGGAAACTAGGGTTTTTTTTTGTTACATTTCCCCTACATCAAAGATACTAATATCTTTGAAAACCATAACATTTCCTACTGTACTCTGTATCTACTGCGAGCTGGAGAAAAACAGTACCCCATTAGTTTATGCACTGACATATTGTAGGAGGTACCAGGGGCACAAAATTGCACCCCACCGGCTAGTCTAGGGAAGGTAAGTGAAGGCCTGGGGGAGCACAGGATGTTTTATAGTGGTGTGTTATATCTAGTGCTAGTTCCATAGATCCTGCACTATGTTTAGTTTAAACAAACATGGTTATTCCTATGGCTTTCAGAGCGATCATGTATATTTTGTTCCTGCAGTGCAGGGAATGTCTTTCCTCACAAGCATGGACAGTCTGATGCTCCTCCTTGCACAAGCTTATAAACACAACTACAAAAAATTCATGAGGTTGGACTCTCAAGCCCCCTTTGCCAACCTTGTGAATTTTACAGAACGTGTTATTTCATTTTATCTGCTAGTATTTTTCCCTTGTGTGTACTTATGCTGAATCTGCTATTTCACATTTTTTTTACCATGCCCTTTCAGTGATTTGCATACTCTCAACCAGCAGTTTATAAACAGAGTGTGCGGCTACGCTGTGTCTGCAAGGGATAAGAAGAATTGTGTCTGTGTGTCTCACTTTCTACTTGCCTATGCCATCTATTCAACAAAATAGCGCAGTCGTTGTCAGTTTTTTTTACTTAAAGGACCACTAACACACAGAATGGATTTATCTACATAACCCTTGTTTGTCAAGAGCATATCGAAGAGTAAATACGTATATAAATAGTTATTCATTGTTTTCAAAGTCTTCATAGAAAGATGCATCAAGGTTTCACAGCACCCTGGTTGTGAAATACTGGAATGGTAAATTCTGGGAGAATACAGAGCGAAAGACACACCTTGGGGGGAATGTACAATGTTGTCACTGCTGCTGTGCTGGAGGTAGCCTCCAAAGCAAAAGGCTGCACTTGAGGTATGTACTAGAGCAGGGATGGACAACGTGAGGCCCTCCAGTTGCTGACAGCCATTGGCTGGTTGGGAATAATGGGAATTGTAGTCTGGCATCACTCTTGTGCCTACCAGCATGTACACACAAACACTGTAAAGACTTTAATGCCAGCAAGCCTGGATCATCTCCACAGTAGAGTGTGCATGGTAACGGAGTAACATTACTTGATTTAATTTGCACCTTTAATCATACATAGTGTGTGTTACAATTAGTGGTCTGAATTTCAGAATAAAAATAAGGACAAACACACTGCAGTGAAAACTATAAAACTACAGTTTATTAAAACATGCAATAATTAAATAGGCTATGAAATAAACATCCTGCCAGAGTTCACAAGCATATGAGAGACATACCTCTAACAGGTGATTAAAAGTACAAGAACTATTGCCAGAGCTTAACCAACTCTACAATACGCAAAGATAGGACAGATAAGAAGATAAGAAATAACAACGGGTAACAAAGGGTACTTATCAACGAGAGAGCCTCATAATAAGACACAGGTGCACAGACAGAGGTGAAAATCAAGTCGCCCTCATTCGTCCCAACAACGGTTCTCTGAATCTATTGTGTTGATTACAGGTTAAAAATACAGATGTCTAATACTACGCATGCGTATGTGCTTGGTTACAGAAAGCTGAATAGTGGAGATATCACTGGCTGTCTCTCATAAACACTATGTCATCGCCCGCCCCTCTGCTGTTGCCAGCCAAACTGCAGATAATTAACCCCCAACTAACCATGAGGAGATCACCAAAAAAAACCCATCCCTTACAGTGTGAAAAATAGCACAGATGAAAGAAACACCCCAAAACTCCCACACACTTCCCCACTGCCCTCCCCTTGGCACTAGGCAGCCATAAAGCTAAGAAGTCTGTTCCAGCCATGGTTCAGTGTAGAATTGTATTAGTACATCCCCCTCTACAGACAGATGAATCACAGACTGTGTTACATATTGCAGGTAGGAAGTGCTCATATCTCTGAAAGCTCAAGAAAGAGAGTAACTGATTTAAGCTAAATTAAAAAAAAAGTGAAAAACAACTGCAAAATAAACTAAAAGATTAGTAGTTTTTTTGGAAAACCCCCATCTGATGTTATATATAGTAATGCATTCCTGCAGAGTAAAACAAGGGTATTTATTTTAAATATTCAGTTCATACAAAGTCACCACTAGGTGATGGTGTTGCTGTTGCTTTCTATAGAGAACTACAGTCAGGACCTGAAATTCCCTGAAGACATCACGGGATAGTAATACTTAATAATTAAAAAAACTATCTGTTGTAGGGTTTATCTCCGTGAGTAAAACATGGACACTCCCACTGATGAAAGATGCTTTATTCAAAAGTTATTACAGCTCAAACTTGATTTTTTAAGTGCAGTATCACAGTGGCCAGAAATTTTGCAGTGGCGTTGTTGCTACACCATCCTATTAACAGTTCTGGTCTGTTGACTATAGGATGGTGTAGCAACAACTCCACTGCAAAATTTCTGGCCACTGTGATACTACACCTAAAAAATTTCAAGTTTGAGCTGTAATTTCTTTTGAATAAAACATCTATCAGCAGTGGAAGTACCCTTCCTTTTCTCAGGGGATTGAGGCGTTACTAGAAGCCATGGGGCCCTGGTGCAAGAATTGTCATGGGCCCCCTGACCACTTTGGCCCCCTCAACCACATTGGCCACCTCCACATTGCCCCCCATCTCCACATTGCCCCTCAGTTACACATTGACCCTTCCACAATGCCCCTCAATGTCCAAATTGCCCCTTCCACAATGCCCCAATGATCCGCCACAATGATCCTAAATCTCCTACCTCCCTGGTGGTCCAGTGGCAGAGGACAGGTCTGTGCCTCCTTCTGCACAGACCACTTCTCTAGTGCAGAGCGCTGGGAGATGATGTCATCTCCCAGCGCTCTGCAATACGAGAGTGCCGGTATGCTGGAGGGAATACTGATCTCTCTTCAGCAGATCAGCACTCTTGTAATGCAGAGCCCAGCGATCTGCATTACTTAATTGCGGGTGTCAGGCGAGGGGGTCACTGGGGCGGCCGGGCCCCTGGAGTGAAGGGCCCAGTCACAGGTGCGACCCCTGCAACCTCTATAATTACGCCACTGCAGGAGATAAACCCTACAATATATATTTTTTATATATTAAGTATTACTATGCATTTAATAAAATATGATAAGAATTAGTCCACCAACTTGCAAAATAATGTTAGAAAGTGGGTCACATAATAAAAATGCAACCTTTTTAATAAGTATTTTTTAAAGTGAGATGCAAAAACTCACCACTAATAAAATAGCAAACTTGGAAAAAAAAAGTGCATGCTCTTATAGCTTTAAATCTACAAAGCTTGTTGCTAATTGCTCAGCTAGACCAGTCTGTAAATCAGTTACATCATACTTGATTTGAATTACTGCAGACAGATGCAACTCAGGCTAGAGTCATTTATTGTTATGACTTGGATCTGTATCTGTCAGAATCTTGCGGCTGCTAACTATATTTTCCATGGTTATGACTTTTACTGACCACAAGGTCAGGAAGGTGACGAGGCACCGTAATCAAGCACTGGCATTGGTATGGGTGTGTGAGATTGCTGTCTAGAGAAGTCTACTGAAATGGCTTTTGAATGAATCAATAGGAGAAGGAAATTGTGGGGAGCAGAGGAAATAGCATGCAGACATTCATAAAGAAAGACTGGGATTATTTTAACCCACTGGTGCTATGCGTTGGAACCTCTCTTGTGTTCACAGGGTAAAACAGATGTAACATGAAAAGGAGGTAGGAAAATAAAAATGATGACAAGTGGAAAAGGCCTTCCAGAGGGACACTGAGATCATGCTTGGAAACTCTCAGACTGTGACCCATAACTTAATCCAGAACTAGACAGCTGGGCCACAACTGCAACAGTCACATTACTACAATTATGCCGTTCTGCGTCTACTACAGACATGAATTCCCTAGTCAGCCAGACAACCCACGCTGAGATTAGATGGAATGCTTAGCTTGCTAAACAAACTAAACAAATACAGCTACAAAAAAAACTCTGTTATTTCTTATGCAATCATGTATACATATGTTAATTAATTAGAATAATAAGGATTGTTTTCATTCAAAATGCAACAATTGAAGATTATTCTTATAAATATTATTTTTTATTGTTACAAGGTTTGAATCCATGTTGATGAAAGTCAATTAGATTTCTTTAACCTTTTATGCCTCAAGGCACACAAATCATGCTGCATTGTAGCTGCTAAAACTAACAGTTGAGGGAAAGTTGAAGCAGCAGAGCTTACATTGTTTGCCCTGTAGTTGAAGCACAATTGACCATATGTATATAGGTAAAAGTGTAGCATTTCTGAGGCAAACCTATAAACAACATTTATAAAAAATTAACGGTTGGAGACCTTGCTGGCATTCAAAGAGTTTGAAAATCCATTTCATTAATGTGAACTTTTATTTGTTACATTTGATGGAGTAGTTTTGACCCAGAATTGCTCCGCTATTGTTTTGTCTATATGAACCAATGGGGTGCAACTTTGCATCAACTAATAGAGATGCCATCTTTTCCTTGGCTATCAGCTGTCACATCAGGTCTGAATTTGCAGCTTAAATGGCAGGTTGGCAATATAAGAGATCAGGGGCGGACTGACCATACGGGCATTCGGTCACGGACCGAGGGCCCGTGACCGAAGAGGGCCCGCCGCCACTTCCAGAGCTGCTCAGCAGCTCTCCTATAACGGCCGCCGGCACGCTGTTCTAGTAATACAGAGCGCTGGGAGATGATATCATCTCCCAGCCTCTGCATTACTAGAGGCGCGCGGGATGTTGCAATGCTAAGCCACGCCGCTAGACCACCAGGGACTGCAGGTAGGGGCATGGTGGAGATGAAGGGGGTATTGTGGAGATGAAGGAGCAATGTGGAGACGGGTGCATTGTGGAAGGGGCATTGTGGAGATGGAAGGGGCATTGTGGAGATGGAAGGGGCATTGAGGAAGGGGCAATGTGGAGATGGGGGCATTGTGGAGATGAAGGGGGTATTGTGGAAGGGGGCATTGTGGAGATGAAGGGGACATTGTGGAGATGAAGGGGGGATTGTGGAAGGGGCATTGTGGAGATAGGGGGCAATGTGGAGATGAAGGGGGCAATGTGGAAATAGGGGGCATTGTGGAGAGAAGGGGGCATTGTGGAGATGAGATCAAGGGGGCATTGTGGAGAGAAGGGGGCATTGTGGCGATGAGATCAAGGGGGCATTGTGGAGAGAAGGGGGCATTGTGGAGATGAGATGAGATGAAGGGGGCATTGTGGAGATGAGATGAAGGGGGCATTGTGGAGATGAGATGAAGGGGGCATTGTGGAGATGGGGGCATTGTGGAGATGAGATGAAGGGGGCATTGTGGAGATGAGATGAAGGGGGCATTGTGGAGATGAGATGAGATGAAGGGGGCATTGTGGAGATGAGATGAAGGGGGCATTGTGGAGATGGGGGCATTGTGGAGATGAGATGAAGGGGGCATTGTGGAGATGAGATGAAGGGGGCATTGTGGAGATGGGGGCATTGTGGAGATGAGATGAAGGGGGCATTGTGGAGATGGGGGCATTGTGGAGGTGGAAGGGGCATTATGGAGATGGGGGCATTGTGGAGGTGGAAGGGGCATTGTGGAGATTTCTGCAGGGGGCCCAGACCTCTTTTTGGACCAGGGGCCCTGGGTCCTGTCAGTCCGCCCCTGTAAGAGATTAAATTGTTTACATTTTTATCACAATACCCAGTCTATGATGGCTGCTCATGATCTCAGCCAGTCATATCTAGCTGGGATATTATTGGCCTCTCTGAGACTCCCAAAAAAGACAAATATTTAGCCAAATTAGAAGATGGACACTGGCTATTCTATAAAGAAACTAATGATGGACATTGTGGAGGAATCATATTCTTGCTTAAAAAGAGTAAAAGTACAAAGTGATGATGTAATAGAAGAATTTTTTAATTTAAAATAGTGAAAAGTTGATTGGACCACATGAAACTGGAAAAAGAGATGATAGAGGCAACCAACTGATTGAATTTGCAGAAGAACAGCATTTGTACATCATGAGTTCATTCTACAGGAAAAGGTCCCAGAGAAAATGGACATGGAAAACCCCTAATGGTAATACAAGTGAAATTGACTTCATACTTGCAAATAATAAAATGATATTCACTGACTGCTCAGACTCAAATTGTTTTACAGTTGGAAATGAACATTGTCTAGTGCAGCAATTCTCAACCAGGGTGCAGTGGCAGTTTGGTGTACCTGGGATATCCACTAATGGTGCCCCATCAATTCTATAAAAATGTTGGTAAAATGTGAATACCGAATATATTTAAGGAAATGTTTCTGCACAATATTTTTGTGTTTGTTATTTACATTGTGAAACATAAAAAGAACTATATATGTACAAATTTGTATTGTCTATTACATTCTCGATAAATTACCTATAAAATGTTAGGTGTGCTCTGGAATTTCCAGGGGTGCCTTCAGCAAATAAAGGTTGAGAACCACCAGTCTGTTGGAGCAAAAATCAAAACTGACTGCATGAAAAAAGAAAGAAAATGATCAAGTCAATAAATGTGATGGTTGACAGTAGCCAGATACTGGAAAATCACAGGAAGTTTAAGTTAGCGCTGTCTCCTCACTTCAGTGTGTTGCAAGACCTTCCAGACACAATTAGCTAGCATTTTTCTGCAAAGAAGACTTTCCTCTCATTTTGGAATAGGACCATTCTTTTGGGGGAGTTTAGTCTAATTTGTACAGTGTATCTGTGTTTTTGTGATTATCAGTGGAACAAGGTTGGGGTGTCAGACATGGTATGTGGGGGTTTTTGATTACCATTGGAACAAGACTGGGATGTCATTGTATGTTTTGTTCTGTGACTACCATTGGAGAAAAGGCTGGAATGTCAGAGAGTGTATGTATAATTATGTGACTATCAGAGAACACCAGTGCAAGACTGGGGTGTCAAACAATGTTTGGTTGGTTGTGTGACTTCCAGTGGACAGTGCAACAAGGCTGGATGATACAGTATTTCTGTTACCATCACAGCAAAAATATTGACAGCCATTGCTCTAGTTAGTGCAGTATTTCACAACAATATCCTCAGAGAAGCCTAACAGGCCAAATATGTAGGATTCCCCTCCTTGAGTGCAGGTGAGTTAATCAGAGGATCAGCAATTTAATTAACTTAGATGTGCACAGGCAGGGAAATTCTAAATACAAATCCTGAGGATAGGCTTGGGAATGACTGCTCTAGAGTGTCCTGCCGTATCTGGAGAATGACTTTGATGTTAACGTTTTTTTTTGTGTTTTTTTTTTTGCATGGGTGTTTGGGTATGTGAAGGTGGTGTACAATTTTATCGTTTCGCACTGGGAAACATCTGGCCTAGAAATAGCTGTACCTCCCACAGATTTCACTGCTGAATTCCTGAATAGAGTAACTCTACTAATATCTTACCGTCGAGGATATACAGGAAAGGGTTAAACAGGAGACCCAATTAGGTTGTATATCTTAGCATAAATAGATAAAATAATAATATTAAATTAATTTGAGAACTTTACACAATACTAGGAATTGATACGCCACGTCACAGTAAAGAATTGATTAAAATAATAAATTACGCATATTTGTTCAAAACAATATATAATTTATTTAATTAAAATATACTATATATAAAGTGTAATCAACAATGATATAAATGAGTGAACACCAATTGAAATAGACATACAGTAACTCAAAAACCAATATCACAAAACAGTATTACCAGCACAAATAGGATTAAACATTGCATAGGTGTATCCAGAGGTATTAGGTAACAATAATTGAACACTGCAGCATAGAAAGGGTTAATTAATCTTTACAATTAAATTACAAAACAGTTGTCAGCAGCATATATGAATACATCTGCCTCAGAGATTGTATAAACTATGCTAATTAAGGTCTAAGGGATTTTATTATGTGAATTACCTTTAATAACACAAAGCAGGTAACAATTACTCGTACCATATAAAATATATAATTTAGAAAAACGTATCTGGAATAAAATCCCAGATTTAGATAAATATAATTTAACTATTTACTGTTTTCAATATTGCATACCTTCTGGATAAAACATATACATTGCATGTATTTTGTCACCAATAGATTAAACCAAGAATATACTTAGAATTAAATCTAATAATATATGTCTAGAAAGCACCATAAAAACAAATACATGCATGCAACATATACTATAAAAATGACAATAGCAATCCTATTTGTTACACCTACAGCACTCCTAGGGTTAATCCACAGATATAAGGTATATGAATGCCCCACCCAAGATGACAGCTTCTTTTGTCTCAGTTATAAGAGGACCAATTTCAACCTTAATGTTTTATACCATTTAAATATTTGTGTAATTGTTTAGGATTTTTCTTGCTCTCTTTTGCAATATTTCTCTCATTTTCAATTTTAGCCTAATTGCTTGTTTCCAGATTCTATTACATTCTTTATATTTATTAAATGATGTATCTGCCCTTCTGACTTAAACAGTTTAAACACCTGCTTCTAATTTCCAATTTCCCTGCATGCCTCTTTATTAAACCACATTGTTCTTAATTTGCTCCTCTTGTGTTTAGTCCCTATTGGTATATATTGATGTGTATACTTATCGGTTCTACAGTTTGTTTTAGCACTTGTCACTTCCTCTACATGTTGTGGCACAATCTGTGGCTGAACCACTTGGCAACTCCAAGCACTTAGACCTTTTAGTATAGGAATCGCTATAGAATATAAAGTAATGTTAGGGTGTGGTTTATGTCATCACTCAGTGACAAAATGGAGCCACTCAAAAGAAAAAAAGAGGATTTTAGTCTTAACCCCTTAACGACCCTTGACGTACCAGGACCGTCAAGGGTAAATTTGCTTTAAGGACCAGTGACGGTCCTGGTACGTCAAGTGTTAAATGGTAGCAGTGCGCCGCCGTGCACGCTGCTACCATTCAATCCAGACTGAGACTGAGCGGTCCAGTACCAGACCGTTCAGTCTCAGCCTCCGTCGGTTGTGCTGCATCAGCGATCACATGTACCGGCATTCTAAAGCAATGAAAGAGGCAGTGCTACTTACTGCCTCTAGTGTCTCCTCTCTGCCAATGCGTCCCTTACATCAAAGTAAGGGACAGAGAAGCAGGGAGGAGACACCTAGTGGAAACAAAAAATACAGCAGCTGGGGGTGTTAACCCCTTCACTGCTGGTGCAGGAGGATGGCTAGATGCAGGTCAATTTCTGACCTGCTAAATACACTTTTTTTTTTTTTTTTTTTTTTTTAAATAAAAACACCACACTTGTTTCTTTTTTTAAATTAAATATTTTATTTGTAAAAAAAAAAATCTCAAGAAACAAAATTGGAAGTGTGATTGTTGTGGAGTCATGTAATAAACTTACACACACCGCCAAATGTAATGAACAAAAAAGTGGGAAAATAGGGTGGGAAAAAGGGACATGGGGATTTTCACCCAGGGGGGACAGTGGCCACTGTAAACTACGCATTTTGTAGGTATGACTGACTAGTCATACCTTTCATGCAGTCTCCATAAAAATTTAACCCTTTGCGCCCAATTGATCCCAAGAGAAAAAACAAAAATGGTGGGTTTTTTACATTTTTTTTACCTTTTTCTTTAATTTTAATAAAGTAAATGGTGGGTTATCCATATAAGTGGGGTATCAAAGGAAAGCCCTATTTGTTTGTAAAAAAACAGTATATCATTTATGGGGGTGGAATAAAAGCCTAAGAGGGAAAACACTGTTGAACAAAGACATAGTCAAAAAGGTCAGAATTGCTCCGGTCCTTAAGTCAAATCCACCTCTGATTTTCGCGGTCCTTAAGGGGTTAATATTAAAAAACAAAACAAAGATATCCTAGCTCTAAATATAAAAATTATATCAAAATATTAGCAAATATTAGATATTAGCAAAATTTCCATGTCCAAACAAATGGTAAATTATACAACAGTATGTTTATTGACTGGAAAATATAACTGGGAAAGTGTAAAAAGGGCACACTGTTTCCATAAAAACCTATCCTCCGAGCTGTGCACCCCCTCACCCCCCAGCGCAGTGGGTCAAATCACAGTAAGATTAGTGATGAGCGAGCATGCTCGGCCGAACCTCGGTTCGGCTCGAGCATCGCTTTGCTCGGCACATGGCGGTACTCGTACGAGTACCGCATGTGCTCGCCCGCCATGTTCGGGTCTCCTCCCCGCACGTTTCGCGGCTGCTGCGCAGCCAATAAACTTGCGGGGAGGCTCTGACATCAGTGTAATGCCAGCAGCCATGTTGGCTGCTGGCATTACACTGATTGGCTGGCCAGAACCCGTGATCGGGTGCTGTATAGCACCTGACCAGCGAGTTCGGCTCAGTCTTAGCCAGGGAGAGATGAGGATAGGAAGGGAAAGTCAGTGTAGGGAGAAGAAAAGTGTTGGAACACCATATAAAGACCCAAAAGTCCTTTTTAGGACTGTTGTGTGTGGGGGCAGCAGTTATATTTTGTTTGGGGGGGCACAAATTTAAAAAAAAAGTCACATATTCCGTTCACTGTGCCTAGCCGCAGATTAGCAGCACATTCTGTTTAGTGTGCAAAGTTGCAGATTAGCAGCACATTCTGTTTAGTGTGCAAAGTTGCAGATTAGCAGCACATTCTGTTTAGTGTGCAAAGTTGCAGATTAGCAGCACATTCTGTTTAGTGTGCAAAGTTGCAGATTAGCAGCACATTCTGTTTAGTGTGCAAAGTTTAAAAAATAAACGTCACATATTCCGTTCACTGTGCCTAGCCGCAGATTAGCAGCACATTCTGTTTAGTGTGCAAAGTTTAAAAAATAAACGTCACATATTCCGTTCACTGTGCCTAGCCGCAGATTAGCAGCACATTCTGTTTAGTGTGCAAAGTTGCAGATTAGCAGCACATTCTGTTTAGTGTGCAAAGTTGCAGATTAGCAGCACATTCTGTTTAGTGTGCAAAGTTGCAGATTAGCAGCACATTCTGTTTAGTGTGCAAAGTTTAAAAAATAAACGTCACATATTCCGTTCACTGTGCCTAGCTGCAGATTAGCAGCACATTCTGTTTAGTGTGCAAAGTTGCAGATTAGCAGCACATTCTGTTTAGTGTGCAAAGTTTAAAAAATAAACGCCACATATTCGGTTCACTGTGCCTAGCCGCAGATTAGCAGCACATTCTGTTTAGTGTGCAAAGTTGCAGATTAGCAGCACATTCTGTTTAGTGTGCAAAGTTTAAAAAATAAACGTCACATATTCCGTTCACTGTGCCTAGCCGCAGATTAGCAGCACATTCTGTTTAGTGTGCAAAGTTGCAGATTAGCAGCACATTCTGTTTAGTGTGCAAAGTTTAAAAAATAAACGTCACATATTCCGTTCACTGTGCCTAGCCGCAGATTAGCAGCACATTCTGTTTAGTGTGCAAAGTTGCAGATTAGCAGCACATTCTGTTTAGTGTGCAAAGTTTAAAAAATAAACGCCACATATTCCGTTCACTGTGCCTAGCCGCAGATTAGCAGCACATTCTGTTTAGTGTGCAAAGTTGCAGATTAGCAGCACATTCTGTTTAGTGTGCAAAGTTTAAAACATAAACGCCACATATTCCGTTCACTGTGCCTAGCCGCAGATTAGCAGCACATTCTGTTTAGTGTGCAAAGTTGCAGATTAGCAGCACATTCTGTTTAGTGTGCAAAGTTTAAAAAATAAACGTCACATATTCCGTTCACTGTGCCTAGCCGCAGATTAGCAGCACATTCTGTTTAGTGTGCAAAGTTTAAAAAATAAACATCACATATTCCGTTCACTGTGCCTAGCCGCAGATTAGCAGCACATTCTGTTTAGTGTGCAAAGTTGCAGATTAGCAGCACATTCTGTTTAGTGTGCAAAGTTTAAAAAATAAACGTCACATATTCCGTTCACTGTGCCTAGCCGCAGATTAGCAGCACATATTCCGTGTAATATGAAGAAGGCGGGTAAAAAGGGACGGGGAAGTGGACGTGATCCTGATAGTTCAGGGCGCGGGTCAGGACGCGTAGAAACTGTGCCTGGTGCCAGAGCACAAGAAAGAAAGACATCCACCATACCTAGCTTCATGTCTCAGTTTACAGGGCGTCGCAGGACATCACTCTCGAGGTCAGACCACTGCGAACAGGTGGTCGGTTGGATTTCAGCTGATACTGCTTCCAGTCGGTTAAGCACCACCCTGTCTTCCACCAAGTCCACTCTCAGTAGCCAAGAGTCTGGTCAACACAATCCTCACCCTGATCATCCTTCCTCCCACCATAGAGGGTCTGGCCAAAGAAGTGATCCCACACTGGGATATAGTGAGGAGCTCGTCTCATCACCAATCCTTCATTTGAACCTCTCTCCAAGCACGCTTGCAGAGGAACATGAGATCTTGTGCCCTGATTCACAACCTCTAGAGGGTACCCAATCACAAGAAGATGACAGAGGGGAACGGCATTTAAGGTCAAAGGAAGTGGATGATGATGATGATGAGACACAGTTGCCATCAAATCAACCACTATTACTGTCTCAAGACCTTGATGAGGAGGATGATACACAGTTGTCAATGACTGAGTATGTGGTGGGATCAAGAAATGAGGAGGATGATCAGAGTGAGGAAGTGGAGGAGGACTTGGTGGACGATGAGGTCACTGACCCCACCTGGGAAGGTGGAGAGCCGAGCGATGACAGCAGTCCTGAGGGTGAGCCATCTGCAGCACCGCAACAGGCTGGAAGAGGCAGTGGTGTGGCTAAAGAAAGAAGGCGGACCGCACCAAACCGGCCCGCAAATGTTCCACGGAGCACCCCCTTGCGTAAATCTCCCTTGCCAAGGGCTAGGTGTTCCGCGGTATGGCGTTTTTTTAAGGAAAGTGCGGACGACAAAAGAATTGTAGTTTGCAACCTGTGCCACACCAGAATGAGCCGAGGCATGAACACTAGCAACCTCACCACCACCAGCATGATCCGACACATGGCATCCAAGCATCGTAATAAGTGGGAGGAATGCCCGGATCGCCAATCTGTGTCTGCAGGCCACACCACTGCCTCCTCTTCCCCTGTTTTCGGTGCCAGCCAATCGCCTGTCGAAGGCGCAGGCCCGCATACCTCCCACCCTGCACCTGTACCATCTGAAGCACCATCAGCGACCACATCCACTTCCCTGTCCCAGCGCAGCGTCCAAATGTCATTACCCCAGGCATTTGAGCGCAAGCGAAAATACCCAGCCACCCACCCACAGGCCATAGCACTAACCTCACACCTTTCCAAATTACTGGCCATCGAAATGCTGCCATTTAGGCTTGTGGAGACTGAGTCCTTCCGCAGCCTGATGGCAGCAGCTGTCCCTCGGTACGCAGTCCCCAGCCGCCACTACTTTTCCCGGTGTGCCGTCCCCGCCTTACACCACCATGTGTCCCGTAACATCACCCGTGCCCTGACCAACGCAGTTACTGGGAAGGTCCACTTAACTACTGACACATGGACAAGTGCTTGTGGCCAGGGACGCTACATTTCCCTGACGGCACACTGGGTGAATGTCGTGGAGGCTGGGAGCGACTCGGACCCTGGGATGGCACAGGTGCTACCCACGCCGAGGATTGCGGGCCCTACCTCCATCAGGGTTTCCGCCAGCACCTACGTTATTGGCTCCTCCTCCTCCGTTTCCACCTCCGAATTCTCTGCGCGCAGCGCCACTCACCCATCAGCCGGTAGCTGGAAGCAGTGTAGCACTGCAGTGGGGAAGCGTCAACAGGCCGTGTTGAAGCTGATCTGCCTTGGGGACAAACAGCACACGGCCTCAGAGCTGTTGCAGGGGATTAGTCACCAGACCGAGCAGTGGCTCTCGCCACTCAACCTGCAACCAGGCATGGTTGTGTGTGATAATGGGCGTAACTTGGTGGCGGCTTTGGAGCTCGGCAAGCTCACACATGTACCATGCCTAGCGCATGTATTTAATTTAGTGGTTCAGCGATTTCTAAAAACCTACCACAATTTGCATGATCTCTTGACCAAGGTGCGCCACGTGTGTGCACATTTCCGTAAGTCATCTACAGCTTCAGCCGGCGTGTTGAAGCTGCAGCAGCGCTTACAATTGCCAGCTCACCGGCTGCTGTGTGACGTGAGCACGCGCTGGAACTCCACCTTCCACATGTTGGCCCGGCTTTGTGAGCAGCAGAGGGCAGTAGTGGAGTACCAGCTGTTACACGGTCGTCGCCTCTCCGTTCAACTTCCTGTAATCAGAAGTGAGGAGTGGGAATGGATGTCAGACCTCTGTGAGGTTTTACGCAATTTTGAGGAATCGACACAGATGGTGAGCGGCGATAACGCTATTATCAGTGTAACCATCCCACTTCTGTGTCTACTGAAACGCTCGCTGCTCACAATTAAAACCGACGCTTTGCATGTGGAAGAGGTGGAAATGGGGGAGGAAGAGCTTACACAAGGTGATAGCCAGAGCACCCTCACTTCGTCTTCTCAGCGACAATTGGAGGAGGCGGAGGAGGAGGAGGAGGAAGACACGGTTGCCTCCGCTACAGAGGGTAGCCATGGAACTTTAGTTCCATCTCTTCAGCGTGGGTGGGCAGAAGAGGAGGAAGAGGATGAGGAGATTGAGAGTCATCCTCCTGGTGAGGACAGCGAAATCTTGCCTGTTGGTACTCTGGCACACATGGCTGACTTTATGTTAGGCTGCCTTTCCCGTGACCCACGCGTTATACGCATTTTAGACAACACGGATTACTGGGTGTTCACCCTTCTGGACCCCCGCTACAAAGAGAATTTCTCATCTCTCATTCCTCCGGTGGAGAGGACAAGCAAAATGGTGCAATACCAGAAGGTTCTTGTCGAAAAATTGCTCCAAAATTTTCCATCTGACAACGCTGGCGGCAGAGTACGTGCTACCTTGGCCAACCGAGAAGGGGAGAAAAGGGGAGCACACAGCAGTTCCGACAAAGGCAGGGCAACACTCTCCAAGGCGTGGGACACCTTCATGACACCCCGCCAGCACCCTCACCCTGATGCGCAGCCTAGTGTCACAAGGAGGGAAAAGTTTTGGAAGATGGTGAAGGAGTACGTAGCAGACCGTGTCAGCGTCCTCAATGATCCCTCTGTGCCTTACAACTACTGGGTGTCCAAGCTGGACATGTGGTATGAACTGGCACTCTACGCCTTGGAGGTGCTGGCCTGCCCTGCCGCCAGCGTTCTGTCTGAGCGGGTATTTAGTGCTGCTGGTGGCATCATAACAGATAAGCGTATCCGCCTTTCCACCGAAAATGCTGATAGGTTGACACTTATAAAAATGAACAAGGGCTGGATTTCCCCTGACTTCTCCACTCCACTGGAGGAAAGCCCCGGGGGAACATAAAGTCACTTTAGATATGTTATTTACAATGATGGGAATACTCTATATTCCCATTCACCCCTTCCACCCAAAAAACGGGTATATGGTTGACTCTTAATCTTCTCATCCTCCTCCTCCTCTTCCATATACCCGGTGATATAATTTTTATATAGGGCCAGCTCACCAGCGGGCCCTGTGATATAATTTTTATATAGGGCCAGCTCACCAGCGGGCCCTGTGATATAATTTTTATATAGGGCCAGCTCACCAGCGGGCCTTCTTATATAATGTTTTATTGGGTCAGCTCTCTAGCAGGCCCTCTCATATAATGTTTTATAGCGTCAGCTCACTAGCGGGCCTTCGCATATAATGTTTAGGATGGTCAGCTCTGCAGCAGACCCTCACCCATAATGTTTTAGAGGGTCACCAGCAGGCCATTAATCCTAATTTTTCAAGGGTGTGTATGATGCCCTCCTTTATGTGTAATAAAGGGTGTATTGGAGTGACATTGCAGTCTAATTTTTGGCAGCCCTTTCACTTAGTGCATAGGCTTTATGAGTGTTGGACCACTACCTGAACTATTGTACCACAATGTGAATGAGGCCCTCCATTTTGTGATATACAGGTTGTATCGGAGTGCCTCAGGTCCTCCCATTGAATTAAATAGGGCTGGGGTGTTCGACAGAGCAGAAGGTAGTTCTTGGCTTCATCCACTAAGTCACTTCGTCACTTTTACTGAATGGATCAGACCCCACTGTTCCGACTATAAATTTTGGACTTAACAAGGGCAAACGGACATGTTGTAAAACCTGTGGTAGCTGCGGCCTCCGTTCCTGAATGCTGTACCTTACCCGGGCCATAACCACGTTGAACACCTGCTTTACTCTGCGCACGTTTCCCTCTTAATCATGGCCCCAGTTCCGAAAAATCGATGAAATTTTTTGCAGAATTTGCAGATGATATACAAGTAAATATACAGCAAATACTGTTTGGTAACAATTTTTCGCCTAAAATCGTTTTTATCTTCCTTTTTGTGTGTTTTACGGTCAGTCTGTAAAAATGGCGTACTACGGGCGAAACATCGTTCCCAGCAGCGACGTTGGAGTCCAAGATGCATCCAGACATCCTCCCTATGCTGTCCCTGAACCATTTCTGTGGTGTTTCCATCATTTTCTGCCCTTTTCCTATGGACCAGGCACCCTCCCCTCATCAGAGCAGGGGGTGCCTGGTGTAATGCTCGAGTCCTCCCATTGACTTCAATGGGGCTCGGGTGCTCGGCCGAGCACTCGAGCCTCCGGGGGCGCTCGGTCAGAGCACCCGAACACCCGAGCATTGGGGTGCTCGATCATCACTAAGTAAGATCTGTTCCACCGTGCTGTTGGAGAAGACGTAGGACACACAGCACCAAGGAAAAAATGTAGCTACATTATATAAGGGTAAAAAGACGTTCTACAACAACTGAAGTCCCCCCCACACACCTCACAAAAATTGGGACAATAATATCATACCCTTCCTCTTGTCATCCCTCAGAACGGGAGCGTATCAGGAAGACCAATTATTATAGGTGTAGAGGCATGGACCGGCAGCAAGCGGTGGTGCTTCAGGGGCCCCTAAAGAGCCAACACCATACTGGATATATATTAATCAGCACATGTCCGCTGCTCTGCAACTGTCATATACCAAATAGAAGGACGCAATGTATGCAAAAATACGTAAAAATTATATACAGTTAAAAGACTATTGACAAACCCATTAAAATATGAGAATAAATGTGCAAAAATATATTCAGGGAGAGTTCCAATTATAATATAATTAATTATGGAGACAGTTTAACTTTGAAGATGTATTTTGTATATCCTCCTCAAGTCTATTTCATTGAACCCCTATTACTTTTTTCCAAGACTTTTTAGGGAAAATTATATGTATGTGGATATTGTTGTGAATAAGTCTCCCTTATATTAAAACTATTAAACCGGACAGACCAAGGAAAACATGGACCTGAGGGGGGACTGGAGCAGGTTTCTCCATATTCAGAATCCACCCATGGTGGAGGAAAATCTGAGCACAGTCCTGGAGATACTGGTCCAGGAGTTCCCTGGAAAGTGCCTTCAGCAGAATGTCATCCATGTAGGGAGTCACCTGAATCCCCCGGGTGTGCAGAAAGGCAATCAGCACCTCTAAGACTCTGGAAAACACCCTTGGAGTGGAGGTATGCCCAAAGGACGAGCGGTCAACTGGAAGTGCCCCCAAGTCGCAGACGAACCTGAGGTACTTCTGGCTGTCAGGATGAATCGGGACATGCAAGTAAGCATCCTACCAATCTAGAGAGGTCAAGAACTCTCCTGGACACCTAGCTGTGATGACAGAGTGCAAGGATTCCATCTTGAAGTGAGCAGTCTCCACAAAGGAATTGAGATCTTTGAGGTCCAAGATAGGATGACTGCGCCATCCCTCTTGGCCACCACAAGTAGGTTTGAATAGAAACCTAAACCTCTCTGTTGAGGAAGAAGTAGAGTTAGGACTCCCTTGTCCAAGAGAACCAGAACAGCCTCATGGAAAAGACACAGAGGGGTTGCCATAAGCATATGATGAAGCCCCTTCCTCACACTCCCCTTCCTCTGTATCATCCTCAAAGGAATCCTCCTCAGAAGTTTCTGTGAGATCAGGAATGCCAGGGTCCACAAACCTGAAAGAAGTAGGGGTTTTCCAAGAATGCAGGACCCCCTAGAGGGAAAGAGGAAACTGTGCCATAGAGGACTTTAAGTCCTTGACCCAGAGTGGCTCTTGTTCAAGGCTGGAGGGCCCGAGTGGAGTAGTAGGGGCCACCGCACATGAGGGGCATAAGTGTCCCGAGTATTCTCTAGGGAGCCAAATTTGACATGAGGAACAGTAAGCAAGGGGGGTCAGAGACACACCTGAGTCCTTAGCCTTAGGTCTAGCCCCATATCCCTTTGTATCTGACATCCTAACAGAAGAAGTGTCTAGACAGTATGAGAAACCCAAATGCTGTGACTCAGATTAAAATATCCCCTCAGAAAGCCCAAGAAAGTACTTATCTGGCAGGTGAATGGTTCACCTGAATAAGAGAGCCTCTGTGTGGGATACTTCAGCAAAGAGAGAAAGAAAATGGCATCCGTAATCACAGCCAATCAGAGGAAAACCTGCAAAATGGGCATTATGGGAATTGTAGTTTTGTCTCTTTGCTGTTAGCTAGCAACACATGAACTCAAACTCGCTTGGCCCCAGGGGCCCCCAAGACAGTGGGGATGCAAACCGGATGATAGGGCAAGAAGAATGACTTACAGAGTTGACAGAGGATTCAAATGGTTGCAGTGATATGTCCCAAAACAGTTTGTCCCATAGAAGTCAATGGAGCAAGTGCGGCCGCGCGGTAAAGCTCACCTTAAAGATGCAGAACTCAAAAAAACAAAAGTGAATAAAAGTACCCAGATACTCAAGGGAATATATAGGGACAAATAAAAACATATGAATCTAGAAGGATAAGCCAAAATAAGCCACATAACCCAGAGAAACCAGAAGGGAAGGGGTTAATTTACATAGAATGTAGCCATCCAAGCTCCAAAAACCCTGGAATCAAACCAATAAGATACCCAGCATGAGTGCAGGAGTTTAATATAAGACCTCTTTATGGAGGGGAACAGAGGGACTAGCGGACCAAGGCACTCAAAGGGTTGCTCACCTCTTTTACTTGACTTCTTGCTTCAGATTACCATTGAAAGAAAGAGCCTCAGAGAGACCCAGTCAGGAGAGAGAGACATGGGTTTGCTTTATTCTCTCCACAGGGCTGCAAGGGTCCACAGCAGCACCTGATAGCTGACCAATCCTCCAGGGGAAGCCAGGAATGGTAATCCACCTAATGGGGACTTTTGACACCCCATATCTAAAAAATAATAAAAGATTCTAAAAACTAAGCAGAAAAGTTCTCAGCTTCTATCCAGGTTACTGGAACAGGTCTATCTGGGGTGGGGCTAGAGGGATAGCCTGATGAGGATGGGAGGCTCCACCCACAACTTCTTCTAGAATTGTTCCAGCCTACAGGGAAGAGCTGTTGCCTCCCCATGTTACCTGTATGTCATATTGGATGACAGAGAAAATAAAGTTAAGAACATATGCATATTTTCAGAAAGTAAAACTTAAAGATCTTTAAGTATGTCTTATGATTTCATAGGACTTGTTACATAACATTTTATATATAACAATTGAAAAATTACACTTTTTTGACGCTAGGTGATGTTGCAAAGGGTTGATGATACAATATGCCAGAATGCCTGCCTCTGCTCTGAGTTACAGATTATTTTAGGGCAAATGACATGATAAAATAGCGATGTTAATGTTCTGGCTAACTAGTTAATAATAGCAGCTATTTCCACCTCAGGAAGAACTAGTGTAAAAGTACAGCTTTCACTATATAGGCCTCCATGGGTTTCTGTCCCCTAAAGCTGGTACTGTGAGTTCCCGAGAGGGACCTGATGATTCCTATTAGTTGCTTTGTACTCATGCTAACCAGAACAGCCAATAGGAATGAGGCTGCCACAGGCCGTTTCAGCTCTTGCATGAGATGGGACATGAAGACCTGCAGAAACCTGTACAATTAGATATGTAGGTTTTTTAATGCTGCTACTCCCAGAAGTGGGCATATTGGTGATTTACCAGTAAAATTCTGAACTTTAACAATATTTTTCCATGCTAGCTAGTACATTTTATATCTTCACAACTAGAGAAATCTCTAACACATTGCTACGTCTTGCACTGGAGACCACATAAGCATCCAAAGGGTTTACTATTATCAGAAATAACCCCTTTCCAGTTTTAATAATTGTTTTCTTCTGAAATGTAAATTCTTCTTAAGCAATAGTTAAACATAGTAGTACATTGATTTATTTTCATTCTGTCTGGTGTGGCTTTTTATTAAGGTGAGCAGATATTCAATAGAGTTAACTAGTAATAGGAATTGGCATTATGCTAATTGCACAGACCTAGACAGTCACAGAGCTAAATGGAAACCAATTCCTTACCCAGGGCAAATCAATCCTGAAAGTCTTTGACATCATTGTGGCCAAAAGACTGTAAAAACAAAACAAACAATCCGACATTTGCTAATTAATTTCTTTAGACAGAATATTGATTGTCTCACCACCCAACCAAGAAACTTTATAAAGAGTAACCTACGAATAAAACTCAGCAAAATTGACTCACCGTGTAACACGAAGATTGTGAAGCAGAATGATTAAACAGAATGAGAAATATGCTGACTGGACAGTATAAAAGTATGCTGTGCCAATAGCATGAAGAGCCCCTTTTAGACCTCAAAATACCCGCCAATCATTAGAGCATGGACTTCATTTCATACCAATTTGTTCTACTGCCGGTACCTTAGATTGCACAGTGGTGGGTTAGAGCAATGCAATTGTAACCTTCAACTAACTTTCCTATCAACATTTTGCTCTTAATGGATCATGAATATTCTATGCATTGTTGAGTGTGACCACACCAACAGGGTGGCTGTACCTGAAGGATAAGATTAAGGGCCTAATGAGCTTGGATCTGAACGTTATGATAGCCTTTTCCTACCTGAATGGAATATAAGGCACTTCAGATACTATGTAAAAGATGACAAAATGCAGCATCCACAGGGCTTCTCTGAATTTTAATTAAATTCAAATTCAGAGTTCCGGTCAATAATATGCCATAATGTTGCAGCTTTTCTTTTGGGCCATATTACTGATCTGAATGAGCCTATTATTTTCATTAGGACTTGCAGCTCCAACAGCCCACTTGTTAATCGGGCCCTGAGCGTCCATGATATTTGCATGAACATGTCCATCATACCATGCTCAAAGTAACAGAACTTCTTGTTATATCTACTAATATATAATATAACCTTGTATGCTCCTGTCTGCTAGAAATGCATCTAATCTTCTCTTAAATGTATCATCTGCCTTTGAAGGCATTACAATTTAACAGATCTTATTTTAAGAAAAACCCTTCCTCTGCTGAAGTTGAAACCTCCGTCTCTCTAATTGTAAGGGTGGCCCCATGTCATTTGATCTGAGAGATCCTTGGGTGAGATTCACTAAGCGGTGATGAAGTGGAGATGACTTCTCCAGTTTATCACTTCTCCAATTCCTATGTTATTCTATGAATCCTAGTGTTATTTTTTCAGCTTTGGAGATCTTAGTGAATAGGCTTCTTAGAATAACATAGGAACTGGAGAAGTGATAAACTGGAGAAGTCATCACTGCTTAGTAAATCTCCCCCATTGTGTTGCTCCTCTCTGTACTCTCTCATATTCATTTTTAGAACTGGTGCCAAAACTTTACTGCGTATTCGAGGTGAGTTCTTACAAACAATTTGTACACTGGCAAAATTATCCACTGTTGCTTCAATATCCCTTTTAATGCAAGACAGTGCTTTTGTTTGCTATTGCTACTACAGTTTAATACTGACCACTATTTCCAAGATTACTGTTTACAAGGACTCCCAGATTTCTCTAGTAACAAGTTTCTTAGAATAATTTCACTAAGTTAATAAGTGCATGTGAATATATATTCTAGCTCTTAAATAATGAAAAACACTAGACTTGTGCACGACAAAAGTTTTCGGTAAAATTCGATATCGGACAAATTTTTTTTTCATTCATCATCTCTGCAATTTGGATCCGACCTGTTTGACTTGGATGAAAGTCGCCGACAGTCTGAATTATTCACCGACTTTAAAATACCTTTAAAAATACAATAAAAAATGTAAATTAAATGAATGGAACCATTTCCAGGATCTAAATGAAGATGGTGGAACAGGGTAAGGTGGGCATTTAGCCTTATGGTACTATGGATGAAGTAGGTAAAGTATGGATGAAGCAATAAGGCACCCTGTCTGCCTACACAATACACATACATAACTGTAAGACTGGCTGATTTTAATGTTTAACACACAAACAAAGGTGACTCTCCCTTGCAGTGGTAATAAGGTACTAGGCCCGCCTACAGAACTGTGAGACTGGCTGATGTATCACTCTGAAAATTATTCAAACAAATCACTACTATTACTTTTAATACTTTACACAGGGACAAAGGTGCCTATCCCTCGCGGACACAATAAGGTACTAGGCCTGCCTATAGAACTGTGAGACTGGCTGAAGTGTCACTCTGAAAATTATTCAAACAAATCCCTAATATTTAAAATTTTTTGCACAGGAACAAAAATGACTCTCCCTTGCAGTGGCAATAAGGCACTAATGCTGGCTGCCTGCCTATGCCTAATGCTAACTACCTGCCTACAGAACAACTGGACACTCTCTATCTCCTTCTTCTCTCTCTGAGCTCCAACAACACAATGAGGAAATGCAGGCTGTCTGCCTGGTTGTCTGTGTCATTAGTCCAACCCCCATCATGAAACGAAGTGAAGGGAAAGTACCGCATGAAACGGAGAAGCTAACTGGACTAGAGACATGGAGGGAAAGTATGGAGGGAAAGTAATTGAGCGCAGGTAGTAGTTGCTGAATTTCCAAAAGTTTCAACAACATTCGAACCAGGGCTAGTCTGAGTCGTATTTTTTTTGGTGAAAGACCCTTGCCTGTCAGAAGATCCGAATGTCGCCGAATGACCCCATTTTCGTCAAATTCTGAATGTTGCCGACCCGAATCGCACAAGTCTAAAAAACACAGACTCATAAAGACTCCAAAAATATATGTCAAATATTAGTTCAACTTGGAGAGGACTGGATGGTCAATAGGACATCTCCCAAAACAGATTATAATATTAAAAAATTGCAGACAAATTAATAATATATATTAGTTTACAGTCTTTGGACACACAGTCAGTCCTGGACAATAAACCAGCAAGGATCCGATACTAGTGGGCCAACAGGATACATCAATCTGTACACATGTTTCACTTTACCACATAAAGTGTCGATTTGTTTCCCAGAGACTTTCTTGCCCGAATAAACTAATCACAAGCTTCTTCACTTGGTTACCTCTATATGTTCACCAAGACTTGGTTGTAAATCAGCTTGGATGTTAATACTCCGCTTCTGGTCCCTTGTAAAAGAAATACATTGTAAAGTTATAGTCCAGTGTACTTACTGTTGCCGTCTTAACTTGGTCTATATTGAAGTTCTTTTCTTTAATTTGTACATCCCAGATTTTTATAGTAGTCTCTACCTTTGATGTTATGTTGGTCTATAGTTTTTATCAGGTAACAGGGGAAGAAAAGTTCTTGCAGGTGTTATGGAATCTTTCAGAAATATTAAATCTTCTGACTAATATTCATGCAGATCTTGGTACAGAAATTATATTGTACTCTACAATAAATTGTATAAAACCAATCTTTTCATATTTTTATTAGCAGCAAAATATGAAAAGAATGGTTTTATACAATTTATTGTAGAGTACAATATAATGCATACCATTTAACTTTAATATTCCTTTTTTTTTCAATCTGCCATTTTATGTAGATCCTTCTGTGCAGAACAAACATCCTGCTCTGAATGTATTGCTCCACATAATTTAGTGTCATGTGCAAATAGTGATATTTTGCTTTCTATATCTATTTCCAGGTCATTCATAAACATGTTATAAAGCAGTGGACCAAGTACTGAACCGTGAGGTACTCTACTCTCAACTTTAACTGTATTGGAGAATTTCCCATTTATAACAAGACACTGTTACCTTTCCTTCAACCAGTATTGTATTAACTTGCAAAAACCCAATACCCTGGACCCACTTTCCTAATTGTATACACTGATCTCCTGTGTGGCACTGTATCGAATTCCTGAAGAATCTAGATGTACTACATCTACTGCTTTACCATTATATATGAGAGCAAGTTTCGCTACACAACATTATACAGCTTTTTTCTTTCCATGACTAAATGTTATCTGTGTAAAGGCAATTTTTAACTTCTTTTGGAGACTGGAAGGAGAATTATTTGATGAGCTTTTATACCCAGAGGCTGGTGTAGGTTCTATGTCTAGTAAGTACTCATCTGGTAAGACTTGCTGTTGGGACATCGAGGGTTATATTGCCCAAAAGATTACTCTTAGAGGTGTGCTTGCACTGTTTCTCTGTTCATATTTCCTTATACTTACTGAGTGAAGATTGTCCCTCACTGCACCTGTCCAGTCCCACTAGGAGGACCACATGTCCCAGATTGACCAGGACAGTCCTGGATTTTAAAGGGATAGTAATACTTAAAATGTAAAAAAAATATGTTGTAGGGTTTATCCCCCTGAGTAAAACAGGAGTACTCCCACTGCTGAGAGGTGTTTCATTCAAAAGTTATTAATTTTCAAAGTTGAATTTTTTAGGTGCAATATCACAGTGGCCTGAAATTGTACAGTGGCACTGTTGCTACACCATCCTATGGAGATTTATGGTCCCAGGACCAGAGCTGTCCATAGGATCGTGTAGCAATAACGCCACTGTACAATTTCAGGCCACTGTGATATTGCACCTAAAAATTAAACTTTGAAAATTAATAACTTTTGAATGGAACACCTTTCAGCAGTGGGAGTACTCTTGTTTTACTCAGGGGGATAAACCCTACAACATATTTTTTTTTACATTTTAAATATTACTATCCCTTTAAATGCTTCTCCCTTGTCCTGGGCAACCCCTTCTGGGACAGTACAATGTACTGGAATGAAGATTCCTGAACTCAAACAGCCCATAGATTACTGTCACAAAGTGATATCTCTGCTGGGCTACAGAAAAATGGCTTCCAGACAGAGCTCTAAACACTAGAGACAGAACTGAGCCTTGATACTGACATTAAACAGGCCCTGCAGTGTAATTTTGATGTAGTGTAATGCTAAACTAAGGCTTTGGGCTTGATGTATATCATCTTGTAGCCTACCAAAAGCACTGCTTTTTATTACACAGTCAATGGGCAGTTCTCCCTCCAGTGTCTAGAACTCCGTGGTGTGCTCTTCTCTCTGCTGTGTCCCTGTAAGGCAGAACTGAAATGTGGTTAACCTAGGTCCCACGACCAGATTGCAGGTCTAAGGGGAGCTGGCCAGAAGGGGCGGGAGGGGGATCCTTTCATCTTTTGAACTAGAAACATGTAAGTAATTAAACATAGCACTATGTGTTATAAAGAAGATTCACAGCTGAACTTTAATAAATATATTAGTATCCCTTTAAAGTAATGTTTCATAATAAAAGCAGCTCTAATTAATCATCAGTATTTGGTCCATGGAGAGTGTTATTTCAATTCTGTCAGAGTTTAGTTCAAGAGTAATTGAATGATAAAGTATCCCCCTCCTGCCCCTTTTACTGATGTAACACTGTTCAGCCAGAGCAGAAGGGAGGTGCCCAGGTAGATTGCAGAGAGAGACAATCTTCACTTAAGATAAGGGAAAAACCTGAAAAACTTGTCAAGGGGGGCAGGGCTTTCATTGTTCTCATAGGAAGAAGATTGTCCCTTGCTGTTATCTGTCTGGTGTATGGACTGGATTCCACATCTGAGAAGAGATGGCTTACACTAGGTAAAAGGGGCCGGAGGGGAAACTTTGCTTGTGAGTATCTCTCAAACCATAAAGGTTTGAGACATAAGACTTACATCGTTCTTCATGTTTTTTTAATGCCTACAAAATAAAATAAAGATAAAATGAAGTATTACTATCCCTTTAAAGTAAAAAAGGCAACATAAACACCAAGCTGCTTAAATTAGAGTGGACCAGTCACCTTGAATTAAATTGGACAATACCAAATGTAATTCAGAGCTCCCTATTCAGCATAGCAAACAAAACCAAGCAGAGTAAAGGAAACATAAAAGTGAAACTGTCACCTTGGAGACCTCGTTAGCATTAATTAAGCTTAATTTAACCCTTTGAGTGCCAGAGAGGTATCCAACGAATTGCACCTCTCTGGCTCTCAAAGGGTTAAACGAGTGGGAATTTGGGAAATTTTTGTCACCTATGGTGCAGCTGGTTTGCTTCAAGTCTCACCCTTTAAAGGGGATCTCTCACCTAACTACACGTAATGCTCATTAGTTAGAGCATTTATCTAGAACACTGAAAATAGCGTTCATTATATGTAAAAAGCAGTTACATGCACAAGAATGAATCATCCTCCCATGACGGAGGCTGTCTGTCACTAAAGTGGAGTGATCGCATTGGCAGAGATCGATCGCTCAGAGATCGATCGCTCGATCGCTCCACTTTAGTGACAGACAGCCTCCGTCATGGGAGGATGATGGGTAGTGGGACGGAGCTGTCTCTGGTCGGCAAAGTTCAGCAAGCTGGAAGTAGGCTGCCGAACACTTTTTAAAGTTTCATTCTTGCGCATGTAACTGCTTTTTAAATATAATGAACACTATTTTCAGTGTTCTAGATAAATGCTCTAACTAATGAGCATTACGTGTAGTTAGGTGAGAGATCCCCTTTAAGATTCAGAGAGGTGCGCATTCACAATGCATTGCAAAAGCAATATGTTGCATATCCCCCATCCCCATAAGGGTTTAAATCTGCCACATAGGGTTAATGTTTTTAGGTTATGCTATTTGGAGCTTCTCTAACAGGTGTAATACCATAGGCTGGTAAGATAGCTCAGTGGTAAACTTCCCCACCTACAAAGCCTGCATTAACTGTAAGATCACATGTTCGATTCCTAGTAGAGTCAACTCAACCCTTTATCCTTCTGAGGTCGATAAATGAGGACCATTGATTGGGTAATAATAACATCTATTATTCAGCTGCTGATTTGGTTAATTCTGAAAGTGCTTTGAATTCCACTGGGAGAAAGGCGCTATATAAATACTAGTTGTTATTATTATTTCTCTAATCCTTGCTAACCACCTGTCCCCTCCCACTATGTAAATAAATTTCTAGTAACTGGAGAGCGATCATTAACCCTTTGAGTGCCAGAGGGGTACGCAACTCATTGCTAAGGAATGCATTGCTTACCCCTCTGGCACTCAAAGGGTTAAGATATCCCAATTATCAGCCTCTCTCTGTTATTACAGTGGCTTCAGATTCAGAAAGAGGGTACCTCTTTCTTATTCCAAAATGTGAGAGAAAAGCCGGTGAGATGGCTCAGTTGGTTAATGCACCAGCTATAGAATCTGGTCAAACCTCAGGGTCAGCCCATCCTTTCTTTTTCCTGAGATAGATAAAATGGGTATCCTTTTCAAATGTCACCCAGTTTTGGGCGACCAAGTAAATGGCGCATTAAATATGTCACCAGCTTCATAAAGGCGACATGAGAATCTCGCCCACAACAGCTAATTTGAGTGCCCGCATCAGAAGGAGGAGAATGTCATAAACATAACATCAAGGCAGAACAGTGGGTGAAAACAGGCCACTGTCCCAGGATATTACTTCTCTCGCCTTCCCCCAAGTGTCTGCAGCTCATAATAGTAAAAAAAAATAATTGTGGCGTTGAAAATATCACCAAAGCGCACAATTCACCCCTACAGTATGTGCAAGTATGTATATACATCCGAGCAGCTTGCGCTATATTTAACTTCATCCATTTACTCGGTCACCCCAATACGGGGGACGTTTGAAAATGTCTGTTTTCGCCCATTGTTCTGCATTGATGGTATGCTTATGACAATCTCTTCCTTCTGATGCGGATGCTCAAATTAGTGACGCTTAAGCCCGTGATATGACAATCTTGCACTTTTGATGTGGGTGAGATTCTCATGTTGCCTTTTTGAAGCCGGTGACATATTTAATGCCCGGTTACACGGTCACCCAATAATGGGTGGCAATTTTTACAGTGAATCAATAAAATAAGTACCCAGGACGTACTTGAAAATGAGAAACAATATCAATGTATCCTTCTTGGTAAAATACTTTCATTAACTTTCATTACCTCTTTGAGTGCCAAAGGGATACGTAACTCATTGCTTTGCAATGCGTTGCATACCTCTCCGACACTCAAAGGGTTAAAAAAAATTATCTGGATTCTCCATCTCATTTTCCCACCTGTGGCTTTAGCTGCTTCACTGTGGATGCACACCACTCCACTCTCAAAGTTATATGGGAAAGACATTTCATACAGTTTGATCGAATACCTTTTCCAGGTGGAGAGACAGAAATCCACGATCCAAGTTCAAGTCTAAAATGGCTAAAACTGACTGGAGACAAAACAAGAGAAGGGTATCTATGGAGAAGGAACTCAATTTCTATTCTTTGTTATAAGGGTGTTCCTCTCTCTGTATCTATAGCTACTGTAATAAATGAGATAGGTGACAATCTTCTCTCTGTTGGAGCTTACAATCTATATACAAATGGGGTACAATTCTGTGGGTCACGTCTCTTAGTTGCAAGGTCTGTGGGTCAAATCCAAGACTGATAGTAATATCTGATGGTAATGGAATAAAAAACATTAGTGGTGCGTTGGGCAGACTATTAAACTTTTCTCGTCAGGACGGGGGGACCTTGACATTAATTACATATGACAAGTTTTAATGTTGAGAGATACAGAATATCTGATAAGTATATACAGGGCTGGTGCAAGGATTTTTGCCACCCTAGGCAAAACCTAATTTTGCCGCCCCTTGGCTCCATCCCTTGTGCCCTACCCATTTATGCCCCGCCTCTGTATGTGTTTAAGTGTCAGTGTGTTCCCTATATGTGTCAGTTTGTGTGTGTGTTCTCTGTATGTGTATGTGTGTGTCAGTATGTGTTCCCTGTATGTATATAAGTGTGTCAGTGTGTAAGTATGTGTGTGTGCTTCTCTATATGTGTATCAGTGTGACAGAGTGTATATTCTCTATATGTGACTCTCCCCCTCTTGACTGTTGACCCCCCTTAAACTCTCTCTCCCCTGTCTGACTCTTGATCCCCCTCTTGACTGCTGACCCCCCTTTGACTCTCTCTCTCTCCCCTGTCTGACTCTTGATCCCCCTTTTGACTGTTGATCCCTCCTTTCACACTCTCTCTCCCAGTCTGACTCTTGATCCCTTTCCTGACTGCTGATCCCCCTTTGAATCTCTCCCTCCCCATCTGACTCATGATCCCTCTCCTGACTGCTGATCCCCCTTTGAATCTCTCTCTCCCCGTCTGACTCATGATCCCCCTCTTGACTGCTGATCCCCCTTTCACACTCTCTCTCCCCGTCTGACTCTTGATCCCTCTCCTGACTGCTGATCCCCCCTTTGAATCTCTCTCTCCCCATCTGACTCTTGATCCCTTTCCTGACTGCTGATCCCCCCTTTGACTCTCTCTCCCCTTTTGACTATTTATCCCCTCTTGACCCCCCTTCCACTTACTCTTCCGGTGCACGTCTCTCTCTCCCCAGTGAGTATGTTTTGGTGCTCTCCCTTGTCTGGCTTTTATTAACCTTCTCAGTGCCAGAGGGGTATACAACGCATTGCAAAGATATGCGTTGCGTACCCCTCTGGCACTGAAAGGGTTAATGTAGCACAGCGATGTCCGTTTCTCTCTCCTCCTCCGCTTCTTCAATCCTCGTCCTGTTTTTTTTTTGTTTTTTTTTTTGTAAGCGGCGGCAGGGGCAGATGCGTCCTCAGAGAATGTGCACCCTAGGCCGGCGCCTACCTCGCCTACAGGTGGCACCGGCCCTGAGTATATACAGTACAACTATATTTTGCCACTCTGATTATTAAATCCCCTTCTCAAGTGAGTAGAGCAAAATTGTTGATATTAATTGGATTTTCTCAGCAATAAGTCTGATGATGACTCACTTGAACAAATGAGATATCAAGTTAGAGAAAATGTTACAGATAGTGACATATGTCAGCAATTCCCTACAGATGCTATTTCAAAGCCTGCTGTGATATTGTGAATCAAACTTACATTTAATTATCATAATGGTCCTACAATAATTCATCAAAGGTTTAAGCAATGAGATAAAGTGAAAAGCAACAGTGTCTATTAAACCCTTTATGGATCAGTGGAGAGAATTGCTAAGCAATGCATTGAACACCGCAATGGCCCTTAAATGGCTAAGTACTTAACATCATGGACATTACAGAGGTTTCCAACACTAGGGAGTGATAAATAGGATATTACTTCTCCAGTGATATAACTTCTCCAGTTCCTATGTCATTCTATGGAGACAAGGCACTAAGACAGTGGTTCTCAACTCCTGTCCTCAGGACCCACTAACAGGCCAGGACTTAGGGATTTCTCTGCTAGAGCACAGGTGTGGTGATCAGAGGCTCATTCACATTGATTAACTCACCTGTGCTCTAACAAGGAAATCATCAAATCCTGGCCTGTTAGTGGGTCCTGAGGACAGGAGTTGAGAAAAACTGCACTAACATTTCTCCAGCTTTGTAGAGCTTAGTGCATAGGCTCTATAGAATAACTTAGGAACTGGAGAAGTGATCTAATTAAAGAAGCCATCTCCACTTTATTACCTCTTTATCACTCCTTATTGCATAACCCTCATTGTTTTGAATGCATTAAAGCCCTCTCTGACATTGAAGGGGTTAATGTTCACTTTGGTCATTTATGGCAAAGGCATATTGAGATGCAGGGGTTGGCTAAAAGCCTATAGGAAAACTTAATTTTAGATTGGCCTTCCATGATTCCCAGTGGCTTAACAAATACGTAGGGGGCCCAGAAAAAACTATTACCTATATGAAGAGCAATACGGCAGGTATAAGAATATAAATACTCTGCATTATTTATACAAAACTGATAATCAGTAGATACCTTGGAATGCCTGTATCAATACAAAGTTTAGTACAGTTCAGCAATGAAATCGGGTGGAGGTGACCCACAGTTTAAGGCAGAAGTCATTGGTGTTATTCATCTCCCAATCCAGCCCAGCATGTAAACTCATGCCTCTCAAGTGTCCCTCTTTAGGAGTAACCGTCCCTGTTTAAGACACAAATCCCTTTGTCCCTCTTTCCCAACCTAATGTCCCTCTTTTATAAGATCGGATTGGGTGGTGTGTTAGAGTGCTAGAGTTGTGCATGACAAAACTTTTCAGTAAAATTTTCATTCGGAATAATTTTTTTTTATTATTATTTTTTTTTAATTCGTCAACTCCACATTTCGGATCAGAGCCGTTCGACTCAGACAAAAGTCGACGACATTCTGAAATATTTGGCAACTTTAAAGGAGCAGTAAACTTTTTTTATGAAAAAATATATATTGTAGGGATTTTCCTATTGAGTAAAATAAGGGTACTCCCACTGCTGAGAGATTTATATTTCCAGAGTTATTACAGTTTAAACCCATGTTTTTTTACATCAGCAGTGCCCTCTAGTGGTCAAATTCTAATTAGATTTCCTGTTAGATTCTAATGGAGAGGAAAGTCAGAAAAGTCAGAGACATACAGTTCTCCATAAAATGTGATAGAGACTGCCTGTCACTTCCTGTCAGTTAGAACTTTCAGGAAGTAAACCACAGAAAATTCACTTCCTGATTTATATAAATTTTGAATAAAATATCTGAGAGCGATGGGAGTGACCTTATTTTATTCAGCAGGAAATGCTCTATAAAATGTGTTTTCATAAATAAAAGTTTACTGCTCCTTTAAAATACTTTAAAAAATATAACAAAAAAAGAAAATTAAATAAATAAAAATAAATGGAACCATTTCCAGAGTCTAAATGAAGACTGTGGAACAGGGTACGACACCCTGCCTGCCTAAACAACTCTGGCACTGTCTGTGTCACTCTGAAAATTATTTAAACAAATTATTTTTATTTTTAATATTTTACACAGGGACAAAGGTGACTCTCCCTTTCGGTGGCAATAAGGCACCCTGCCTGCCTGTACAACTGGCAGACTGACTGATATGTCACACTGAAAATTATTCAAACAAATTACTAATAACTATTAATATTTTTAATATTTTGAGCAGGAAACAATTACTCTCCCTTGCGGAGGCAATAAGGCACCCTAGCTGCCTACACAACTGTCAGACTGACTGATGTGTGATTCTGAAAATTATTCAAATTATTCCCAATATTTTAATATTGTCTGTTGCATGTGCCATTTCTGTTGCAGAGGTGAAATACAATATATGTAGCATGAGCATCTGTCATTTACCATCTGTAGCAAAGGTAATACACAATATGGAGCATGTGTCATTTACTATATGTAGCTGAGGTGTTATATATGCATATGGATGTAGCTAAATTAGAAGGAAGAAGGAAAAGTGAGGATGACTGGTGCGGTAACCTTTTGAAACATTGCAATGAAAAATACTGAGTGGTTAAAAGCCACATTAACCATGTTGCAGTGTTTAAAATAGCGACATGAAAACCTTGTGCTGCATAAAACTGCTAGGTTGTTATGTCGCATCATTAAACGTCACTATGTACTGGCCACAACTCCCAGCATCCTTGCATTGCCCAGCTCTCTTTAATGCAACAACATTTCAAAAGGGAACCGACTGGTGCGAGGCAAACTCAAGATGACAGCAACACTGGAGATTTAGCCAGAACTGCAGAACACTCAGGACTCAGTCAGTAGATGGATAGATACAGCAACTGAGGATGACTGGTGCGAGGTAGACTCAGGATGACAGCAACATGGATGATTGTAGATGTCTAAAGTCCTTTTTGTTTTTCTAATCTGCATTGAACCTGAGAGCAGGGTAACCCAGTTTTGTCCGAAACATAATCTGTCCATGGCCTCAGCATAAAAAGTAGCAGCTGCTCCACTGGAAGAAGATGACATGCTACTGGCGCTGCTACTGATAGGTCCTGGAAGATCACCACGCTCCTCCAGCTCATCTGCGGAATCTTCTCCCGCCTCCTGTGACTGAATCCTGTGTTTTCTTTGCCTCTCACGCACACTCGCTATCAATTGTTTCCTCCAGGCAGTGAGGGAATTGGAAGTAAGTGCCATCTTGCCTTTGATTCGAGGATCGCAAACTGTGGTGAGCATTAACTTGGGACAATTGTCCATGTGTTCCTTCTTCAGCCTCGTTAGAAGGGCAGCAACATCGGGAAGTATATTACTCTCAGAACAAGGCAAGCATTCCCTATGGGCAAGGAAATCGTCCAATTTTAAGAAGAGGTGCGTGAAGAGGGGAATGACTTCTGCCAGACTAGCATTAGCTTTGCTCAAAATTTCCATCAAGGCACAGTCAGCCCTGCCAGGTGCTCTGTTACTGCCAATTAAATGGTGACATGACATTGAGTGAATTGCTTTTTTCTGCTCCAGGATACGCTCTAGCATATCTAAGGTGTAGTTCCCCCTGGTCCCAACATCCTGTTTCAGGCGGTACTCTGGGAGGTCTGCCTTTTTCTGCTCCTCCCTGAAGAGCTAGCTATCTTTGATGCTCCGATGGAAGTAGCCAGCAATTTATCGGCATGACTGCAGAAGTGCTGGCAACCTTCCAGTGGTACTGTCATCCTCTAGAGCAGCCTTCACTACTAGATGCAGGACATGTGCTGAGCAGAGCACACCCACAAATCTGCCATCCCGGAGAGCCTTGATCATGTTAGCTGCACCATAAGTAACCACAAACCCCATTTGCAACTGTGTGCCTGCCTACTCCCCTAGCCAGTGCGCCACCATGTTCTGCAGTGCTTTGCAAATGTTATCTGAGGTGTGCTGCTGATCCATTACCTCGGCTTGGAGGAGGAAAGAGCGATGTCATGCCTGCTTGGCTACTGCACCTGAACTTGTAATGATGTGTCTTGCAACAAACTGGGATCACAGCAATGTGCCATCAATGACAGGAAGACATGCTGGCCACTCGGAGTACTCCATAAGTCAGTGGTAAAGTGCACTGACTGGGCACCAGCCTTTCCTAGCAAGTCCTTCAAAAGGCCAACGTATGACTGGTAGAGTGATGGCACTATAGTTCTACTAAATGTGGTGCAGGATGGAATTTAATATCGGGGTGCGACAGACTCCAAAAGTTGATGGAAGGGCTCCTCGTCCACCAAATTAAAAGTAGTACCCCCAACGGCTATGAGCTGTGCAATGAGGCTTGTAACTTTCCTGGACTGCTGTCTGCACATCCCCTTGGAATGAAACACACCAAGATCTTCCAGTGTGGCCTGTATTGACTTTGGGATGGGCTGTGAATGTCTGCTGCTTTTACTAGAACCAGATGTGGCATTATCCCCCTGCCTTTTCTGCAGCCTACTGGTGGTGAGTGTGACACTGGTAAATGTAGTAGTAGTACCGCCACGTTCTGCACTCATCAACACTGACTAGTGGTAGTGGTTCAGGTGTTGGTTCATCCCAGAGGTGGTTAGATGACCCAACACCGTCCCACGGCTGACTTCCCTGCCACATAATTTACATTTCGCTAGCCAGCCATCACCAAGTGTCACAAAATGGTCCCATGCTTTGGAGAGACGGATGACTTTGGAAGATGGTGAAGAAGAAACTGAGGTGACACTTTCTTCAACTTCACATGCTGGAGCAACCTCACTATGCTTTTTTTTCTACGTACCTTTAGAGGGGTACTACTAGTTGACCCAAAGATGGCAGCAGAGATGTTGGGCCTGAGATTAGAGGAGGATGGAGTAACACTGGTGGCAGAGACACTAGCAGCTACTACCTGCCTGGGAGACTCATTTGGAACTGGAGAGGCAGGTGGTGAGTTTTCATCAATAGAAGACAGAATTGTAGCTGATGAAACAGGAGGAGTACTATGGGCAGCAGTGGAAAAATTAAGCTCAGAGGAATAATCAAGGTCAGTGGAAAAATGCAGGTCAGTGGAAAAATCCATATTCTTCTTCTACCTCTTGTAGGTTTGGACAGGAAGAATAATCATCAGCAGCAGATTTTGGGGAGACCTGAATTCCCTCCTCTGCCTGGTGGTTACCAAGAAATGGTAAACTATCTCCCTCAATAACCTTTTTTGGAGAAGATATGCTCTCAGTGACAGTGACAGTAGGAGAAATTTTCTCCATATATTCCAATAATTCAAGTCTGGGCTGTTTACACAGATGTTCAGTATAAAAATCCCAGTGGTGTTCATGTTCAACACGCTAGGTGTCCCCAGGTTTATAGAACTGGCTGTAGCGGAGGTGGTGACAGAATTGCCAGTGGCACTAGTCATTGTGCAGGTGGTTCTGGGGGGATCATCACAAAACAGCTGACGAGAGACGGGTGACGGCTGCTTCATGGTCTTAGAGGAGGAACTGGATCTCTCTACCCTGCTAGTAGAGGAAGAACGACCTGCAGTTCCTTTCTTCTTTCTAGTTTTTGTTTTGGACTGCTGCTGAGTCTGACTAGTACTACTCAAAGTATTCTTCTTTCCCCGCCTGCTGCTGCTAGCTCTGCTTGAAAGCAACTGCACTGTGGTGGTGTTGGTGGTTGCTGGGTCACTGCAGCTGTTACCAGGATGAGGAACATCAGGTTGTTCACTGGGACTCAAATCCACTACGGATAGGTAGGTAGTGAATTATTATAGTTTTACAATTTTAAAACCTACCCACACGACAACTGTGACACTGGCAGTGTGACTTTGAAAATTATTCAAACTTTAAATGACTTGTATTTTAATTTTTTTTTAATACTTTTTACAAAACAAACACAGGTGACTCTACTTTGGAGTGGCGAAAAGGCACCCTGCCTGCCTAAACCACTGTGACACGCATTGCTTTGTAATGCATTAGATACCTCTTTGGTACGCCAAGAGTTAAAGTGTTAATGCAGTGGCAGACAGAATGAGGCCTATATGCCAGTGAGGTGTTGCATTGCATACCCCTATGGCACTAAAGGGGTTAATGCATGTTGGATTGTTAGTGCTCTTTACCTGCAATATAAGAAGTGACAATTTGTGCTCCAGCTGTCCCTCAGGGACTGACATCCACTATAATTCAGATCTCAGCATATACGGATTTTCATGTTTTTACTTTTGCTGGTACCTTATTTCAGTGCTCCAGGATTCAGTGAATACAGTATCAGCACAGTGAGAGTCCTTATCTACTGAGACCTGCATTGTAGAGGATGAAGCACTTGTCACTCCTTATCTTGCAGATAATTGGCACACTTGCTATGACATGCATTGACCCCTTTAGTGACAAGGGGTGTCTAGTGCAATTCCTGTGGTGTTCCTCAAAAAAACACTGAAGAATGGGCAATAAAGGCATTAGAGCGACATGTATGTAGGAGCGTGTCTTCTGAGTCCAGTTAAATGCTACCACTCCAACACCTCTGTGCCTGAGTTGCAGATGAATTCAGACAAGAATGGACATAGGGAAGCAGTAGTGCAATGCAGAGTGCCAGGCATATGCACCTGTTCATCACTAACTACAGTAAAATAATTATTAGCCTTTCCGTGTACAAGTAGTCCAGAGTCTTACGTTCATTCCAGAAGCCATTCCTCTCCTTAGAGGAACTTTGTTCTCTCTCAGATCTGGTTTTCAGTTGCAGTTGTGAGAAGGACTGACAGGCTTACAGGACGAAATAAGAGCCATGCCGGTCTTGGAGAGAGACAGCAGATCCCCTATGCTAATATACATAGGTTTGGATTTTGTCATTAATAGTAACACATTGGCGTTCCCTGCCTCACTCTCTCCCACTAGCCCTCCATGAGCTATCTTCCACTACTCCACCATGCTCTGGCTGAGCTGCCTTCCATTACACCAACCTTCCCTACTATTAATTATTTCACCATCCAAATCATATCCCCACAACAGGCTTCCAACCACCCTACAGCCCCCTGCCACCAGTGTTTCCACTAAAGTGGGCAAATGTGAGGGACTCAGCACTGAAAGAGATGAAATGTATTAAAACTGGCTAGGGATGCATGTGTTTTGTCTCCAGTGCAGCCCTGCAAAAATAATCCTCTCTAGTGCTTTTTCTGTTGGGTTGCTCACCAATGCTCACCTCCTTAGACGGAACACTTCCTGACACCAATCTCTCCACTATCACCAGCCTCGAGGTCTGCCTGCAATCACCTAATCCTCCCCTACCTGCTTCCAAGCAACCATCAATTAACCCTCTATCCACAACCTCTATTTTCCCCACCATCCCTTGCCACCTATTATCACGTTAGTCTTCGATCACCCCACCAACCACTGCCTCTCATTATCTCATTTTCCTCACCTTCTCTCTTCTTCTGTCCTACCAACCCTCTTATCTCCCACTCCATCCGTTTTTTATACCGCTCCCCAGCTGTTTTCTCCCACTCTACCATCTCTTATCTCCTCTCCACATACCTCCCAACATTTTAAATAGCCAAAGAGGGACGCTTTTGCAATAGGGAGTAGAATTGGTGCATGTTTTAGGTTACTTCATGATCTACTGACAACTCTTCAGGAATTAGAACAGGATCACAATATTTTATTTATGCAGACTACTTTATAAACACAAATACTGAAGCTTAAACAAACATCAAAGTGAGATTTATTGCTGTGGAGTTATGTGATACACATATATACACACACCACACAGTCTGATGTCCTAAAAGGAGGGACACAAGGGTAGGAAAGAGTAATAGAGCGATCTGGGTCTCAAGAGGGACGTTCCCTCCTATAGAGGGATAATTGCCTTTCTCCTTTTTACTCCTTGTGGGTAGGTTTATACTGGTCAAGCTTGTATGCAGCCACCATGGGTGTTTGCAAATCAGAGTATGTGTATTTGACTGCCAATAAGTGCAAGTTAGTGTGAGTTATCTCCTATGCCTTTCCTTCTTCCACCCCACCATCTACTGCATTGAATTAAAAAAGTCAAATCTGGCTCACCAAATTGTTGATTTTTGGGGCTTGGCACGGCTTGAAATTTTTGATCTCTTGGGGATCACATTGCTGTGTGTGGCCTCAACAGACCAAACCACAGTAGAAATATAGAAATACAGAATTTGACGGCAGATAAGAACCATTCGGCCCATCTAATCTGCCCATTTTTCTACTGTAAAAACCTTAAACCTTATTTGGTCCTTGGCCTTTTCTTATGTTAAGGACAGCTTTATGCCTATCCCATGCATGCTTAAATTCTGTCACTGTATTAACTTTTACCACTTCTGCTGGTAGGCTATTCCATTTATCTACTACCCTCTCAGTGAAGTAAAACTTTCTTACATTACATCTAAACCTGTGTCCCTCTAGTTTTAGACTATGGCCTCTTGTCCTAACATTTTTACTCCTTTGAAATGTACTTCCACCCTGCACTTCGTTGAATCCCTTCATGTATTTGAATGCTTCTATCATATCCCCTCTCTCTTTCTCTTCTCTCCTCCAAGGTATACATGTTCAAATCCTTTAGTCTATTCCAATATTTCCTTTCCTGTAAACCAGTCAACATTTTAGTAGCCCTTCTCTGAATTTTCTCTAGAGCATCTATATCCTTCTGGAGATGGGGTCTCCAGTACTGTACACAATACTAGTGAGGTGAGGTCTAACTAGAGATCTGTAGAGTGGCATGACTACTTCCCTTTTTCTGCTATTAATGCCCCTAGCTATACAACCCAGCACCCTGCTTGCATTCCCCACTGCTTTATTACATTGCCTGCCTACCTTTAAGTAATTAGACATAATTACTCCCAAATCCCTTTCCTCTGTTGTCTCTGAAAGCACAGTTCCCATAACAGTATATTTTTCCTTTGGATTTTTATGCATAATTTTACATTTATCAACATTAAACTGCAGCTGCCACACTTGTCCATTCTTCTAATTTACCTAAATCATTTGTCATTTGGCTTATTCCCCCTGGAATGTCTACCCTATTGCAGATTTTTGTATCATCTGCAAAAAGTCATAACTTACCTTGAAGACCTTTTGCAATATCAATAATACAAATATTAAAAAGAATGGGCACCAGTACAGATCCCTGAGGTACCCCACTAGTAACACTCCTTTCGTCCGAATATTCTCCAATGAATACCACCCTCTATCTCCTGTCACTCAGCCATTGCCTTATCCATTTAACTATTTTTACATCCAGACCCAACCACTGTAATTTATTAATGAGTCTTCTATGAGGAACAGTGTCAAATGCTTTACTGAAAGCTAGATAATCTATATCTACTGCTTCCCCTTGGTCTATTATTTGAGTTACCCAGTCAAAAAAATCTGTGAGGTTAGTTTGGGAAGATCTTCCTGCTGTAAACCCATGCTCTTTGGTATCTTGCTAGCTATTCAAATTCAGATATTCAACAATTCTTTCCTTTAGCATAGTCTCCATTAATGTTCCCACTACTGATGTAAGACTTACTGGTCTGTAGTTACTAGACTCTTCCCTGCCACCTTTTTTGTGAAGCGGTACTACATTTGCTGTCTTCCAGTCTAGTAACCAGTCCTGTCAATAGTGACTCATTGAATAATTCTGTTAAAGGTTTTGCGAGAACATACTTACGTTCTTTATAATAACTTTGGGTGTATACCATCTGATCCCATTGATTTATCTGGTTTTTACCTTAGAAAGTTGAAGTAGAACTTCTTCCTTTGTAAACATGCATGTTTTCCATGTCTTGCCATTTCTTTTTTCTAACAGAGGTCCTTTCCCTTCATCTTCCTCTGTAAAAAACTGAACAAAAATATTCATTGAGACAGTCAGCTAGCCCTTTATTCTCATCTACATAATTTCCATTTTTTGTTTTCAGTCTAACTATTCCTTGTTTCATTTTCCTCTTTTCACTTATATATCTAAAAAATGTTTTATCCCCCTTTTTTTTGACTGGGCAATTTTTTCC
Source organism: Rhinophrynus dorsalis (assembly GCA_037306005.1). Lineage (NCBI taxonomy): Eukaryota > Metazoa > Chordata > Amphibia > Anura > Rhinophrynidae > Rhinophrynus > Rhinophrynus dorsalis. The sequence continues at coordinate 456,211,957 of CM074722.1, forward strand.
TCTGTGTGTGCTTTGTCACATCTAATAATGCATTTGGCCTCCTTTAGCCTAGTCTTGTACCGATGCCTAGCTTTTCCCTTCTGCGTCTGCTTATATTTTATAAATGCTTCTTTTTTCTCCTTTACTATATTTGCCACTTCTGCGGAGTACCACAGTGGTTTTCTTCTTTTACTCTTGCTGACATGCCTAATACAATGCTCTGTTGTGTTTAGTAAAACACATTTCAGATAATCCCATTTCTCCTGGACTCCATCTAAAGATCTCCAAGTTGTTAAAAACTGACATAAAAATGTCTCCATTTTAGAAAAATCAGCCTTTCTAAAGTCTAGAACCTTTGTTTTTGTGTGGTGCAGCTTCTCCTCTGTCTTTATATTAAACCACACAGATTGATGATCACTGGAGTCCAAGCACAATCCTATAGCTACATCTGATATCAAGTATCCATTTCACAGACATCTTACTTTCTTGGCCAGCAGTTGATCCATCTCCTCTGCTTGTCCTGGGGGTGTATAGATCACACCTATACGAGTGACCATCTTATTCCCATATTCTAAAGTTATGCAAACGGTCTCTGTATTCTCCTCCATACCCTGTATAAGATTAACCTGTAAGCTATTTTTGACATAAATGACAACCCCTCCTCCTTTTCTGCCTTTCCTGTCTTTTCTAAATAGAGAATACCCTGGTATTTCTACATCCCAGTCTTTTTTTCATTGTACCAGGTCTCGGTAATCCCCACTAAGTCCATATCTTCACTAGTTATTATTGCAATGAGTTCAGGCATCTTATTCCCTGAACTGCAGGCATTTGTACACATTGCTTAAAGTCTACTGGTTTTTGACCTATGTGCCACAGACATACCTTGATCAAATTCATCTGTGCAATGCTGTGGGGGGCAGTGTTTTATCCTGTATCATTCCATTCCCCCCTCTACTAAATACCTGCTAACAAAACTTCTGAATTGCTTGCTGAGAACCTCTGTTCCCTTTTGAGAAAGATGCAAGCCATCCTTTTTGTACAATTCCTTGTTACACCAAATAGGGTTGGTGTGAGAAACAGCCAAATCCATGTTTTTTGGCCCCACTTCCCTAGCCATGACTCTAATTTGCTGCATTCTACCATCATCGTCCTTATGCACTGGCAGAACCTCTGAAACAGATACAGTGGAAGCAACTTGCTGCAGATCCTTACATAGCTTCTTAAAAACATCTTTTACCACACTCACCTCATTACAAGCCAAATCATTTGTCCCTAAATGGACCATGACATCCAACCCTCCATTCTGTCTTGCTTCCTTAACAATTTTTAAAATGCGTCTTCTATCTCTGTAGCACCAGGAAGACATCTGACTTCTTTGTCAGCACCATGACATTCATCCTGAGACACGCCTCTTAATATGGAATCGTCCAATAATAGTTGCTTCCTATCAAAGCAGTTTTCACTTCTTACCTCAATTCCAATTCCCTCAGACCGGAGCGGGCAGAGACCCATGGACAAGAAGAGAGGGGGGTGTTGCGCATTATTCTGTCTCTGCCGCCACCTCAGCTGCCTCACACAGCAGCGGAGACAGCGACATATATGCTAAGTATAATTTTGGATATTTTACTTATGGGAATGCCATTGGCTTTGAATAAATTAAAAACATTTAATATGCATGGGGGCATTTATATTTTAACCACTGGCACACTACTAAGTAATTTAACCCTTTGGGCCTCAGAGAGGTACGCAACGCATTGCTTTGCAATGTGTTGTGTACCACTTTGGCACGCAAGGGGTTAAACTATGTATTAGTGTGTGCTGGATATGTATGCTTTTAATTTAAACTTGTTTTCTGTTTTACAGCAAGAAGACAAGACACAAGAGAAGAAAGAAGGACAGAAGATAGGAAAGAAGATGATGAGGAAGTTGAGGACTCTGCTGGACATCAGGATTAAAGGTAAGTGTTACATGTAATGTTATGTTTTTTAAGTATACCCCACTGCAACTCATAGGGTTAATTCTACTAACATTTGACACATTTTTTATACTTTGGGTGTATTGATATGGCGCTTACAGCCCCATATCAATACATCCACTGAGAACTTAAAGTGATAGTAATGTTTCATAATAAACGCAGCTCTAATTAATCATCATAGTATTTGGACTTTGGAGAGTGTTATTTCAATTCTGTCAGAGTTGTAGTTTAGGAGTAATTCAGTGACAAAGTGTCCCCCTCCTGCCCCTTTTACTGATGTAACACTGCTCAGCCAGAGCAGAAGGGAGGTGCCCAGGTAGATGGCAGAGAGGGACAATCTTCAATTAAGATAAGGGAAAAACCTGAAAAACTTGTCAAGGGGGGCAGGGCTTTCATTGTTCTCATAGGAAGAAGATTGTCCCCTGCTGTTATCTGTCTTGTCTATGGACTGCATTCCACGTCTGAGAAAAGATGGCTTACACTAGGTAAAAGGGGCGGGAGGTGAAACTTTGCTTGTGAATATCTCTCAAACCATAAAGGTTTGAGAAATAAGACTTATATTGTTCTTCATGTTTTTTTAATGCCTACAAAATAAAAACGATAAAACAAAGAATTACTATCCCTTTAAGGTTTTTTTTTGCTTCGAGATTCTGTGTTGGCTGTTTAAACAGGCGATAATGGACTTAATTAAAGAAAAAAAAAAAAAAAAAAAGTGTTAACTTTCCTGCGATAACTTGAGTCCCTTATTGCCTGTTCTTGACTAACTCAGACATTTGAATTGCTATTTACGGTGTTTTCATCATTTACAATGGATGAAAACACCTCTTAACTTTAACACACGTCGGCTCTTTTTTTTTGCCGGTATTTTTTCACAGCACAGACATTTGAATAGCTTACTGTGCTGGAAAAAATGCCGTCGGCAGAAAAAACAGCCGTCTTCAACATTTGGATCGAGGCCTATGCTGCTTTGAGTGTGTGAACCTGTGCTGCTCTGACTGCATGTGTAAGTGTGTGTGTTGCTTTACACCAGCTACCAATAACCATACACACTGAATTATGATATCTTTTGTTTGCTTTATCATGTGTGCCAACATGTTACTTTCTGGCCCAAAGAGCTGTATTATTAACTCAGCCACTGCCTGCAAAAGCCTTAATCTGTAACCATGAATTCACATCTACGGTAATTGTATTTTAGTAGCAATATGCCCGGTGTTTGAGTGTGTGTGTCTGAAAGACTACTGGAGTGAAAGTAAGACAGCTGCAGCAAGCGTGTTTGTGCATGTTTAACCCCTTAACGACCCTTGACGGTCAGAGTTCGTCATGGATATATCTGCGTTACCGACCCATGACGTAATATGACCGTCATGGATTTCCGGGCTCCCCCCTCGGCTGCACGCCGTTCGAGGAGTCCGGAACCGGAAACAACAACAAAAAAATCTCCGTGGTCCTTAAGTGACCGCCGCGCGCGTGCGCGGCCGGTTCTTAAGGGGTTAAAATGTGTGCGGTTTCAAGTGTCTGTACATTCCATTATGCCAGGTTTTTATACTAATTACAAATAAATATAGACATTAGAATAATATACCCTTAGTTTGCTTTATTATGTGCAGCAATGTGTAACTTTCTGGTCCAAAGAAATGTATTATCTCAGTCAGTGCCTGCAAAAATCTAGATTTATAACCCTGACTTCCCATCTACTGTAATTATATTTCAATTACATTACACTGCTTGAAAAAGAAAAAAAAAATAACAAAAAGCACTGCTATGTAGTGATTTGCTCTTTATTGAGAGGTAACTTTTCTTTGTAATGTGATTGAAGAATGGAACAAAAATATAAAACACTCAACACAAATGGAGATGTCAGTAGTAATTTCTGATGTTTAGGGGATCAGCAAACTAATGTTGACTTCAAGGACAGGCTTGTTACCTGACAGCCTGGAAGCTGATGACCTCTCTGGAACCCAAGGGGTTAAAAACCCACTAGAATCCACATAGCCAGAAAATATAGATGAAAATACAAGGTGAACTTAGCCTGCTCCTTTGAGTCTGGCCCACAACACTTTAATACCAATAAGCACTCAGACAAAATTGTTTGATGAATGAGTCCTTCAGTTCATGTTTGAAGAAATCAAAATGAAGAAAATTATGCAAAGAGAGAGGTATTTCATTTCAGACGTGAATGTAATTAATTCATTAAAATTAGTTAGATTCTGTGCTCTACACTGGATTTATCTTTAGTTATTGTACAGAGATATATCTAGCGCATAAGAGGGCTAGTCAATTATTGCATGTCCAGTTGTCTGCCTTAGGATGGTTGGGAATGATGGGAGGAAGCCCAAAAATGTACACCATGACCTTACACCACAGTGCAAAAAACAAACATGCAAAACAAAAAGCAAACCTGCACTCCTCCACGCAAATGTGTGCCCTCCTTAAGCATATGTTGGCCTGCAGTAAATGGATACTGGCACCAGAGGACTGCGGGTCCTTCAGTCCTACTTATAGGCCAGAACTTACCACCCCCACAGGCCACATGAGGAATAACAGTTAATTGTTACACACACCTTATCTGTTGGAGTGCCAACTGGGTACACAATGCAATGCATAATCTCTGTTACTCAACGAGTTGGAGGAGCTGTGTACCCTAATTATATAAAAATATGTTGCAGAGCTTTTGCTAGAGAGTAAGACAAGTGTTCTCTCAGTACTTGGAGAGGTTTTTTCACGTTATTAAAAAGATAATTTGAGATTTTTATGATAGCTTGAATTGAAGATATTTTGCAGCCAGGTGGCACTGTTGCTGCTTCCAATTATGCAAGCTTATATCTGTGACACTCAGCTTTTCACAGACTATAATAGCAACAGACCCACCTGAATGCAAAACATTCAGAAAAACGGCAGGTTATCTTTTTAATAATTTTGTGAAAGAAACATCTCCGTGCATTGAGAATACCCTTGTTTTACTCGGACAAGCGCTACCCCATAATTGCTTCATAATTAAGGTATACTGTCGCTTTAAAGATGAAATTCCCCGTAAAACAAGTTTAATATGTTTTACAGGGATTAAAATCATCCTCTATGTTGTACTAGCCGTATTATATATATTATATATATATATATATACACACACACACATTAATTAAATCTGTGAATAAAAAACATGACATACTTATATGCACCATTCTTCAGGATATTTGTCCACTCGCACTGTATAAAATAATTAGGTTTGTGGCTCTGGCCTGCTGAGTGGGTCCCTACTATTAGGTACCATCAAGGCATCAAGCAACCGTGCACGCTCACTGTAGAAAAACCACGCAAGGAACTGATGCTGTAGTTGAACTTACACATCTGAAGAGTGTTGCCATCCTAGTACTTTGGGACCCACACACTATGATACATTACACACGCAGCGAGAGCAGGGCATGACCCGCTTCTGTTGAACAAAGCATGCTTTTGATTCACTTAATCTTCCTTTCTAACTTGACTCCATGAGGCTGATCTCATCAGGTTAAATCATTAGTTGCCCAGTGGTTTAAAATAATTTTAAAGCATAATATTGAAAAAATATAATTCAGAGTTTATACTACTGATTAAAACATGAAAAACTACAACTGTTGATAGATGTTTTATTCGCAAGTTATTGCAGCTGAAACTTGAATTTTTGTTAGAAGTACCTCTATAGCCTGATCTTTTACAGTGGCGCTATTCTTAGACCATGAGATAGGTGGAGTTAAAGGCGGGAATATGAGTGGGGCTAGGCTGGAAACTGGTGGCAAGTAACTTTTCAGGCCTGACTAGTAGCTCAGGGCTTGAAATTTGAAGCCCTGTATATATATATTATATATACTGGTGTTACAGGGCATAACCTAGCCTTAAAACCATCATTACACAAAGTGGCGTAACAATAGGGGTCACAGGGATGACACCTGCGACTGGGTCCATCACTCCAGGGGGCCAGCCGTCCCCTGCGACCCCACCGCCTGGCGCTTGCAACATTCTGCAAGCTGATCTCCCTCGGCATTCTAGTATTGCAGAGATTTGCATTATGAGAGGACCGCGCGGAAGCTCCATCTGCATAGAGGTCTGTGCGAAAGGAAGCACAGACCTCTCCTGCCACGCTGCTGGACCACCAGGTAGGTAGGAGCTGGGCAATGTGGGGGCAATGTGGAGATGGGGGACAGTGTGGTTGCAATATAGAGATGGGGGCAATGTGGAGATGGGAGTAGTGTGGAGATGGGGGGCAGTGTGGTGGCAAGGTTGAGTTTGGGGGGAATGTGGAAATGGGAGCAGTGAGGAGATGGGGGGCAGTGTGGCGGCAATGTTGAGTTTGGGGGCAATGTGGAGATGGGGGGCTATGTGAAGATGGGGGGCAATGTGGAGATGGGAGCAATGTGGTGGCAATATTGAGTTTGGGGGTAATGTGGAGATGGGAGCAATGTGGTGGCAATATTGAGTTTGGGGGTAATGTGGAGACTGGGAACAATGTGGAGATGGGAGCAGTGTGTTGGCAATGTGGAGAGGGGGCAATGTGGAGATGGGGGGGAGTGTGGTAGCAATGTTGAGTTTGGGGGTAATGTGGAAATGGGGGGGCAGTGTAGAGACAATGTGGAGGTGGCCAGTGGAGATAGCCAAGGGGGGGGGGGGGCAATGTCTAGCACCAGGGCCCGGTGACTTCTAGTTATGCCTCTGATTACATGTCAGTGCGTATTCGTTTGTTTGACATTTTTTATTTAAATGTTAACCATTCATATACCCTTCTGACACACTAAGGATTAAGGCAGCATTAACACCTTTACTTTTTTGTTTCTTTTGTATATTAGGGTTCCCCCTGGTGGCTATATTGAGGGGAGCTGCCTTTGTGTAGGAGGGTTTCCTGCTGACCTCCTGATTTGCTGAACTAAGCCTGGATGAGCTGTGAGGAGGAGCAGTTTAAACATTCCCCAAGCATTTCATGCAAATGAATATTGAGTTTTGAATGTTTATTCATATACATTGTTTTGAACAAAATATTTTTGATATTCTGAATGTCCTCTTCTTTTCTTCCTTCGTATATGGCCTATTCAATGTTAGGAATGCCCCCCAAAAATCTAGTTTGTGGGACAGAGGTGATGTGAGCAAAAACTAGTGAGAACCACTAGTCTAAACTATTAAAAATTGTAAAACTGTGTACACTTGTGACACAAAGTAAATAAAGGTTCATAATTATATATATATATATATATATATATATATATATATATATATATATATATATATATATATATAAAAATATATATATTTACTGCCATATAAAACTACTGCCAAACCTGTCTTTTGACTACATCATAATCACTCTTCTTCACAATGTGGTGGTGACCTCTCTAGTCTGTAACATATACACTTCTAAATAAACCAGCTGATGAGGGGTTTAGGTTAGCTAGAGCTACACACACATAACTCAGACTGTGGTCATAGCCAACTGATCTGGGTTGCTGCTCAAAATCTGGAGTTCAAAGCAGTTGCCAACTTTACTTAAAGGGATAGTAATATTTCATTTTAACTTTATTTTATTTTGAAGGCATTAAAAAAACATGAAGAATGATGTAAGTCTTATCTCTCAAACCTTTATGGTTTAAGAGATATTCACAAACAAAGTTTCCCCCTCCCGCCCCTTTTACCTAGTGTAAGCCATCTCTTCTCAGATGTGAAATGCAGTCCATAGACCAGACAGATAACAGCAGGGGACAATATTCTTCCTATGAGAACAATGAAAACTCTACCCCCCCCTTGACAAGCTTTGCAGGTTTTCCCCTTATCTTAACTGAAGATTTCCCCTCTCTGCAATCTACCTGGGCACCTCCCTTCTGCTCTGGCTGAGCAGTGTTACATCAGTAAAAGGGGCAGGAGGGGGACATTTTGTCATTGAATTACTCTTGAACTACAACTCTGATAGTATTGAAATGACACTCTCCAAAGTCTAAATACTATGATGATTAATTAGAGCTGCTTTTATTATGAAACATTACTATCCCTTTAAAGGGAAATTACACTATGCCTAGTTAAATTTTCCTACCAAAAAAAAAAAAGTGGGAAGCAAGCACGGAGCATGAATGCCACTTAGTAATTTCTTTTTTGGAGATGACACGCCCACAGTTCCTGCTCAGACACAGTTTTCAATTCCTTGAGCAGATGTAGAGAAGAAATTTCCATATTCGCTTCAGTCTGGTCTTGCTCACAGATGGCCAAGCGCAAACATTTCTGGCAAGTCTCTCCACGAGAGTAGCAGCACAATCCAGCTGTATATTTCAGCTATTAGGGAGCCTCATCAGAGAGTCTGCAGCTGATTGACTCTATGCACACACACAGTAGACTTGTGCACAACAAAAAATTCGGTAAAATTCAATGTTGGATGAATTTTTTTTTTTTTTTTTTTTTTCTTCCATTCGCCGACTCCGCATTTCGGATCTGACCTGTTCAACTTGGATGAAAGTCGGCAACAGTCCAAATTATTTGAAGACTTTAAAAGACCTTTAAAAATACAATAAAAATGAAAATTAAATGAATGGAACCATTTCCAGGGTCTAATTGAAGATGGTAGAACAGAGTAAGGTGGGCCTTTATCCTTATGGTACTATGGATAAACTAGCTAAAGTATGATGTGGCAATAAGGCATCCTGTCTGCCTACACACTACACATACACAACTGGCTGTATCTGTCTGCTGGCTGAAGTGTCACTGAAAATTATTCAGACAAATCCCTAATATTTATTTTAATACTTTACACAAGAACAAAGGTGACTTTCCCTTGCAGTGGTAATAAGGTACTAGGCCTGCCTACAGAACTGTTAAATTGGTTGAAGTGTCACTCTGAAAATTATTTAAGCAAATCCCTAATATTTTTAATTTTTTGCATAGGAACAAAGATGACTCCTGCCTACACAACAACTGGACACTATCTCCTTTTCTCTCTGAGCTCCAACAACACAATGAGGAAACGCAGGCTGTCTGCCTTGCTGTCTGTGTCATTAGTTCAACCCCCATGATGAAAGGAAGAAGCCAACTGAAATAGAGACAAAAGCGGGAAAGTAGCGCATGAAACTGAGAAGCTAACTGAACTAGAAACATGGAGGGAAAGTAATTGAGAGTGGGTAGTAATTGCCGAATTTCCTAAAGTTTCGACGACATTCGGACCAGGGCTAGTCGGATTTGTATTTTTTTTTTGGCGAACGGCCCTTGTCCGTCAGAAGGTCCGAATGTTGCCTAATGACCCCATTTTTGTCGAAATCCGAATTTCGCCAACCCAAATCGCACAAGTCTAACACATAGCAAGGGACCAATGCCTGAAATATATTCATACTTATACGACAAAATAGCTGTGTAACAAGTGTGCTGGGGGCAAATCCTACATAGTAATTGTAGACTTGGGCATGGTGCTTCCCTCAGATGCTGCTTAGTTTTTCATTCAGAAACCACACCTACTGTTTTTACAAGGCATAAGCCTGCCTTCAAATCATCATTACACAGGAGTGCATATTAACATTTATGTTATTTAAACATTAAGGAAGCATTGGCTCTCTTACCTTTTTGTTTTTTGCCTCTTTTGTATATTTCAGTGCCATCTAAAGCTTCTTTGAGCTGGGTTTTAAGCAAGACTTGTGAGAGAAGTGAATTGGCTCAGACGGAGCGGTAAAGAAATGGAACAATGAGAAGAAAAAGGTTTGATATAAAAGTTGCATACACAGAGAGCGCTGAGTGGGGAGTATCTTTGACTGAATGTAAGATGTGATATGGGGTGGGGCAAAAGTGTAAATGTAGGAGGAGGTTGGAGGAGAAGATTTTGTATGATATATGGACAAGCACCGGAGAGAATCAAGAGGAGCGGGAGAGACAAAACCTTGGTTGGGAGCAAGGTAACCCATCATGCAGGGTTTTGGTGGATTAAAGTGTATGGAGTTGAGAGGTTGAAAATCCAGAGAGAAAAAGGCTACATTAGCCCATGCAGGATAGGATGAGTGGAACACTTTGTAAAAGTGTTTTATTTTTGGAGAAACAGAGGAAGGGACAGGATTTTTGATGCTATGTTGGAAAAAGCAGCACAGTTTGGCAGTAGCCATAATATGAGTAATGAATGAAAGAACAGTGTCGGTTATCACATCTAAGCAACCTGCTTCAGCAACTGCATTTTTGGTTGTGCCATTTAGTGTGACCAGGTCTAGGAGGGAGGATTAATTCAATTCTTGACAAGGAGTTTGAGGTGCCCATGTACCATCCAAACTGAACTAGCCAAGAGGCAGTCTGTGACTGGATTGAACATCAGGAGTCAGTTGAGGTGTGGATAAATAAAGGTGGATGTCATCAGCATAAAGGTGATATCTGAGATTGAGGGAGTTAATAAGTGCACTGTTAGTGTGAATAGAGAGAACAGAAGCAGTCTCAGAAGAGAAACTTGAGGCACCCCAACAGAAAGCTGGGTGAGAGAGGATGAAGAAGTGACAGACTCTCAATGATCAGTGTGATAAAGAAAAGGTTAGTCATTGCAGGGCAGAATTAAAGATTCCTAAGGAATGAAGAGAAAGTGATCCACTCAAAAGCAGCTGAAATGATGCAGTAGTGACCTTGAAATTTAGCTATTCTCAGATCATTGGCTACTGACTGCAGTTTCTGTAGAGTGGGCAGTACGAAAGACAGATAGCATACCAGCTGTGCTGTGTGAAACTTACCAAAGGGAAAAAAAACAAAACAAAAAAACACCATGGGCACTAAATTTAGTGCCCATTGGAAGCAAAAAAGGATGTTGAATTTCAGATTCAATTCCAGGAATTGGGGGGTAACATGCATTAAGGGACTCCACTTTCTCGTCAAATATCTGCACCTACAAAAAGTAGTGGTGCCTTCAGCACCTTGGTCATCCACTGTAAGCTCTCTTCTTTAATCTTCTATCTTCAGCTATCTTCTTACTGTCTCATCTTCCTCCTCCTCTGAAAACTCATACCACTCTAAACAAAAAAAATGTTCAGATAAGAATTGCTACCAAAGATGTCATAACTGTAGGCTGCCCTTGCAGGAAAGCAGAAGAAAACTCCCCCATCCACCCAAAGATACCTTGCGGGGTGCCGCCTGAGCCACATGGAGGTAAAATTGGAACAGAGACTCTCTTTTATATGGCCAGGGTCTGTTAAAAATGGTTCCCATGCTACAATTGGCAGGGTTGTGGTGTTACACAGCTCCCAGCCAATCAGCTTGTAGCGAGTGCATCATCCCTCCTGCTAGAAGCTGAGTGTGGACATACAAAACCCAGTCTTCGTTCAAATTTCCCTCAGTGTGGCTCAGGCAACAGCCTGAGAGGTATCTTTCGGCGGGTAGGTTTCCTCTGCTCTCCTGCTGCCAGCGTCGTCAGCGTCCAGTTATGGCATATCATAGGGGGCAATTCTTATTTGTGTTTTTTTTTTTCTTCTTTTTTTTTTATTATTATTTATAGTAGGATGAGTTTTCAGAAGAGGAGTAAGATAAGGATGATAAGATGTGAGGAAAAACAAAGACAAAAGGATGACAGAAGATAAGAGGATTTTAGTCTTACCTGTTAAATCCTTTTCTCTTAGTCCATACATGTTACTGGTAACTTTGGGTAGGCGATCCACCTCTTTAAGTAGGCAGGAACAATTCTAGAAGTGAATGCAGGGGGTGGAGCCTACCTTCCCTCCTTGGCTGCAGCTAGCCAATCAGCTCCAGTAAGATTTGAGACACTAACTATTGACTAGATAGTAGATGGGAAAGACTGCTGTGAGCATGACCCCGAAGGAACCCCACAGTCTGCCACAGGAGAGCCAAACATGGTCCCTTGACAGGGTGGGAGACCAGTAACCTGTATGGACTAAGACTAAAATCCTCTTTTCTTTGTCGTCCAATACAGGTTATTGGTAACTTTGGGATGTCCAACCATTGAGTTTCCCAGAGGAGGGAAGTAAGGCAAGGACCAGGCACAAGGCCCTCAAAATCACCAGTGCAGATATGAACCATCAGATCAGAGATAGCCCAACAAACAATGAAGTGTCAACGGACACTGAACAGGGGTAACACCACCCCAAAACTGTTACACAGCACACTCAACTAGAGCCAACAGGGCTCAAAAGTGAAGGAAGCACCAAAGATGATCCTGGACAGGCAAGACTGCCTCCAGGATCTTCCTCCCAAACCTGGTGTCAGCCAATGCCAGCACATCAACATGGTAGTGCTTCGAAAAGGTGTGCACAGACGACCAAGTGGCAGTCTTGCACAATTTATCAGCAGAGGCCTGATTCTTGTAAGCCCAAGAAGCCCCAATAGATCTAGTAGAAAGAGCCGTGACCCAAAACGGAACAGGCTTCTTCCTTAGCTCGTAAGCCTTACGAATAGTGGCCTTGATCAAAGATGCAATAGTCACCTTGGATGCAGGTGCCCTGCCCTGGGGCCCTCAGGAATGACGAACAGTGCGTCACACTGTCTAATGGACTCAGTGCGATGTACATAAAACTTGAGACAATGCACCACATCTAACAAGTGGAGATCTCTCTCCTTGTCAGAGGTAGGGGCAGGGCAGAAAGAAGGCACCACCATCTCCTGATGAATGTCAAACTCAGAGACCACCTTCGGGAGAAACTCCTGCAAAGTGCAAAGTACCGCCTTGTCTTTGTGAAACACCAAAAAGGGTGGTCTACAAGACAGAGCATATAACTCCGATCTGTTCGCCGTGACGCGATCGCCAGGAGAAAGGCCATTTTCCACGTCAGCAGGCGTATATGAATAGTAGCCAAGGACTCAAAGGGAGAGTGCTGAAGGACGCCCAAAACCAAGTTAAGATCCCACTGAGAAGCGTGAGTTTTAAAAGCAGGACGAGTATGAGCAACATCCTGGAAGAAAACCTTGACATAAGGAAGAACAGCAATGCGTCTCAAAGAAAAACAGAGAGAGCAGAAGTCTGAACCTTAAGGGAACTCAAACTGATGCCCTTATCCACACCATCCTGCAAGAAAGCCAGGACCGTAGGCAGATCAAATTCCTGAGAAAGGTCCCCATCAGCACACAAAGATAGAAAGGTCAACCAGACACAATGGTAGGCCTTAGAAGAAACAGGTTTGTGGGCACTGAGCATAGTAGCCTCCATGCCAGAAGAAAAACATTTCTTCAATATTGAGTATTCAATTTCCAAGCCATCAAAGCTAGACAATGAACATCCTCATTCCACAGATAACCCTGTAGAAGACTATCCTGACAGCAAAGGAGCCGGAATGGCTTCACCACTGACAGATCCAGAAGCTCCGTAAACCAAGCCTGTCGAGGCCAGTACGGAGCAATCAGAATGAATGGACAGCGCTCCAATCTCAATTTCCGTAACACCCTGTGCAACATGGGAAAGGGAAGAAAGATGTAACCCAGAGGAAATAAGCAAGGAATGGACATTGCATCCACCGCTAGAGCTAGAGGATCCCTCCAGCGAGAGCAGAACCTCGGAACCTTCTGGTTGTGTCTTGTCACCATCAGGTCGATGCAAGGGAGACCCCACTTCTGAACAACAAGGGTGAACACCTCTGGGTATAGTTCCCACTCTCTGCTGTCCACCGACTGAGGAAGTCTGCCGTGACGAAGTCTATGCCAGGAATGTGCACTGCGGATATGGCAGGACAAAATAGCCTTGACCTCTAACCAAGCAGCGAGACTTCTTGTTGATGTAAGCCACGGTCGTGGCGTTGTCAGACTGTACCCGGACTGGGCAGTCTTCCAGTTGGGGTGTCCAATGACGAAGCGCATGAAATATCGCCTGAAGCTCCAACATGTTGATGGGAGAGAGAGATTCCTCTAGAGACCACCAACCCTGAGCGCTCAGGCGACCCAGGACCGCTCCCCAGCCGGAGAGGCTAGCATCTGTCGTCACTATGGTCCAGAAGGATACCAGGAAGGACGTGGCCTTCAGCAGATTGGAAAGGTTGAGCCACCACGACAAACTCAGTTCCACATGAAGAGGGAGGGATACCGACGTCTTCAGACGGTACGGCTGACCCCTGCACACCTGGATCACAAACCTCTGGAGTTCCCTGGTGTGAGCCATGGCAAATGGGACCACTTCTATGGTGGAGATGAATTTCCCCACTACAGAGGATAACTTCTTGGCTGGAACTAAATCGCGAGCCAGAACAACAGAAACCCTGTGGGCTATCTGGTGAGCAACCTTGTCCGTGAGAAACACCATGCTCTGCTGAGTGTCGAAGAGAAGGCCCAGAAAGACCAGATGCTGGGATGGGACAAGAGCATGAATGCAGTCCTGAACCTGCTGATGAATACATTCCGCAGAAGGGGCTTTCAGAAGCAGGTTGTCCATGTATGGAGTAACTCTGATGCCGTCCCGATGGAGGACAGATACTAAAGCTCCCAGGACACATATGAAGACTTGAGGGGCTGTAGTCAGACCAAAGGGAAGAGATGAAAACTGAAAGTGCCCTTGGTCGCAGGAAAATCTGAGATACTGCCGACTCTCTGGATGAATGGCGCATGGCAGTACAAGCAGTGGCAAAAATGGACTTGAGGGAGACCTCAAGTTTCTTGTTAGCCCAGTCTTTCAGAGCGGACGCATCAGCAACTAGCAAGGCAGTGGACTTAGATAGCCTGGAGATAGGAGCATCCACTTTGGGAGAGATTAACCACTGAGCAAGTGCTTCCTCAGAGAAGGGGTAAAGCTTGGCAAATTTCTTGGAAACAGGAGGTGTCCTGTCTGGAGACTTCTACTTATCAGACACAAGGTGGTCAAGAGTGGGGTTAGGTGGAAAACAGGTATAGGGCATTTTAAGGTCCTGAAATACATCAGAGGGATACGAAGAAACCTCCTGAACTAAGGGAATGTTTAGGGTAGTTAAGACGGCTCTGATCAAGCCCTCAGCCGAGGGATCAGGATCAGCCTCAAAGGGGTCCCCAAAAAACTGAGAGGAGCCCACAGAAGAACATTCCTCAGCATCCGAATCCACCAACAGATCCTCCTCAGAAGAATCTGATACGTCAGGTACTCTCTGAGGTTTCGGCAGGGAAGATCTGATGGAAGAAGTGGTCTGCCAGGAGTAGAAGACCCCCTTTAACTGTGATGGACAGAGTTGCAATTTAGACCAGAGGTCTCTAGTAGCAGCCTTAAACTCTTGCACCCACACTGGCTCTAATGCATGGATGGAGGTCTCTGGGAGAGACTCAGGGACATCAGAACATGCTGGGCATAAATGATCTGAGAATTCTCTAGGTAACCCTGAATGACATGAGGAACAGTGCGCAATAGGGGGCACAGAGACCCCAGCATCCTTAGTCTTAGGCCTGGCTCCAAACTCCAACAGATTAGACATTCTCACAGTGTCAAAAACATTTAGTATAATGAATCACCCAATTACAGTGTGAAAGATTAAAATTTCACCCCAGAAATTGCTAAAATACTTATCTGGCAGGCGAAGGGTTAATCTGCAGAGGAGAGTCCAAGCCCTGCGTAGGATACTCGTTCTAGAAAAGGCACAAAATGGCTGCCATAGCGGGAGCCAATCAGTAACAAGCGCACAAAGCAAGCGCTCATGGGGAATATCGTTTTCCCAGAAAAATACCCCAACAGTGCCCAAAGCCCCGAGCCCCCCAACACACATAAAACGTTAACCAGATGACAGAGCAAGGGCAGAAAATTAAAATGAGCTCTCTCTGAAGTCACTAGGTTGAGCGGTTGCAGAGATTTGTTCCAAACTGTACAGTCCCATAGAAGTGAATGGAGCAATGGCGTCTATGCGGTAAAGCGCCGGAACTCAAATTTTGCGAAGTTGAAACTGTGAATTAAAATTACAGGAAGCATCACTAGAACATGTTAGCAGACCCCAAAAACACTGAACCCAGTAGGGAAAGTGCCAATAAACCACCAAAAGATGCAAAATCAGCAGCTAAAGGGTTAAGTTATCACAGGAACTTGCACCAAAACACTGAACAGACATACAGATAAACCCAGTGAGTGCAGGAGTGTGCAATAAGAACTCCAAAGGAAAATTCCTGTGCGGAGGGGCACTGTGGGACATGTGAACCTGCAGCACTCAAAGGGTTGCTCACCTTTCCTCCAGATCTTCTGTCTTCAGATTACCATGTATTAAGAAGAAGCCTCAGTGGGCAACTCCTGAGGAAAGAACTTGAACCCAAGATTTTACCCCCAGGGCTTAAGGTCCACAAAAAGTACCTGGATACTGAGCTAGCCACATCTAAGGGCATTGTCAGTTATGGAATACCACCATTAGGCGGATTACTGTATCTAACAGAAAAAAAAAAATTAGCTAAAACTATAGCAGAACTGTTCTCTTGCCCGTGTCTTCACCAAGAAACAAATCTTACTGAAGCTGATTGGCTAGCTGCAGCCAAGGAGGGAAGATAGGCTCCACTCCCAGCATTCACTTCTAGAAATGTTCCTGCTTAGTTAAAGGGGCGGATAGCCTACCCAAAGTTACCAGTAACCTGTATAGGACGATAGAGAAAGAAGATTACAGATAAAGCATTATAGTGGATGACCGGTAAGTGTTACATCTCTGGGTTATAGGTGTTAGGGCTAGTATTGTTTCACATTATTGTGTAGAGTTAGTGTTTGGGAGGGTGACTGTTTTTGAGCCCAAATACCAAGCATTAGCCATTTTCCTTTAATGTCCCTATTTCTTATGTTAATTTAGCGTGATTTTTGGGAACAAAAGACAAAACAACGAACATTGTGCTACAAGTGAGGTTCTGTGTCCCAGCGTTCATCCTGGTTCCTGTTGGTAGGACATCTGGATCCTACTGTAACTGAGTTTACCATTCATACCCATTTTGGCCCTAGTAACAGTATTAGCACTGAATATTGATTCTAGCCCCATATTTTCTAGGTACTTAGATGCAAAAGGTAGATGACTGCTCAATTACTAAAGGCGGCAGTGTGGTCAAGTGCACAGTTGTTGTGAATAGTCGTTACTATGGCATGTTTTTAGCCATCAGAAAAAGTAACAGAGGCAAATAGAGAGGTTGCAATAAAGTGGGGGAGTGGGCCTGGATGAGGTGAGAGGGAACTGGATCAAGTTAGTGTGAATGGTGCAGTGTGGCAGTCAGGGATCTGGGGAAGAAAGGTATTTGCAAGGGAGGAGGGTATTTGCTAACTTCAGGGTAGATTCCGTCAGGGGAAAAGTCTTGTGGCAGTATAGACACAGAATGAGTCAGATGTAAGGTTTAGGAGGGAGTCATTGGTAAAGAAGAGATGGCTGGGGTGGATTTAGGAATCTTAATGAGATGTGAGTAGTGTTGTATTTAGCCAGTAAAAAAGCAGCGTTAAAGAATTTATTGAGAAAAATCTGCTATTATGCCAGACATTCGCCAGATACACTCAGCTGAAAGGTACAAGAATGGAGTAACCTGGTGTTTTTGTTCAGCTGTGTCCAGGAATTAGATTGACAGTTTCAGCAGTGAGGAAGGGGAGCCGGCAGATCCATAAAAAAAAAAAAAAAAAAGAAGAAGGAGAGGGACAGCATTATAGATTTTGACCACACTCCTAGCCAGTGGCATCACCGGGGGGGGGCATTCTACTGTGCCAGCTACTGTGCAGAAGGCAATATTTTTTTATGTACCATATGTGAGCTGAAATCAGATTATGGCTTTTCATAGTATGTGATGGCTGATATCAATAGAAAACTCATGTTTGCTATACAAATATAGTTTGCTCAGTAGAAAAGTCATTAATTTATATATATATAAAACATAAAAAATTTACTGCTCCATTAACATATGTATTGGACACTCAAAATGTTGAAAAGTACTACAATCTACATAATACTAACTGCTTAGATGTGTCTCAATACGTTGCAGACATGTCTACAATCAAAGGGGTTAAAAACCTAATACATATACTTCAAAAATATTTGAACTAAAGCAGAAACAAAGTGGAGGCCATGCGAAGTTCATAGGAACTCAGCATTTTGTTTAGCTTTCTACTTACTTTTTCACCTTTAGAAAGTATTTTGGAACATTTTAGTGAATGATCAGTGAACAAATGCTGCCCTCTGCTGGATGAAGAATGGATGCAGCTAACAATTCAAACCTAACATTACAACAGCAGCAATTTACCTACTTCACTACTAGGAAAGCAAGCAAATAATATGGACCAATCTTGCAGAAAATGGGTCAGAAGAACACACAACCTTTAATAGAATAGATGATTGAAGTGTATTTGTGTGCGACTTTCTATTAGAGTATCCTTGCTGTGTGGCTGAACAGTGATGCAACACTTCCTCCCCAATTCACTTTAAATCTGGATGAGATCACCAAAATAGCATTTTAGTGAATTTGCCTTTAAATACTTTTATATTAGTCCATATGAAACAAGAACCACGGGCTAAAGCTCCTCCTCCTCCAGCCAGCAGAAAGAGGTGGAAACTTCACCGTCTTCCACCAGCTTTACTCCCTGCCTTCCAGATGTACGATCAGGAAAGTGGCACCAGGAAAAACAAGAAGCAGGAAGAAAAGAAGAAAGCCCTTTGAACAAAGACCCCAAGCGGACTCCCCTGCATGGGGAAGGAAACTTTTTCTCTGGGGTGGGAGTCCTGTGCTCTATTTGGAATAAAAGAAAGGGATTTAACAGAAAATTCACTAAATCCTTTTTTCTCCAACACTCTATATGGAACACAAGAACAATGTAGATATACCGACGAATCCACTAAGATTCCAGGGAAGGAAAAATAGAAAAACTTCCCCACAGAAGAGCAATATTCCATTGGATTAAATTGGCATTATGTAAGCCTCAATTGACAAAGGCTACCAAACTAGCACAGCAAACAACTTCAAAAAGGAAGGGGTTCTTAAACAGGTACAATAGCCCGAAGGACCTTCCGGTGAAAGATGGCCTCAGCTGAGGCCAGTACATTGACGTAGTAGCGTATGGCAAGTGTGTGCAAGGAAAACCATATTGTCACCTCACACAGCTGTTCAGCAGTGGACTGATTCTTATAGGCCCATGAGGAGCCCACAGCTCTGGTGGAGTGCGCTGTGACTCTACAAGAAGCAGGTTTTTTTTTTTTTTTTTTCTGATCACATACATTTTTTCATATGATATGCTTGATCCAAGAAGCAATAGTTACTTTGGCTGCAGCCTGACCCACCTTAGGGCCTTCAGGAATGACAAAAACGAAACCTGCCTTTCTAAAAGGCGGTGTGAGATGCACATAATACTTAAGGACCACTTTGAGAATTTCGCCAGTACAGGTGACCTTTTACATGTACTAGCGTGCTGCATGATTTATTTATTTTTACTTACAGTGCCCCCGGAGGTAGGAAGTACAAATGTACTTGAAGTGCTATGACTGCCACTGGTCCTTCAGTCAAAAACGAGTGATGGTCATAGCAAAGTCATGTGGTCCTCAAACCATACCCAAAAGGTGAAAGTCCTGTTCCTGTTTGGTGGAAGGATCAAGACAAACAAGGAAGGGAGAGGAGAATTTCCTGGTTAATGCGAAAGTCAGATACTTTTGGTAAGAATCCTCTAGGAGTATGAAGGTCAGCCATGTCCTAGAAAAAACAAAAACAAAAAAAAAACATGAAAGGATGTGTAGACAAAGCTCGTAATTCAGAATCACTCTGCACAGAAACAATGCCCAAAAGGAAGGCAATTTTTAGCATCAAAAAATGAACCAAGTAAACAGCATCAGAGGGTGGACTGTGACGAATGCTTAGCACCAGACTAAGGTGCCATGGGGGAGTGGGATGCCTGAAGGAGAAGAAGACACAATCTACCTCTTGAACAAAGATTTGAACATCAGCAAGGAAGGCAAGAAAGAGAGCCGAGAGTGCTAAGATCTGTTACTTGATAGAGCTCAGATGCAGACCTTTGTTAACATCTTGAAAGAAAGCACATATCATAGAAAGGGACTTGTCTCCTCAGTCCTTCAGCCTATCAGTGCATCACTTTTAAAAGGACAAGCATAATAGAGGATTTTTAGTCTTACCTGTTAAATCCTTTTCTCTTAGTCCATACAGGAAACTGGTAACTTTGGGTAGGCAATCTGCCCCTTTAAGTAGGCAGGACCAATTCTAGAAGTGAATGCAGGGAGTGAAGCCTACCTTCCCTCCTTGGCTGCAGATAGCCAATCAGCTTCAGTAAGATTTGGGACACTATTAACTAGACAGTAGAAGGGAAGGAAGGCTCCTATGAGCATGACCCCGAAGGAGCCCCACAGTCTGCCACAGAAGAGCCAAGCACGGTCCCTTGACAGGGTGGTAGACCAGTAACCTGTATGAGAAAAGGATTTAACAGGCAAGACTAAAACCTTCTTTTATCTTTCGTCCAATACAGGTTACTAGTAAGTTTGGGATGTCCAACGACTGAGTTTTCCAGAGGTGGGAAGTAAGGCAAGAACCCGGCGCAAGGCCCTCAAAGTCACTAGAGTAGATATGAACCATCAGATCAGAGATAGCCCAACAAAAAAAAATAAAGTGTCAACAGACACTGAACAGGGTTAACAACACCCCAAAACTGTTACACAGCACACTCAACTAAAGCCAACAGGACTCAAAAGTGAAGGAAGCACCAAAGAAGATCCTACACAGGCAATACTGCATCCAGGATCTTCCTCCCAAAACTGGTGTCAGCCAATGCCAGCACATCAACACGTAGTGCTTTGAAATGTTGTGCACAGACGAACAAGTGGCAGCCTTGCACACAACTGATCAGCGGAGGCCTGATTCTTGTAAGCCCAAGAAGCCCCAATAGATCTAGTAGAATGAGCTGTGACCTGAAAGGGAACAGGCTTCTTCCTTAGCTCGTAAGCCTTACGAATAGTGGACTTGATCCAAGACGCAATAGTCACTTGGATGCAGGTCTCCCTGCCCTGGGGCCCTCCGGAAAGACGAACAGAGCATCAGACTGTCTATTGGACATAAAACTTGAGACAACGCACCACATCTAACAAGTGGAGATCCCTCTTCTTGTCAGATGTAGGGTCAGGGCAGAAAGAAGGCACCACAATATCCTTCGGGAGAAACTCCTGGGAAGTGCGAAGCACCGCCTTGTCTTTGTGAAACACCAAAATGGATGGTTTACAAGACAGATCATGTTAACTCCGAGACACTATGAACAGACAATCGCCAGGAAAAAGGTCATTTTCCACGTCAGCGGGTGTAGAGGAATAATAGCCAAGGACTCAAAGGGAGGGAGCTGAAGGATGCCCAAGACCAAATTAAGGTCCCACTGAGGAGCTGGAGTCTTAAAGACAGGACGAGTATGAGCAACGCCCTGGAAGAAAACCTTGACATCAGGAAGAGAGCAGAAGTCTGAACTTTAAGAGAACTCAAGCTGAGGCCCTTATCCACACGGTCCTGCAAGGCGGCCAGGACTGTAGGCAGATCAAAATCCTGAGAGAGATCCCTATCAACACACCAGGATAGGAATGTCGACCAAACACAATGGTAGGCCTTAGAAGAAACAGTAGGAAAGATGTAAGCCAGAGGAAATAACCAAGGAATGGACATGGCATCCACCGCTAGAGCTAGAGGATCCCTCCAGTGACAGCAAAACATTGGGACATTTCGGTTGTATCTTGTCGCCATCAGGTCGATACAAGGAAGACCCCACTTCTGAAGGATGAGGGAGAACACCTCTGGGTGCAGTCCCCACTCTCCACCGCGTGTTGACGGAGGAAGTCTGCCATGACGTTGTCTACTCCAGGAATGTGTACTGCGGATATGGCAGGAACATGTTCTTCTGTCCAGGACAAAATAGCCTTAACTCTAACCAAGCGGCTGGACTTCTTGTTCCGCCCTGTGTGTTGATGTAGGCCACGGCCATGGCATTGTCGGACTGTAACCGGACTGGGCATTCTTTTAGCTGGGGAGTCCAATGACGATGGGCATGGAATATTGCCTGAAGCTCCAACACATTTGATAGGAAGGAGAGATTCTTATCGAGACCACCGACCTTGTGCACTGAGGCGACCCAGGACCGCTTCCCATCCAGAGAGGCTGGCATCCATCGTCACAGTGGCCCAGAAGGAAACTAGGAAGGACTTGCCCTTCAGCAGATTGGAGAGGTCGAGCCACCAGGACAAACTCAGTTCCACATGAAGAGAAAGTGACACAGAGGTCTTCAGAAGGTCAGGCTGACCCCTGCACACCTGGATCACGAATCTCTGGAGTTCCCTGGTGTGAGTCATGGCAAATGTGACCACTTCTATGGTGTAGATGAATTTCCCCACTAGAGAGAACAGCTTCCTGGCTGGAACTGGATCATGAGCCAGAACAGCAGAAACCCTGTGGACGATCTGGCCAGCTACCTCGTCCGTGAGAAACACCATGCTCTGCTGAGTGTCGGAGAGAAGGCCCAGGAAAACCAGACTCTGGGATGGGACATGATCTGACTTGTCCATGTTGATGATCCACCCATGATGGGTAAGAGCATGAATGCAGACCTGAACCTGCTGATGAAGTTCCACAGAACGGGCTTTCAGAAGCAGGTCATCCACGTAAAGAGTACCTCTGATGCCGGCCCGGTGGAGGACGAATACTAAAGCTCCCAGGACCCGGTTGAAGACTTGAGCTGTAGTCAGACCACAGGGAAGAGCAGAAAACTGAAAGTGCCCTCGGTCGCAGGCAAATCTGAGATACTGCCAGCTCTCTGGATGAATGGCGATGTGTAGATATATGCATCCTGAAGATCGAGAGAAGCAAGGAATTCCCCCTGGGACAGAGCGGCAATCACTGTCCTTAGGGACTACTTGTGATAAGTCCTGATCACAAAGGAATTGAGATCTTTCAGATCCAAAATGGGAAGACAACCGCCATCCTTCTTGGAGACCACAAAGAGGTTTGAGTAAAAAAACCCATACCTCTGTCCTGAACTGGCTCTAGAACATCCTTGTCCAGAAGAGCCTGAATAGCGCCATTGAACAGACAACGTTTCTCTGCGCCCTGAGGCATATAAGAAGGGAAAAAGCGAAAAGGAGGAAGAGAGACGAAAGGGATCCTGTACCCTTCCGTCACCACCTGTAAAACCCACGGGCCCGCCACTGAATCCTTCCAGATGCTGTGGTAGTGACGCAAACAGCCACCCACAGCAGAGTGGGGCCCTGGGTTTGGGGAGGCATGTCGAAGGAGGCTTGGAGGAGACCTTGGGCTTTCATTGCTATTTTGGCTTGGAGGAGGCACTAGGAGCTGAGGGAACTGCTTGGTTCCCTGGATGTGCCTCAGTCTGGAAGGAACGAAAAAACCAATTATGCTTGAGAGGGGTTTTCTTCCTGGGGACCAAAGGCAGAAGGGTACTTTTACCCCCTGTGGTCTCACTAAACAGATCCTTACGATCTGGCCCAAACAGTGATGTGCCTTGAAATGGCACGAAGAACAAGGCTTTCTTGGAAGCAGTGTCAGCAGACCAGATCTTGAGCCAAAGAGCCCATCTGGCAACCACAGACATGGTGGAAACCCTAGCCACCAAACGGATGGCATCAAATAAGGCAGCATAAACATAGTGATGGGCCTCAGAAATGTTGGCAACAAGCTGCAACATATCCGAAGTAGGAGCACCCTGACAGACAGCCAGGGTGAGCTGTTCAGTCCAGACTGCAATGACCCGGTTCACCCATGCCGCAGCAAACTCTGGGAGCGTGGCAGTACCAGCAGTGGAAAAAATGGACTTGAGGGAGACCTCAAGTCTCTTGTTAGTCCAGTCTTTCAGAGAGGACGCATCAAAAACTGGCAAGGCAGTAGACTTAGATAGCCTGGAGATAGGAGCATCCACTTTGGGGGGGGAGGGGGGATGAACCCACTGAGCAAGTGCCACCTCAGAGAAGGGGTAAAGTTTGGCAGATTTCTTAGAAACAGAAGGTTTCCTGTCCGGAGATTTCTGCTCAGACACAAGGCGGTCAAGAGTGGGATTAGGTGGAAAACAAGTACGGGGCTTTTTAGGTTCCTGAAACACATCAGAAGGATTTGAAGAAACCTCCTGAACTAAGGGAATGTTTAAGTGAGTCAAGACAGCCCTGATCAGGCCCTCCACTGAGGGCTCAGGATCAGCCTCAAAGGGGTCCCAAAAAACTAAGAGGAACCCACAGCAGAACATTCCTCAACATCCACCAACAGCTCCTCCTCAGAGGAATCGGATACATCAGGTACTCCCTGCGGTTTAAGCAGGGAAGATTTGACTGAGAAGGGGGTCTGCCATGAATGGAAGACCCCCTGTAACTGGGATGGAAAGAGTTGCAATGTAGACCTAAGGTCCCTAGCAGCCTTGAATTCTTGCACCTAAACTGGCTCTAATGCATGGCTGGAGGTCCCTGGGAGAGACTCAGGGACATCAGAACATGCTGGGCATAAATGACCTGAGAATTCTCTAGGTAACCCTGAATAACATGAGGAACAGTGTGCAATAGGGGACATAGAGACCCAAGCGTCCTTAGTCTTAGGCCTGGCCCCAAGCTCCAACAGATTAGACATTCTCACAGTGTCAAAAATGTTTAGTGTAATGAATCACCCAAATACAGTGTGAAAGATTAAAATGTCACCACAGAAATCGCTAAAATACACTTATCTGGCAAGCTAAGGGTTAATCTGCAGAGGAGAGAAGGAGAGTCCAAGCCCTGTAAGTACCCCAACAGTGCCCGAAGCCCCGCAGCACACTTGCAATGGTAACCAGAAGATAGAGCAAGGTCAGACAGGTAAAATGAGCCCTCTCTGAAGTAGCTACATTGAGTGGTTGCAGAGATATGTCCCAAACCGTGCAGTCCCATAGGAGTGAATGGAGTCTGAATGGCGTCTATGAGTTAAAGCGAGCCTTAAAGGCGCAGGACTCAAATTTGTCAAAGTTAAAACTGTGAAATATAATTACAAGAGACATCATTAGATGGGGAGGAAACAGCTCCTCCCAGTAGGCTGGAACAATTCTTCAAGAAGTGCAGGTGGAGTCTCCTTCTACTCCATAGCAGGCTACCTAGCAACTCCCCTCTCCATATAGATTTGAGACAAGAAAAACCTAATGAGCTAGATAGCGAGAAGGAAGAGAAGAAAACTCCTGTGAGCATAGACCCAATCTGGCTCCCATGTTGTCACGGTTTTTTTAGACTCTCAGACCAGTATGTAAAATAAAACACAGTTTTATTTAGCAATAATAACACATAAGGTCGCCCTCTAGTGGCGGTTGGGTGTACATAAATTATAGGGATTGGAAAATACAAAGTGAAATGCACAAACGGAAAGCAAGTACACATTTACCACCAAGGAAGGGGTATAACCCCGGAGGGTTAAGTCCTTTATAAATATTAGTTTCAAAGGAACTGTTTGGCACGCCCTGGGTATGAGTAGGTTACGCTTAAGGTAACCACAAAGGGTTAAGTCCTTGATTATGAACAGTCTCTTAAGTGGATGCTTGGCACGCCCAAGGTGTAGATAAGCTGTGCTGAAGAAATGTTCACCAACAAGTGGATAGGGACTGTCTCGCCACGGTGTGTAGTATAGCAGAGCCCAATAGCCCCCCACGGGCGTACCTACAGGAATGGCTACTGCTGGTGCAAGTGATCTTAGTCCCACGGGCGTGTATCGAACCCGCCTGCAGTGCAAGAGCTCCCAAGCCTCTTCAGACTCTACCGGACCGAGTATAATGAGACAGGGCCCAAAGCCCAACAGAAGTAGTACCGGAATGCTAGTGCTAAATCCTGTGCCCGTCACCACTCGGTATAACGGAATCGCCCAGTGTATACAACGAGAGAGATAGAGAGCCAAAGCGCCCAACCGGCCTAATAGGAAGTGAACACTCTATTGGGATGGTATTGAGTTGCCGACGGAGAGCGGCCAACTCAGCAAGAGTTTCACTATGAACGAGGCTCACACTGGAGTAGGGAGAGTGGGACCGAGACAGCACTGGTAGGGTTAAAAGGCACGTTTACACAAGGCTTTTCTGCAGTAGCACAGCACTGCGGTCTGAGGGAGGCGCACACAGCTCTGCACGATAGTAACACTGCACTGCACGAAGTAACACCAGGCAAGACAGCCACACAAGTACTGGAACAGTGGATGATAATGTCACGACGGCGACAAGCCGGAACGTGGGTCTTCTGGAACACGCTGGAGGTGATCTTGTGGGAGGAAGTCAGCAAGGCCGGATCGGAGCACGTAGGAGGTAGTCGTACCAGCCGGGTCATACACAAGCAGGAACGTCAGCCAAGCAGAGTCGAGATCCGGAGGAGATAGTCAGATGAGCCGGGTCATACACAAGCAGGAACGTCAGCCAAGCAGAGTCGAGATCCGGAGGAGATAGTCAGACGAGCCGGGTCATACACAAGCAGGAACACTGGAGAATGGTCAGGGCTAGCCAAATCGGTACACAGGAATCAGAAACGTAGCAACAGAACAACTGGCTCAGAAACACCACGAAAGGGCGCCTGACAGATGGAATTGCCAGGTATAAAAAGGAAACCAAGGGGCTGGCCAAACTAAGTGAGCAAATCACCCTTGTGCATAGCAGAGAGTGACAGCTAGATCACAGGCACTGTGATACATGTCCAGCCACAGGAGACCTAGCACGGTCCCTTTCACTGGGTGAGAGACCTGTAAGCTATATGGACGAAGAAAAAATGATTTAACAGGTAAGACTAAAATCTTCTTTTCTCTGTCGTCCAATATAGCTTATAGGTAACATGGTGATGTACCAACATTGAGCACCCATGGGTGAGAAGGAAAGAAATAAGTGCCAGCCCCCCCCATGATACCAGAGTTTCCATGGGCTATCCAGGACACGGAACAGCCCAAACTAACATAGTATCAACAGACACTGACTAACAACACACAGCACACAAGAACAAGAGCCAACAGGGCTCAAACAGGTAAAGAGCTAGAAGACACAGGAATGTAAAGTCCTAGACAGGCAAAACTGCCTCCAGGACTTTCCAGCCAAAGCCAGAACATCCACACGATAGTGTTTGGCAAAGGTGTGCACAGAAGACTAAGTGGCTACCTTGCACTGCTGTTCAGCAGAGGCCTGATTCTTGTAGGCCCAGGTGGCAACTTAGCGGACAGAGACCACAGCTAAAAGAAAGGTCATCTTCCATGTCAGAAGACGTAGAGGAATGGTAGCCAAGGACTCAAAGGGAGACCGCTGCAACACGCCTAAGACAAGATTAAAGTCCCACTGAGGAGTGGGAGCCTTGTAAGCAGGGAAAGCATGAGCAACACCCGGCAACATGGCAATGAGTATCTGTTAAAAGACCGAGAGAGCCAATGTCTGGACCTTCAAGGAACTAAGGCTAAGGCCCTTGTGTTCACACCATCCTGCAAAAAGGATAAGATGGACAGAAGGTCCAACTCCTGTGAGGACAGATCCCTGTCCACACACCAAGAATGAAAAGTAGACCAAACCCTGTGGTAGGCCTTACAGGACACAGGTTTCCTGGCTTGGATCATGGTGGAGACCACTTCAGGAGAAAAGACTTTCCTCCTCAAGATGGAGGCTTCAACAGCAACGCCTGTAGTTCTGGGAACAAAGGCTGTCTGGTCTAATAAGGTGCAATCAGAATGACAGAGGCACCGTTCATCCAAATCTTCCTCAGCAGCCTGGGAAGGAAAGGAAGTTGAGGAAAAATGTAGGCCAGATGAAATTGCCATGGAATGGACAGAGCATCCATCGCAAACACCAGAGGATCCCTTCAGCGAGAGTAAAATATCTGAACCTTCCAGTTGTACCTGGTGGCCATCAGGTCTATTCAAGGGAGACCCAACTTTTCCACCAACAGGTCAAATACCCTCCGGATGGAGTTCCCACTCCCCGGGGTCCACTGTTTGGCAAGTGAGAAAATCTGCCAAGATGTTTTCTACGCCTGGAATGCGCACAGTAGAGATGGCAGAAACATGCACCTCTGCCCAGGCTAAAATAGACTTTACCTCCAACCAAGCAGCCGCGCTTTTGGTGCCTCCTTGCTTGTTGATGTAAGACGGCTGTTGTATTGTATGACTGGATGCAGACTGTGCATCCCCTCACAAGAGAGGTCCAATACCACAGAGTATGAAGAATTGCCCGGAGCTCCGATATAAATAACCTAAACCTCTGGCTGTGGAACCAGAGCTAGAACTCCCTTGTCCAAGAGACCCTGAACAGCCCTATTGAAAAGAATGAGCTTTTCCGGTCCCTGAGTGAAGCAAGAAGGGAAGTATCTGAAGGGAGGTAGGAATGTGAAAGGAATCCTATAATCTCCTGAAGACCACATGTAATTCCCACTGATCCGCAACAGAACCTGTCCAAGTACTTAAAAAGTGTTGCAGGTGACCACCCACAGGTGTATGCGGACCAGGGTTTGGTCGAGTCATGGTGAAGTAGGTTTGGTGGAGGTGTGTTTGGACCTCCACTGCTGCCTGGACTTTGGGATGGAACGCGGAGTGCTGGCCAGAGGCACAACATGGATTGACCTTGGCGTCTCGCTATGGCGGAGACAAAAAAAGAGAAGCACTTCCTCCTGCGGATTGCGCTTAGGAACCTGAGGTAGCAAGGAGCTCTTGCCCCCAGTGGCCTCACTGATGATGTTCTTCAATTCAGGGCCAAAAAGAGATGTGCTCTGAAAAGGAAGGGAGACCAATGATTTCAGCAGACTAAATCTTGAGCCACAACATGCACCTGGCAGCAACAGAAAAGGCAGAGGCCTTAGCCTCAAGCCACACAGCATTAAACAGAGCATCAGTAGTATAGTGCTGAGCCTCAGTGATATTGACCAAAATGGATAATAGGTCCTCCTAAGGGGCACCCTTGCGGACAGCATCAGTTAACTGTGCATTCCATAAAGCAATGACTTAATTAAACCATGCAGAAGCCAAGGTAGGCCTCATGGACATATCTATGGCTGCAAAGAAGGGGCCCACAGCACAAGGGGCATAAATGACCCGAGTACT
Source organism: Rhinophrynus dorsalis (assembly GCA_037306005.1). NCBI lineage: Eukaryota > Metazoa > Chordata > Amphibia > Anura > Rhinophrynidae > Rhinophrynus > Rhinophrynus dorsalis. The sequence continues at coordinate 456,240,788 of CM074722.1, forward strand.
CTCTGGGAAGCCCCGCGTGGCATGAAAAACAATGAGCAAGAGGGGTTAATGACTCCCCTGAATCGTTAGCCCTAGCCCCATGTCCCTTAGGATCCGCCATCCTAACAGGAGAAAAAAGTGTCTACAGTAGTGAAGAACCCAAATACTGTCACTCAGATTAAAAAATACTTATCTGGCAGGTGAAGAGTTAACCTGTGGAGGAAAATAAAGGAATTCAAGCCCTGTGTAAGTTACTCATGTAAAGAGAGAAAAAAATGGCGACAGATTCAGAGCCAATCAGAAAACAGTCCCTTAAAACAAAAATGCTCCAAAGACCCAAAGAACAGAATATAGATAACCCAGCATGAGTTATACAGAACTCCAGAAACACCCCTGTGAAGAGGGGAGAGCAGTGGGACAAGTGGACCATGGCACTCAAAGGATTGCTCACCTTTTTTTGCAGGTCTTCTTACTTCAGAAAGACTCCTTCTGGAGAAAGAAACATGGGTTGCAAGATTCTCTCCCAGGGCTGCAAAGGGTCCACAACACCACCTGTTAACTGGGCAACCCAGTAATGGTAATCCACCTAATGTGGGAATTGTGACACCCCATAGCTAAAAGAAAATAATATAATAACTAAAAACTAAGCAGAACTGTTCTTAGCCTTCTTACTAGAGTGATGGAACAAATCTGGAGAGGGGAGTAGCTAGGAAGCCTGCACTTCTTTAAGAATTGTTCCAGCCTACTGGGAGTTGTTGCCTCCCTATGGTACCCATAAGCTATATTGGACGACAGAAAATTAATTTTTAATTATAACTGGATATTATATATACGGAGGTGGACAAGAGATTCTTTATTGCCGAACGAATGACCTCAAATTCATCAAACTGAAAGTTTAATTCTATAAAAGACTTCAGTGACAACAGTTTGGGGTCCTGAAGTACAGCCACAAAGAACCATGTCCACTTCTACAGACATAATATCCAGTCCTAATTACATTTAAATATTGAGTTTGCAAAAACAAGCCACAGAGGACTTTCACATCATCCATTAGTATTTTCTGCCCAGATAAAGGCAAGTGGGGGTTTATTCGGAAGTGCTGGAGGTTCTTTCAGAGAGTCAGCAGGTCACCAAGTAACCATTTATATGAAGTAGTCAGAATACTGCACTCCTACAAGTATATCCCAAGCCACATCCACACTAAAAGAATCTGGATGCTAACATCGACCTGAATATTATTGCCAAATACAACTTTGATGGATAACATGGACATCATGCGCATCACAGGTTTCACTTCTGAATATTAACATTTTTGCCACTGAAACTTATCAGAACAGCAGGATAAGATCTTTTGAATCTTGAAAGATCTCACATATTGTGTTAATAGGCACTCCCCAGGCCACTTAAAACTACACTTTGACCGTTATGTTACTACCAATTCTACTGATGTGAGCCAATAGAGTGCCACATCTCTTTACATGCTTGTATCCATGAGTTCCTGAAGTTATTGGTCAGGTGTGTATAGATGGAAAAATGTGAAGGGTTAAATATGCAAGGAAGTAAAATGGGAGTCAACATATGATTAAAATACATCTATAATTATTAGTGACCAACTGACATAAGCCTGTCCACTGTTCGTTTTGCACATTGGAGTTTTAGTTTGCACCATATGGAGGGCCACAAGGCCAGTATTTCCACAAATAACTATACGGTGTTAAACACTTCACCAAAGGGGTCACAAGATATTAAAATCAAGACTGATTAAGAGCATTGTTTACATTTGTTAATTCAGACTTTGCACATATACACATTTTTGAAGCACTCTTTGGAGCCAGCGAAAGGTAACATTTTAATTCCATAGGGTTAAACTCAGACTCTTTAAAAACCCCAAATGTCTGACCAGGAACTGAAATGTCATCACAAATCTGATCCTCTGCAGTGTAACCTCTTAATCTGATGAATATGGTGATATTCTATACTGGGTTAATGTGGAACTGATCATCCCAGCGGACTCCTGAAACCATTGAAGCACTAATGTAGAGACTTTTAGATCAACTCTACCTATAAAACAAAAAAAACCCTCTCAAAAGCAACTTTTTGTGAAAGGTTCTACCTGATGTCTACATCAGCTTAAACCAGGCTTCCAGAAGAAGAATTTCTGATTGACTAAAACAGTTTAGACATGCTTTGTCCAGACTATATTTTCTTACTGTCTTTTACATTTCAAAAACGTACATGTAAAATATTATTCAGAAGTGAGCTTCACAATAGGAAAACAGATGAGTGGCTCAAATGAACTGTACCATAGCCTAACATCATCTACATTTAGAGATCAATCATTTTTTTCAGGTGGCATAAAACTCCAACAACACTGGCATTCATCTTTTCTAAAACCCCTCTCCCCCTGTGCTTGACACCTTTAATGCTCTTGACCCTTAAAGGAACACTAAACCACCACACACAGCTTAACCTGTGTAGACAATGCTTATAGAAACTCTGAATCAGTTTTGTGTGCATAGGTTCTTCAAAATTAATCTTTGATTAGTAATGGAAACTACAACAAGATACATGATTTGTTCCCTGGCTCCAAGATGACAAACTCTTCCAACTAACCCACTAAAGTCTTTTTAAAGGGATAGTAATATTTCATGATAAAAGCAGCTCTAATTAATCACAGTATTTAGTCTTTGGAGAGTATCATTTCAATTCTGTCAGCGTTGTTGTTCAATAGTAATTCAATGACAAAGTATCCCCCTCCCACCCCTTTTACTGATGTAACACTGTTCAGCCAGATCAGAAGGGAGGTGCCCAGGTAGATTGCAGAGAGGTACAATCTTCAATTAAGATAAGGGAAAAACCTGAAAAACTTGTCAAAGAGAGCAGGGCTTTCATTGTTCTCATAGGAAGAAAATTGCCCCCTTCTGTTATCTGTCTGGTCTATGGACTGCATTCCACATCTGAGAAGAGATGGTTTACACTAGGTAAAAGGGGCAGGAGGGGGATACTTTGCTTGTGAATCTCTCTCAAACCATAAACCATATCGTTCATGTTTTTTTAATGCCTACAAAATAAAATAAAGATAAAACGAAGTATTACTGTCCCTTTAAGAAATACTTCAGTGGGAGGAGCCGTTCAAAAATAAAATTGGGTCCACCTCCGTGTTATCCAGTAACAATTAAAAGATGTAGGGGAATGTATCCAAACAAAACTCATTTAGTGGGCATTAGAATGTTCTACCCAGATTAGGTTAAAGAGGGATTTCCTGTAAGGTGTTAGGTTTCCCTTTAAACCAGGTGTGGAAATATGTAGTCCACACTGGGCACTTATATTTGGTCTGACTTTTACTGCTGGATAAGTGATACAGGCTGGGCTCAGGATCAACCAGACACAAACAATAAGGGGGGAGAAACAATCAGGAAACAGGATGGGATGCATCTTACATACTACATTCTTTATGCACAAAAGAAAAGCTGAGCATTATGGGGCAAATAAACTGCACCACAGGGAACAAATAATTCTCGACTCCCCACCGAATGCAATTTTTCCCCCATTTATTGAACAGCAGCATTATAAAGGTTTTGATTTAAATATAAAGGCATTTATGAACACTGTATGTAAACGCACAGCAGAATTAGAGAAAAAAAAAATACAAATTATTTATTTATTTATTTTATATCCAATGGAACATTCCATCAAATGCATCTTCTCAGCCTTACTTACATTACACATAGTTTATTAACGGTTTCACTGCAATACATAACCTGAGGATTGGCCAATTGATAAAGAAAAACATAACAAAAGGCAAAATAAACACCCATTTTAAATAATCAGTCACACATACACTCTATAGGGAGAATTATATAGATAGAAACACACATTTTCATTTTTATAATGGGGACTAGGCAGCCCAGTGCTGAATGTAAAGTTTATCAGATTGAATACCAGAAATGTGTGCAACACACTACAAAACAATGCAGTAAACCCCATCTGGCATTTAGCAGGTTAACTAAACATTCTAATATCCCAAAACTTAAAATTAACAGTAAACTTATGACAGACAGCATTTCTTGCTTGGAAATGGGGCAATTTTGTGTTTGGATAGCTATTCTATGAATTATATGAGAGATTAACCTTTGGCTACAGTTCTCATGAAGCTTCACCACATGAGCTGTCATAACATTTGACGGAAGCATCTCCCAGTACCCTCATTGGAGTCCGTAAGAAAACAGGTGTTTCTTTCATAATAAAATTGTACCTATCCTTCAAAGGAACATTAATATTTAAATTAAACATTTAAGTTACATATTTTATCCAATGGATTTTTTTAGCCCAGGGGTAGGCAAACTTTCATTCTTCAGCTGTTGGATACTACAACTTCCATCATCCACTGGCTAGTTGGAAATGATGAGAGATGTAGTTTCCAACAGCTAAAGAGACAAAGGGGCGTTTACCGGTTTAAGCCCTTTGGGTGCCGCAACAGAGATAATAAACTGCCCTTTGTAAATGTATTCATTCTGTATTGTCATGTTATGGATTGTCTGGAGGGGTAAGAGGGAACAGCACAAGATTACAGCTCAGACAATAATCTGTATGGGGGAATAACATATCTCCTTCTCCCATAGGCCTTTTGTGCCTACACAATACCTGGGTTACATCTAATATAAGGGAGTAGTTCTATGTATAGTGTTCACTGAATAATGTTTCCTGAGGTATTATCACATTGGGCATCCCCTTATTTTTCGCTTTAACTTGGACACTAAAGAGGCCTCAAACAGCCAAGGTTAAAGTGTTTTGCAAAACACAAATTTTACCTGCTGGTTTGTTGCTTTAAGTTTTACTTACTTTTAATAGGTCATTTAAGTTACCTTCTTTTCAATCATCTGAGCCCCCCCTACCCAGTCTGGAAAGTGTGATAAGTGCATCAAATAAATGGACCCTATGATCCCCCATTGATTGAAACACCATGAATTCTAGGGAGGTCTCCAACACATTGCTTTATAATGAATAGGTGCTCCCTCAAGCAGTTAAAAGCCTCATTTAAAATTAATGGACATTGTGGGGATTTGTATTTCTGTTTGGTGCAGCTGGTTTGCCTCAGACACTCTCTCAAAAACATGGGCCTATGTTCATATCACTGTCAGACACACAGGCTGATATACTACGAAAACAGTTTCCCCCTATTTCTTATCAGTCAAATTGCAATTTGTGATCTGCTGGTGTTGTTGCCGTCCGATGGTAAAGAATCAAAAGTTATCCAAGGACAGAAAAAAAAAAAACCCCACAGTGTTGTACTCTGGTGGTCACCAGATCTCTGGCAGTGGACTTCAGTTGTAGGATATAAACCCTTTAAGTGCCAGTGGGAGCCTTCCGATGTCAAATTAGGATTTGCCATCACAAGGGACCTTATGTAAAGAAATTCTGGGGAAATCTAACTTCACAGCACAATTCCAGTAAAAACTCTACTTATTTAACTGCTCTGCAATACCTGGAGACCTCTCTAGCATTCACTGGTTTAAAACCCCAATGGGTATTTTTACTTGTACCCTCCATTGGGTTCGATTCAGCTTCATCACTCATGTTAATAAGTCATCGCTTTTCAAAACAGGAGCTAGAGGTTTTCTTAGGACTGGGAAGGGGCTTCAAAATGAAACCTATATGCTTCACTTTATGTCTTCAAGTACAGAAGAAATTAAGTCAAAAGGGCATACTTTTTTATTACTTATTTTAACATTTATTAACTCCCCCCCCCCCCCCGCCACATTCGGAGAGGTGCTGATTTTCCTCTAGAACAGAGGTGGTCATTAGTCAGCTGCTGGAGGCCTGTTTATTATCCCAGCTCTAGAGAGAAGACCCAGTCACCTACAGTAAGAGCAGTGAAACTGGTACAACAGAACATCTTTGAGGTAGAACAGATTGAATGGGTAATGCTAGGGAGCAGCTTCCTCCTATTATCACTCTCACGCAACTCATTCCACTGAGAGCCCTCACTAGTAGAAAATCAATAACCAGAGAGTCCCAAGTGAGGCAAAGGACCTGCGCCTTCCCTGTTTGGCACCTGATGAATGATTATTAACATTGAGAAGATTACTGGAGAAGCTTGCAAAGCTCCAGTCGTTCCTGCTGAAGGGATAATGGTGCATTATAGTACTATCACTGCTCTTACTGTCCCTGACAGGATCCTGGCAGAAAATAAAGCCGTACGAAGTTAAAGGGGTGAAATCCAGGAGAAAACCAAGTGAATCACAGGGAACAAATACCTCTCAATACTTCTAGAGATGTAAAATGGGGTTTTAACCCCTCCAATGCAAGGTGTACAAAGTACTGCAAAAATGCATTGCACAACTAGCATTCAAGAGGTTAAAAGTAATAAAAAAAAAAAAAAAAAGTTTGGGAAATTTTTAGTGGACCCCCCTGCCCCACATCATTGTGAATTTGGTTTGCTCAGAACTGAAGGCTGAATATGGATTTAGGAATATAAGTAGAAAACAAGCAGACACATTAAAACTTACAATGATTTAAATGGGGCTTGTAACCACTTGAATGCTAGAGTGGTTGCAATACCTTAGAACCCTCTCTAGGATTTAAAGGGTTAAAATGCCCATTCTATACAAAATGAAATTCTGAGAACATCCATCTGTCCTGCACGATGGCAGTTTTGATCCAGAACTTAACCTTTTGTTTGCTATACAAAACCCCCAGTGACATCTCCAAGAGGAAGGGAGGGTGGAATAAAAAGTTAAAAAAAGGAGTTAAAGGAATAGTATTGTCAAATTGAAAAAAAAATAATAATAATAATATATAAATAAATAAATATTGTAGCTATTGAAAAATGGACCTTAATGACCCTAGTACCATCTCTTAAACCTTTATGGTTTGAGAGATATTTGCAGGTTCCCCCCCTCCCTCCCCTTTCCCTGACGTCCGCACTTTAGCTGACTGCAGGGGAATCCAGTCCTTGGACCAGCGGAGGCTCTTCATCTGAAATTGCGATATTGAAAAAGAACTACTTAACCCTTTGAGTGCCAGAGGGGTACACAACGCACTGCTTTGCAATGTGTTGCGTACCCCTCTAGCACTAAAATGGTTAATTGGAACAGTCTACAAAGTGTGCTCGGTTTGCAAGCACACTTTGTAGACCGTTCCAGTGATGTACTTATTTTTCAATAACATGATCTCGGCTCTGCTGAAGAGCCTCCGCCGGTCCTGGGACCGAATTCCCCTGCAGTCGGCTAAAGCGCTGACGTCAGGGAAAGGGGAGGGAGGGGGGAAACTTTACCTGAGAAGCTCTCTCAAACCATAAAGCTTTAAGAGATTGGACTGTGCTCATTTAGTTCCATTTTTTCAATAGCTACAATATATATATTTTTTTTTTAATGGACAATACTATTCCTTTAACAACAACAAGATAAGGCAGACACTGACCATTTATAATGCAACTGCAGAATATATATAGTAAGGCTGCACCCTTTATGATCACTTTAAGCCTTTAAGTGCCAGAGGGGTATGCAATGTATTGTTTTACAATGCGTTTTGTATCCCTCTGGCACTCAAAGGGTTAAGGAGATAATGACAATGAACCTTAACCCTTTGTTTTTGTGCCATTGGGTATGCAAGGCATTGTTTTGCAATGTGTTGTATACTGTTCTGGCACTCAGAGGGTTAAAAGGAGAACAGCTCCTAATAACCCCAGTTGACTTACTATTATCAAGAAATCCTAATGACCCCTATGAATTTTGGCCTTGTGCCTTTGTTCAAGAGAACATCTTCAAACAGCCCTAAATGTCAGCTCCATGGAGGTGGACATTGCGGTTACTGGCAGGATCACAGGACGCAAACTCCACCCACTGCACATATAACCCTTCAACCCCCACGCAGCTGGCAGTTAAGGACCACAGGGCATTTTTTTTTTTTTTTCATTTGCGCATTGGATTCATGGGTCCCCAAGCGGCGTGCAACCGTGTGCGGACCCCTAAATTCCAGGACAATCACTGGTCCTTAAGTGGTGAACTTCCATGACGGTCCTGGCATGTCATTAATCCTTAATATGTTAAGGACCAGAGCACCAAAGGTCCTTAAAGGGTTAAGCAAGCTCATGCACTCTGCCTGCGTCGGTGTGAGTTAATTGGCAGCAACTGTCATGACCTCCTCCACTGATATACCATCCGGCACTGACTAAACAGGATAGCTCTTGAACAAAGGCATCCCAAACCTCACAGAGGCCATTAGGATCTTCTGGTCATAGGAAGGTAAATGAGGCAGGGTTATTGAGAGATGCTAGTTCTCCTTTAAAGTGTAAACAAATTTCACTGCCTGCTAGCTCATCCTCAACCTAAATTTTTATTGCGAATAGTTTCTCCTCCTTCAATTTCGATTTGTTCATACAGCCATTTGCGGTCACATCTACATTCAACACCACACTTGTTAGAGCCACATTTTTTGCAGGAATAGAAGCATCCTAGGCAGTCTTCATCCAAGCAATCGCAGAGATCCATGCCGTTGGCTAGAAGAATTCCCTTGCTATCATACACTTTATTTTTGGCTGGTATCGTTTGTCTGAAAGATAGAAAAATGTGAACAGTTTTTTTCTTTTTTTTTTTTGTTAAACATTCAATAAAAAATTACAAATAAATTAATGGATCTTCATTCCCAATATACATTATGATATGAAATAGCATGTTGTAACACTCACATATATAAAAAGTCAGTATATCCTGACACACCTCAACAGATTTGCGACAAGGATAGCCCTGTTTTGACCTCTGTTTTAAATGTGAGTTTTAACCAATAATTTTGTGTGTAAAATGTGTTTGCAATTAAAAGGCTATGAACTACTAAGCTATATGAAGCCTTGCAGTATTTTGATGTACTGCATCAAACCTATGCATATAGGACATGGTCGTACTCAGAAGATGTAGCTGAACACTAACCAAAGCATTTTAATAATCCCCAAATATCCTGTGCTTGAAATCCACAGCAACAATGAATATGTGTGGAAAAATATTTTTTTCTTCTTACTGCAGGGTTTCAGCAGGATTGGTTGTAAAGTGGCTGCGTGAAAAATGTCAAAATGCACCTACAACAAAACCCTTAGATTTCTACTTAACATGCATATTCAAAATTGGGCCCAGTAGCTCAAACATTCCCTGACAAACCTATGCATATGGGTCATTGCCATACTCAGAAGAACAGATGAGAGTTGGTACCGTGTTAGCCGTATAAATACAGGAGGCAGATATAGTTTTTGATACCTTTTATTGGCTAACTAAGCAGATTTAAATGCAAGCTTTCAAGACCTTAGGTCTCTTCCTCAGGCATGTTATATATAACATGCCTGAGGAAGAGACCCAAGGTCTTGAAAGCTTGCATTTAAATCTGCTTAGATAGCCAATAAAAGGTATCAAAAACTATATCTGCCTCCTATACTCAGAAGAAGTATCTGAACACTAATTAATGCATTTTAAAAAATCTGAAAAGCACAGCAGCATCATAATGTAAGTAGGAAAACTGAAGAAAAAAAAAAAATAAATAAAATAAAATGTATATATATCTTTTTATATTTATATTACTTAATTACCCTATTTTGTCGACTTTTCAGACACACTTTTGTGGGCCATTTTTGGGATTTGACACAGTCAACTAAGCGATGATCCTCACATGGCAAATTTAAACAAAAATTACAGCTTGGAAACAATGGTGTTTATCTTGTAATATTTCCCCTGTGAATGTGAAAAAGAGTTTGAAATCCTAGGCATATGGGGTACTCCCAAATTCAGGACACGTAAATGAATATGGGTATTTTTTTCCAAATGGAATAATCTTGTACAACACATGACAGGAAAACCTATGCGGAATGTGGGTTTGGTTTTTTTTTTGTGTTATATATTATATATGTATATAATTTGTGTAGGTGTACTAAATTAATTAGAAGGAAAATATGGTTTAATGATGACATACAAAAAAAGGCCAAGATTGCTCTGGTGCTCTAGTGTAAAAAAAGGCCTGGTCTTTAAGATGTTAATAGAGCTCCGACGAAGACACTCGTTGACACCATCCCGAAAATAAGGGTAGACCAGTAGGATGACTGAAAACTGAAGGGACACATCATGAATATCACACCACCAGTAAAACAGAGACCAGGCCCTATGACAGGCCTTGGACTAAACAGGCTTCCTAGTCTGAATCAGTGGAAATGACAATAGAGAAGCCGCTCTTTCATGATGATGATTCAAGAGCCATGCCGTCAATGCAAACTTTCTACCTGATAGTAAATCAAAGGGGGATCTGGAATCAGGAAATACAGCCGGGGGGGGGGGAGGCAAAATGGTTCAGCGATGGACACATTGAGAAAATCCGTGAACCAAGTTTGACAGGTCCAAAGGGGGTGATAAGAATGACTTGAGCCCTCTTCATCTTGAATTTCCTAAGCACCCTGGAATTCAGGGGATGTTCGCCCCAAGCAGACTTTCTTTTGCCTCATGGTCGCATTGACTGATCTGACCCTCACTAATGTTTCCTAATAGCACTTGGTACGAGAGGGGAAGCTCCAACCGTATGGCTGCATCTCCAGAATGTTGACTGGAAGAATACTCTCCTCCCCGGTCCAGTGTCCCTGTGCAGTTCGATGACCCATAGTGACTCCCTATTCTTTTAGGCTGGCATCTGTAGTGTGTGGAGCTAGCACATACTGGTTGAGACACTTAAAATCCAGAATAGGACCCCAAACAGATTGTAGTAAAATCTGGTGAAGTGTCCCTAAGCTGGAACTGGGACCAGCAGGGAGAATCCTGTACCATATCTCAAGGAACTCTGAACAAAAGGAAACAGTGGAAGGGATTTAAGATCTATGCAGTACCCTTTAAAGTGTTAGTAATGTCCAAGAAAAAGTTTTTTTGCATTTAGAAGAGCTTAAGAAGCTGAGATAAATGCAAAAAAAAAACGTCTCTCTCAAACCGCTATGGTTTAAGAGATACAGGCGTTTAAAGTTGGCTGTCTCCTACTGACAGCTGTAAAGCTGTCAGCAGGAGATTCGTGTCGGTCGACACGGCGGTGCTTGAGAAGTGCCGCAATCTCGTTATTTACCACGAATCCCTTCATTGGAATGGTCTAAAACGTGTGCTTGAACACCAGGCACATGTTTTAGACCATTCCAATGACGGGATTCCTTGTAAGTAACGAGATCGCGGCACTTCTCAAGCGCCTCCGTGTCGACCGACATGAATCTCCTGCTGACAGCTTTACAGCTGTCAGTAGGAGAGATCAAGCTTTAAACGCCTGTATCTCTTAAACCATAGCGGTTTGAGAGATACTTTTTTTGCATTTAGCTCAGCTTTTTAAGCTCTTCTAAATGCAAAAAACTTTTTGTTGGACATTACTAACACTTTAAGTACCATACCTTCCAGAAAGGCTTATGAAACCCATATCACTGAAAGCAACCATGTTTGCAAGAATAATAAGCATGAGAAAGGGAAGGATTGAGTGCTTTTAAGCCCAAAGCACCATTTTTTAATGGGTGCGAACTAAAAGCAGGTCCACAGTACTCACACGGTTAACTTACAGTTTGTTTGTCTTCAGAGTCCTATTATATCAATGCAGAAACTCAGAAGTTGAGTAATGAGGTATGAAGTCAACCTCCACAGAGAGATGGTCCAGAAATACACCTGTGAACTGGGCGATCCAAGTCCAGGGAAGCCAGTTAATCTAAGTAAGCCTAATGGGGGGGACTTATTCAGCCTCATAACTAATAAAAAAAACAACAACAAAATCCTAAGAAAACAGTGCCAGCTGGCCCTTTTGCTAAGGCAGGCCACTTGAAACTGTTGGGCGTGGGTAAAGCTGGAGGGAAAGAGTCTACTCCTCATAGGTCCTGCTTTTTTTTTTTTTTTTTTAAAGTGTCCTGCCCTTTGCCGAAGGAAACTTTACCCCCTGGTTCCTATGTTGCATATTCAATATAAGAGAAGATTAAATTGTAATGACAAGGTACAGGAATTCGCATTTCCATTGTGTAGCACTGGTATTGATACAAGTTGGTCTTGTCTAGTGTTGGACAAAGTCTACCTTTATTATAAATGTGGATGCGTGTGGCTGTATCAGGCTTCCATTCACTTAAAATGGACCTCTCCACATGTATTAAGGTCAATATACACAAAGGAAAAAGGAGCAGCAATCCTGGAGCAAACCAGCTGCATCATAGGTGACCAATACAAATTTCCAAGGATTCATATGGGGCTTTTTAACCCATGAAGGCTACATGTCATTAGATACCTCATTAGAATTCATGGGGTTTAAAAACAAACAGACAAAAACAAACAAACAAAAACAAAAAAAAAACACATTTAAAAGCAAAAAGGTAATCATTTGTCCCCTCTGGTCTCTGGTGCAGTTGGTTTGCCCCTGAATTACATTTGCATTGTGCAAATTGCCTAAAGTCTGCATATTCCACTCAGATCTGCCTAATACACCAGTCAAAAAACCAGTAGATTCATAGCTCTGGAGGCTTTAAAGGAACACTAACACCAGCTAGTAGATATAAAAGTAATTACTCGTGTTACATCCTGAACCTGCATGTGTAAGTTGCCCAAACGATAAAGCATTTATTTAATGTTTGTGCTGTCTGTACTGAGAAATAAAAATCAACTTATATCATCTTATGTCAACCCACCCCAAAATGCAGGAATGGCTACTGCCTCAGAGCATTTAAGCGTCAGAAGGTTAGGCAACACATTGCAAAGCATTGCGATGCCATAAGAAGTCATAAAGAGCAATCAAAAATAAAAGAATAGTTCCTAAACTATGCATCTTTCTGTCTAACACAGTGTATAAACATATTATGATGTGTGCGTTTTAAAGATGGTATTACATTCCACCAGCAAGGCAATGCACCATAACAGAATGAGATGGGATGCAACTTTTTTTTTTCTTTTTTTTTTAAAAAGAAAAACACAGATGACTGTTCCATACAAACACATGGTCTAAATTCACAGTTGCAATAAATAAGACACAAACCTATCGGAATTTGATGGTGTATTCTTGGAATACTGGCGTCGAGTTTCTCTTTTGCTTGTTTCAGGTGCAAATTCGGTTTGCTTCCCTGGATTTGCAAACTGTAAGGATTTCAACGCTTTGGCAGCCCTCCCCTGGAGAAAAACAAAAGCAAAATTAAAATCAAAAGCCGTATATTTTAGCTATGGGTAATTGGATGCTGGAGGGCTCTCTAAAGAATTGCTTTTCAAGGAATTGCAGACCTAATCTAGAATTAGAGAGCTTAACTGATGCGAAATGTTAGTATGCAGGACACACCAATATGATGGTTTTGTACTCAATCATGGGTTGCTCTTACGTGAATCATTCTTTGGATTTTATGTTCAAAAGCAAACTGGAATAATGTGTTTGAGACATTTCCAGAATTCAAGGCGTTATAAGTCCCATTTAGATCTATTGGAACTTTTATACAAAATGGTCCATTGTGATAAATATAGGTGATTGAAGTTGACCTTACAAAATAGATCTTTTTAAGCCCCTTTCTCATGGGCAACTGTCACAGCAAAAGCAAAAGATGAAGAGACATACACTGTACATTCTCAACTAGAATACACTCCTGTGTATAACGCACAGGTGTACATTATACCCAAGATTTTAGGAGAAAAAGTGCACATGTATAATGCTCACTCATTCACAAAATAAGAGGATTTTAGTCTTACCTGTTAAATTCTTTTCTTTTAGTCCATACATGTTACTGGTAACTTTGGGTAGGTGATCCGTCCCTTTAAGTTGGAAGGAACAATTCTAGAAGTGAATGCAGGAGGTGGAGCCTACCTTCCCTCCTTGGCTGCAGCTAGCCAATCAGCTCAAGTAAGATTTGAGACACTAACTATTGACTACATAGTAGATGGGAAAGACTCCTGTGAGCATGACCCCAAAGGAACCCCATGGTCTGCCACAGGACAGCCAAGCATGGTCCCTTGACAGGGTGGGAAACCAGTAACCTGTATGGACTCAGAGAAAAGGATTTAACAGGAAAGACTAAATCCTCTTTTCTCTGTCGTCCAATACAGGTTATTGGTAACTTTGGGATGTCCAACCATTGAGTTTCCCAGAGGCAGGAAGTAAGGCAAGGACCAGACACAAGGCCCCCAAAGTCACCAGAGCATATATGAACCATCAGTTCAGAGATAGCCCAACAAAAATGAAGTGTCAACGGACACTGAACAGGGGTAACACCACCCCAAAACTGTTACACAGCACACTGAATTAGAGCCAACAGTGCTAAAAAGTGAGGGAAGCACCTAGACAGGCAAGACTGCCTCCAGGATTTCTCCCAAAACTGGCATCAGCCGATGCCAGCACATCAACACAGTAGTGCTTCGAAAAGGTGCGCACAAACGACCAATAGTAGTAGAATGAACTGTGACCTGAAAGGGAATAGGCTTCTTCCTAAGCTCATAAGCCTTACGAATAGTGGACTTAATCAAAGATGCAAGTCACTTTGGATGCAGGTCTCCCTGCCCTGGGGCCCTCAGGAATGACGAACAGCACATCAGACTGTCTAATGGACTCAGTGCAATGTACATAAAACTTGAGACAACGCACCACATCTAACAAGTGGAGATCCCTCTCTTTGTCAGAGGTAGGGTCAGGGCAGAAAGAAGGCACCACAATCTCCTGATTAATGTGGAACTCAGAGACCACCTTCGGGAGAAACTCCTGCAAAGTGTGAAGCACCACCCTGTCTTTGTGAAGTACCAAAAAGGGTGGTGAACAAGACAGAGCCTGTAACTCGACGACACGGCAAATGGACACGATCGCCAGGAGAAAGGTCATTTTCCACATCAGCAGGAGTAGAGGAATAGTAGCCAAAGACTCAAAGGGAGGGTGCTGAAGGATGCCCAGAACAAAGTTAAGATCCCACTGAGAAGCGCGAGTCTTGAAAAACAGGATGCGTATGAGCAACGCCCTGGAAGAAAACCCTGACATCAGGAAGAATAGCAATGCACCTCTGAAAGAAAACAGAGAGAGAGAGAGAGAGAGAGAGGGGAAGTCTGAACCTTAAGGGAACTCAAACGGAGGCCCTTATCCACACCATCCTACAAGAAAGCCAGGACCGTAGGCAGATCAAAATCCTGAGAAAGGTCCCCATCAGCACACCAAGATAGAAAGGTCGACCAGACACAATGGTAGGCCTTAGAAGAAACAGGTTTGCGGGCACTGAGCATAGTAGCCACCACACCAGAAGAAAAACATTTCTTCAATATTGAGGATTCAATTTCCAAGCCGTCAAAGCTAAAATGGTGAACATCCTCCTTCCACAGGTAACCCTGTAGAAGATCCGGACGGCAAGGGAGCTGGAATGGGTCCGCCACTGACAGATCCAGAAGCTTTGGAAACAGAGCCTGTTGAGGCCAGTACGGAGCAATCAGAATGACTGAACAAAGCTCCAGTCTCAATTTCCGTAACACCCTGTGCAACATGGGAAGGGAAGGAAAGATGTAAGCCAGAGGAAATAAACAAGGAATGGACATGGCATCCACCGCTAAAGGATCCCTGCAGCGAAAGAACCTCAGAACTTTCCGGTTGTGACTTGTTGCCATCAGGTCGAATCAAGGAAGACCCCACTACTGAACAATGAGGGTGAACACCACTGGGTGCAGTTCCCACTCTCTGCTGTCCACCATGTGTCAACTGAGGAAGTCTGCCATGACGTTGTCACTGTGGATATGGCAGGAACATGTCCTTCTGCCCAGGACAAAATAGCCATGACCTCTAACCAAGCGGCGAGACTTCTTGTTCCGACCTGCTTGTTGATGAAAGCCACAGCTGTGGCGTTGTCAGACTGGACTCGGACTGGGCATTCTTCAAGCGGAGATGTCCAATGATGAAGGGCATGAAATATCACCCGAAGCTCCAACACATTGATGGGAAGGAAAGATTCCTCCGGAGACCACTGACCCTGAGCACTTAGATGAGCCAGGACCTCTCAGCAACTGGAGAGGCTGGCATTCGTCGTCACCGTGGTCCAGAAGGACACCAGGAAGGACTTAACCTTCAGCAGATTGGAGAGGTCGAGCCACCATGACAATCTCAGTTCCACATGAAGAGGGAGAAAATAGGATTTTAGTCTTACCTGTTAAATCCTTTTCACTTAGTCCATACAGGTCACTGGTACCATGGGATGTGTAGTCCCCTTTAATAGGCAGGAACAATTATGCAAATAATTTGCAAGGGGCGGAGCCTCCCCTCTTACTTAAGCCACCTTCTGGCCAGAGCCACCCATATTGATTTGAGACCCTAAACTGACCCCAGGTAAGCAAAAAGAAAGACTCCTGTGAGCATGCCCGAACGGTCTCCCACTGAATGCCACAGGAGAGCCAAGACTGGTCCCTTGACAGGGTGGGAGACCAGTGACCTGTATGGACTAAGTGAAAAGGATTTAACAGGTAAGACTAAAATCCTATTTTCACTGTCGTCCAATACAGGTCACTGGTACCATGGGATGTACAAACATTGAGCTGATCCAGAGGCGGGAAGTAAGGCAAGGACCAGGCGCAAGGCCCAAGTCACTAGAACTGTTAACCAGTTGATAACATAGCCCAAACTGTAAGTGTCAACGGACACCAACTAAGGGAACAATCCCTGAACTTAACACAGCACACGGAACACGAGCCAACCGGGCTCAACAGTAAGGAAGCACTAAGGATCACAGAGCGGAAGACCTACACAGGCAAGACTGCCTCCAGGACCTTCCTTCCAAAGCTGGCATCAGCCGATGCCAGTACATCAACTCGGTAGTGCTTAGAAAAAGTGTGCACAGAGGACCAAGTGGCCGCTCTGCACAGTTGATCAGCAGAAGCTTGATTCTTGTAGGCCCAGGAGGCCCCAATAGATCTGGTGGAATGGGCAGTCACCCTGAAGGGAACATGCTTATTCCTCAACTTATAGGCTTCACGGATGGTAGCCTTAATCCAAGAGGCAATGGTAACTTTGGAAGCCGGTCTTCCTGCCCTAGGCCCCTCAGGAATGACGAATAGAGCGTCAGACTTCCTGATAGATTCGGTGCGGTGAACATAAAACTTGAGGCAACGCACCACATCCAACAAATGGAGATCTCTTTCCTTGTCAGATGAAGGATTAGGGCAGAAAGAGGGAACCACAATCTCCTGATTGATGTGAAACTCAGACACAACCTTGGGTAAGAATTCCTTGGTAGTGCGAAGCACAGCCTTATCCTTGTGGAACACCAGGTAAGGAGGTTTACAAGACAATGCCTGTAACTCTGCCACCCGGCGTACTGACACAATAGCCAAAAGGAAGGCCATCTTCCAAGTCACAAGACGTAATGGAATGGAAGCCAAGGATTCAAACGGTGGTCGCTGAAGAACTCCCAGCACCAAATTGAGATCCCACTGGGGAGCAGGACTCTTGAAGGCAGGTCGAACATGAGTCACACCTTGGAAGAAGACTTTCACATCAGGAAGGATGGCAATCCGTTCCTGGAAAAACACAGACAAGGCAGAGGTCTGAACTTTGAGGGAACTCAGACTGAGCCCCTTGTCCACACCGTCCTGCAAGAAGGCCAGGACAGTGGGAAGATGGAAGTCAAGAGACAACTGCTTGACAGAGCACCATGTCACGAAAGTTGACCAAATGCGATGATAGATCTTGGAAGACACAGGCTTACGAGCACTGAGCATCGTCGACACCACAGAAGGAGAAAAGCCTTTCTTAGCTAGAATCGAGGATTCAACCGCCATGCCATCAAACGGAGAGAGTGAACATCCTCTTTCCACAGATACCCCTGAAGAAGCAGGTCCGGACGGGCTGGAAGTGGGATTGGATCCTTCACTGACATGGCCATCAATTCCGGAAACCAGGACTGGCGAGGCCAGTTTGGAGCAATCAGGATGCCAGGACAACGTTCTCTCTTCAACTTCTGAATAACTCTGATCAATAGAGGAAGAGGGGGAAAGATGTAAGCCAGGGAGAAGTCCCAAGGGATCGACAAGGCATCCACCGCTAGAGCAAGGGAGTCCCTCAGACGGGAGCAAAACACCGGAACCTTCCTGTTGTGTCTGGTAGCCATCAGATCCACCACTGGCATCCCCCACCGTTGAGTGAGCATGTGAAACACCTCTGGGTGAAGAGCCCATTCTCCGCTGTCGACGGTGTGACGACTGAGGAAGTCTGCCATGACGTTGTCCACGCCTGGAATATGAACTGCAGAGATGACAGGCACGTGATCTTCTGCCCAAGACAAAATATCCTTGACTTCCCACCAGGCGGAACCGCTTCTTGTGCCGCCTTGTCTGTTGATGTAAGCCACCGCCGTGGCGTTGTCGGACTCTACTCTGACTGGAAGACCGGTCAATTGAGACTCCCAGTGCCTCAGGGCCAGCCGGACAGCTCGAAGTTCCAGAACATTGATGGAGAGCATGGATTCCTCCAGACCCCATTTCCCCTGAGCACTGAAGCGACCCCAGACTGCACCCCAGCCCCGAAGGCTGGCATCCGTTGTGACTGTGGTCCAATGAGGAACTAGAAAGGATTTCCCTTTCAAGAGATGAGAGAGATCTAACCACCAGTGCAGACTCGACTCGACATGAGGAGGAAGAGAAACAGACAGATGTTGATGATCTGGATGATTCCTGCACGTCTGGATCACAAATCTCTGAAGATCCCTGGAGTGGGCCATGGCAAATGGTACTGCTTCGATCGTGGAAATGAACTTCCCCACTAAGGACGACAACTTCGGAACTGGAATTTCGTCCATGTCCAGAATCCCAGCCACTCTGACGGTTATCTGGTGAGCCACGTCCTCTGGAAGAAACACCATGCATTGGCGAGTGTCGAACAGGAGACCCAGGAACAGAAGCCTCTGAGAAGGAATCAAGTCCGACTTGTCCAGATTCAGGATCCATCCGTGACGGTTCAGGGTGTGCATGCACCTCTGCAACTGCTGGTGGAGAAGCTCCGCTGAGGAGGCCTTCAGTAGGAGATCGTCCATGTAGGGTGTCACTCTGATCCCATCCTGATGGAGCACCGCTATCAAGGAGCCCAGCACCCGCTGGAAGACTTGAGGAGCTGTAGTCAGTCCAAAGGGGAGCGCTGTAAATTGAAAGTGTCCCCTGTGGCAGGCAATCCTGAGATACTTCCTGCTCTCTGGATGAATAGGGATGTGAAGATAAGCATCCTGAAGGTCCAGGGAGGCAAGAAACTCCCCTGGAGACATTGCTGCAATCACAGAGCGCAGGGACTCCTGGCGGAAGTGGGAAGTCACCACATAGGCATTGAGATCTTTGAGATCCAAGATGGGACGGGCTCCTCCGTCCTTTTTGGCTACCACAAACAGGTTGGAATAAAATCCTGAACCTGTGTCCCCCTGCGGAACCGCCTCCAGGACCTCTTTGTCCAAGAGATCCTGAATAGCGTCGTCGAACAGACGCCTTTTTGAGGGTTCCTGAGAAGGACGAGTAAAATGGAACCGAAAAGGAGGAAGGGAAGAGAAAGGGATCCTGTATCCCTCTGACACCACCTGAAGAACCCATGGGTCCGCCACTGACTCCTCCCAAGTCCGGCGAAAGATGCGGAGACGACCGCCTACAGCCGGATGCGGACCCGGGTTCGGCGAGTCATGCCGAAGCAGTCTTGGAGGTCTTGGCCTTGGAGGCAACTTTGGGCCTCCAGGACTGTTTGGGCTTGGAGGAGGAGCGCGTAGTGGGAGGACCCGTTTGGGCCGAGGAGCGTGTCTCAGTCTGAAAGGAACGAAAGGACCGATTGCGTTTGGCTGGAAACTTTTTCTTAAAGACTGAGGGTAGAAGAGTACTTTTACCGCCAGTAGCCTCACTGATCATTTCTTTGAGCTCAGAGCCAAAGAGCAAATTCCCCTGAAAGGGCAAGGAAAGCAAGGCTTTCTTAGAGGCTGTATCAGCAGACCAAATTTTCAGCCAAAGAGCGCGTCTAGCCACCACAGAAGAAGTGGAGGCCCTCGCCATCATGCGCACAGCATCAAAAGCAGCATCAGCAACATAGTTCTG
Source organism: Rhinophrynus dorsalis (assembly GCA_037306005.1). Lineage (NCBI taxonomy): Eukaryota > Metazoa > Chordata > Amphibia > Anura > Rhinophrynidae > Rhinophrynus > Rhinophrynus dorsalis. The sequence goes on from CM074722.1 coordinate 456,260,791, forward strand.
AGCTTCAGTGATATTAGCAAGAAGCTGCAACTGTTCAGATACAGGCGCATCCTGGCGAACCGCTTCAGTCAGTCGTTCAGTCCAGGCTGCAATAGCCCTATTAACCCATGCCACAGCAAAGGTGGGGCGCATGGCAGTGCCAATAGAGGCAAAAATAGATTTAAGAGAGAGCTCTAATTTCTTATCCGTCCAGTCCTGCAAGGCAGAGGCATCTGAGACAGCCAAAGCAGTAGATTTGGATAGTCTAGACACAGGAGCATCCACCTTGGGAGGATGAACCCATTTTGCCAGCTCCGCTTCGGGAAAAGGGTAAAGTTTGGCAAACTTTTTGGAGACAGAGGAAGATCTATCAGGATTCTTCCATGCCTCAGAAACCAGACGGGCAAGAGTAGGGTTAGTTGGAAAACAAACAACAGGTTTAGATGGCTTTTTCTGAAAAACATCAGTAGGATCATAAGTGGATTCCTGAGTCAGAGGAAGGTTGAGCGTATTCAGAACCGCTCTGATCAGACCCTCAGCCGAAACTTCAGGGTCACACTCATAGGGGTCCCCAATGGACCTGTTAGATTCAATAACAGTACGTTCCTCAGCATCAGAATCCTGTAAAAGTTCTTCTTCAGAAGAATCAGTGATATCAGGAGCTCCCTGTGGCTTAGGCAGGGAGGTCCTGATAGTAGAGGGGGTCTGCCAGACCTGGAGAGCCCCCTGTACCTGAGAGGGAAAGAGTTGAAGCGTGGATCTGAGATCCCTAGTGGCAGCTTTAAACTCCCTCACCCAAGATGGCTCAATAGCGTGGCTGGGAAGCCCAGGGTTGCTATCTTTATCAGTACAATTAGGGCATAGATCCCCCACATTATCGCAATCCAGCCCAATGTGGCAAGAGGAGCAAAACGCCATGGGGGTAGAAGACCCCCCAGCCTCCTTAGTCTTGGGTCTAGCCCCTAGCTCCAGTGAAGTAGACATGCTCACAGCGTCAATATACCCCACAAAAAACACTATCACCCAGAAAAGTGTTAAAGATTAAAGTTTCACCCCAGAAAAGGTCTAAAAACGGACTTATCTGGCCAGCGAAGGGTTAATCTGGTGAGGAGAGAGAAGGCTCGGTCCCTGCGTAGTGTACTCGCCTTGGAAAAGTACCACAAAATGGCGGCCGTCATGACAGCCAATCAGAAACAAGCGCGAGCTAAGCGCTCATGGGAAATGTAGTTTTCCCTATGCAAGTACCCCAAACAGTGCCCGAAGCCCCCCTGAACCCCCTACATTAATATAACACCCACCGGATGATAGAGCAGGAGCCTAGCATTAAAATGAGCCCACTCTGAAGTTGCTGTGACAAGCGGTTTCAGAGATATGTCCCAAACTGTGAATTCCCATAGAGAGTAAAGGAGCTCTGCTGCTGAGCGGGAAAAAGCCGCGCTTAAAGGCGCGGAACACCATTTTTAATAAAGTTTAGTAAAACATTAAAAAGTGCCCAAACAAGCATGAAATACATGAGAAACATAAATAAATGAATACCCAATGCTCCAAAACTCAGAGAATAACACAGAAATTGCATAAATAGTGATAATGCAATAAAAACACCCTATGAGTGCTGGAGTGTATTAAAACTCCCAAATACAAGCCCATCAAAGGGACACTGTGGGGACAAGTGGACCTTCAGCACTCAATGGGTGACTCACCTTTCTCGCAGACTTCTGTCTTCAGGTGACCATGATAGGGAGGGAAAGAACCAGAGGTAATTTCCCCAACAGGGGAGCTGCTTAACACAAGCTGTCCCCTCTTCAGGTATAGGTCCACAGAAATCCCTGGAAGCTGCACCAGCCACTTTGAAGAGGGCAATTCACAGCCATGGTCACCCTCCTAATGGTGGTATTCCATATTTGAATAAAAAATAATAAAACTCTAAGAAGCATAGCTGTTCTCTGCCTGGTGTGCAAGCACACCAGGAACAAATCAATATGGGTGGCTCTGGCCAGAAGGTGGCTTAAGTAAGAGGGGAGGCTCCGCCCCTTGCAAATTATTTGCATAATTGTTCCTGCCTATTAAAGGGGACTACACATCCCATGGTACCAGTGACCTGTATTGGACGACAGTGAAACACTGATTTCTTCAGAAGGTCCGGCTGAGCTGTGCACACCTGGATCACAAACCTCTGGAGTTCCCTGTTGTGAGCCATGGCAAATGGGACTGTTTCTATGATGGAGATGAATTTCCCCAGTAGAGAGGACAGATTCTTGGCTGGAACTGGATCGTGAGCCATAACAGCAGAACCCTGTGGGCGATCTGGTGAGCCACCTCGTCCGTGAGAACACCATGTGCTGCTGAGTGTTGAAGAGAAGGCCAGGAAGACCAGACGCTGGGATGGGACAAGATCGGACTTGTCCATGAATGCAGTTCTGAACCTGCTGATTAAGTTCTTGCAGGAGGGGCTTTCAGAAGCAGGTCGTCTATGTATGGAGTAACTCTGATGCCAACCCGATGGAGGATACCAAAGCTCCCAGGGCACAGTTGAAGATTTGAGGAGCTGTAGCCAGACCAAAGGGAAGAGCTGAAAACTGAAAGGGCCCTTGATCACAGGCAAATCTGAGACACTGCCGACTAAGGATGAATTCCCCCGGGGACATATCACCAGGAGTCCTTAAGGACGCCGATTGCTGCTAACAAGCCTTGATAACAAAGGAACTGAGATCCTTCAAATCCAAAATGGGATGACAGCCGCCGTCCTTCTTGGAGACCACAGAGAGGTTTGAGTAAAAACCCACACCTCTTTCCTGAATTGAAACAGGTTACAGAACATCCTTGTCCAGAAGGCCTGGATAGAATCATTGAACAGACAGAGTATGAAAGGGGAAAAACCGAAAGGGAGGAAGAGAGGCGAAAGGGATCCTGTACCCTTCCGCCACTACCTGTAAAATCCACAGGTCCGTCACTGAATCCTCCCAGATGCTGTGGTAGGGACGCAGACTGCCACCCACAGCGGAGTGGGGACCTAGGTTAGGTGAGTCATGCAGAAGGAGGCTTGGAAGAGACCTTAGGCTTCGAGGAGGAACACGGAGCTGAGGGAACTGCCTGGTTCGCCAGACACGTCTCAGTCTGGAAGGAACGAAAAAGCCAATTACGCTTGAGAGGCGTCTTGCTCCTGGGGACCATAGGCAGAAGGGTACTCTTGCCCCCTGTGGCCTCACTAATCAGATCCATAAGATCTGGCCCAAACAAAGAGGTGCCTTGGAAAGGCAATGAGAGCAAAGCTTTCTGGGAAGCGGTGTTCGCAGACCAGATCTTGAGCCAAATGGCTCATCTGGCAACCACAGACATGGTGGAAACCCTTGCCACCAAACGGATGGCATCAAATAAGGCAGCAGAAACATAGTGCTGGGCCTCAGAAATGTTGGCAAGAAGCTGCAACATATCAGAAGTAGGAGAACTCTGATGGACAGCCAGGGTGAGTTGTTCAGTCCAGACCGCAATGGCCCGATTCACCCATGCTGCAGCGAATGCTGGATGCATGGCAGTACCAGCAGAGGCAAAAAAAGGACTTGAGGGAGACCTCAAGTCTCTTGTTAGTCCAGTCTTTCAGAGCGGATGCATCAGTAACTGGCAAGGCAGTGGACTTAGACAGCCTGGAGACAGGAGCATCCACTTTGGGAGGGGATGAACCCAGTGAGAAAGCGCCACCTCAGAGAAGGGGTAAAGGTTGGCAAATTTCTTGGAAACAGAAGGTTTTCCGTCCAGACTTCCACTCATCAGGCACAAGGTGGTCAAGAGTGGGGTTAAGTGGAAAAATAAGTATAGGGCCTTTTAGGCTCCTGAAATACATCAGAGGGATCCGAAGAAACCTCCTGAACTAAGGGAATGTTTAGGGTAGTTAAGATGGCTCTGATCAAGCCCTCCACCGAGGAATCAGGATCAGCCTCAAAGGGGTCCCAAAAAAACTGAGAGAAGCCCACAGCAGAACATTCCTCAACATCCAAATCCAGCAACAGTTCCTTCTCAGAGGAATCTGATAAGTAAGGTACTCCCTGCAGTTTCGGAAGGGAAGATCTGATGGAAGAAGGGGTCTGCCAGAAGTGGAAGACCCCCTGTAACTGGGAGGAAAGAGTTGCAATGTAGACCGGAGGTCTCTAGTAACAGCCTTGAACTCTTGCACCCAAACTGGCTCTAATGCATGGCTGGAGGTCCCTGGGAGAGACTCAGGGACATCAGAACATGCTGGGCATAAATGACCTGAGAATTCTCTAGGTAACCCTGAATGACATGAGGAGCAATGCGCAATACAGGACAGAGACCCAAGTGTCCTTAGTCTTAGGCCTGGCCCCAAATAAAAAAATACACTTATCTGGCAGGTGAAGGGTTAATCTGCACAGGATAGAAGGAGAGTCCAAGCCCTGTGTAGGATACTCGTTCTAAAAAAGGCACAAAATGGCTGCCATGGCGGGAGCCAATCAGTAAAACAAGCGCTCATGGGGAATGTAGTTCTCCCAGAAAAATACCCCAAGAGTACCCAAAGCCCCCAACACATAAAATGTTAACCAGATGACAGAGCAAAGGCAGACAATTAAAATGAGCAATCTCTGAAGTCGCTACGTCGAGTGGTTGCAGAGATATGTCCCAAATTGTACAGTCCCATAAAAGTGAATGGAGCAATGGCGTCTATGCGGTAAAGCGCTCCTCTGAACACAAATTTTGCAAAGTTGAAACTGTGATTTAAAATTACATGAAACATCACTAGAACATGTTAGCACACCCAAAAAAAAAAAAAAAAAAATACTGAACCCAGTAGGGAAAGTGCCAATAAACCCCTAAAAGCTGCAAAACCAGCAGCTAAAGGGTTAAGTTACCATAGAAACTTGCTCCAATACACCCAACAGACATACAGATAAACCCAATGAGTGCAGGAGTGTGCAATAGGAACTCCAAAGGAAAAAAAACCCTGTTCGGAGGTGCACTGTGGGACATGTGGACCTGCAGCACTCAAACGGTTGCTCACCTTTCACCTTTCCTGCAGATCTTCTGCCTTCAGATCACCATGTATTAAGAAGCCGCCTCAGTGAGGAAAGAACTTGAGCCCAAGATTTTCCCCCCAGGGCTTAAGGTCCACAAAAGCACCTGGATACTGAGCTAGCCACATCTAAGGGCATTGTCAGTGATGGTAATCCGCCTAATGGTGGTATTCCATATCTAACAGAAAAAAAAAAAAAAATAATAAAAAAAAAAAATTGCTAAAACTATAGCAAAACTGTTCTCTTGCCTTTGTCTTCACCAAGGATATCTTAATGGAGCTGACTGACTAGCTGCAGCCAAGGAGGGAAAGTAGGCTCCACCCCCTGCATTCACTTCTAGAATTGTTCCTGCCTACTTAAAGGGGCAGATTGCCTACCCAAAGTTACCAGTAACCTGTTCTGGACGACAGAGAAAAATAAATACATACATACATACAAATTAAAGGAGTTTGTTGTCTGCTTCCCTCCCCACCCACCTCCATATGCTCTCACCATCTCCTCACAGCCTCAGGAGATAGTTGGGACCTCCGTGCAGAGGGTGACATACTTGTATTTGCTGCCCTCTTCCCCTACTGGCCTGCGAGGACCTGTGCTAAAGGTAGCCATAAAACCCTACATATATGGTCTCATATCCCATCCTTGTTCCACTAGTAGCCACAGAAACACACAAATACCTTCTGACACCGTAAAAGTCACAAAACCACACTAACACGGTTGGCTTCCTCAGCCTTGTTCCACTGATAGCCATGCTTATGGTACTCGCTACAGTATGTTTACTTATATCATTGGGGTACCACTTTTCTTGCTGGAAGTAGGTATCAAATGCAGTAGTAAAGTCTGAAGTTTTCTAAGACTTTAGTATCTTTGCAGTGGTGTAAGCAAAATAAAAATAGATATTTTTCATATAGCATCAACTTATGGAAACATTTATGCATACTATTCAAGTGCCCCTCATTTGATGCAGGTGAAAGTCTCCTTTTCAGTATGTTATGTCTTGCATACCTTTGCTTCAGATCTTCTAACGAGCATGGAACATTTTAAAGCAGACAATTTCAAAACAGAAAAACCTGTAGTTGTAGTTTAGTACTCCTAGCATCCCCTCAGGGTCTCAACCGATACAAAACAGGGTACCATAGTTCTTGGATTGACAAGAACTACTGAATATAACAGGAAATCCCACGATGTGGAAAGATTTTAATATCTCTGAAGTAACATAAGTGCAGACAAGTAGTTTTTTCACCCTATGGACCCATTTTCTGGAAATAGCTGAACACTCTAGACCAAGGGAAGAAATTGAAGCGACCCCTCATTTGATGCTGCTGGTTGTCTACATTCTAAAATAGTTCAAAGGTTTTCAAAGATTCTCAAAGAATTCAATACCTTTGTAGGGGTTGGGGGAAAAATACCTTTAAAGGGATAGTAGTACTTAAAATGTAAAAACTACAAAATTATAATTAGGTGTGCTATTCAAAAATTATAGTTCAAACTTGAATTTTTAGGTGCAGTATCACAGTGGCGCTGTTGCTCTACCATCCTATGGAGATTTATGGTCAACTGACCAAAGCTGTCTATAGGATGTAGTAGCAACTGCGCCACTGTACAATTTCAGGTCACTGTGAAACTGCAACTAAAAATTAGTTAACGCAAACAAACATTTAAGCAATCAATAATGGGGCAGGAAGGCAACAGATGTCTTCATCTCTCTACATTACTGAAGGAGGGAATCTGCCATGTCATTAAGTTGTACATGTCTTGCAATATAGCTACACTTGTACAGAGTAGAGCCCTGGCACTAAAAGTGTTAAATAATTTAAAGGACTAATAACACTTAAGTAAAACATATATGCTGTAGGGTTTATCCTCCTGAGTAAAACAAGGGTACCTCCACAAAAGTTGTTTTATTCAAAAGTTACTGAGCTCAAAACTGAATTTTCTATCCACAGTATCTCAACGGCATGAAATTTTACAGTGGTGCTGTTGCTACACCATCCTATGGAAGTTTATGGCCAACTGATCAGAGCTGTCCAAAGCTCAGCCATAAAACTTAATTTATTAAAATAAGTTAAAATGGTACAAACCCTATTTCTCTCAATCTGAATACTGTGATAAATACTCCGTGAAAAGTAAAACTGAGCTACTGCTCATAGTAAAAACCCTGTAGAGGGATATCAGGATCGACTTACAAATAATATAAAATATTGTGGCAACTTAGAGTGCTATCGCAGTCAAATCCCTATATTAGTTCAAACTACACAGCAATCTTGTCAGATAGGGACAGCTTAAGTGTCCTGCAATGTGCAATAATATATATATATATCTATATAGTGGTGTGATGCAAAACTACAGAATGTATTCTGAATTACTCCATTACTTCAAAGATATAGTTAATACTAGTCATCAGTGTACACTCCAAGAGGACTAGAGTGTCTTAACAGCCTCAAACAATGTAAAAGGAGTATATGTTTATCTCATAAACCTGAAGAAAGTCACTACGGTTGCAGTCAATATTCACAGGGAGGTGTTTGCAGTACACTGAACTGAAAAAAAATCAATGAACAGCTGACCTAGCATGAGCTACTAAAGTAACTCGTGCAATCACAATATGAAAGGGGATAAATGTACAATCCTGACAAACTTTAGTAGGCCCCGATGAAGCAGTCAAGCTGAATGGCAAAACGCATTGGGCATGTAGAGGGGTCTACTACAGTCAGGACTGTACATTTACCTTCTTTCATACTGTGATTGCATGAGTTACATTAGTAGCTCATTGTAGGCCAGCTGTTCATTGATTTTTCAGTTCAGGTGTACTGCAAACACCTTGCTGTGAATATTGACTGCAACCATAGTGACTTTCTTCAGTGTTATGAGATATACATATCCTCCATTTACTTTGTAGCTGTTAAGATGCTATGGCCCTCATCGAGTGTACACTGCTCACTCGTATTCGCTGTACGAAAGGAGTCATTCACAATACATTCTGTAGCTCCGCATCACACCACTCCATCCATTGATGGTGGCGGGAGGCATACTTAACAGCAGCACTATAAGGGTCAGTATATTGTATATACACCTGCATCATGTGTGTCATTAACTAGACTAGTCACTTAACAGTACTTTGATGTTCAATCCACAACATTTTGCACTATTTAGAAAACTGAATAATAGTTTACTTTAACCAAGACCGACAATACGTTCTGGTCTTTTTGGTGCCTGTAGTAATTGTACAAACGTTCACTGCCAGTCAAGGAACCTATGCATAACACCAAAAAATTAATCAGCAACACTTTATCTGATATGCTGCTACCAATTGACACAGATATTAGTTATGTACACTGTGGCTTTTATGGCGGACCTAAAGTACTAATTAGGGTTTACTATGGCCTATTACTAATGAGTACTGTAAGATTACTTAACTATTGGTTACAGTGTATATTGCAGGATATTCAATTTGTATTAAACGAAATTTGAGCACAGTTAAAATTATATACAACTTTATCTAGTGCACATTGCAGGACACTTAAAGGGATAGTAATACTTAAGCTGTCCATATCTGACAAGACTGCTGGACAGTTTGAACTATATAAGGCTTTGACACGAATTTGCACTGCAATAATGCACTAAGTGGCCACGATGTAAGTATTTGAAGGTCAATCCAGTCATCCCTCTACAGTGTTTTTATGATGAGCAGTAGTTCATTTTTACTTTTCACTGAGTATTTCTCACAATATTCAGACAGAGATATAGGGTTTGTACCATTTTAACTTATACTAATAAAAGTTAATTTTTAGGGCCAATAATGTGCCAAACTGGTCTCATTGAAGCTTTAAGTTAATGCCCCTTAATCCTTTCAGGGACAATTAAACTTTTCTTTGTGTTTCCACATTATTCATTTTAAGACTTGCTGCACTATTCCGCTGCAATATTGCGCTCAAAACAGTTTGAGAGATGGGAAAAACGGAGTTAAGTATGTTGTGATTATTCCTTGCATTTGTCAGAAAGTTTCTCAAGGGGGTTACTATCCCTTTAAAGAGCCACATATATTGGACTTTTTCTGCAAGGAAAACAAGGATACCCACACCGCTGGGACAGGATTCTTTCCTTTCAAAAGTTATTACAGTTCAACCTGTTACAAAGTAGCAAAGTGGTTACCATCACATCCTAAGCAGAATTGTAGCTTCAGGTGCACCTCTTCCATACAATGCAACAGAAAAACTGTCTTGACACCAGGTGGCAATGTTACCAAGTTTTAATAATACCAAACACATTTAAAGATTGTGAGGTGTGATAACTTTCAGACACAGTATCTCCCAGCAGTGAGATTACCCCATTTTACTCTACAGAATAATCCATACAATATAGCATGCATAGGTGCAAAGACATAATAAAACTAGACATCAATGTAACAAAGTAACAAAGAAAATTAGGTTGAAAATAGGCACAAGTCCATCAAGTTCATCCTTTGCCTCATAACCCAGTGACATGAGAATTATATAGTTTCCCTGCTACCAAATATAAGTTAGTCTTTATCAGACCTTCCCGTTTTACCTACCAATACACAGTATAGCATTGTATGTTCCCTTTTGAAAGAAATGTATCTAATCTTCTCTTAAATGTATCCATAGCCTCTGCCATAACCACATCCTTGGGCAAGGAATTCCATAATTTAACAGACCTTGCTATAAAAAAAAACCTTCCTCTGCTGAAGTCGAAAGCTCCTTTCCTGTAATCTTAAGTGGTGTCCCCTGATTATTTGATCAGATCTTGGAATGAATAGTTCAGAGAGATCCTTTTGTATTGACCTCTCATATACTTGTACATTGTGATAATATCTCCTCTTAGTTATCTTTTCTCTAGAGCAAATAAACCAATTCTGTCGAGTACTCCATTCCCTTAATTCATTTTGTTGCTCTTCACTGTACCCTCTCCAGTTCTAGAATAAACTTTTTCAGAACTGGTGCCCCAAAATGCACTGCATATTCGAGGTGAGGTCTTACAAACGATTTGTACAAAAGACAAAATGATGTTACCCTCTCTTGCTTCAATAACCCTTTTTATGCAAGAAAGGACTTTGTTTGCTTTTGCTACTGCTATCTGACACTGGTCACTGTTTCCAAGTTTGTAGTTTACAAGGATTCCCAGGTCTTCTTTAGCATCAAGTCCCCTAAAACAATTCCATTAAGTTCATAAGTAGCACTGGAATTTTTTCTTCCCAAATGCATGACTTTGCACTTTCCCACATCAAACTTCAGATTCTATTTGGCTGACCAATCTGCCATATTATGTAACACAAAGAGTTGCTAAATTCCTACATATTTAAATTATTATTTTTACCCAGTGAATACCAAGGAGGACTCCACTACACCAAGAAGCAATGTGTTGGAGACACCTCTAGCATTCAAGATGTAAAATGCTCCATTAATTTAAAATCATTAGGTGTATGTGTTCCCTGTCCTTTGTTGGTTTGTCCCAGAGTTGCTTCACTAAGCTTTACACAACACCAGTCTCACAGAACAAACACTTATGAGCATCAGTTAAATTCTCTAGAATACCATAATCTGCTTAAAGGGCCAGTATACCCTTGGGAATAATTTATATTGTAGAGCTTTTTTTTATGAAAAACAAGGCTATTTCTACTGCTGAGAAATGGAGTCAAGTTATTACAGTGCACAGTTTCAGTTAATTTTTTTTTATGAAGTCAGAGATATTGCCGGTACAAGCTTTCCGCAGATGGATGTAGATACAGCACTGACTAGCAGCAAAACAGCTTGACTGCAAACTATCAGAAACATGCCAAGCTAACACTGTAATAACTTGTAAGATGTATCTCCCAGTCTCCCAGCATCAGAAGCACCATTGTGTTACTCAAAAGGAAAAGCCCAATAACAAAGATCATACACATGCGTACATTATTTCATAATTCGGATTTAATGCCCCTTCAACCACAGAGCATAAAATATTTAAAATAAAGGAAAGGATACATGTAAGCTTAAAGTTGCTCCCAAATTAAAATTATTCAAAAATGTATATTAATTATTGGACATCTGTTGAGTACACTCATATATTAGGAATATGGGTGGAGTAGCCATCTCTTTTAGAACTTCTGTTGAGAGCAACTTAATCATTAAAAAAAAAAAAATCCACTCAACATGTCAGCAACCCAAACAATTAGTGGAGCACATGCATCTAGAATGTATGAATTTATATAGGAGTAAACACTCAACACAATTATTTATCCTAAAGGCACGACGACCTGAGCCGCCTTGTACTTTTGGCTTTGCGCGTGGCTAGTAGTAGTAGTAACAAAAGGTTTGGGCAGTAGGGAAATGTGCCCCTTCTCAGACCTTGTATCCGAGCTGCAGATCTGAGGAGAAAGTAAGAAGGCTTCACCAAACCTTCCAGAAAAACCACCACAGGATCTAGAGAACGACTAAAATTATACTTTGTCTTTTAAACAGAAACTAGTTTTGAAGCATTCAGGGCTACTGTAAATACTTTTTTGCACTCAGGATTTACTGCTCTTTCAACCATTTTAGTGGCAGAGGGGTACTCAACATATCACAAAGCATCTCATTCTTCTGACACTCAAAGGGTTGAAGCAGGTATTAGCAGTCTTTGGATATCTAGTTCTGACCACAACATCTTCAGCTGGCCAATGGATGGCTGAGAATTGAGAGCGTTGCAGTTGTTTACAGCCGCTCCACAAACGCATGTATATTTGAAGGGGGTGCAAGGACCATGGAGCAGAGGGGATGGGAGTTAAGTAAAGTTGTGCACATAAATTGAGCGGAGTGGTGTCAAGTCATGTACTGTGGATGGGGGGGGGGGGGGAAATATATACATACGTCTGAAGAATGTTTCTTGTGTCGATCCTCTCCATCAAACTCACTATAACCATGTACTAGTTGAGAGCATCTTGAACAAAGCTTCCATCCAGGTACAAACTGTCTTCCAAACCTGGCACTCAAAAAAGTTGCATCATCCAAGTGAATTACTCTTAAACTTTTCTTTATACGTTTCTTATGAACATTGAAGGGGTCACAGCATGCCTTCTGCATCTCTTCAAATTTCTCAATAAAAAACTTTTCATGATGCATGCAGATTGTGTCCTGTTCTGAGAGAGTCATCACAGCAGTTCTTAGTTGAAGCAACAACATATCATCAGGAGAGAAATCTTTCAGACTTCTCAAGCCAGTTGAACGGGTGAAACATGTCTTGTGACATTCAGTGGAATCTTGAATTTGGTCTCCAACTGAGCATGGATCCATTTTAAACGTAGAATACAAGCCAAGTCGGCTCCTGTTTGCCTATCAGAACAATATTCTCTGTAGGATTTACTGGTTCCTATTTGGTGTACCCTGGGGAAAGCATTAGAATCAGTCAGATGTGTCCTTCAAATCTATTGGTTACAAGATTATGCTTTTAACACATATGTAAACTACTAAATACACAAGGTGTCTACAACTATAAATATAGTCAGATAAGCAACCCTAGTGCAAGATATTCCAGAGGTGGAAAAATCGCAACAATCTGGGAGCCAAGGCTCCAAAAACATCCCTGTGTTAAGCCCCTTCATTGGTTCTTAAAACTCAAAGCTGGTGCTAAAAAACACTGGCTCCAAAATTCTCTATATTTTTGTCCACCCCTGGGATATACAGGATCTATAAAAAATTCTAAGAATAATTTTGTTTTATATTCATTTACTAAATGTCCACAAACATGACACATTCAGAAATGCATTATGTCTGCACGGACCTCAAAAACGGATGCAAACTCCACCTCCTGGTACTTCTTATCAGTGGACACATTCATTACAAAATGTTCTTGACAAAAACAGATATTACTAAATCACCAACCTTACATTTCACCCTCCTGATGCGCTGCCAAAATAACTCTACATGTTAAATTATTAATGATAAAATATAAACAAGAGGGATTTCTAAACTAAGGAATAATAAATTTGACCAAGTAATATAAAATGCCTCAAAACTACAGATATGAACAGACAACCAGGATGAAGCTTTGCAGTTGAAATCTCAAGGAATGCAATGCCTTCCTCAGATCTCATAAAACACTGCTTTTCGGTTCAATGAAAGGGCATTTCTTACCGTATTTGTTATTGAAAAAAAGTGCAAGTAGGTAAAGTCTTCCCAAACCACCTGGACAAGAAATTATGTTCACTTCTCCATGAAAATCAGTGTTATCCAATCATAAAATTGTACAAACATAATTAGTCTTACCTAAAAACAAGCTGCAAAAATTCTTAAACCTTTAAAGGACTAGCCGCGTGACCCACACTTTAGGACCATGGGGCATCCCCCCCCCCCCCGAAATGGAATCAGAGGTCACTGTACAGCGTGCAGCAGAGCAGGGACCCCTGAACTCCATGACGTACATACAAGTCATGGATCCTTAACGCAAATTTTCTCATGATGTATATGTACGGTATGTGTCATTAAAGGGTTAAGATAACTGTCTTAAAACCAAAAAGTTTTCAAACTGGAGGAAACCATGACATCACAGGTGACATAACGAGGCACCGAGCTACATCGTTTTTCAGAATAAACTAGTACTTTGATCTAGACAACATGTTTTAGGGAATAGTGATTGATAACACTAAACAGGAATGAGGACTACAAGTGTTTTGCTCAATACAGGTTATGGCTTGAAAAGTTTGAAATGCAACTTTGGTATCGTAATCGGTATACACATTAACTTTTTTTCTCTCTTTATAATAATATAGGATCGTCTGTTTAAGAAGTGTAAAATAAAATGAGAAATAAAAAAGTTGAACTAGATATAGAACAACCACTGTGCACAACGAATGTGCACTGCATTAAGGTGTTAGATTCTACATCCGTAACACGTCCAGACATCAATCATCACAGAAATTCAGAGCAGGAAAACTTTTGTTGAAAGGAAGACACTGCCGAAAGGAAGACACTGCCGAAAGGAAGAAGCACCACTTTATAGTGTTTTGTAAATGTTTGAAGTAGCTTTGCACATTTATGGTGTAGTGGCGTAGATTCTCTCAGCTTCTAATAAAGTTTCTTCCCAAAGAGTTTTCAACTGCCCTCAAGACCATTTTAGTAAGAAAAATAAGGAGATTTGGTAATTGAAGTTTGAAGGATCACAATCCTGTTTTAGCATCTTCCATCTCAAATGACAAAATGCCAAGTTTAAGCCTCCTGAGGCCTGGATGGTATAATTAGCTTTCACATACACAACTAGAACTGGACATCATGGCTACTCATTGAAATATGCAGAAACAGTGGAAACCGCTCTCTTCTGGACGAGCATGGAACAAATGCCATCAAAAGATCCTGACCATTTTTATTTTCAATTAAAATACTGGGAAAATGCAAAAAGTTGGAAAGCTGCCGAAGAAAGATTCCATACAGTTCAAACCTCAATGCCTATACCATCTTGTATGAGGTAATGAGGTTTTCCTTTAGAGTGTGGGTGAGGTTTAGCAAGAAAATATGCAACTTTTGAAGGGTTAATTTTTTTTCCCCTCTTGAAGCCCACTGCTGGGACAATGAGCATGCAGTCATGTCACAAGGATACTCCATCTGCTGCACCCCCCCCAAAACACCTCTCCATACAAACTTACCTTTTAAAAATAGATCATTAACAAGACATTGTATTTTCCCCATGTAAAACGACCTTTTTTTTTTTTATTTTATTTTAACATTTGAACTTAGGATCACTTCTTTTCTCTGTAATAAGGAGTGTGCCATGTCAGATTCACTACCACCCATACTGTATATACTATAACAAAAAAAAAAAAAAAAAAAAAAAAAAATTGATAAATTGTGCTTTTGTTTTTAATTGTCAAGTTAGGTTCCCCAGTGTTCAACATTAAAAACATACCATACAGCTCCTGTCAGAGAAATAGAAGGAACCATTTCCTATACTTATAAAATGTTCCTTCAAGAACAGTAGGTTTATTCCAGAACTGGGACAATATTAGGAACACATCCTAGATGAAAGGGACTGGGAGGAGATATACCGAACATCACAATGGGAGAGACTACACGAGTATGTCTCCGGAAGCAAGCAATAAAGTTTTTTTACGCACCAAATCATTTGGTCTCCCAGAAGATGCCATAGGTCAGTGTTTCTCAACCAGGGTGCCATGGAACTTTGGTGTGCCATGGAAATCAAATTAGGTGCCCCATGTTTTCTATGAAGACTGACAAAAATGGAAATATTGTCTTTTAAATTTAGAAATACAGAAACCATTAGGTTTATTTTTGTTACTATGATTGTGAGACCTAATAGTATCTGGATATTTATGAATTGTACCCTTTATTATGCCCTAGAAAAATGACATTAAACATGTTAGGGGTGCCCTGAAATTTCCAGATTGTGTGTTAGATGAGCCTTGAGCAAAAAAAAAAAAAAAAAAAAAAAAAAAAAAAAAAAAGGTTGAGAACCCCTGCCATAGATTTACCTTAACAACCACAGCACATTTTCAACGGTGTGATGCTGTGGGGTACATATCCTGCCCCAGGTGAGACTGTAGTATTCCCTCACATAAATGGCAAAAGGGTGGAGGGTCTTATCAAATAATTGTTAAAGGGATAGTAATACTTAAAATGTAAAAAAAAATATGTTGTAGGGTTTATCCCCCTGATTAAAACAAGAGTACTCCCACTGCTGAAAGGTGTTTAATTCAAAAGTTATTAATTTTCAAAGTTGAATTTTTTAGGTGCAATATCACAGTGGCCTGAAATTGTACAGTGGCGCTGTTGCTACACGATACTATGGAAAGCTCTGGTCAGTTGACCAAAAATCTCCATAGGATGGTGTAGCAACAGCGCCACTGTACAATTTCAGGCCACTGTGATATTGCACCTAAAAAAATCAACTTTGAAAATTAATAACTTTTGATTGAAACATCTTTCAGCAGTGGGAGTACTCTTGTTTTACTCAGGGGGATAAACCCTACAACATATTTTTTTAAAAATTTTAAGTATTACTATCCCTTTAATTATTCTCCAATTCACCCTCAGCTCTTGAACTGGCCACCTTATCAAGTCCATTAACACTTTGAGTGCTGGAGAGGTACGAAACGCATTACATTCCTTACCCCACCGGCACTCAAAGTGTTAACTGAATCAATGCAAAATTCAGCTCCGATACCTCTGCCCCAGAATCTGTTTGCCAACAGCAATACCCCGGTGTTAAGTGGGCAAACATGACTGCTAGACTTAAAGGGATAGTAATGTTTCACAATAAAAGCAGCTCCAAGTAATCTTCATAGTATTTGGCCCATGGATAGTGTTATTTCAATACTGACAGAGTTGTAGTTCAAGAGTAATTGAATGATAAAGTATCCCCCTCCTGCCTCTTTTACTGATGTAACACTGCATACCTCAGAGCCGCAAGGCTGACTGGATAGACTGCAGAGAGGGACAATCTTCAGTGATCATAAACATGTCAAAAACATGTCAAGGGTGGCAGGGTTTGCCTTATGCTCATAGTGACAAAACTGTCCCTTGCTGTGAGCTGTCTGGTCCCAGGACCAGATGCCACATCTGAGGGGAGGTGGTTTACATTAGTTGAGAGGGATACTTCATCATTCAATTACTCTTGAACTACAACTGACAGTATTGAAATAACACTCTCCATGGCGCAAATACTATGCAGATTAATTGGAGCTGCTTTTATTGTGAAACATTACTATCCCTTTAACCCTGTGAGTGCCAGATGGATATGGAATATATTTGGTACCAATGAGTTCTGTACCCCTCTGGCACTCAAAGGGTTAAGGACATCAGATGGAAGTGGCTGTGTGAAACATGAAATGATCACATCGACAGATCGGGTACTCCTAAGAACAACCAGATGGATCCATGGTCTGGTTCTCCTCCCCTAGGCAACCCCCGTGTTTTTGTCACTACCACCATAACTGTCTATTAGGCCGATTGGACTGTTGTATGAATAATTTGTGTTGTGAGAATATGGAGTTTAAAACAGCACTGTGAGCCAATACATTTTTGAAAATGGGGCAGTGTGCATAGTATACACAGGGCTGTGAGTGCTCTTCATGCTATTTTAATACATTGCACTATATAGCCAAATTATCCTCATCCACTTTCTGATGGCTGAGGATTATGCAACTTGGAAAGGTTCACACCCCGAGTGATCTGCAGGGAAGAAGTAACAAAGACTCATACATTAACCAAGTGTTCCGCAGGGAAGGGAGCAACACCCTGGAAGTCCATAATTTTCTAATAAAATGTAAACTTTATTTTAAAATTAGTATACATTTAGTATAGGTGTTTAACTCTTTGGGGCAATGCTGCGGAGGTGAAAGGTTATGGGCAACACACGGATTTAAATGCTAGTCAATATGCAAATAAGGAATACATGCTGCAGAAGCATGCTTTGGGTTGTATAAGGAAATAAAGAACATTCTGGAGCAAACTGCAACATGTGGGACAAAACAAAATACCAACAATTCCATGGATTTAAAATTGGCATCTAACCACTTTAACCCCTTAACGACATGTGACGTACTATGACCGTCACGGTCCTAAAAATACTCAAGGACCGATGTCGGTCATAGTACGTCACGTACTTTTTACTTACAGCGCTCTACCGGGAGCACTGTAAGTAAAAATAGGGCCTGAAATTGACCACTCCAAGATTGGAGCGATCTCTATCAGGCCCCATAGTGACGCGCCGACACACGCAACAGATCACATGTACCGGCGCGTCGGCGTGCATCAACGCGGTCCTTATGGGACGGAAACGTTCCAGGACCGCCGGTCGCTAAGGGGTTAAAACTAGAGCAGTCAATGGAAATTTGCATTTCTACTCCATGGTGCAGATATATAGAGTAACGTGCAAGTGTTTAAGGCAGGGGTGAAAAAAATGTAAATAAATAAAAAGTTGAATGCGCAAGTACCAAGTGATGGAAACAATCACCTAAAAATAAGAAAAATAAGTAGGAAAAGGCAGCAATGGAAAAAAACACTAACACCACCACTTAACGCGTTATAGATATAATTACACAAAATATTAAGTTATTCCTGTGTCATAAAATATGAAATAAATTAAAATCAGGAGCTATATGCAGAAATAAAAGTTAATAAACTATCCTATATAATAATTCGCTAATTCGTGTGTAACGCCGCGACATGCGCAGTAGACTGCAGCGCCGCAGCTCTATATCAGCCGCGGCGCGGGCAGTCTCCACTGCGCATGACTGCCCCGCCACAGGGTGGCAGTGGCACTTTGGCCCGTATAACGGGCTGTTCAACTAGTTGATTATAAATGGACACCCTGCTATAGAGTGAAGACAAAAAAATAAATCAAATAAATTATAACCACCAAAAATATTCTACTAAAACAGAACTGTGGTTAAATATAAATCACAGAGTTTCATAGATTCCGCACCATAATAGAGCTACAAACATAGCCAAAATTATAAAATAAATAAATAAATAAATTATATTATATATATCAAAAATCCTCCCCAATATACAACACTATGGCACCTGAAAATAACAATTTCAGGTATCCACACGATGCTGGTTGGCTAGCTGCAGCCAAGGAGGGAAGGTAGGATCCACTCCCTGCAATCAATTCTAGAATTTTTCCATGCGACTTTAATTTAACATCAAGAAGAGATCCTATTATATGTGCGCCAACGTGTCTTCATTTATATGGGACTTACAGAGTTTCCTAGTATATTACATTGGGGGATATTTTTTAATAATTTTTTTTTTTTTTATTAAGAACAGTTATTAATTTTTTTTTTTTTTATTCCTATACTATTTATGGTGATTATTGAGAAGTGTTTGTACGCTATATCTGGTGTTAGTGCTATCCTTTGTATATTTGGATACTATACCTCTGGCTTTTCCTGCTTGTCTATTGCTTATATAGATTCCCCGTTGTGTATTATTCTACTTTTTGTGCAGTCGGTATTCAAACTATCTTTTCCCGATATTGCAGCTACGCAGATTACAGTGTTGAACCCAGGTGTATGGGTGGCTGCATACGGGAGGATGTGGGGCAAGTAACATATTAAGACGACATATGGTTGTCTTATGTATTATCAATATTTATTTTTGGCTTCACCGCTTTTTATGTTTTTGCGTTTGCTTTTTAAATAGTAGACCTAGGTTTTTATGCATCGCGTGGATCCCTGAAATTGTTATTCTACATATATCTCCCGATTTATTTCATATTTAGGTGTGAAAAAATACTGTAAAGTAAGAATGCTTTCCAAAACAGACATGTTAATAGTTTATTTTTATCAATTAACAAAATGCCGAGTGAACAGAAGAAATCTAAAATCAGTTCTTCTAGGTACACTTGCAAATAGTTTGTTAAAGAACTCGGCAGGTAGGTTGTTCCAAACATCTTGGAGGACTAATGACGGTTCTTCTGTGGATTTAGGCAGCCTCAGTTGCTTCTTGCTCTTCATGTAACCCCAGACAGACTCAATTTTGAGATCAGGGCTCTGTAGGGGCCATACTATCTCTTCCAGTACTCTTTGTTCTGCTTTATGCTGAAGATAGTACTTAATTACTTTGGCTGCATGTTTGGGGTCGTTGTCATGCTGCAGAATAAATTTGGGACCAATCAGATGCCTCCTTGATGGTATTGCATGATGGATTAGTATCTGCCTGTACTTCTCAGCATTTAGGAGACCATTAATTCTGACCAAATCCCCAACTCCATTTGCAATAATGCAGCCCCAAACTTGCAAGGAACCTACACCATGCTTCACTGTTGCCTGCAGACACTCATTCTTGTACTGATCTCCAGCCCTTTGGTGAACAAACTGCCTTCTGCTACGGCCAAATATTTCAAATTTTGACTCATCTGTCCAGAGCACCCCCTGTCATTTTTCTGCACCCCAGTTCTTGTTAGCCGAGTTTGGCTGTTCCTCACTCAGTTTTATTCCTGCTAAACAGCTGTTTCTGTTTAAGTTAATGATTGTGTTTCAACCTACATATTAAACTGATGATCATTAGCACCTGTTTGGTATAATTATTTAATCATACACCTGACTATATGCTTACAAAATCTTTGGCTTTTAGCTAGAAGACCTGATGCTGTTTTGAAGGCAAATGGTGGTCACACCACACAGTGATTTGGTTTAGATTTTTCTTCTGTTCAATCTTACTTTACAACATTTTTTCAGACCTGCCAAAAACGTTTGCACACTACCGTGTGTGTGTATATTTATATATATATATATATATATATAAATAAAACACACACACACAATTTAAAAAGCCGACAGCATTGGATATCTTGCTGCCAAAGGATTAAGGGGAGAGAGAGAGAGAGGGAGAGAGGGAGAGGGAGAGAGAGAAAACAATCCAGGAGATTTTTCATTAAGGTTCTCTGAACCTTAAACTCTAAACTTGTGATTGACATCAATAACATCACATAACTTCAATCAACCACATAAAAAACAGCAACTCAAATTAACTCAACAACAATTACATTTGTATCTTTTGGCGGGAGAAGCGAGCAATGGATTGAACTCAAAACATTGAAAAAAAAAATACATTACAATGAACACACTTCAAACTCTATGCCTCAGTGAAAACAAACTATTGGAACACAAACAAGGAGTTCCATTAAATGGAAGCAAAAAAAGATACTGCGGAACCAAAAATAAATAAATTGAAAGAAATTTTTGAGAAAACTGGGGTATATAGGAGCATTACAGAACTGGTTGGTTTAAGGGTGTTCAAAAGAGCTCATGGAATCTGGAATCTTTAAAGGAACAGTAAACTTTTTTTTATGAAAACACATTTTATAGAGCATTTCCTGCTGAATAAAACAAGGTCACTCCCACTGCTGTGAGATGTTTTATTCAAAATTTATAGCAGTTTAAATAATCAGGAGGTGAATTTACTGCATTTACTTCCTGATAGTTCTGACAGGACGTGACAGGCAGTTTCTATCACATTCTATGGAGAACTGTATGTCTCTGACTTTTCTGACTTTCCTCTCCATTAGAATCTAACAGGAAATCTAACTAGAATTTGACCACTAGAGGGCACTGCTAATGTAAAAAAACATGGGTTTAAACTGTAATAACTCTGGAAATATAAATCTCTCAGCAGTGGGAGTACCCTTATTTTACTCAATAGGAAAATCCCTACAATATATATGTTTTCATAAAAAAAGTTTACTGCTCCTTTAAAACAAAAAGCCAAAACATATCTGAGCACTCACAATGTTACAACATGAAATCCATGAAACTCACGAACGACAAATGTTTTACCAGGAGATAAAGCAGGATGCGTTGGCATGAGCATATATGTGTTAATTACCATAAAATCTCAGGTATAATACCCACGTGTACATTATACCCACGATTTTAGGCGAAAACAAGAGTGCCCATGTATAACACACACCCTTGTTTTCCCTTCACACACAAAAAAATTCCCCATTGAAATACTGCTTCCCTCCCTCCCCGCTTACCCGTATCATCCTCCTCTGTAGTCCATCCAATTTCCTCAGCTTGACAGGGTCCCAGCAGGCGGCATGTTTCCACAGCTATGTGCATTGGATCTATGGTATTGCCCTTAAAGGGACACTAATACTTCATTTTAACTTTATTTTATTTTGTAGGCATTAAAAAAACATGAAGAATAATATAAGTCTTATGTCTCAAACCTTTATGGTTTAAGAGATATTCACAAGCAAAGTTTCCCCTCCCGCCCCTTTTTCCTAGTGTAAGCCATCTCTTCTCAGATGTGAATCTGGTTGTAAGACCAGACAGATAACAGCAGGGGACAATCTTCTTCCTATGAGAACAATGAAAGCCCTGCCCCCCTTGACAAGTTTTTCAGCTTTTTCCCCTTATCTTAATTGAAGATTGTCCCTCTCTGCAGTCTACTTGGGCACCTTCCTTCTGATTTGGCTGAAGGGGGGGGGGGGGATACTTTGCTTGTGAATATCTCTTAAACCATAAAGGCTTGAGAGATAAGACTTATATCATTCTTCATGTTTTTTAATGCCTACAAAATAAAATAAAGATAAAACAAAGTATTACTATCCCTTTAAAGGAACTTGTGGTCCTCACAAGACATGACCATTGGCTACAGAGAAGAGTTCCTGACAGGGCCACGCTGGAAGCTGGACCCTGTCAGGCTGAGAAAATTGGATGGACTACAGAGGGGCAGAGGAGGAGGATATAGGTAAGCAGGGAGGGACGGAAGCAGTGTGGCAATAGGAATTTTTTTTTTGCCTATTATAATACACCTCCCCCCACTTCACATAAGGTGAAGAGGGCCAAAATTGTGCATATTATATGCAAGATTTTACAGTACACACAAAAAGAGCATCTAGAGTAAAACAGAAAAGTCACAAATGGAAGAGTCATTGGACATTAAAATGGAGGATAAACCAGATCAAGTGTTACCATACATATAAATAACTTGCCATATAATTCCCAATAAGGGATAAAAAAAAAAAAAAAAAACTCTGACATACAGTTGCACAGACACAAACACACACAAAAACCTAAATAAAATTGGACAAACTACACAATACTAGTGCCCAACTGGAATATCCAAAATTATTCCCTTTTTACCAAAGAAAAACAAACCTATCCCAAATCCATACAGGCAACTTGATTAATCTAAATGAGGTCATGCTACTCCCATGTAGCAATGAATGCGTGCCAACCAGAGATGTGTCATGCGAGGACAGCAAATGCTGATTCTATACTTCAGCTGATGTGAAACATATCCCATGTACTAACTACAACAAGAGTGATATACAACTCCCACTGCACTACAATTCATGTGCTGACAGTAAAATTCTTACCAACCGCATAGTAAGAAAGCTAATGTATGTTGTCAACATATTTGCAACACTTACAGAGCCTAGAGACACATCTATATATGCCTGGAGCATCCAATAAGGTGAGCTACCTTGGACTGGTACTCTTGTAAAGGATGGAGAGTATCTAGTACGCAAAGTGGCCTCTTGCTTGGCCACCCCCAATTCTCAATGAGCAGCATACATGCATTGAGGTATGGTGAGAAATCGGTGGTGTACTGAATTATGAATGGAATTTTCCCCACTTTATGTAGGCCTTTGTATGTATGGTGTGTGTATCTCAATCTCTGATGAACCCATATTGGGCTTTGCCATAGTATTTGGTTACATTGTATATGATTACTTTCAGATATAATGGGTTTGAGTGGTCGTGTATAATCTTGGAGCATTTGACTGATTTTGTAATATTTAGCAGTTTGGATGTTTTTTCCTCCATTTGATGTCTAATGACAATTCCCTTTGCAACCTGTTTAAGTTTTAGTTTTAATCTATATACACTTCTTTTTGTTTATTTGTTCATGCCTTCCCATCCTGCTTTATTTCCCAGTGAAAAGCTACTCACAGATTCATGAGTACACTCAATGTCACATTGGAGGTAGGAAACAGACAATGGGGGGGGGAGGCAATGTGAGGGCAACATGGATATGGTGGGGGCAATGTGCAGCTGATGCGGGACAAGTTGGAGCTGATGGGGGGGCAAGTTGAGGATGGTGGGGGGCAATATGGATATGATGGGGGGCAAGTTGGAGCTGATGGGGCAATATGGAGCTGATGGGGGCAATATGGAGATTAGGAGCATTGTGGAGGTGTCCAGTGGAGATGGCCAATGGGGGTGGGGGGTGGCGCTTCAGATTTATGTGCCTACAGGCTCCTGAGATTTAAATCCGGCCCTGGCCCTCTCCTCTTCTCTTTTCCCTGACAGCAGCTGTAAGCTGACAGCAAGAGATCCTGGCCCTGGGACCGGCAGGTGGCTCTTCAGCAGTGCCGAAATACCAAAATCTAAAAAGAAATACTTCATTGGAACAGGCAATAAAAAGTGTGCTTGGTTTACATTTCGGCTAAGAGCTGCCAAGAGCCAGCAGACACAGCTCTCCTGCTGTCAGCTTTATAGCTCACATCAGTGAGATGGGCACTTTAAAATGTCATATCTCTCAAGTCATAAACGTTTGAGAGATGGGACCTTGATCATTTAGTTTATTTTTAACAGCTACATTTCTTTTAGTTTTACAACGGCAATACTAGCAAAAAATTTTTGTAACATAGGCATGGCCATCTGATAACTGGGGGCAACATCAATGTTTGTCCTGACTCAGTACAGGATTATGTTAAAAACAGAATGATTTCATGGGATTCATTAAAAGGAAGCTGCCGCTCCCAGACTATGATTATTATGCAACCAGTGAGACAGGGAATATCGTTTTTTTTTCCCCCTCAGCCCCCAACTGAAGCTATTTTCCAGCTGGTCATCACCTACAAGGACCAATCAAAGCCAAAACATACATCCGGGGGGTTACTTTTAAATGGTCACACGTGAAAGCATGCGAGCAAACAATACAGTTTCCAAGTCAATAAAACTAAATGCAATGGGAGATAGTAATACCTGGAAAAGAATGCTAGGATTAAATGATAAAGCTTTATAATTTTAATATAACGGCCTTCTAAATCCTTGATGATAACAGTGATGTGCAAACCATTTCTTCGACGTGTGCAGCACACTTCCCTGGTTCACAGTGGATTAACCCCTTGAATGCCAGTGCAACGTGTTGCGTACCCATCTCTGGCACTCCAAGGGTTTATCAATGAAGAAGCAAAACCCTCCACAAAATATACCTATGAACAATAATGCTTCATATGCATAGTCACAAAGAAGTGTTTATTACATCTATGTCCACGTA
Source organism: Rhinophrynus dorsalis (assembly GCA_037306005.1). Classification (NCBI taxonomy): domain Eukaryota; kingdom Metazoa; phylum Chordata; class Amphibia; order Anura; family Rhinophrynidae; genus Rhinophrynus; species Rhinophrynus dorsalis. The sequence continues at coordinate 456,285,515 of CM074722.1, forward strand.
GTACCCACTTCAACCAGTGAGAGCACAGAAAGAACGTGAGGGTGCCAACAAGTGACTCTCTAGCTCTTTTGAGTCTACAATGGCTGGTTGACGAGCCTTGAAGTCGGACAGCAGCTAAAGAGTGCAAGGTTACCCGATATCAAACTTAGCTTTCACATCCCCCGTTACAGCATGGCCGTTTGCAGTGCCACTTACCTTACCGTGTGACTTCTTGCCACCCTGCATGCTGTTACCAGTACCCCCTGAACCAGTCTCTCGCGTTGCCGCCATACACAGCGCAACTCTTCCTATGTGACGTACTTACAAAACAAAGATCATAGAGAAGTAAAGGCACAGCTGAAAATCTTTGGCTAGAGAGGCCAGCCGGTTTGGCACCACCAGGATGTCCTCACGTTCTGAGATCTATGATGTGATAGTTTTGTTAACCAAGTAGTTAGGGTCAATGTGCATAACCAACAAGAAAAGTCCCTGAGTAATACAGATGCAGCTTGATAGGGGAAAAATGGTTATACATTGTGTAAATAAAATTCTTCGGTCTTGCTCTAAATTATTTTTTCAGTTACACAAAGAGGTGCCAATAGATCATGAAATAACCTAAAAATTCTTGGTAATGCCCATCCCCAAAGCCACACCCCCTAAAACAAAAGTGTCCCTCTTTGGCCATGTGAAATGTTGGTGTTTACATGTTAGTATATATATATATTTAGAACAGGACTAAGTTATTTTATTTACAAACTTTTTTTTTTTTTTTTTCAAATACCGAAGTTTAAAAAAAAAATAAACCTGAACTTTTTGAGTGGCAGAGAGGTATCCAACACAATGCTTTGGGTACCTATCTGCTACTCTAAGGGTTAAAGTGAGTTGTACTGCTGTGGAGCAATATGTTAACACTTATATACACATACCTCCCAACATTTCAAATTGCCAAAGAGGGACACTTGTGTTTTAGGGGGTGTGGCTGGTGGGCGGGGCATTACCGAGAATTTCTAAGCTATTTCATGACCTGTTAACAGCTCCTTGTGTAACCTAATAAACGACTTGTAACGAGACCAAAGTATTTTATTTACACAGACTAATTTATAAACACATATGCGGATGTTTAAACAAACAATAATGTCAGTTTTATTGCTGTAGAGTAGTGTGATACACTTATATACACACCACACAATCTGATTTCCTAAAAAGAGGAACTTCAAGGTGGGATAGAGGGATTTGGGTCTAAAAGAGGGACACTTGGGAGCATACCTGGGAACTTTTTATTGAGGGGAGCCCTCTGCTGCCATGGGCATACCTGGGAACTTTTAAAACAGGGTTACCCGGAGGGTAACCCTGTCAGTGCCGACCCGGGATGAAAATGACGCGATTCGCGTCATAAAAGGGGCGGGGCTTAGCCGCGGAGGGGGGGCGGGACAAAAGAAAAACCAAAAAATACCTGAAAAATGTATCTAAGAGGGCGGGGAGTGGGAGGAACCGGGCGGGACGGAGCACAAGTGGGCAGAGTTTCTATTTAAACTCTGCCCACCCGGCAATCCACACATTGCCCCGGAGACCCGGTAATTCAGTGTGAAATCCGGAGTCTCCGGGGCAAAACCGGAGAGTTCCCAGGTATGGCCATGGGTGGTGTGAAGAATGATGCGTATTGCGTCAAAAAGGGGTGGGGCTTAACATGAGTGCCAGGTGGAGGGCTTAAAAGAAGGCTGGGGGGAAGGAGCAACATGGGGAGAAAGAGTGGAAGTGGGTAGAGTTTCAATACAAACTCCCCACATCTGGAGGACTCAGCCTCTGCCCCGGAGACCCTGTAAAGCAGTGCCAAAACTGGAGTCTCCGGGGCAAATCTGGAGAGTTCCCAGGTATGCTTGGGAGGTATGTATACACACCATACATGTTGCTCTCATGGGTTGCATACCCCTGTGGCACTTAAAGGGCTAAACCCTTAAATACCGGGGGGGGGGGGGGGGGGGTTTACACTAGAGGACCAAAGCAATTTTTTCTTTTCTTCAACCATATTTTATTCCTTTAGTTCACCCACACAAAACTATATACCATTTTTTAAAATATAAGTAGGCCTTTATTTTGGTACCACATTTATATGTATAACTCAGCATATAATTTGATCAAATAAAAAAAATGAAAAAAACCACAACTTTTTAACATAGTAACATAGTTGATGAGGCTGAAAAAAGATGTGTCCATCAAGTCCAGCCCATGCCAAAAACAACCCTGTTGATCCAAGGAAGGCAAAAAAAAAGCCCTCTGGAGCAATTTCCAATTTAGCCCCAAGTAGGTTAAAAAATCCTTCCTGATTCCACATGGCGTTCTGATATTTCCCTGGATCAACATCTTATCTGCTTATCATAATTTTCAGTTTTGTTCTGTGCTAGATAGGCATCCATTGCTTTTCTGGAAGAAGTTGCATTATCTGCAAGTACAACATCCTGAGGCAAAGAATTCTATAGCTTTACCTCCCTGACTGTAAAGAATCCCTGCCTTTGTTTTAGTTGAAAGTGCCTTTCCTCTAGTCTTATAGTCTTTCCTGACATAACTGGTCATTCATATCTCCCGAATGTCCCTTTTTAGGGGTCAGAGTACTGACCCTCTTAGGCAAAAATACCCATGTCCCTCTTTTAGGTGATCAGTCTATGTGGTTTGTATATGTGTATGACATTGCTCTGCAGTAATAAAAGTCACATTAATGTTTGTTTAAACATCAGTATATGTTTTTAAAATTAGGCTGTGTAAATAAAATAATTTGGGCTTGCTCTAAATCATTTATGTACTGACACAAAGTGATCTATTGTTTTTTTTTCCATATAACTCCTCCACAACCAGTCCTACTCCCAGTACCTCATAAGCGCCTAATTTATGGACATTTTAGGCACTGATGAGCTCTGTTCTCTGTAGGGTGACCACATTTCGATTCTGCCATTCCGGGACATGTGGTCACCCTACTCCCGCGGCTGAGGCTCCCTTCGGCGCTGACCATCTTTCTGAGGCTGACAGAGTTAGAGTTCCCAGTGGGAACTCCTACTCTTTGTCAGCCTCAGAAAGATAGTCAGCGCCGGCGGGAGCCTCAGCCACTTGCAGCACCAGCATACCTGCTCCACCCCAGCTGACTCACACGTACCAGTCCAGCCATTCAATGAAATGTATTTGCTATATGGTCTTCATTGGCTGGCTCAGCCAGCCAGTGAGGACCATATAGCAAATAAATTTCATTGGCTGGCTGGACTGGCGCATGTTGCTCAATTCCGGGATTCTTTGTTGTCCCGGTGGGTGGTGACCCGGGACGCGGGACACAGACCCCCAATAAGGGACAGTCCTGGGCATTCTGGGACGTGTGGTCACCCTAGTTCTCTGTTCCTCACTATCACACTGAGGAAGAGAGAGGCAGAGAACACAGAAAAAGCAATGTATAAAATACATTGCCTTTGTCATTGTCTCAACCAGGACTTGTGTAGCAGCAATCACATTGTCGAGGAATAAGTAAGGCGGGAGTATACAGGGGACCCCCAAATATTTGTCCACCTCACATAAAATATATAATAATAATAATAAAATTAATTTGAGATCTTTACACAATCTAGGTTTTATACTCTACTTCACAGTAAATAAATTGATTAAAGGGATAGTAATACTTATTTTTAAGTGTACTCCATATTGTAGACCTAAAAAAACTGTGAAAAACTATGTAAGGCTTATCTCTCCAACCTGTCTTCTTCCTTCTGTTTTCTCAAATCTTCTTTCTTCTGTGTCTTTTTTCCTATGAAATAAAAATAAACATAAATGTAATATTTTATCTAAAAAGAAATGTCCCCAAGATATGCCATAGTTAATCCTTTGAGTGCCGGAGGGGTACCCTTCTGCTTTCAAAGGGTTAAAGTTATAGTAATGTTTACTGAAACCTGTATGGTTTGAGAGATATAACTGGCTAAAGTTCCCCCCTCCAGGCTGTTTCAGACAAGTCAACGATCTAGCCGACAGCAAACCAGGCACACTTTGTAGACCATTCCAATTAAATATTTATTTCTAAATAGCACGATTTCAGCTCAGCTGCAGAGCCGTCTGCCAGTCCCAGGACCGGAATCTCCTGCTGTCAGTTAGATGGCAGACTTATCTGAATCAGCCTGGAGGGGGAACATTAGCCAGTTATATCTCTCAAACCATAAAGGTTCGAGAGATAAGACCTACATTGTTGTACTTATTTTTTTAATGCCCACAATATTAAAGAAACTTAAAATTGAACATTACCATCCCTTTAAATGCAGTGTGGCATAATCATAAAAATTTTATCCAGCCTGTCATTTGCAAATAAATAAGTCATATCTGTTTGTTTTATATATCCAAAGGCATTTCCATGGTTAAGTAATATTCCGATGGTGAGGGCAGCAATGTTTAGCAGCACAGACCTCCCATGCATACATACCAGGTGTTGCCCGACTTCCAGTGAGATCATTTTGAACAGAGACTGGCTTTTTATATTGCCAGTCTCTGCTCAAAAAGGATGCTGGCCTATCATTGACTGGGATGTCTGCTTACACTCTTCACAGCCAATCAGCTTCTAGGGGGAAGATGACGAAATTCGCTAGCAGCTGATTGGCTGGGAGGTGCATAAGCACACATCCCAGCCAATGGTAGGCTGGTATTCTTTTAGAACAGAAACTGGCTATACAAAAAGCCAGTCTCCGTTCAAAATTCCTTCATTGGGGCTTGATCAACAGCCTGGTATGTATGCAAGGGGGGTCTGTGCTGGTAGACATTGCTGCCTTCACCAGAGGAATTTTATTTAATCATGGAAATGCCTTTAGACATATAAAAAAAATCAGATATGACTTATTTATTTGCAAAGGACAGGTTGGATTTTATAGTCGCACTGTTGCTACACCATCGTATGGAGGTTTATGGTTATCTGACCAGAGCTGTGCATAGGATGGTGTAGCAACAGCGCCATTGTAAAAATGCAGGGCATAGAGATACTGCACCTAAAAATGCATGTTTGAGCTGCAATAAATTTTGAATAAAACACCTCTCAGCAGTGGTAGTACCCTTGTTTTACACAATATTTATATAATTTAGGTTAGCAGAGTTAATCCAGTGGTGTTGAGGCCAAATGAATGAGAATATATATATATATATATATATATATATATATATATATATATATATTTATATACACACATATATCGCAAATGTGTTAAGAAGCACTCTCACTGAAGGGGATGGATGCCTGGGTGCTCTCAGAGCCAGATTAACACTCCACAGGGCCCTAGGGAAGGTATCAATTTGGGCCCCCCCATACCTCTCTAACTTTGGCTACCTACACATTGTTTAGTTTACACTACAATTTTGTGGGCACAGGCACTCAAAGGGATATACTACAGTTTTGTGGGCACTATCACTCAAAGGATTATCCAATGACTGGATAACCCTTTGAGTGCCTGTGCCCACGAAACTGTAGTGTAGACTAAATACTGTGTAGGTAGTCAGGGTTAGGGAGGAAACCCATGATACATTACTTAATTTTTGTCCTCTCTCTGCCCCCTGGACCAGTCTGCCCCTGGTATGGAGATTCCTGTAAGACATGCCACTCACCAGTTCCAACTTGCCCCCACCAGCTCCAGCTTGCTTCCACCAGCTACAACTTGCCCCCACCAGCTTCACTTTGCCCCCATCAGCTCCAACTCGCCCTCATCATCTCCACTTTACCCCCCACCAGCTCCAACTTGCCCTCATCAGCGACACTTTGCTCCCCACCAGCTCCAACTTGCCCCCACCAGCTTCACTTTGCCCCCATCAGCTCCAACTTGCCCTCATCAGCTCCACTTTGCCCCCACCAGCTCCAACTTGCCCCCACCATCTTCACTTTGCCCCACCAGCTCCAACTTGCCCCTACCAGCTCCCCTTTGCCCCACCAGCTCCAACTTGCCCCCACCAGCTCCAGCTTGCCCCCTAAAAGCTCCAAATTGCCCCCCATCAGCTCCAACTTGCCCCCCATTACAAACCTGTAGCTGCTGGAGCTCCCGGTGGTCTTCTCTTCAGTAATGCAGAGCACTGGGAGATGTTGACTCCCAGCGTGCTCTGCATTACTAAAGAGGCGACGAGGGAGCACTGTAGCTACACAGAGCTGACTGTGTTGCGGTGCCCGGTGGAGGAGTCCTGCTAGCAGGAAAGGCGTTCCCACGCGTTCCTGGAGGACTCGTTGAGACGGTTGAGTGCAGGAATGAGGCTTCCTCCAGGCCCCCTCATTGGACCGGGCCCTAGGCAGGCACCTTGTGTGCCTTGCCTGTAATCTGGCTCTGGGTGCTCTGGATCTTAGCCAAGATAGCATAAACGTAATCCAGTAGAAGAAAGCACTCTCAGGGCTTCTTGAAATGTGAAAGTAGGTAACAACATTCATTAGCAGATCAACATTTCGGTTAACAACTTGTAACTCTCTTTTTCTATTGGATTACTTATATATATATATATATGTATATATATGGCCTGGGTGCCAAGTCCTAGTGTAGTAGATGTACAGTTTGTAGTCCAAGAACCGAACTCACAGGACTTCAGGAAAATGTAGAAAATGTGCAATTTATTATATCGACTTTTTGGCCCTGTTTGGGCCTTTATTAACCTGCCATAATAGGGCTGAAACGTTGATATAATAAATTGCACATTTTCTACATCTATATATATTTATACCTGGTGAGATAGCTCAGATGGCTAATGCACCAGTTGTGGAATCTGATCAAACCTCCTGATCACAGTTTCTAGTCCCCAGTATGGTCAAATATCTGCCAACCTGCACTGGACCAGCATGGCAGATTACAGTCCATACCCTCAGCTTGCTGAAGAGGCCTTCATCCTACAGTGGACTGACAATGGCTGCAGATCTATCTATTATCTATCTATCTATCTATCTATCTATCTATCTATCTATCTATCTATCTAATTTACATATTAAGTGTTAGTATTTTCTAGATTTAATGAAACTTCAGTCCTGCGAAGACTTCTGCCTATAGAGCCCAATAAAATATGTTTACTGGATGGATATTGCAAGCTATTTCTTCAGTCTGTGTTATAATAAATATTGCATTTCCTAAATTTACAGCCAGACATGAGAGGATTTATGGTGACCATAGCGACCAACTTTTGTAAGCTAAAAATAGATAACTAAGACTTTAATCCGTGCCTCCCCTGTTAAAATGGTTTATTGCACTGAATTTTTTGTGCCCTCATAGACAAATATAAAATTAATAAAGCCAATTAATCTTTATAAAAGCCAGTAAAATATGTGAATTTTATTTATTTTGCACCAACAAAATGAACAATTGTTTACTAATATGAAATACGTAATAAAAGCTGATGCAATAAGAACTGGAGGGAGATTAACTAAACTTTGATAAGGGTCCAATTTGGTGATGTTGGGCCAAATTTTACCCAAATAAATGTTTCAGTATGCACCAAGGTGTCCATGCCATCATAAAGGGATAGTAATACTTAAAATGTAAAAAAAAAATATGTTGCAGGGTTTATCCCCCTGAGTAAAACAAGAGTACTCCCACTGCTGAAAGGTGTTTCATTCAAAAGTTATTAATTTTCAAAGTTGAATTTTTTTAGGTGCAATATCACAGTGGCCTGAAATTGTACAGTGGCGCTGTTGCTACACGATCCTATGGACAGCTCTGGTCCCGGGACCATAAATTTCCATAGGATGGTATAGCAACAGCGCCACTGTACAATTTAAGGCCACTGTGATATTGCACTTAAAAAATTCAAGTTTGAAAATTAATAACTTTTGAATGAAACACCTTTCAGCAGTGGGAGTACTCTTGTTTTACTCAGGGGGATAAACCCTACAACATATTTTTTTTTACATTTTAAGTATTACTATCCCTTTAACCCTGTGATTACACCTCAAATACACATACATCACCATCCCTTCTCCATGCTTTCTCTGCATTTATGATGCTTCATTGTTTCTTTCTTCAATGGTTAATTTGCATATTGAAATAATGCTTAATTTGCCAGTTTTGTATTCCTGAGGAAGTGCTGGAATGTTTATGTGGCTATTTGCCACATGCAATAATCTCTGACAGTTGGTTATGCTGTGAGAGCTCACGGAAACAAATTTGCCTCCCTTATGCTGGTGAATTGAGGATCTTGCCATAGCTTTCTGTACAGCCCCAGAATACAGTTCACATATGTCACAGTTCTTTAGCATCAAACATGAAACAACTTCAGAACCAAGAACAGCAATAGCTGTCCCTTAAGAAAGGGTTGATGGTGACCTTGGTGCTGAAAACAGAGAGTGAACACAAGAGTGAAGATGCACTAAAGTCGAAGCTGTGGTGATATGATTTTGTTGATGTGTTCAACACATTGCCATATGCACAAATATTTAGGGATGCAAGGGGAAGAAAAGGTCACCATTAGCATACAAGTTTGTCAAACTGCTGTCCCTTGCCCTCCCTTGCACATCACCAGCAGTGCAACAATCCTGAAGTCTGAAAACATGCTCTCTGCTGCCCCTCTTGGTCAGTAGGGGAATGGGGAGGGTCCTTTCAGCATCATGAACAGCGTCACTCCCTTAACCCTCTGAGTGTCATAGGGATGTGCACACACCTAAATGTTTACAAAAAGTACTCCAAGCAGTACACAATCATCCCCTGTGCTCTGTATCATATTTCATACATGTTGTGCATGAGATCAAGGTTGGGGGTCAGGCAGCATCCATGGAGATCTGTGGCTACCAGCCTTGTTTCCTTGCCTACTGGTAGCCACAGAACCCCATGTGCACTGCCTGGCCCCCGGGCTTGTTCCCTTGCCTATTGGTAGCCACAAATCCCCATTAGCTCTACCTGGGCAAGGGAAAAAAAGCTGGGGGTGTCAGGCAGTATATGGGGGGGGGTAACACAAAATGGTGATGTTCCCCACTCTACCTCACAATATAGAAATATTGAGCTTATTAAAGGACCCCCATCCCTCAGTGTTTGAGTAAATACAAACTAGATGCAAAAAAAATTCTGATGGAAAAGTACACATCACTCAGGTGTGATTTTCTAAAAACAAATGTACCAGGAAACCTTATTCTTGGTGGATAAATTGACTCAAACTATAGAGAGTCATTGCATGATAACTAGTAGCGTAGAGGCAGACAGGCTAAGGAGAGCTGGGGTTGCTTGCAGTTAAAGGGAACGTGCATGTGATTTCTGGACAGTGACACAGAAATGCACAGTTTTCTAACAGTGACAGGTAGACATAGATGATACAGTACTTTAAGGGAGACAAAACATCACTCCACACACTGTGTGGTGTACTTTACAGTAAAAAAGTCAACACTTCTAGCATTATGTCTGCCAACTGTGATAGGGGTTGGGGTAAGGAGAAAGGAATAGGAGAGGTGCATGAGAGTGTTTGCACTAGCAGAGTTGTACTACAGAAACCGACTGCAGCCATGGTTGCTGCAGCTTTTCCAATAAGTGATGTTGAAGATGATCTTCCCCCATGTGAGGATCTGTTTGTAAAAGTGATGAAAAAGTTCCAGCACCTGTAGTAGTAGTACTCAAAATAAAGACAATGGGGAGAGACATTCTAGTGACGGTAACACTCTGTGGCAAACTACTGGTCAGTCCTCTATAAATACCCCTAAGGGTGTGATGTGCGATGACTAGAAGCAGTAGAAGCACTCCTACAAGTGAGAAGGTGGGGATCTCAAAAACTGGATGTATCCACAGTCCATATTTATAGAGGTTTGCCCAGTCTACTCACTGCAGGTAATGCCGTTTTAAAGCAGGTCAGTTAAGCCTGGAATGCTTTAGACAGAGCCTTTAGTACAAAGCATTTTTGTATGCCATGTGATATAATGAGCTGTAAAAAATAGGACTTGCTTTGGTGCAGCAGAAAAACATAGACATTCTTTGGCCAATCTATGTGACAAAACCTAATTTTAATGTGAGTTGCTATGGGGTTAAATACTTTTTATAGGGCAGCAAAAGATTTTGTTTTAACTGTAGACTAGGTGCCCTTCCTGCGGCTGAGGCATAGTCTCCAGCAGTGTGGCCTATCTGGGCAGCCTACTATTTCTGATAGCAGTGCTTGCTGGCTTAGGACCCTCTGCTTGTTCTTGCTATATTTCTATTGTGTACTACCTTACTTATATTTTAATAAATTGCATTTTACTATACTGTACTGACTCCTGAATATCTCTGGGGAACTGTGACACTTGCCACCTTTGGCTGAGAAACACTTATTAGCTGGCCTTATGCCAGAAGTGAAGAAAATTAGGTTTCTGTGAGCTGAATCTTCTGTGTTGAGAAGGAACTTATTGTCATCTGATAATTCAAAAGTGCATCCAACAATTTTCCAAACAAGAAATTGCTTTTGTAAAAGCATGACACACAGCTTACTTTTTGATGAAAATTAGGAATGGCTCCTAGCAATGCCTCCTACAGCCTTCTGGGACTGACAGCGCAGGCGCGCGGACGTCACTAGGGCAAGATGTCCGCACTACGTCCTGCCTGTCAGCCGAGGATCACTTCAAAGTTCTCCATGAAGAGGTAATAATTCTGGCGACTAGCGCTACTAAGCAGCTAGTCGTCAGATAGGAAATTATTACAGACGTTTGTCAGCTGTGTTAGTTCCGCTTTAAGCATGCCTTTAATTTAAAAAAAAAAAAAATTAACCCATTAAGGTCTGAGTGCCAGAGACACAATGCATTGGATACCTTCCTGGCACTCAAAGGGTTGAGGAATGAGTGTCTCTTTATTGGTAAAATGGAACTATTGTTTCCCATTAAAAGAGTAGGACATTTTTTAAATGAAAAATATACAGTATATTGTTTTACTCAGCAGGAAAACCAAATAACATAGACGTTTTAATAAAAAAAAAAAAAGAGTTTGCCAGTCCTTCAAGACAGTGATTTCCACTTTCCAACCCTTTTTTAGGTCATGACACTTTTCTTTAAAGTTTGTAACCCATATAGAAGAAGAATTCGAATTTCTGTGTCACAAAGAGGAAAGACATACCTGCCAACATTTAATACAAAATTTCAGGGACACTTTTCCCTTGGCAACCACATATCAGAATGTTACTAATGGTCCTCATGCACATACCTAGGAACTTCTTGGTCTGGGCTCCCTGGAGGGGAGTCCTGTGATGCCGCTGAGGGGAGAGAAATAGCGCAATTCAAGTCAAGAAAGGGGCGGGGCTTAATCATTAGTGGGGTGGGGCTTGCAAAAAAAAAAAAGGGGGAAGGATGAAAAGAGGGCAGGGAATGGGAGGAACACAGTGGGAAGGAGCGCAAGTGGGCAGAAACTCCCCACTTCCGGAGAATCAGACTCTGCCATTGTAGACCCGGTAATGCAGAGTCAAAACTGGAGTCTCGGGGCAAAACTGGAGAGTTCCCAGCTATGCTCATGATGCCAAGAGCATACAACATACTTATGTTCAAATGAAATGTTAAATCATTCTGGGGCAAACCAACAACAGTATAGAGGAAAAACAAAAAATTCCCACTGATTTAAATTAGTTATTTAACCTTGTTAATGCTGGAAAGATCTCCAAGTAAGGTTACTACATTTCCTTTCTGCTATTCGGGACAATGCAGAGATTGAAATGACAGCATATTTCCTAGGCACTAGTGTGGCTAAGTGGGTGGGTTTTCATGACAGCACATGACACCCAAGCCAGTGTGCTATTGCAACTGGATGTCAGTGCACAACTTCCCTTTTCTAGACTGACGACTGCCCATTGACTGCTGTGATTCATAGTCCTACCTGTCCTGGGCTACAAGAAAATGGACGCCAAATTCCAAGCCATAGAGCAGCCTTATGCTACAAGAAAATGGCACTGTAATTTTTTTCTAGTGTTCACATGTCACTTTCTTGTAAGCCAGCACAAACATTACTTTGTGTCACAGCAGTCAAAGGGATTTTTTCATTTGATGTTTTAGTGATCTAGAGTCCTTATTCTGGAACATTATACGGTCACAAATGGGGGCTTCCTAGGAAAGCGGGACATAAATGTAAACTGCAGGACTGCCCTTTACAATCTGGGAAAGTGTTTATCCTATTTCCATCAGTGGGAATTCTGGGAATTTTTATGTGTACCCTATGGTGCTGATGGGTTGTCTCAGAATTGTTCCACTTTTCTGTTAAACATAAGGCCCTTAGATCTGCACTTTTAATGACAAGCACACAGTGCACACAGATCATGGGGTTACAATTAATTTTAACCTTTTGAGTGCCATAGGGGTAAGCAATATTTGTAAAAAAAGGAAAAAATATAACTTAAATATGGGAAGATATGACACACTAAGCTTGGTGCTGCAACATGTACATTTGTAGTGACACAACTGCTGGCAACCCCTGGTTGAAGAGTATGCCATCTCTTCTTCAGAAACAGCTGTGTTGTTGTCATTAAAGATTTTGGCCACTAGATGGTGCCCTTTCTTCCAACAAAAGTTTTCTACTATTGTACAGAGGTTCTTTCAAATTCTCTTATTTCAGTTTGTGTACATTTTGCTGGTATGAAATTTCTCTTTACTCCTTAGTGACAAGGGCTTTTTGACACTGGAGGAAAATAAATTATATGCACATTTTTAAGCATAAGTAGGACTTTATTTTGATACCACATTTGTATGGATAACCCACCATTTAATTTGATAAAATTAAAAAAAATAGTTTGTGCTCAATTGGTTAATTTTTAGTAGGGACTGGAAAAAGGTAAGAATTATCATAAATGTCCCTTTTTAGGATTTACTGTTCCTCTGAGGGAAAAATCCCAATGTCCCTCATTCCCTACCTGTTGTCCCTGTTTTAGGCGATCAGATGTGGTGTGTATATAAATGTATCACACTGCTCCATAGTAATAAGACTCACTTTAATGTTTGTTTAAATCTCATTATATGTGTTTATAAATTAGACTGTGTATATAAATTACTTTGGTATTGCTCTAAATCATATATTCAGTGACACAAAGAGGTGACAGTAATCTTTATAGTATTTGGGCCATGGAGAGTGTTAATTCAATACTGTGAGAATTGTAGTTCAAGAGTAATTGAATGATAAAGTATCCCCCCCCCCGTCCCTTTTACTGATGTAACACTGCTCACCTCAGAGCAGCAACACTGTCCAGATGGATCGCAGAGAGGGACAATCTTCAGTGAGTATAAGGGAAAACCTGTCAAAGGGGGGAAGGGTTTTCCTTATGCTCACAGTAAGATTGTCCCTTGCTGTGAGTAGGGTTACCACCCAGCCGGTATTTTACCGGCAGGCCGGTAAAAAATTGGCTCCTGTCCAATGTTATGTCTATGGAGGGAATGCCATGGCCGGTATTTTTTTGTAGAAAAGGTGGCAACCCTAGCTGTGAGCTGTCTGGTCTCAAGACCAGATTCCACATCTGAGGTGAGCAGTGTTACACTAGGTAAAAGAGGCAAGAGGGGGATACTTTATCATTCAATTACTCTTGAACTACCACTCTGACAGTATTGAAATAACACTATCACAGTGCCTGTGATTATCCTGTCACTCTCATCTGTGGCAGACTGTGATTTGTTCAGTTGGTTTGGCCCGCCCATTGGTGACCTTTTTATACCTGACTCTTACATCTGTCAGATGCCCTTTCGTGGTGTTTCTGAGCCAGACTTGCTGTTGCTGTGTTCCTGTATCCGGATCCCTGTGTACCGACTTTGGCCTGTCCTGACTACGCTCCAGTGTTCCTTATCGTGTATGACCCGGCTTGTCTGAGAATCCTCTACGTGCTACGACCCGGCTCGTCTGAGAACCCTCTACGTGCTATGACCCGGCTTGTCTGAGAGACTTCTACGTGCTACGACCCGGCTGGCTGACTTCCTGCTTCGAGATCACCGCGGCCTGTTCCAGCGACCTGCTTGGCCTGTTGTCGCCGCTGCGACATTCTGAATCCTGCGTTGCTGTGCCGACCTAGTGTGACCATTACACTCCTGTGTAACCCATCCCTCAGTGCAGAGTTCCTTGCTGACTTGCATAAGCTGTGCTCCTTGTACCGAGCCTCTATACGCTGCAGAGCTAAGTTACCATACCGAGCCTGGGAGATTCAAACGTACATTTTAACCCTTGCAGTGCCGCCTCTCTCTTGCCGGACCTCCTTTCTGATTACCGAGCCGTTACCTTGTAAGTCTACTGCTGCTGAGTTGGCCGCTACTTGGACGGCGACTCCCAGTTACGTTTGCAGAGTAGTCTATCCTGTTGGTCCGGTTGGGCGTCTTTGGCTCTCGGTCTCACGGTTATTACCGGAGGTATCCGGTGCGGCTATTTGTAGCAAGGTTAGGCTCCAAGCTCTTGCAAGAACCGAAGGTGAACGCCCGTGGGGGCTATTGGCTCGTGTTGTGCTCACGTTGGTCTCCGGTTATACGCCCGTGTGGGCTAAAACGCCAGCTTTGCATCTCAAGCTAGTCTCGATCACGCCCGTGGGGGCTACATACTCTTGCACTTGCAGTCTCAGTGGTCTACTGGTGAACGCCCGCGGGGGCTATTTTGGGTCACTGTTCTGCTATAGCTCACGTTGGTCACTGAACATCTACTACCCATCATTGCATGAACTCTGTTCTGTGCACATTTGCTCAGTTTATCACTACACCATACGGGCGTGCCAAACCCCACAGCTGAGACTGACAAATTGTTCTCATTTACCCTTTAGGGACCAGTTCCCTATTTTCTGAACCTATGTTGTGTGCCTTCTATCCATTATAGTGAATCTATGTGTACTGTGTATTCACTTGCAATTGTTGCTGTCAACTGTAGAGGGCGATCATTTGTATTTATTTTCTTTCAATAAAAGATTGTTTTATTTTACCTACTGGTCTGAGTGTCAAAACAAACCGTTACAAACACTTTCCATGGCCCAAATACCATGAAGCGTAATCGGAGCTGCTGTTTTTGTAGAACATTGCTATCCCTTTAATTTGGTGTATAAAGGCCTTTTGGACCCTACAGGACCCTATAATCAAAAGAAAAGTTATGTAATGATGGCTCAAACCAAATGTACTGTAGGAGCAAATACAAGTTCCCAAAATTCTCTTTGATTTTAATAAGAGTTTTGCCCATACCTGGGAACTCTTCAGATCTGAACTGTAGACTATGGTTTTTATCCTTAATTACTGGGTCTCTGGGGACAAAGTCTGATTCTCAGAGCTCAGTGAGTACCCTTGTAACTCCGCCCACGTTCCCGCCAGTTACTGTCACACTCCACCCTGTTCTTTCCTTGTTTGTTTAAGGACAAATCTTCCCCTCCTCCCAATCCTTCCCATCCATATGAAGCCCCAACCAATTTAGGATGTGAATTGCAGCATTTTGACACTCCCACCCCCAGGCCTTACTGACCAGAAAGTCCCCATGTATGTTCTTAACAACTTTCATGAGGTAGAGTTCTTCTGCTCATGCACTGGAGACCTCTCTGGCATTTGTGAGATTAAAACCCCCATTTAAATCAATGAACATTTTTATTTACTGTAGAATTACTCCACTTTCCTTTGTCTATAATGCCATAAGTGTGTAAAACTAACATTGCCTAACTCTTATCAATTTATTACCACAATAACAAGAGTTGGATAATGATTTGTTTGAAAGTTGCTAGGGCAGATCAAACAATATGTTCTTACAGAATGCAGTTCCGTGTGTGGTACAGAGTGTGCCAGGATAAATAAGAACCTAGACTTTATTTTATGAGCTGGGCAATCAGAGGTAAGCGTTGTAATATCATTTAAAGGAGCAGTACACTTTTTAAATGAAATATATAACTACCTACTGCTGGGATCTGATTGGCTGGGATGTGCGTAAGAACATCCCAGCCAATGGCTGTGAGGGAATTGGAAGTGAGGCTGCTTTGGAATTGGAAACTAGACTGCCCATATAAAGGCAGGCTCACTTCCAATTCCCTCAGTGTGCTACGGGCCTCGGCCCATGCAGGGCTGAAGCGGACCCATGCGGCTCATCTGTGTCTCCGCCGCCGCATATCAATAAATCCACTGAGGACTTAGTTGTTGTTGTTTTTTTTTTATTCAAGTTTCTGCATTGGCTGTTTAAAGAGCCAATAAGGGACTCAAGCAAAAAAAAAAAAAAAAGTGGGTCTTAATTTTCCTGTGATAACTTGAGTCCCTTATCCGGTTTTCTTGGCTAACACAGGCATTTCAAGTGAT
The DNA here is from genome assembly GCA_037306005.1 of Rhinophrynus dorsalis. NCBI lineage: Eukaryota > Metazoa > Chordata > Amphibia > Anura > Rhinophrynidae > Rhinophrynus > Rhinophrynus dorsalis. The sequence continues at coordinate 456,301,671 of CM074722.1, forward strand.
ATTTACATTGTTTTCATCATTTTCTATGGATGAAAACACCTCTTAACTTTATTGGACAACGGCATTTTTTTTGCCGGTATTTTTTAACAGCACAGGCATTTGAATAGATTACTGCGCTTGAAAAAATGCCGTTGGCAGAAAAAACAGCCGTCTTCAACATTTGGATTGAGCCCTTAATGTGCAAATTAAAGGCAATTTGCTGAATTTTTTGTTTTTCAAATAAAAATGTACTGCCTTTTTGATGGTCCATGTTTTTTTTTTTTTTTTTTTACAGATATTAATGTATACCAGAGGACCATATCCTGTGATTATCTTCTGACCCGTATGGGACCACAATAGTCACTGTCATACCTCAGAACTCATCTGATCTGCCTCAGAGTTAATTACTTGATCCCAGCCCATTTTGCTCACTGCTCTCTTTGTTCCAACCCTTTTCAGGATCAACCCCGCCTTTTCTTGAGCCACTTGGGCCTGCCCCCATTAAAGGGATAGTAATGTTTCAAAATTAAAGCAGCTCCAATTAATCTTAATAGTATTTGGCCCAGGGAGAGTGTTATTTCTATGTTGTAGTTCAAGAGTAATTGAATGAGAAAGTATCCCCCTCCTGTCTCTTTTACTGATGTAACACTGCTCACCTCAGAACAGAAAGAGGTATACAGATGGCTTTCTGAGAGGGAAAATCTTCAATTAGCATAAGGGAAAAACCTGAAAAACCTTTCAAGGGGGCAGTGTTCTCACAGTAAGAAGATTGTCTCTTGCTGTGAGCTGTCTGGTCAAGTGAACAGGTTCCACATCTGAGAGGAGTTGACTTACACTAGGTAAAAGGGGCGGGAGGGGGAAACTTTATTATTCAGTTACTCTTGAACTACAACTCTGACAGAATTGAAATATCAAAATGCAAAGAGCTAGTCAGAAATGCTAAACTAGGAACGAGCCCGCCCTCAAATTGATGAGGCTCTATAGAATAAATATCCTACCCAGGGTACAATCTCTTTTAGCTCACTAGTGCCTTTCACAGAGAGGAAATATCCTAAAGCACATCATAATGATCCTACCAAAAGGCAGTCCAGCTACAAAGTGCCAGGCAATTCCTCTCTGAACAAGAGAAGCAGCCAACCCTTGGGATTAGTCACCCTAAGGGTAAAAGGGTAATCCAGACGTGGACCCCTTGCTCCCAGTGCCTAGAGAGATCAGCTACACCTCACTGACGAGGCCCAACAAGGCTGAAATGTTCATCTGGGGTTGGCTGCTTCTCTTGTTCAGAGGGGAATTGCCTGGCACTTCGTGGCTGGACTACCTTTTGGAAGGATCAGTATGATGTGCTTTAGGATATTTCCCCTCTGTGAAAGGCACAAGTGAGCTAAAAGAGATTGCACCCTGGGTAGGATGTTTATTCTACAGAGTCTCGTCAATTCGAGGTCAGGCTCGTTCCTAATTGAGTGTCTCTGACTAGCTCTTTGAATAGTGAAATAACAATCTCCATGGCCCAAATACTATGAAAATTAACTGGAGCTGCTTTTATTTTGAAACATTACTATTCCTTTAAGTCCAACCTCCATTATGACACAAATCTCTTCAATTATGCAATCCCACCCAGCTCCAGTTCATTAATCCGTGGGCTGTGGACATTGAGGTATCCAGGTATGGTCATTGTCTTTGAATACCTGCATCAGGTTGCAATACTAATAGTATATAAGCATAGCAAAAATAGGCATGTAGTGCTCCTAGCTCAGACAGGATCAACCAGAGTTCACAGTCCTATCCGGTTGCCTACCTGAACCCTGTGTACACCAGTGTCCACAAACACCTCTATCCCCTGACACAGAAGTGCATGCCATTGCTATACAATGTGTTGCTAACTCGCTGATATTAGAGGGGAACATTTGCTCTACAATAAATAAACGAATGCCCTTTATCCCCATTGACCCCACACTAATAAAAATTCTGTTCCTCCAAAGAAGGAGGCTGAAATAAATTAACATGAAATTAATATTGCATTTGAAGAAAAAATTATTGGTGTCTCTGCATTGCCCTCTTCCTCTTCTTTTAACCCTTTAAGTTCCAGAGAGGTACGCAACACATTGCATTCAAAGGGTTAAAAAGAATATATTGGTGTACAAAAGAAAAAGAAAAAACATGAGGCGCTCCTAGTGTAAAATCTTCGGTTGGGAATACCTTTCTGGCATGCAAAGGATTAATGACATGGAAAAACACTACTCCATTTAGGGGCGGGGCGGGGTGGGCTTTACTGATTGGGCTACTGCAGTATTTTTTGCTTCATCGCTAGCACCCAGAATTTATGTACCCAGTGGTTGGGCTTTTAGTTCAGTTATCTAATCTCTGCAGCTCATTAACCCTTTCCTTTTTTTGTCAAATTAATCCTTCTGCTACCTCTCTGGTTTGTTGCATTGATATTTTTCTGAAAAAATATACAGATTTTGAAAAATTAACCTTTATGGTTTTGCTGAAAAGCATTTTATGCTAATTAGGCCTATCAGAGGTCAAACTTTTCACTGTTTGTCTTGATGTATATCTCACTGTGTGGTGATGTTAGCCAAGCATCCTATATAATAATTCGCCAAGTTGTGTGTAACGCCCGACATGCGCAGTACACACTGCTGCGCGTGCGGCAGTCATGCGCAGTAGAGACTGCCCGCGCCGCGGCTGATACAGAGCTGGGCGCTACGAAAGAGCGTCCAGCTCTGTATCAGCCGAGGCGCGGGCAGTCTCCACTGCGTGTGACTGCCCCGCAACCGGCTGCCACAGGCTCTGTATCAGCCGAGGCGCGGGCAGTCTCCACTGCGTGTGACTGCCCCGCGACCAGCTGCCAGAGGCACTGTGGCCCGTGTAACGGGCTGTTCAACTAATAGGAAATAATCAGCATAAATCAGTGATTCTCAACTTGGGTGCCATGGCACTTTGGTGTGTCACGGACCTCAACTTAGGGTGCCCCGTGTTTTCTATGAAGACTAACAAAAAATGACTTTTAAATAAAGAGTTATAGAAATTGTTATGCACATTATGTTTAGTTTTGTTATTATGATTGTAAGACCTAATAATAACTGTATATTTATGTATAGTTCCTTCATTATGCCCTTGATAAAGTACATTAAATGTGTTAGGGGTGCCCTGAATGTTCTAAATTACATGTTAGGGGTGCCCCGAACAAAAAAAGTTTGAGAACCACTGGCATAAATTGTTATCAACAAATAAAGTTTAATTTCTTTAAAAAAATCACAAGTAAATGGTCAGTAGTCTTAATTGTCTTTAAAGGTGATGGGTCTGCTTTATGACACAAACAGTGTTTTAGTAATTTCAGTAATAGATAATTCTTAAAACATAATGGAAAACAACTGAATTTATAAATTCGGCACCCTAACTCACTTAAAAACCCATAACTGTAACGGACAGCTGCAGCTTCATAAGATCTGCTCTAAAAGTGGGTCATGCTTCAATTTTTGCTAATATCTTTCCCTATTCCACAAAGTGCAAGTAAGATTAATTTTCAAAGCATAAAGCAAAGTGCAGTCACAGTTCATTAACTCCAAAATAACTCTAATTTTTCACAAGTTATTTTAGAAAAGGTATTTATCACTTTCTGTTTCTTTGCATTTTGAATAATATTTGTTTATGTTAGACATTTAAATGAGCATTAAATGTTTCTTTGGAGATTACGAAAAAAAAATTGTGCAAATGTGTGTAGTGTAATATGATTAAAGGGATAATAATACTTCATTTTCTCTTTATTTTATTTTGTAGGCATTAAAAAACATGAAGAATGATATAAATGTTATCTCTCAAACCTTTATGGTTTGAGAGATATTCAAAAGCAAAGTTTCCCCTCCCGCCCCTTTTACCTAATGTAAGCAATCTCTTCTCAGATGTGGAATCTGGTTGCTAGACCAGACAGATAACAGCAGGGGACAATCTTTTTCCTATGAGAACAATGAAGCCCCTGTCCCCCTTGACAAGTTTTTCAGGTTTTTCCCTTATCTTAATTGAAGATTGTCCCTCTCTGCAATCTACCTGGGCACCTCCCTTCTGATCTGGCTGAACAGTGTTACATCAGTAGAAGGGGCGGGAGGGGGATACTTTGTCATTGAATTACTCTTGAACTACAACTCTGACAGAATTGAAATAACACTCTCCAAAGTCCAAATACTATGATGATTAATTAGGGATGCTTTTATTATGAAACATTACTATCCCTTTAAAAGATATTAAGCTTTTCAACAGACCTTGAACAAACAGTCAAGTTGAAAAGTGTTTCCCAGTCAACATTTTGTATAGTTGCACTCAACCTGAACCATCATTATCAATGCCAAACTGATTGAAGCAGGCTGCCCATATGGATAGTTAGTAAAAAAAAATATTACACCAAATTACATTTACATTTACATTTAAGTCAATATGACTTTATTGCGAGCAAGCCCCTAATGTCTACCTCACTGAATGCACATAGAAACCGTGTAAAGTTATATCTACTATATATCATGCTAAATAAAACACTTTGCAAAGCAGTGCCTTAAGAGTCTCCTGTTTACATGAATCAGCTGATCTGTGAATAGTCCGCTGTGGACCTAAAAGAATTGATCAGCTGGGTAACATAAATACAGATCCGACAGAAAAGGTGTTACATTTAACAGCCACTTTGCTGGCTCTTGGTGTCTGAATATCATTTATGAAGCAGGGCAGAGGTTTCTTTAGGTTTTAACAGAGGGGTGGTGGTGGTTTTCTTGGTGCTGAAGTCTGAGAGCACCCTCTCTTCTACCAGACGTACCCTCCCTAACACAGTGACATAATTAAGCCATGCTCTAATGCTAATTAATAAAATGTATCCCACTCCACTCGCATAGATAATTCTAAGTGTATATGACGGTGTGAAATATTTTTGTTGGTGAAGTGATAGCCACACATCACCAGACACACTTTGTCAATGTTCATGGCCTAGGTGCCACTTGTTTTATATGAAGACTTTAACATATATGTAATGTTGAGTTTCAAATGTATATTTTTGGAAATGGTAATGAATAATATGTTGTTTTTTGTCATTCTGATTCCACCTAAAAATAAATGTCATGTTATGCCCCTTTCTTGTGTGTGTTTTGTGATTCCTTGTCTGGTTTTCCATTTGTTTTCCCTTATTATCCAGATCATGGTTCCCCGCCTTGTCTTGTGGTTGCTCTGAGCCTTTATATAGCGTCTGTGCTCTTGGGTGGGGCACAATCAAAGTGTTCCAGGTCGTGACCTTGAGTTTCCTCTCCTGTTCCTGATTGTTATCTTGTGTATTGACCTGGCTTTTCCTGAGACTTCCCTCCTGTTTTGCGATTTGGTAACCTGCTCATCTGATATCTTGTTACCAACCTTTTGCTCTGGTGATTTGTTCATTCCTCTGTCTGTTGCCTTGTGCTGTATTGCTTGCCCGTGCCAGATCTGGCTTGTCTGACTTCCTATTTGCCTTGTCCCTGGTGGGCTTCTTCCTCCTCGACCACCCTGTAGGACTTCGACGATCCTGTACTCTGTCTTATCAGTCAAGCTCCAGGCCTTTGTCTTCCTGTACAACAAGTATAACTATACTACAGGTGGATTATTTGTTCGGTATCCTCTATGACCCCATTTGGTAGCTTCTGTTATCTGGGTTGTCATCCAGGGTGTGGGCAGGCTCCGGTTGGGACTAATCTGGCCTTTGCGGACAGCATCTCTAACTTGACCTAGGCCGCAACAAGGCAACCCAGAGAGCAGCCACCGACAGCCAGCTTTGTCCTCTAGTCTTTGCTTCCTAGCATCTTGCCAACTGGGGCCTTCCTTGCAGTATACCTGTATTGTCTGTTGTTGTGCTTTTATCATAATATTTACATCAAATAGCAGTCTGTCACATCTTTTGTGGGGAATCTACTTCACAGAGTCTACCAGGCAGCTTATAAATAACTATATATTTATGTGTTTGCACCCTTCATCGTAAAGAATAATATATCATTAAAAATATAGATTGGATTTATCCCGGTAGAGAAAACAAAGTTTAACCTGCTGATGCATGTTTTATTTAAAAGTTATTACATCTGAAACGTATAGATTTTTTGGGGCAGTACTTCTACGGCATTTCTATAGAAATCTATGGATGTTATTATCACTAGCAATATCTGTCCATGGACTGCTGTGACAACAGCGCCATAACAAAACTTCAGTCCATGAAAAGACAAAAAAATGCAAGTTTGAGCTATAATATTGTCTGATTAAAACATCTCTCAACAGTGGCAGTATGCTTATTGTACTCAGTAGGAAAAACCATGAGATATAGATTTTCTCCATATTATGCAATACTTTCTTTTTCATTACTGTGCTGACAAATTGGGAAATTACCTATGCCCTGAAAATTCCACAGCATAAATGGAGTGACGCGAGCTTAAAAAAAAAAAAAAGAAAAGGGGGGGGGGGGCAGAAGAGGCAGGAAATTGAAATTGCACTCAGTGCTCCAACTAGAACAGATTGAACTGCATATACCACACACACAATTTACTGTGCTGAGTGGTGCAGGTCACCATAGACTCTCTCTTTCTGGCTTGAAAGCCAGACGCAATTGGTCTATGGGGAATGCACACAAAACCCAGAAGTTTATTGCTAGGAGCCAATTTCTGAGTTGTGTTCCAGCTAAAGGGGTCACTTTTCAGACCCCCCGTGAACAGCTGATTGGAGCCATTTTGAGGCTTCATAGTACAGTTCGTGGCTTTTCATTAAAAGGATAGTAACGTTTCAAAATAAAAGCAGCTCCAATTAATCTTCATAGCATTTGGGCCATGGAGAGTGTTATTTCAATACTGCCAGAGTTGTAGTTCAAGAGTAATTGAATGATAAAGTATCCCCCTCCCACCCCTTTTACTGATATAGCACTGCTCACCTCAGAACAGAAAGGTGGTGTCCAGATGGCTTGCAGAGAGGGACAATCTTCAGTGAGCATAAGGGAAAACGCTGGAACACCTGTCAAATAAGCAGGAGAGATGGCTCGATTGGTTAAGGCACCAGCATTAGACTCTGCTTAGACCGTGAGGTTGCAGGTTCTAGTCCCGGCAAGGTCAGCTCAGCCTTTCACCCTTCTGAGGTAGATAAAATGATTCCAGGACATACTTGAAAACCAGAGATAATTTCACTGTATTCTTCCTGGTAAAATACTTTCACAAAAAAAAAAAATGGGGGTAGGGTTTTCATTGTTCTCACAGTAAGAAGACTGTCCCTTGCTCTGAGCTGTCTGTCTTAAGACCAGATTCCACATTTGAGGGGAGGTGGCTTGCACTAGGTAAAAGAGGTGGGAGGGGGATACTTTATCATTCAATTACTCTTGAACTACCACGCTTACAGTATTGAAATAACACTCTCCATGGTCTAAATACTATGAAGATTAAATGGAGCTGCTTTTATTTTGAAAACATTACTATCCATTTAAGTTTGCTCGTGTCAATGAAAATGTAATAATTGCCCTTTAACTGTTTGGGGCCCAGTAGGGTGTGCAACCCTGGTGTGTGAAGGGTTAATGAGTAGAACGTATTTTAGTGCTGAACTTTACTACTGATTTGTTAATATTTATTGAAACTGTCTGACATAAATCAAACAATGATCTAAAACAATAATAGCATGACCATTTTAATAGAATTGCATACCTCTCAAGTGTCCTGTTTAGGAGATATTAGGGTCCATACCTCCCAAGTGTCCTTACATCCCAAGTATCCTGTTTAGGAGATATTAAGGCCCATACCTCCCAAGTGTCCCTCTTTAGGATGGACAGTCCGTCTTTGAGACCCAAATCCCTCTGTCCCTCTTTCCCACCCTGGTGTCCCTCTTTTTAGTAGATCAGACTGTGTGGTGTATAAGTGTATCACATTGTTCCACAGCAATAACACTCATATTAATGTTTATGTAGACTTCTGTATATGTGCTTATAAATTACTGTGTAAATAAAATACTTAATCTATCAAATTTTTTCACTTACACAAAGAGGTGTTGATAGATCATGAAATAATGTAAAAATCCACAGTAATGCCCCACCCACCAGCCACGCCCCCAGCCACACTCCCTAAAACCAAGGTGTCCCTCTTTGGCCATTTGAAATGTTGGGAGGTATGGGACTGATTCACACTGTAACTATAGCAGATACAATTTTTTAACATTCCTTCCTGTCTGCATTAAAAATGTATATACTGTATATTTTCATTTTTGCCTGCATTAGGCTACTCCATGGTTAGAAAGCTTTATACAACATAACAGCTGCTCCTATTAATTGCTTGTTATTAACCTTGGGTCAAGTCAGTTGACATGCTTGGTGAACTCTATTTACTGCTTAGCTGCAGAGCAGGAGGGAAGTGTCTGATTTATGGCAGAGAATCTGCCCAAGTCTACTATTTTTGTATACAAATATTCTCGGAAATGAGAGCAATTTACCAATATATGTCCATTTCTACCTGACAACAGGGAACTCACTGCCTATGAACTGATATTAATTTGTAAACTATTTCAACCATACAATTCAGTTGTTGTCCAGATGAAGGTGCTTCTGTAAACGCCTAAATGTTGGTCTTTGTATAAATTAAATTGGAGCTTTCACCTTAATTAAAGTTTGCATATTTGAAAACTGCATTAAAAAGTGCCTATGAGTCATGTTAACCAAATTTCCAGCAAATGTACAGATCAGAAGATATTCACACTTCCTTCAAATGCTAATATATGCTAATTGCTGCACAGTGCAGCATCAGTGATGTTTTCACATGCTAATTAAGTCAATCAATTACATTTCATATGCTAATTAAGTCTTTTGAATGATGTGTCATATGCTAGTGACAGTTTCAGTGATGGTTCAAATGCTAATGAAGCTTTGTGCAGTACCAGGAAGTTTTTTAGCTTCACTTTGCCCAGAAACAAAAAGTGTAAATATCTCCTAAACTATACATCTGCTGGACATTTGCACTAAAATGTAGGTGTGTGTGTGTGTGGGGGGGAGGATACAGGGTTGCCGAACTGCTGTTGATGTGGAAAGGATGCCCTCCCTTGAACATCGCCACCAGTCTGACAATCCTGACACATTCTCTCTGCTTCCCCACTTGGTCAGTAGGGGGAGTGGAGAGGATCCTTTAAGCACCATGAATAGCATCACTCCCTTAACCCTTTGAGTGCCATACTGATGTGCATTGCGCATCTCTGTGCCACTCAAAAGGTTTAATAAAGTTCACCAAGCAGTACAAAATCATCCTCTCAGCTCTGGGGGAACAAGGCTAGGGGTCACACAGAGTGCATGGGGTTCTATGGCTACCAGTGGGCAAGGGAACAAGGCTAGGGGTCAGGCAGTGTGCATGGGGTTCTATGGCTACCAGTGGGCAAGGGAACAAGGCTAGGGGTCAGGCAGTGTGCATGGGGTTCTATTGCTACCAGTGGGCAAGGGAACAAGGCTAGGGGTCAGGCAGTGTGCATGGGGTTCTATGGCTACCAGTGGGCAAGGGAACAAGGCTAGGGGTCAGGCAGTGTGCATGGGGCTCTATGGCTACCAGTGGGCAAGAGAACAAGGCTAGGGGACAGGCAGTGTGCAAGGGGCTCTATGGTTACCAGTGGGCAAGAGAACAAGGCTAGGGGTCAGTCAGTGTGCATGGTGTTCTATGGCTACCAGTGGGCAAGGGAACAAGGCTAGGGGTCAGGCAGTGTGCAAGGGGCTCTATGGTTACCAGTGGGCAAGAGAACAAGACTAGGGGGCAACTGGTAGCCACAAATCCACATGTATGCTGCCTGACCCAAACTTGTTCCCTTGAGAGTGCACAACACGTATGAAATATGATACACAGCTGAGGTGATGATTAGGCACTGCTTGGTGTACTTACTTTTAACCCTTTGAGTGTCCCAAGGGTTTGTAATGCACATCCCTATCAAACGGTTATGGGAGTGATGCTGTTTGTGGTGCTGAAAGGATACTCTCCACTCCCCTACAGAACAGAGAGAATGCTCTCAGACTTCAGGGTTGTCTACTGCTGGTGGGCATCCCTTCCAAATTGCCAGCAGTTCGACAACCCTCCAAGCTTATGATTGATTGAGGGTTGTTACTGCATAGGAAATTACAGGGAGACCCCAACTTCGCCAGCTTCAGGTAGGTGAAGTTGAGACTATGAACTCTGACAACCGATGCTGCTATCGAAGTTTAGTGTATGTGGTGAAGTGCCACATTAACATATAAACATACTCCCACTTAAAAAAATGGCTCATTATCCTGCATAGGACATTTTCTATGTGATGAGTGAAAATTTGTAATCCTGTCACACTGACATTATGAGCTCTCTTTGACCTTTAGTGTGTCTCCCCCTAGTGTTGTACATATCTCTGGTCCTTAAAGGTTTAATGTAAAAGAGTGAGGAGAAATCCCTACATGATACAATTTAACATGCTATCATCACTTTTTGTTATTTAACATTTTAATTGACATTTTAAGGAAGGATATGTATAAGCTTACAATAAATATTAAAATTATAAAACCGTTGAATGGTTATGTGACTTAACGGTGGTGACTGGTAGAGTAAAACTGATCCCTTTATTGGCTGAGTGGCTCTAGTATGCAAGCTTTCATGACAACTTGGTCCCTTCTTCAGGCGTAACAAGAATGATGTCTGAATACAAAATAGACTCATGCAAATTGTTTTAACATTTCAACTCTACTGGCAGTGAATATCTTATCAGGATTGTCTGTCTATATAATTCATACACTTGGGTGTATAGAGTGTCTTCTGTAGTTATCTAAGTGGTACAAGATTTATAAACATATTTGGGACCCTTTGGGTACCAGGGGGCTGTGCAACTCATTGCAAGAGGTGGGTTGTGCACCCCTCTGGAACTCATGGGGTAAACTCATGGCTAAAGACTAAATTCACTGGAGCATCAAAAAGGTAATGAATCTTGTACCACTTGGCCAGCTACAAAGAGACTCAACTGGAGCAGGGAATTAATTATATACAACTAGTTTAAAAGTCTGTGTACAACGGCCACAGTGCCACCAAGCAGCCTCGGCTGGTGCCCGGAGTCTTTCTGCTCACCAAGTTGTCCCAGGAAGGTGCACAGAGAGGACTCCGGTCCGGATTCGGAGATCCCGCTCCATATCAACCGCTGCACGTTCAGGCAGTCTGTACTGCGCATGACTGCAGCGCGCACAGTCTCTACTGCGCATGACGGCTTCTGACAAACATCCTAGTGAATTATTATATAGGATACTGATAAGAAACTCACTGCCAGTGGAATTTAAATGTTCAAACAATCTACAAGAGTGTATATCCTGTCATGTATTGTGTATTCATTCTTAATACGCCTGAAGAAGGGATCTAGAGCCGGTCAGTTAACCAATAAATGTATTATCTTTAATGTACCTGTTTCCTGCTTCTTCTACCACTAACATGGTATCACCTTTTACCTATATTACCAGTAGTGCTTTCTGCTCACCTGCTCACACCATCATTGCTTGTAGCATCCTGCTGTGGACACTCTCTTGTGCACAGGCAAAGTCTTCCACCGAGTTGTATCTCCTGCCCATCTCTACCAAAGACCAAAGCATGTTAAACGAGCAACACATTTCTGTTGGCTGCCTGTCTCAGCATCACAGTTGGAGTTTGCATTTAGTCTCTTTCTAACTGTGACTACTACTCACAGATCTACCTCTTACCTGATCTAATCCTCCAGTCCTGCATCGCCACAGACACTTCCACACTTCACCTTTACTCTTTTGGCCAGGAGCAAAGCAATTGCCAAAAAAGGGAATCATACAAATTCACAAAACTTATGTTGAATTAAATGGGACTTTTTTAACCCTTTCAGTGACTACACCTCTGGCTCTCAAAGCATTACAGGAGAATCATATACTGGATTAACCCTTTCAGTCAAAGAAGAGAATCCAGTGTATTACGTCACAATGCTTGGTACTAAAAGAGTTAAATCCTTGGCTGTATCCCAAGAGTTCCCATAGCGCAAAACGTTGCCTTGCAGTTCATCGCAGCCATAGTGGAATAACTAGTTATTGGAGGGCTCCTGTGAACAAAATGTTATGGACCCCCTGACACAAATTTTTTTTTACAGATGTATAATAAGAACCTACTGAACCCTGAGACAGATGGGGGCCCAGTTGGATGCTGGGCACCAGCTCAGCTGCGCCCCCTGTAGTTATGCCCTTCATTGGTCTGCAAGACTGGGAGATGTAAGCTCCTCCCACTGTGATTATTTGAGATTACTGATTTCTGTTGAACTCTGTGGGAACCCGTGTTGGAGAATCCACAGTCAGTAGTCTTCTATAGTGAGGAGAGCAATCTTCCATGAATGCTGAGTGAGGCACTGACTTTTCACCCAGCCTCGGTCTGCAAGGTAAACCAGAGTACAACGGAGGAATTTTAAGCCAAGGATATAAAAGGATCTTGAATTGACCCTTTACTGCTCCTTTATCACATTGGGTAGATGCACTAAGTTTTGATAACGAGGTAAAAAAGCAGTGATAAAGTGGAGATTGTCTCCAGTGATACCCCTTCTCCAGTTCCTATGTTATTCTATGGAGCCTCTACACTAAGGTTTCTCCAAATTTGGAGCTCTTAAACCTTTGAGTGCCAGAGGGGTACGCAACACATTGATTTGCAATGAGTTGCGTACCCTCTGGCACTCAAAGGGTTAATCCACAGGCTTTATAGAATAACAGAGGAACTGGAGAAGAGATATCACTGGAGAAATCATCTCCTCTTTATCACCTCTTTATCACCGCTTTAGTGCATAACCCCCACTGAATGCTAGCGGAGACTCCAACACATTGTGAAGCAATGCATTAGAGACCTCTCTAGCATTCAAAGGGACAATATTTAAATATATGGGAGTTTTTATTTTTCCCCTGTAGTGAAGGTGGTTTGCCCTAGAATGACTCAAACTCTTCTAAGTAAAAATGCCACTCTGTGCCTTGTGCTTGCAAAATCATCCTCAGTCCTTTTCCAAGCATCCAGTGAAGGATAAAATGAATCATCCCTGTCTTCCTGGTCCCAGCCATGATGTGGGCCTCCCACTCCAAGAACCCCTTGAGATGGGTCATGCTGCATTGATTTTCCTACCCATTGTGTAATGTTCTATGCTGGGTAATGGGGCCTTTCACACAGGAGACTATTGCCTGGCGTAAATGCACCAATGTTCAGAAAGCTACAACTTCACTGCGTTTCATCAGGAACACGTCTGTTGCCTGTGTGGAAAAGGACAGGACTTAGACTGCATCTCCCCTATCCTGAACATATCAAGTCGGTGTTATATAAATATCCTATATAATAATTCTCTAGGATGTTTGTCACGATGCAGTCAGAGACTGCCCGGGTTCGGCCAGTCTCTACTGCGCATGATTGCACCTCGTGAGTGAGACGACACAAGACTGCATCCTGTGGAGCAATGAGGTAGTGGCCTCTTAACCCTTTGAGTACACAATGCATTGCATACCCCTCTGGCACTCAGAGGGTTAACATTACCCGGACCTTGGCCCATTTACACGGGCTTTTACACTAGTGTAGTAATAATAATAATAATAATAATAATAATATATCCAACTCTGCTCATCAGTCTAGTGATCTTTTGCAACATATGTTTCTCAGACAGCCTCATTATCTGTCACTACTATAAGTGGGCCTGTATGAGGAAACCCAATGCATTATATTTTTAACCTTATGCATTGCATACCCCTCTGGCACTCAGAGGGTTAAAGAAGGAGTAAACTTATCAAGGGAAATAAGAACAAATATTGTAGGGATTTTTGTACTGAGGAAAACAAGGATTCGTAAGTGAGGACATAATTTGTTCCAAAATGATTATAGCTCAGTCTGTTTTTTTTATATTACACAATCGGAAACAGTGCCACCCAGTGTTCAGGTTTTCTATTACATTCTATGGGAGATCTGAATCTTAGGTTGCAATTTGTCACAATCTATAACAGCTCTAACACTTTGTGACAGTTTGAACAGTAAAAATATCCAAGGGGTTAATACTTTCAATGCCAAATCTGTTGCTCACCTATCACTCAAATACTTCATTAATCATTATAATAATAAATATTTTCTTTTAAATGAAAAACAAATGGGTGATACAATGAGAATTAATTACATTTGCAGATCTGGACCACTCCTTACCTTGGCAAGAAAGTGTGCGGTCAGCCAGCCAAAATAAACCTGTACAATTTCACACATTCTGTCTGATAGTCTTGTTCATAAGATAATTAGCGTGTCACGGCATTGCTCATTATGCAATACCTGCTTGCTAAAGGTGGAGACAAATTCAGTAACAGTTTAATTTGTCTTGTTTGTAATGCCATGGATGGCTGAAGTCATTTCCAGCACGCAGGTTGAAATGAATTTTGCAGAGACCTAGTGAGCATCCAACACACACACAGAAGCTGGATTCAAGTACCATTTTCTGTTGATTTTTATGAAGGAAAGTAAGTATTCCAATAGCAAAAAAGGTGTACATTTTACATTTGAACATTTGGTAATAAGAAAAAGAACAGGAGAGCTAAAATTCATGTCGCTGTAACCCTTTGAGTACCAGAGAGGTATTCAACGCATTGTAATGCAATGTGTTCGATGCTTTCCAGTCCCTGGCACGCAAAAGGTTCAATAACAGAGCATGAATCAATAACAGATAGGTAGTTAACCCTTTGAGTGCCAGAGGGGTATGCAACGCATTGCTTTGCAATATGTTACGTACCCGTCTGGCACTCAAAGAGTTAAAGATTTTCATACTGTGAACTTAAAGTGCAACTGTAACAAATAGGTGATTCTGAAAAGAGTGTCCAAAATAACTCATATTTCTTAGCTACTTTATTTCAAGTTTCTAAGCTATTTAGCTCTATTTCTGTGTCAGTTTATATAGCGGAGCTAGTACTTCCTGGTAGGAAGTGGCAGTTGGTAATATGAAGTTATGTGGAATGTCTGAGTCCTGTAGGCATGTCTAGAGGACTTGCACTAACTGACAAATAAATAAAACTGAATAATGTTATAAATTATTGTTTTAAATAAAAAACGTCTAAGATAATTTAATTTTGAAAGCTCATTCAAAGTCCCCTATTTTTTACAAAGTCGCTGTTATGAAATTTAATGTGTGTTTGTTTCTCAGCATTGGGGGAAGCAGTTTTCATCTGCACAACTTCCTGAATCTCTTGTCCAGCAGAGCAGGGATGGGAAACTTATAGTCCTCCAGCTGTTGTTGGACTAAGCTTCCATGATCTTCAGCTGGCCATTAGCTGGCTAAGATTGATGGGAGTTGTAGTCCAACAACAGCTGGAGAAACAGAATTAGTAGTTTAGTGTGGCCATCTGATAGAATATGTTGAGTGCAAAGGAAAATGTTGTGTCTCAGAGCCTGCTGAAAAACAGCACATGCAACATTATACATCTTAAATCAGGGGTGTAACCACATAGGGTACAGTTGTGATGGGGCCCGACATCAAAGGGGGTCCAACATACATCGGTTCTAATATGTTCTTGTTATGGTCCTGGGAGGATCTTTATACCAGGTTGCTCCAACAACTAGCTATGCCATTGTCTTACATGATAATTATCATGTTTTATTATATCTGCCTCTATAGGAGAAGTCTTATTAAAAAAAAGAGTGTTCTGCTGTAGATCCTCAATTTTCAGTATTAGAAACTGACTCTTTGGGCTGACTGGGGTGTTGGATTCAACCTGGAAGTCTGTGACTCAAATTTCAGTGGATGTGCACACAACTTCATAGACTGCTAGGATTGAGCTAGAGAACACAGTGCTAGTAGGATATAGAGAGAAAGGGATGTACCCTATGTGACCATACCTGGTACCATTTTAATGCTTGTCCCACTGAGGAACACATAGTGTTGGGAATAAGCGTGTCTACATGATGCTATTTGAGTCATATGGTAGGCAGAGTTTAATCTGAGTGACGAGGGGAATAAACAGGGCTGGGGACAGAATTGCCCAAATTACTCTGTCGTGTCATAATGTAGGTGGGGATTAGCCGAGCTGGATGGCTTAATGGTGGGGTTAGTATTTAAATAGGCAAAGTTATGGGAGAAACAGGGTGGGAGTGGGCAGAACAGTGCTCTATTGAAGTCAAAACTAGAGAATCTGCTTCTGTCCCCAGAGACCCTGTAATTTATTCTGAAAATCGGAGTCTCCGGGCACATCGGGAGAGTCCCCAGGTATGGAGGTGACTTGTCTTTCTAATGATAGTTCCATTATATGTTCTATCAAAGAACGAACATCTTTACATATATTTATATCTCTGTGAATGTTATCACATGGTTGTATTTCTGAATTAATTTTCCTTTAAAGTGACAGTCAACCTCCTTTTTAACTTTACATATTCCACAAGTGTATAATATTATCCATACTTTTTATTTTTTCGTCTTCGCCGATTTTGTAATACACACTTATGTCACTGAAGATTGGACTTCCCAAATTATTGTAGCAGAAGATGTAAAGTAAAAATAAAGGGTTACTATCACTTTACTTATTATGACTGAAACACCCACACACTCCCAGAAACACCAACATGACCCCAGAAACACCCACACACTCCCAGAAACACCAACATGATCCCAGAAACACCAACACACTCCTAGAAACATCAACACGCTCCCAGTAACACCAACACACTCCCAGAAACACGCACACACTTCAGGAAACACCAACACATTCCTAGAAACACTAACACACTCCTAGAAACACGCACACACTTCCAGAAACACCAGCACACTTCCAGAAACACTCACACACTCCCAGAAACACCAACATGCTCCCAGAAACATCCACACACATGCATACTCCCCAAAACACGCACACACACCCTAAAACACCAACATGCTCTCAGAAACACCAACACGGTCCCAGAAACAACCACACACATGCTCCCAGAAACACCAACAAACTACCAGAAACACCAACACCATCTTAGAAACACCAACATGCTCCAAGAAACACCAACACACGCCCAGAAACATGCACACACTTCAGGAAACACCAACACACTCCCAGAAACACCAACATGATCCCAGAAATGCCCATACACTCCTAGAAACACCCACACGGTCCCAGAAACACCAACACACATCCAGAAACACCCACACACTCCCAGAAACACCAACACACTCCCAGATACACCAACACAATCCCAGAAACACCCACACACTCCCAGAAACACCAACACACTACCAGAAACACCCACACACTCCCAGAAACACCAACACACTCCCACAAACACCCACACGCTCCCAGAAACACCAACACATTCCCAGCAACACCAACACACTTCCAGAAACACCCACACACATGTTCCCAGAAACACCAACAAGCTCCCAGAAACACCCACACACTCCCAGAGACGCCAACACACTCCCAGAAATACCAACATGGTCCCAGAAACACCCACACACACGCTCCCAGAAACACCAACACGCTCCAAGAAACAAGCACACACTCCCAGAAACACGCACACACTCCCAGAAACACCAACACGCTCCTAGAAACACCATCACACTCCCACAAAACATGCACACACATCCAGAAACACCAACAAACTTCCAGAAACACTGACACTCCCAGAAACACCCACACATTCCCAGATACACACTCCCACAAACAGCCATGCACTCCCTCAATGTCCTCACCTTGTCACAAGCAGTGTAAATAGAAAATTTTTCGGTGTAGATACTTTAGAACATAGGGGATAGACAGATGTAGCATCAGTAAATGACTCTACTGTAGCATAGCATCAAATTGGTACAACCCTCTGTTATATAAGAGCTTTCCCCTTAGACACCCATTGGAAGAGATTTATAAAAAGTGTTCGTTGCTGAGTACGGATCCTTAAAATGTCCTTATTCCTTATTATGAGTGTTGGTATTTATAAAGTATTCTAGTTACATTTATAAATGTGGAGACAGTAAAGAATAAGAACAGGTCAGGCATGGCCTTACATATTTGGAGTAAATTCTGTTGCTAAACTGACACAAACAGTGACATTTCTTTATAAATACGCTGCTCCAATTTTTTTTTCCAAATTACCTTACTCCATTTTTTTAAATGTACTACACGGTGTTATTTCCTCCTAAACTGTCCTTAATACTTTTATAATTACCAGAGACAATCTTGCAACCATTTTAACTCCTGTTTTCGATTAACTCCACCTTTCATAAATCTCCCCCATTGTTCCCCACTTAGAGGATCTGTTTGGATAGAATCTGGGCATTCTATTGTTTGCATTAGTGATAACCACACTGGAGTCATGCTGCACTCAGGACGTACTATAAATTGCTATATATTGGTTTGTAGAAACCTCTGAGCTAAAGAAAATGTTATACAATGACCAGGTGGGGGATGTATAAAAAGACTTCTTGTCACTAAAATTCACAACGCCTGGTCATGGGCTGGATTCTATTACAGGTGCTAATTTCATCTTTATCTCTGGTTTTCCCCAAATACTTCCACAGGAAAATGTTTGATAAAACAAGTGCATTTATCACCTGCAATAGAATCTAGGCCCATATTTATAAAGAAGTAATGTCAAGTTTATAAATATGTCTAGCTGAGAATATTCTGAGAAAATTCTCACCTGCAAGTATATCTTTACACATAGCAATATTATATACTTCCAATAAGAACAGGTTATACCTATCATTAAGATTTTTTTTTCTTCCATAATATTCTTTATTAGGCAAAAGAGAAGTATACAACAATGTGTCATGAGGAGATAAAATACAGAATTGTGACCCAGAATAGTGTAGCATGTTAAACTGTAGAGCGGGTGTGAGTTGTGAGGAGTCTAAAGTTTAATACAAAGTGAATTACTATTGCGGAAAGCAAGAAGCATGGTAGGGATGGTGAGAGGAAGAGGAGAAAAAAAGAGGGAAGAAAGAGGGAAGTAGAAGACAACTGTTATTCAAATGTGAATGGACTCTCGACGAGTCAGGAATCCCAGAGGTCTACAGAAATAACTTGCTATATCATCAGGAAACACATAGCACTATAGTCAAACACACAATGTCAGGGTGGTGTCCTCCTTGTACAGAAAATCCCACACAACATGCAATGAACAATTTGGGGTAGAGCGGGTCCTACAAGAGCTGAAGAGGTGATAAGGACAAATCTTCCCAAAGGGGTATTAACAAGCAACAGAGGGATCATGCTGGAGCCAGGCATCCCACCTTGAGCCCCGTGGATTTCCTGTATGGGAGATCCGTGTATGACATTTTTCCATAAGGCGCATCATTCCTACACACCTTAGCCAGTAGGATAGAGAAGGGGACAATGAAACTATTTTTCATTGTGTAGAGCTTAAAACATAGAATTGAATGCAAAAAACAACATCTCTCAAACCACTATGGTTTGAGAGATACATGCATTCAAAGTTTGATGTTTCCTGCAGTCAGCTGTAAAGCTGTCAGCAGGAGATCCGTGTTGGCCGACATGGAGGCTCTGCAGCAGAGCCGCAATCGCGTTATTTAAAACAAATGACTTCATTGGAATGGTCTAAAAAGTATGCTTGCAAACCAGGCACACTTTTTAGACCGTTCCAATGAAGACATTCATTTTAAATAACGCGATTGCGACTCTGCTGCAGAGCCTCTGTGTCGGCCGACACGGATCTCCTGCTTTTTTACAGCTGACAGCAGGAAACATCAAACTTTGAATGCAGATATCTCTCAAATCATAGCGGTTTGAGAAATACTTTTTTTTTGCATTCAGTTCTACTTTTTAAGCTTTACAAAATGCAAAATAGTTTTAGTTGGGCATTACTAACACTTTAAGAATTGTTGCTAAAATTCACAACGCCTGGTCATATTTATAAAGAAATAAAGTCACTTTATAAATATGTCTATCCGAGAATATTCTGAGAATATTAGCACCTGCCAATATATTTTTGCAAACATAGCGATATTATATACTTCCAATAAGAACAGGTTTTACCTGATGTTATTATTTTATCCCTAAAACTGCCTTTATTTTTGGTGCAATTAGCAAATTTCTTTATAAATACATTGGGACACAATTCTTATTTGGCCAAGACCATTTCTACTCCACTTTTCAAAAAAGTCAACTAACTGGAGTTAGCGCTTAGAGAAAATGTCCATAGATGTTTATAAATATACTTATGTTGCTTTGAGACAATTTTACAGACACTTTCTTAATAACTCCAGTTTTATACATCTCCCCCTAAGTTTCTTCAAACTATATTATAAAATAAATACAATACAAATAAATAATATAAATACACACGTAATGTTACATTGATTTCAATAAATGGGAAGGCATCAGTGTCTAGTGAAAACCAAAAGGGAATTGTCATGACAAATGCTGTGAACCCCTGAATTACATCAGTTAAGTGATATAAAGGAGGGGCATTTCTCAATGACAAAATAGTGTAAACTGTATTCTGTTGAGATGTTGAAACGTTTCATACATACCTTGGAATATCATACAACATGGCCTTTCATTTCACTTGTTTTTAGGGTCCATTAACCCTTTGAATGTGAGGGTTGTCAGCAATGCATGGCAGAGCATTGTGTTGTTCATACCTCTGTCAATGAAAAGGGATAATTCACACAAAGTAGCAGTAAAATTTTTTTGCAAACACATATGTTATAGAGCTTTTCCTGCTGAGTAAAACAAGGTCACTCTCACTGCTGTCTGTTGTTTTACTGAAAAAAAAATAACAGTTCAAAGAATCAGGAAGTGAATTTACTGTGTGTTTACTTCCTGATTGTTCTGACAGGAAGTGACTCTGCAGTTTTTATGGAGAACTGTATGTCACAGACTTTCCTCTCCATTATAATGTAACAGAAAAACTAATTGGAATTTGACCACTAGAGGGTACTGCTAATGTAAAAAGCATGAGTTTAAACTGTAATAACTTTGGAAATATGCATCTCTCGGTAGTGGGAGAACTCTTATCTTACTCAACATAAAAAGCTCTACAATATATATTTTTTTCATAAAAAAAAGTTTACTGCTCCTTTAAATTCATGGCACCACTTCTGCATACAGAAAACACAGGAGATTTTGTACTCTATCTTGTTGCCTTATACTTTGATGAAGCAATTAACTGTCAATCTGTACAGTGATTAACCTTTAGCAGTGGATTAATGTGTACGCGTCTGTCATTAAGTACACAGGATTCAGGAAGTGGTTGGAAAGTCCTGTAGTTGCTGGGGCACTGGCAGATCTCAGATCTCTGGATGGAATCAGTCCAGGTCTCCATGTGCTGGAATGTGCCTTGGTTGCCAGTGAAGTGTCTCAGTTATACTTGGCTGCAGCCCACCTTGTTGGCAGGGAAAAATCACAACAACGTGAACTCATCTAAGTCAATATACCCCAAATAATATGTAACCTGATCATACTCTGGAATGATAATAATATTATTAGCAGCAGTATTATTATTTATTTATATCCAATTTACTACTGAAATTAAACAAGATAAAAAGGAAATACATTTATTTAACCCTTTGATCATTGCGTTGATCGTTCACACTTCCTAATAATAAATCACAGCTAACCTTAAAGGGATAGTAATACTTCGTTTTAACTTTATTTTATTTTGTAGGCATTAAAAAAACATGAAGAATGATATAAGTCTTATCTCTCAAACCTTTATGGTTTAAGAGATATTCACAAGCAAAGTTTCCCCTCCCGCCCCTTTTACCTAGTGTAAGCCATCTCTTCTCAGATGTGGAATGCAGTCCATAGACCAGACAGATAACAGCAGGGGACACTCTTCTTCCTATTAGAACAATGAAAGCCCTGCCCCCCTTGACAAGCTTTTCAGGTATTTCCCTTATCTTAATTGAAGATTGTCCCTCTGTGCAATCTACCTGGGCACCTCCCTTCTGATCTGGCTGAGGAGTGTTACATCAGTAAAAGGGGCGGGAGGGGGACACTTTGTCATTGAATTACTCCTGAACTATAACTCTGACAGAATTGAAATAACACTCTCCAAAGTCCAAAATATGATGATTAATTAGAGCTGCTTTTATAATGAAACATTACTATCCCTTTAATGTAGGCAGCAAATCCTAATTGCCACTATGAATAGGTTCTACATGGATCGGTTGTCCAAAATGAATCTTTGATTGGCATTGACATCATGTCCATGGTTGGAGATCTAATTGCTTTGGCACTACTCTTGGATTCCACATCACCCACCGAAGTCCTCTTGGGAAGCCTTCAGTGACTGGGAGCTTTCAAGATGATCTGACTCTGAGATCTTTGATATATTAACCCTTAAAAACTTAGTAATGTTTTTTATTAATAAAAATGAATATTGCAGATATTCAAAAAATAAATCCATTGATGCCAGTCCAATCTCTCAAATCTTTATGGTTTGAGAGGTATACAGTGATAAAGTTCCCCCCTCCCTCCCCTTTCACTGATGTCAGATGTAAAGCTGACCGAGGGAGATTCGAGTCATGTGACTCAAGGCAAAACACCGCAATCTAAAAAGAAATACTTCATTGGAATGGTCTACAAAGTGTGCCTGGTTTGCAGACACACTTTGTAGACCTTTCCAATGAAGTATTTCTTTTTAGATAACGCTATGTCGGCTCTGCTGAAGAGCCGCCTGCCGGTCCCGGGACCAGGATCCTCTTCTGATGTCAGGGATAGGGGAGGAAGGGGAGAACTTTATCACCGTATATCTCTCACAATATAAAGGTTTTAGAGATCGGACTGGCATCAATGGATTTATTTTTTGAATATCTAAATATTACTTTTTATTTATACAAGATATTACTAACTCTTTAAAGCTTCCCATAATGTAGATTTGATGCAATATGTGCCTGCTTGCTCTAACTCAGAGGTGATCCAGTCGATCCGCAAGGAACATCGCTGGAAACTCTGCAGATTTGCTCTTTCCCAGTGTGTTCCTCCCACTTCTCCTTCCCCAGCCTATTCCTCCATTTATTTTTGTATATTTATGAAGCCCCGCTGCTCACTCATGATTAAGTCCCACCCCTTTTTGACACAAATCGCTTCATTTATTTCCCCCAGAGGTACCAGGGGGCTACTGTCTGGGGAGTCCACAAAGCAAAGTTCCCAAGTATGGTAAGGAACCTTTAACATGCTACAACTTCTCACTTCCTAAACACAAACAAGATTAGAATAATATCAATGTTGTCCTTCTGGTACAAATGGCACCAATTTTGAAACTAAAGAAACATTTAATTGGGAAAAATCATATAGTAAATAACACATGACTCACTTTCAGAATTTGACCCTTCACCCTGAGTCTCTGAGATTTGGGTCAAAACCCTGAGTCTCCGGGTCAAACCCTGAGAGATCCCAGGTGTGAATATCCAGTAGCAATGAAATATTCATTTTGGGGAGCCAATCCAGGAAGAGTTGACTCATAGTAACAATCAAGATTTTTTGCCCAGATAATGGTAGGTGGAGGTTCTTTATTAGGAAGTGTTAGTATGCATTTAAATGGTGTTAACCCCTTGGATGCTAGAAAGGTGCCAATACTGCTTCAAAATGCCTTGGTGGCCTCTCTAGCATCCAAGGGGATAAACACACCTTTTCTTATGAAAATTTAATTTTTCTATAGCATAATCTTGTAGTTGATGATTAAACCGCTAACCTTTTAAGGAGCAGAGTGGTGTGCAATGCATTGCAAAGCAATAAGTTTATTACTTTGCAGGCTTGGAAATTTGCTTTTTAGTTAAATAAACTCATATATCCTAATGTTTCTAACCAAAACATCAGGGATAGATTTGCCTGCTTACATTAGCAGATTGCATGATTTGAAAGGCACATGCATTTACACTAAGAAAGCTGAATGAATGTATTGATATGGTGTGGCGCCATCTAGTGTCTAATGCAATGTACTAGGGCAGTGATTCTCAACAAGGGTGCAGTGGAACTTTGGTGTGCCATGGACATCCAAGTAGGTGACCCCTTTTTTCCATAAAGACACTGACAAAAATGTGAATGTTGTGTTCAATGTTGTGAATGTTTGTTTATGGAAATTGACATGCACAATACGTTTGTTTTTTTATTCTGATTGTGAGTGCTTCCAATGACTATTTTTATATACCTGTAACTTTAAGGGGTGCCTCGAAAATTCCATATTGCATGTGGGGGTGCCTTGAGCAGAAAATGATGAGAACCAGTGTACTAGGGTTTAAAGTATCATAAAGTACATTATTTTCTTGCATATAGCCATTTCATTTAAAAAAAGAAATTATACCTATAGGAATAAGTGGACTGGATTCTATTGCAGGTGCTAACTTTATCTCCAGGTTTCCCCATAGACTTCAATAGAAAATGTTTGACAAAACGGGTGTTAACATTTATCACCAGCACTAGAATCCAGCCCAATGTCTCTTAATTTGTTTATAAGGAGGCTTACTTAGATAGGTGAGAAACATAGAATTTGACGGCAGATAAGAACCATTCGGCCCATATAGTCTGCCCATTTTCCTACTGTAAAAACCTCAAACCTTTTTTGGTCCTTGGTCTTTTCTTACGTTAAGGACAGCTTTATGCTATCCCATGCATGCTTAACTCTTTGAGTGCCAGAGGGGTACAGAACACATTGCAAAGCAATACATGCCATACACCTCTGGCACTCAAAGGGTTAAATTCTGTCACTGTATTAATTTCTACCACATCTGCTGGTAGGCTGTTCCACTTATCTACTACCCAATCAGTGACCTAAAACTTTCTTACATTATGTCTAAACCTGTGTCCCTCTAGTTTTAGACTATGGCCTCTTGTCCTAACATTTTTACTCCTTTGAAATGTACTTCCCTCCTGCACTTTGTTGAATCCCTTCATGTATTTGAATGTTTCTATCATATCCCCTCTCTCTCTTCTCTCATCCAAGCTATACATGTTCAGATCCTTTAGTCTATCCTGATATTTATTTTCCTGTAAACCAGTCACCATTTTATTATTCCTTCTCTGAATTTTCTCTAGAGTATCTATATCCTTCTGGAGATGGGGTCTTCAGTACTGTACACAATACTCTAGGTGAGGTCTAACTAGAGATCTGTACAGTGGCATGACCACTTTCCTTTTTTCTGCTACTTTTTTTTTTTTTTTTGACTACAAGAACCATGTAAGTGTGTATGGGTAGCCATTTATTTGGGTAGAAAATACATCTCTTAACACCCCCTCAATTTTTGTCCTTCCCGGTGCGTTTGTGTTTCTTGTGCTTTGTTCTTTAATTTGATGTCTTCATACTCTTCTCTCCGTTTCTCCCTTTCTTTTTGGATGGGCCAGAGTTGGAACTGTCTGATCTGGAACATTCAGAGCTGTCTGATTCTGAGTCTTGCGTGTCTGCTTTCTTTTCTTAGCAGACTGGACTCCAGCTTGCCCTGTGTCTTTTTTAACATCTTCCTCCTCCTCCTCTTCTGTTAACAAACTGTATTTTGATCCACCTGGCTGCATTAAACAATCCTTGGCAAAGTGACCTTTGCAACCACACTTTTTACACACAGAGTTGAGGACAGCCTCCAGAGTGATCTTCTGTTTGCCATAATCCTTGAACTCTAGTCTCTTCCTTTCATCCTGCTCCAGCATTACATTGTTTGAGTCCAAGTCTTACCCAGTTCCTTGGTGCACAACCTTTACACTCCATCTATTGTCCTTTTAACTTTTTTTACTGTATTTTGTATTGATTTTAATAATAGTTCTTAACAATTAATAATAGAGTAAACCAAGTTATTACAATAGAATATTAACCCCTTAAAGGGTCAGTAATGTCCCCTAAAAATTTTTTAGAGTTAGGTAGAGGTTCAAAAAAAGAAACTATTTGCCACAAATCCTGTCTCTCAAACCGCTATGGTTTGAGAGATATAGGTACTGAAAGTCCCCCCCCCCCATTCCCCTTCTCCTGATGTCAGCGCTGTGCTGACAGCAGGAGATTCCGGTCTGGGTTCCAGCCGGCGGCTCTACAGCAGAGCCGATATTACATTATTTCAAAAGAATTACTTCATTGGAAAGGTTTTTTGCTTGGTTTGCAAGCACACTTTGTAGACCATTCCAATGAAGTAATTATTTTGAAAAAATGCGATTTCGGCTCTGCTGAAGAGCCTCCTCGAGTCGTATGACTCGAATCTCCTGCTGTCAGCTTTACAGTTGACATCAGGAGAAGGGGAGGGAGGGGGGAACTTTCAGTGCCTATAGCTCTCAAACCATAGCGGTTTGAGAGATAGGATTTGTGGCAATTAGTTTCTTTTTTGAACCCCTACCTAACTCTAAATATTTTTAATGGGGCATTACTGTCCCTTTATGCACCTGCAGTAAATTATGGATCACATGGTATATTTTTTTTGCTATTGGAATCAGGGGTGCACGCCGATCAGGGATGTGCTAGGGTTGTCACTGGTCCTTAAGTGCAGGACAGCTGTAATGGTCCTGGCACGTCACTGGTCCTTAAGGAGTAAACAAACAAAACATGTACGCTAAGAAGTAAAATGTCTTGTAGCATAGTTAACCTTAACATAACTCATAGGTAAATTTAGCACTGAAAAGGCCAAAGCTAGGAAGAAAAAGCCAAAATGTGCAACCTTTATGAGCGCCCTTTTTCAATCTTCCTGAGATGCCCTTTATTGTCCTTTTAACACCATAAATGGTAGATATTTATGTATTTGTTTGTTTACTCATTCATTCATTCATTTATTTATAATCTTTTGTTTTAACTCGATTAATACATTGAGATTTATCTTTCTTACAGGTATGTCCTGGAAAGAATTTACAATACAAAGTTACACAATTATAGACACACGGAACAAGAAAAAATGAAAATAACACATTATCTTTTAAATACAGTTATCTGTCATCTTTAAATACAAGGAACCAGATAATTTTTATGGATTTTAACCCTTTGAGTGCCAAAGGGGGTATGCAACTCGAACCCCTTTGGCACTCAAAGGGTTAAACAGGCAGAAGATTTGACTTTTTTTTTCAGGTAGGTTATTCCAGGCTTTTGGAGCGCTGTAGGAGAAGGCAAATCGACCCACTTCTTTCTTATAGTTTGGAATACACAGAGAGTTGCTAACAGTGTAGTGGAGGTTATAGGAAGTATGGGGAGCTGGAGTGTGCATACTGCACAGGAATTGTGGAATAGTCACGAGTCGCTGGCAGTAGAACAGAAGTAATAGGAAGTGTAGAGAGACAGAGTGAGCATACTGCACAGGTAGTGTGGAATAGTCAGCTAGGTGTTAGCAAAGGAGAAGAAATCCTTAATCTTCCGAGACTGACAGCCGTGTTAGTTCAGTCTGGCACCTGCGCTGTCAGTCCCTTCTGGTTACCTTGTGGTACACGGCAATGCAGTGGAGACTTCTCTGGCATTCAAGGGGTTAAAAAACACTATTCGAGTGCACTGGAGTTTAGGAATTTTTATTTTGAACCCTATGGTGCAGTTGGTTTACTCCAGAATAACTCTAATTTGCTTTTATAAATATTGCAAAACATCCTTACTGCTGAAACCCAATAACCATAGCTGGGAACTCTCTGGTTTTGCCCCAGAGACTCCGGTTTTGACTTTGCTTTAGCAGGTCTCTGTGACAGAGTCTGGTTCTCCAGCTGTGGGTAGTTTCTGATGCAACTCTGCCCACTGTGCTCTTTCTCGTCCTGTTCCTCCCACTCCCTGCCTTTTTTTCTTCCTTTTCTAGTCTATTCTGTCTGCCTATTTTTTTTAAGTGATTAAACCACATACCTTTTATGAAGCAAATTGTATAATTTATGTCCCCTCAGTGGTATCACAGGACTCCCCTCCAGGGAGCCCAGAGAAAAAAGTTCCGAGGTATGCCAATATTACTGCCAACAGCTGCTCTTTGAGTACATGCAGGATCATTACTGGGTTTGAGCAGGGACCCAATTTATACCTGATCAGGCCCCATATTACCAGTTGTGCATCAAGCTGGAAGAAGAGGAAAGCATCACTTGTCCATGCAGGAATTTGCACAAGACGGGGTAACTCAGAAAGTTCTATCCTCTTGGCTACCGGAATAGTGTAGTGGTAATCAAGGACCGATTGCCTTTCCATTAAGCTAGTTTAGCTTTAAGATTTACTTTTCCTTTAAAAATGTTTTGTTCCCGGATAGTCATTGTCTCACTTTTGAATCTAAACAATTGGAATAGGTACCTGCAGTAATTTAAAATTGGCCAGGGATATATTTATATTGTATTATTTTATGAGTGTGAAATAACATTCTGCAAGGTATTATAAATGTGCAGTTTATCCTAGTGCTTTTGTCTTATTTATACTTGTGTCATAGGGTTAATCCCTTCCAACTTAAAGGGATTCTTGTTATAATCAGCTATTATCATGGGTGGAAATGAGTTGCTTACTTTTCAGACTTGAAATTAATCCAAAAGGCTTCAGATTTCATAGGGTTTCTGGAGCTGAATTTGATTTGATAATCCTTTGTATGGTAGACAGGTCTCCAATGAATTTCACATGCAATGAGGCTGATTTACTAAGCAGGACTAGAATAATTATTGGGAAGACTATCTGCACTAAAGGTAAAGGGATAAATACAATTCTCATTGATTTAAGTGGTGTTTAGAGAGGTTGCTAATATCCTGTCTAGGCGTTAAGTCATATTGTTTTTGACTGTGTCTTCTGAACTCTCTTTTTCTTGTAACTAGATAAGTAGGAGAGAGTAATAGCACAAGGGATTGGCATTTGGGAGGGAGAGCAGGGAGGAATGTCAGTATTTGGAACATCGAACAAAAAGAAAATTCTGCAGCTATTATTTGACTTCAAACAGGATCAGTATGATATTTCACATTGGTGGGCCCATAATAGTCTCACAAATCTGGGAGTTCCAGGTAAGGCTATATGGGACCAAATGAATGGTGGTGCAGTGACAAAGCCTCTCTTCAAGCTTTAATGCACATGAACAACAGGTAGATCATCTAGGGATCATGAGTAAGAGTATACGCGAAACATCTGACTGCTTGTACTCATAGCTTCTGCATTGCCTTATCCACCATAAAGATTGATTGAATTTATTGTACAGGTATGCTTATCGTTCTTCAATAAAGAGTATTGGTTTTAATCTCAGGTATAATAGGCACCTGTGTATAATACGCAGGTGTATATTATAACCAAGATTTTAGGGGAAAACAAGAGTGCCTATGTATATGTATGTGCATTATTTTCCCCCTCATATGAAAAAAAATTAAGCCTGCCAGAACCCTTTCCTCCCTCCCCCGGCGCTATCTGATTCTAAAATGCCACTTACTTTCTTCAAAAGACAAGTCCCCGCATTTTTATCATTATCAGGAAACATGTAAACAATGTGAATCTTCCCCTGAGGGCAGCATGCTTCCATTTGCTGCCCACTTTCTTCCAGCCATGGTACTGCCCTGTGAGGACCTTCAGATTCTCACAGGGCATTACCATTGGCTGGAGTCGGTAGGTCCTGAAAGCCAATTGAAGGAATCGGACAGCGAATGCAACCGTGCCGCCCGCAGGGGAAGATTCACATTGTTTACATGTTTCCTGATAATGTTGAAAATACGGAGAATTGTCTTTTTAAGAAAGTAAGTGGCATTTTAGAATCGGATAGCGCCAGGGGAGGGAGGGAAGGGTTCTGGCCGGCTTAATTTTTTTAAAAATAAAAAACTCTTGAGTATAATACGCACCCCCCACTTCACATAAGGTGAAGTGGGGTAAAATTGTGCATATTATACCCGAGATTTTACGGTATATGAATTTTTTCTGTTGGATGTGCGTGATATACATTTTTCCTGTTGTTCATGAGCATTTGGAACATGTCTGTGCTACCCAGTACTGTCTAACTTGCATAAACTGACAAATAAATAAAGCTAAATATCTCATATAATTTTAAAAAATAATTGGATGACATAACATATTGATGATTTTGAAAGGTCTTTTAAATTAAACTAAGTTGTCATAGGGTGTTACCCACTTGAAGTACCCAGTGAGGCTTTAATGCCACCCAACCATCCATGGAGATCTGACAGGTGACTGGAAGGGGTAGGGGGAGTTTAATCTATGGAAACTCTATTTGTATATAGGACCAGATTTAAAGGGATAAGAATGTTTGAAAAAACTAGATAGCCGAGTTTTCTTTATAATAAAAGTAACACATTTCGCTATTGTAAACAACCTACATTTCTGTAGTTCATAAGATATTAACTGTAGAAGGATCCCCCTCCCACCCCTCCTGGCCACCTCCCATTGAATCTCTAATCTGGTTGTGGGTCCGGATGGATGCAGCGAGGGACAAACTTCAGCAAGTAAGTATAAGGAAAATCTTGCCCCCCTTGACAAAGGATTTTCCTTTGCATAATGAAGTCACTCGCCGCATCCGTCCAGACCAGACAGACCTGCAGCAGTGACGTGGACAGAAGTGGCAGGAGGTTGGATCCTTCTATAGTTAATATCTTGTGAACTACAGAAATGTAAGTTGTTAAAATAAAAGTATTATAAAGAAGAGTTGGCAATCTAGTTTTTTCAAACATTACTATCCCTTTAAATCTCAAGAACTCCTGGGCAACGTCATACTTGTTCCCTTAGCCCCGCCCACAATCACTCCTCCAATCATATGACCCAGCCCATCTACTGTTCCCTGGGACATGCCTGTAACATGCAAAATGTAAAAAATTGTTCATAGCTCCATGGAGGCTAGATAGGTCCCTAATGCTTTGCAATTAAATGTGTTAGAGACCTCTCTGTCATGCAAGGGGTAAACAAATTACCTGGAAAAATTATGTAAATTAGTAATTAAATCAGCCTCAATAATGAGGATCTAGTGACAGGTACAGGAGCATTGGTATTGCACAACTCAAAAGGGAGGGGTGGGAAACACAAGTGAGACTCCTCTGCTCAAAATCTGACACTCTTGGCAATTGCCTGCTTTGCCTAATGGGAAATCTGGCCCTGTTTTTATAGCTGCTGGGACACTGCTTGTAGTTAAAAAGACCTTGACCCTTTACTGCCCCTTTAAAGTGGAACTCTCTCCTCCCATACAGTTATCTATAATCCAATGTTCTTCTCCAATAAAGCTTCAATCTTTTTTTTTTTTTTTTTTTTTTTTGTAATTTATATGGTAATGAAGATACTGAAAGTTAAAGATAATACTTGATTACACCAGCGGAGGGATCACCGAGGTGCAGCTCAGTACTGAAAGGGGATCTATCACCCCTATGCAAATTAGCCTTAATAGTTAGATTACATAGCAAATAGGTGTAAACCTGTACTCATTTAGCTTTTTTAAATCTGTATTTGGCCGAAACTGAACGGCACCTACTTCCGGACAGTCTGTGGGTACAGCTCTGTACTGCAGTCTGTCAATCTGCCTCTGCCTCCCTCCCTCTAACCAGCCTCCTCTGATGATAGAGGCTGCTGTCTGTAAGCTGGAGCTCTCTCATTGGCCAGAGACTGCTCCAGCTTACAGACAGAAAGCCTCCATCATTGGAGGAAGCTAGTTAGAGGGAGGAGAGCAGAGGCAGAGTGACAGACTGTAGTGCAGAGGAGGTAACCACAGTCTGTCCAGAAGCAGGTGCAGAGCAGCATATATTCCTTCAATTTCTGGCAAATACAGGTTTTTAAAAAAACAAAATGAATACAGGTTTACCCCTATTCACTATATAATCTATTAAGGTTAACTTATATGTGGGTGATAGATCACTTGAAAGTCTGGCAATCACCTCCCCTACTCCTCCCATATTGTGCATCGTTCCCTCCTCCTTCAGAGACTCACAGATCTTCATGTGACCAGGCGCACATTAATGTGTGAATCTCTAAAGGAGGCCTGTCTTACACCTAAAGAGTAATATCTATAATGATAGTTCTCTTGAAGATCTCTGTTGTGCAACTGAACTTATTAGTTGGTTTTGTCATTTATAGCCTCAAAGCCATGTCTGTAAAAAACAAGTGGAATTATCATGAAGCACAAAACAGTGTGTATGAAAGACTGCAAAGAGAATGGAACCCACCTACTGTCCCCTGCACTACTCCTAGTAGTAGTTTTATTAAAAAGAGAAGAGGGACACGTACACAAAATCTTGAGGGACACACTTGCCGCTCTAGAAAGATGAAGATTGTCAGTGCTCAAGAGATGAGGCTCTGTTACACGTGTGACTTGCAGATCAACGAGTTACATGTATTTCTATTAAGAAACAAAGGCCAAGGTTGTGTCAGGCTTTATAAACCTGCAAAGAAATCAACACAAAATGAACTTCAGAAGATCCGAGTCCTGCCAAACATCTTTAGAGAAGGACACTTTATTGAACCTTCAAAGATGCATATTATCGTCCTTCAATACAGTGGGCCTGACAGCTCTAAAGCAGAAACAGAGGTCTTGCTCAAGAAAGAATTTCAACAGAAAAAGAATCCCATAAGTTCTACCAGATGTAACATGATTAATAGTACTGAAACCTCTTTCCACATAGAAATGCCAGAGAGTCGATTGAGGGTTGGCAATTTTGTGGCCAGGCCTTTCAAAAAGAAAAAGAAAGAAATCTTCAAAATATAAAGACAGGTAACAAGAAAAATAAAAGCTTTGCTAAAGTAGTAGTAAAGCTTTATTATGAAAATAAAGAGTAGATTGAGGGTTGACAATGTTGTGGCCAGTCCTTTCACAAAGAAAAAGAAAGAAATGT
Organism: Rhinophrynus dorsalis; assembly: GCA_037306005.1. Classification (NCBI taxonomy): domain Eukaryota; kingdom Metazoa; phylum Chordata; class Amphibia; order Anura; family Rhinophrynidae; genus Rhinophrynus; species Rhinophrynus dorsalis. The sequence continues at coordinate 456,334,297 of CM074722.1, forward strand.
TCAGAATATAAAGAAAAATAAAAGCTACGTTGTAGTGGTAGTAATCTTTTGTTATAAAAACATATATTGTAGTGGATTTTTTTGAAGAGTATAAGAAATGTATTCCCACTGCTGGGAGATACTTAGTTCCAAAGTAATTACAGATTAAACTGTATGTGATGTCCGTGAGTTATAACTCATGTGCACAAAGTTATTCTGTTGCATTCTATGGGAGCCACTTTCTACAGTTCTCCATAGAATGTAATAGTAATAGCTCAACCATTTTGTGTCTGTTTAAACAGTTATATGTTTTGAACAAAGTAACTGCCAGCAGTGGTTGTGCCCTTGATCTTTTAAGACAGTTTTACAAACATACAGCCCATAGTGTACCACTCACCTGTTTTCTTCTTCCCTTGAGCTGTAGATGTGAGCTCCAGACAAGCACTTGCTGACTCATTTTGGCTGTTGTGATGTCACATCCACCTACACAGCCAATAGGAATGAGTCTGCCCCTGGCAGCTTCAGTTCTTGAAGGAGCTGAGGCATGAAGTTTGGGGTGGACCTTTGCAATCCAGGCTTCAGTTCCTAATACTACATCTGGCAAATGTAATCCACTTAAAGCTTAAAGGAGCAGTAAATGGTTTTATGGAAAGCATAAATTATAGGACATTTTCTGCTGAGAAAAACATGCATCTTTCCATAGTTATTACATTAACTGTGCCTTCTAGTGGCCACAAAATTAACCTACATCCCACCTAATGTTCAATTATCCTGTTGCATACTATGGCAGATGTGAGTCACTGACCACAGTTCTTCATGGAATGTACAACTGTAAAAGTGGTCAAACTGTCAGGAAGTGATGAAGCTGTTACTCATTCCTGTCAGTTTGAATGGTTGTAACTTTTGAATGAAACAGCTGTCAGTAGTGGGGTTACCCTTGTTTTAATTTCATTAAAACGTTTGTTGACCTTTAAATATACTTAAACAGAAATGTGACTGGGTTATAATAGACAGACTACAGTGTCAGAGCATTGTACAGACAAAGTTAAATACGAGAAACTGATAAACCTGCATACAAACAGCACCAGATGGAAGCCAGGAATAGCTGAAGGCTTAATAAAGTAAAATAAATCTTTTCACCTTGCAAAAAGCGACATGATAATAAACCTGCTGCTTTTCAGAAACACGATCAGGGATTTCTAGCCTTGAAAAGCTATGGTGTCCTTTGCTAAAAAGGCCTGTATTGCCAAAGAGCTTATGTTTTGTTTTGTAGGATTTACTGATATACGTCTTAAAAGAATAATAAAATAAGGTTTACATACGTGATGTTTCATGTTTGCAAGTAGAACCATCCCTTCCTAAGAAAATAACGATCTCAAAAGAACTTTTGAAATCATGCATATATTTGGTAGCCATTTTTTGTATTTAAAACAATTGTTTGTGAGAAATGTAGCTTTAGCTATTTGCCAGATTATGCAGATTAGCTCTTACTGGCCATCAGAATGTGACATTTGGGATGGAGAGCTGCACAGAATGTGTGTGTGTCTAGCAAGCATGCCAGTCAGTTCCTTCTAATGTGCATAACTGGGCAAAATATATAAAGCTGAAGTATTCTTTTAGATTAAAAAAAAAGTTTAACGAAAATATAGGTGAGCCTGAAAGCTCTTTTTTACAAAGTGACAGTTCCACTTTAACCCTTAGTACTCTAAATTGGTCTCCAATACATTTAAAGGGATAGTAATACTTCGTTTTATCTTTATTTTATTTTGAAGGCATTAAAAAAACATGAAGAACAATATAAGTCTTATCTCTCAAACCTTTATGGTTTGAGAGATATTCACAAGCAAAGTTTCCCCTCCCGCCCCTTTTACCTAGTGTAAGCCATCTCTTCTCAGATGTGGAATCTGGCTGTAAGACCTACAGATAACAGAAGGGGACAATCTTCTTCCTATGAGAACAATGAAAACCCTGTCCCCCTTGACAAGTTTTTCAGGTTTTTCCCTTATTTTAATTGAAGATTGTCCCTCTCTGCAGTCTACCTGGGCACCTCCCTTCTGATCTGGCTGAACAGTGTTACATTAGTAAAAGTGGAGGGAGGGGGTACTTTGTCATTGAATTACTCTTGAACTACAACTCTGACAGAATTGAAATAACACTCTCCAAAGTCTAAATACTATGATGATTTATTAGAGCTGCTTTTATTATGAAACATTACTATCCCTTTAACTTAATGCTTTGGGGCCTCTTTGGAAAAGTTTTAAGAGACTTCATTGAATACAATGGGCAGCATCATACCTCCTAACATTCCAAATGGACAATGAGGGTGGTGTTACTGGGAGAGTGGCTGATGGGCGGGGCATTACTGAGAATGTTTATGTTATTTCATGACCTACTGTCACCTCTATGTGTAACTGAATAAGTGATTTGGAGCAAAACCTAATTATTTTATTTACAACATTTATAAATGCAGATACTTAACATTTAACCCGTTGAGGACCAGAGTTAAACAAGCATTAATGTGAGTTTTGTTGCCGTGCATCAATATGTTATACATATACACGCACCACACAGTTTGAGCTCCTAAAAAGAGAGAAAAAGGGTGGGAAAGAGGGACAGAGGGATTTAGGTCTTAAAGGGATAGTAATACTTCATTTTAACTTTATTTTATTTTGTAGGCATTAAAAAAACATGAAGAATGATATAAGTCTTATCTCTGAAACCTTTATGGTTTAAGAGATATTCACAAACAAAGTATCCCCCCCTGTTCAATCAGATCAGAAGGGAGATGCCCAGGTAGACTGCAGAGAGGGACAATCTTCAATTAAGATAATGGAAAAAGCTGAAAAACTTGTCAAGGGGGGAAGGGCTTTCATTGTTTTCATACAAAGAAAATTGTCCCCTGCTGTTATCTGTACTGTCATACAACCAGACTCACATCTGAGAAGAGATGGCTTACACTAGGTAAAAGGGGCGGGGAGGGGAACTTTGCTTGTGAATATCTCATAAACCATAAAGGTTTGAGAGATAAGACTTATATCATTCTTCATGTTTTTTTAATGCCTACAAAATAAAATAAAGTTAAAACGAAGTGTTACTATCCCTTTAAATAGGGACTGTCCCTTCTAAAGAGGGACACTTGCGAGATATACAGCATATATGCATATATGCGTTGAGCCTAAGGTTACCACCCAGCCGGTATTTTACCGGCAGGCCAGTAAAAAATTGGCTTCTGTCCAATGTTAAGTCTATGAATGGAATGCCATGGCCGGTATTTTTTGGAAGAAAAGGTGGCAACCCTAGTTGAGCCTCAAATATGCTGATTATTCCCACTGTGCAGAGATATGGGGGGTGGTCTAAGCAATCTCTGGGTTCCTTCACTAGATACCATCTACAGGTTTGTGGTGGTAATTTTATTTGTCACATTATATATTGCTCCAGTGTCTAGTTTATTTGTCTGTTTATATTATAACAGAGTAGCACATTCATTCCCTTTAGTTTATATACACCCTGTATACTATTAGTGGTGCACAATCTCTCTATTGTTTATATACTCTCGACTATCTACACCAGAGATGGACAAAAGTTGTCTGGTGGGATGCTTTTATCTGGCCCTGGGGTGAGTCTGGCTATTCAAATATAGCGTGCTGCTATACAGAGAATATATTTTAGGAAGAAAATCATGGCATTGCCCGTGAGAGGAGGCAGCATACTATTTTAAATAGGATGGGGAAGAAGGGAGGGAAATGAATGTGAGCTTGAAGGTAGAAAGGCACTTGTAGGGCAAAGAGATAGCCAAGTCAAATGAGAGAGTTACAGTGAGTGGCGGGGCTAAAAGGATGGGAGTCAGGTTAGAAAAGAAGCTATAGAAGGAGCAGAAAACAGAATCAGGAGAAAGAAAAGTGTGTGGGGGGCTACAGGTGCGAGATTGGGGCTATGGGGAAAGGTGAAAGTGGGGCTAAAGTTAGAGGGTGGCAGAGGGGGGTAGTGAGAGAGTAGGGCTGTGGAGTAATAGAATAGAGCTGGGGGAGTTGGAAAGCAAGGCTAGGGGATTAGATTAAGAGAGCAAGGAAGGGGGAGTAAGAGAGTGGGGGCTGGGGGGGTAAAAGAGTGGGGCTAGGGGAAGTAAGACAATGGGGCTAGGTTGAGTAAGAGAGTGCAGCCTAGGGTGAATAAGACAGTGGTCTATGAGGCGTAAGATGTTGGTGCTAGGAGGAGTAAGACAGTGGGGCTAGGGGGAGTAAGATAGTGGGGCTATGAGGAGTACAACAGTGGGGATGGGAGAGTAAGATAGTGGGGCTAGGGGGAGTAAGAGAGTGGGGGCTAGGGGGAGTATGACAGTGGTGCTAGGAGGAGTAAGATAGTGGGGCTAGGGGGAGTAAGATAGTGGGGCTATGGGGAGTACAACAGTGGGTATAGGGGGAGTAAGATAGTGGGGCTAGGCAGAGTAAGAGAGTGGGGGCTAGGGGGAGTAAGAGAGTGGGGCTATGGGGAGTAAGAGAGTGGGGCTATGGGGAGTAAGAGAGTGGGGGCTAGGGGGAGTAAGACAGTGGTGCTATGAGGAGTAAGATAGTGGGGCTAGGGGGAGTAAGAGAGTGGGGCTATGGGGAGTAAGAGAGTGGGGGCTAGGGGGAGTAAGAGAGTGGGGCTATGGGGAGTAAGAGAGTGGGGGCTAGGGGGAGTAAGAGAGTGGGGCTATGGGGAGTAAGAGAGTGGGGGCTAGGGGGAGTAAGACAGTGGTGCTAGGAGGAGGAAGATAGTGGTGCTAGGGGGAGTAAGACAGTGGGGGTAGGGGGAGTAAGAGTGGTGCTAGGAGGAGGAAGATAGTGGTGCTAGGGGGAGTACGACAGTGGGGGTAGGGGGAGTAAGACAGTGGGGCTAGAGGGAGTAAGAGAGTGGGGGCTAGGGGGAGTAAGATAGTGGGGCTAGGGGGAGTAAGACAGAGGGGCTAGGGGGAGTTAGAGAGTGGGGGCTAGGAGGAGCAAGAGAGTGGGGGCTAGGGGGAGTAAGAGAGTGGGGGCTAGGGGGAGTATGACAGTGGGGGTAGGGGGAGTAAGACAGTGGGGCTAGAGGGAGTAAGAGAGTGGGAGCTAGGGGGAGTAAGATAGTGGGGCTAGGGGGAGTAAGACAGAGGGGCTAGGGGGAGTTAGAGAGTGGGGGCTAGGAGGAGCAAGAGAGTGGGGGCTAGGGGGAGTAAGAGAGTGGGGGCTAGGGGGAGTAAGATAGTGGGGGTAGGGGGAGTAAGACAGCGGGGCTAGGGGGAGTAAGAGAGTGGGGGCTAGGGGGAGTAAGATAGTGGGGATAGGGGGAGTAAGACAGAGGGGCTAGGGGGAGTAAGAGAGTGGGGACTAGGGGGAGCAAGAGAGAGGGACTGAACAGAGTAAGAGAGTGAAGAGAAGGGAAACAAAACTGAGTGGACAGGCAAAGGAATTAGAGTAGGGTAAGTTAGTCAGTGTGTTTGACACCCCTCTGGAACTCAAAGTGTTAAAGGTGTAGAGCTTGAGACTAGATACTAAGAACAAGTTGAGCTAGTGCCTGAACTGAATAGCCACTGCACAAACAATTAGAGACGTCAATTAAGAGGCAGAGAAAGCTGGAGTTAAACCACAATTAAAAGCAGGTAGAATAGGAAACTAATTTCCAAGATGCAATACCACAAACCAGCAGCAGAGGGGAACAGAGGCAAGCTTTGCTAATGGAATAGGTAGCTATGCTCCTAATGAAAGCAACAATGAAAAATAAATAAAAACAATGTAACAACTTACTCTAGATCAGTGGTTCTCAACCCGTGCCCTCAGTGACTACTAACAGGCCAGGATTTAAGAATTTCCTTTTACGAGCACAGGTGAGTTAGTCACGATGACTGAGCCTCTGATCAACACACCTGTGATCTATCAGGGAAATTCCTAAGTCCTGGCCTGTTAGTGGCCACTGAGGGCATGGGCTGAGAACCTCTGCTCTTGATAGCACGGATAAAAATAAGAAAAAACGTCTCCTCAAATGAATAACTACAAAGAAAAAAAGGCAGAAGCGAAACTGGATAACAGCCTAGACCAGGGCAGTGAGAGGGAGAAGGAGAAGACTGCAGTGTGTACAAGACTACATTAGAAAGCAGGCATAGGAGGGAGCAGAAGGCTGCAGTATGGTCTAAACCAGGGCTGTCCAAGTTCAGTCGTCAAGGGCCACCAAGAGGCCAGGATGTAAGGATTTCCCTGATTAAGCACAGGTGAGTTAATCAGTGGATCATTCATTGTGACTGACTCACCTGTGCTTAATCAGGGAAATCCTTACATCCTGGCCTGTTGGTGGTCTTGAAGACTGAACCTGGACAGCCCTGATCTAAACTACACATGTACTGGAGGCAATAGGGGAGATTTATCCTCCGATGTAGTTACACTGCCCATCACTATGATATGCTTAGAGAGCTAAATTGGCTAACACTCAAATCTAGATGTGCCTTTCACCTTTCTTGCTTAGTACGCAACCATTTATCTGGAAAACTACCAGACTGCCTGAGTAGTATGATCACTCCTGCTCTCCATACTGACTATAACCTCTGCTCCACTGATAACAACTCGCTACGTATACCACAATACAAGAAAGAACCAGGACAATCTGCCTTCTCCTTCATAGCTCCAAAGGCCTGGAACAATCTGCCTGAAATAATCAGATCTGCTCCCAGTCTGAAATCCTTAAAAGTAAAGGCTTCTTTATATCTAAAAACAGTGTGTAACTGTATATAATTTTAATATTTTATATGTATGTATATTTATATGTGTATGTATGTATATATAATGTTTCTCAGTTAGTATAAATATATAACCCTTTACTGAACACTATCCAGGACATGCTTGAAAACGAGAGAAAATCTCAATGTATTCTTCCTGGTAAAACATTTTCTAAATAAATACATTTACAAAAACTTTTCATATTCATTTTTAAAGAATTGTTGTTAAATCATTGCAACTGATGGTAAAATATTATTTATAAACTAGTGCAAAAGCCCGTGTACACGGGCCAAGGTCCGGATAACGTTAACTCTTGGAGTGCCAGAGGGGTACGCAATGCATTGCATACCCCTCTGGCACTCAAAGGGTTAAGCGGCCGCTACCTCACTGCTTCACGCGATGCAGTCTCCAAAAATATGCACCACTAAATAGAGCTAAGACTTCCCAAACTGTCCGTAGTTTCTCTTTAACCCTTTGAGTGCCAGAGAGGTATCCAACTCAATTAAATGCAAAGCTTACGTTTGATGCCAGAATTACTTCACGTTTCTCATTACTCTATTTTTATATATCTCCCCCAATGGTCCATATTCACAAAAGAAATTGAGGCCAATTTTTGAGTAAACCAACCGCACCGGACAGTAGAAGCAGATCCCCAAATCTTCCAGTTGCTTTAAATGTGGCTTTTTAACCATTGAATGCTTAAGAGGTCTTGGAGACCTCTCTAGTATTCAAGGTGTTAAATGATCCATTTACCGTAGTGGGGAGTTTTAGTTGTCTCCTATACTGCAGTTGGTTTGCTTCAGAATTGTTCCTCATTTATTTTGTGAATAAGGAGAAGCCACTAAAAGCCACTAAGTGGCTGGGTCGGAGGGAGGGGCATCAAAATGCACCTTCGCCTGTGTATACAAAAATCCTTGCACCGGCCCTGGTGGTAGGCAGCTGTACCAGAAATGTTCCCCTGTAGTAGCTGAGTACATGTTTTGTGGGGGTTGTGTCACCTTTTTACTGTATGTCTCCTGTCTTCATAAAAATAAATAAATACTGTTTTGTTGGTTTCAAGTTTGAAGTTTACTTAACTGTTAAGGGAAAAGATAGGAGGTGAAGCACTACCATCTTAATAACATTTAATGTAACATACAATAGACTTAAAATTACACATTACAGCAGAAAAGACATTTCCCACACCTAGGCCTCGATCCAAATGTTGGAGACGGCTATTTTTTCCGCGGACGGCATTTGTTTTCAGCACAGTAAACTATTCAAATGTCTGTGCTGTGAAAAAACACCGGCAAAAAAAAAAGAGCCGTTGTGAGTTAAAGTTCAGAGGTGTTTTCATCCATTTAAAATGTCTGTAAATAGCAATTCAAATGTCTGAGTTAGCTAAGAATAGACCATAAGGGACTCAGGTTATCACAGGAAAGTTAAGCCCTATTTTTTTTTAACTTGAGTCCCTTATCTCCTGTTTAAACAGCCGACACAGAAACTTGAAGTTAAAAAAACGTAAATCCTCGGTGGATGAATTGATATGGGGCTCTACACCCAATATCAATACATCCAAAGTATGAAAAATGTGCCAGACGTTAGTAGAATTAACCCTATGAGTGCCAGTGGGGTATAATTACCCCGCTGGCATTCGTAGGGTTAACCCGACTAAGTTAAAAAACATCACATTACAAGTAACACTTACCGTTAATCCTGATGTCCAGCGGAGTCCTCAGCTTCCTGGTCCTCTTGTGTCCTTCTCTTCTATCTTCCCTTCTGTCTTCTATCTTCTTGCTGTAAAACAGAAAAAAAGTTTAAGTTACAAGCATACAAATGCTGCACACTAATACATAGTTTAAACCCTTGAGTGCCAGAGGGGTATGCAACTCATTGCAAAGCAATGCGTTGTGTACCTCTCTGGGGACCAAAGGGTTCAATTATGTAGTAGTGTGCCAGTTGTTAAAATGTAAATGCCCACATGCATATTAAATGATTTTACTTTATTCAAAGCCAGTGGTATTCCCATAATTAAATACCCAGATTTATACTTAGCATATATTTCGGTGTCTCCACCACTGTGTGAGGCCGCTGAGGCAGTGGCAGAGACAGAATAATGCGCAACGCCCCCTTCTTGTCCACGGGCCGATGCCCGCTACGGTCTCAGGGAATTAGAACTGGCCAGCCTTACTTCTAATTTTCTCACAGCCAATCAGTTTAAAGCACAGCCGCTCATATCTATATATATAAAAGAGAAAGGCTCATTACATAATTTATGTCTCCTAAGGAGACACACACACCCAGGGGCGGCAGTAAGGAGGAGTTACAGCCCCCATTGGGTGATTCAATAGGGGCGTGTTTTTTGCTATGCCTGTGAAAATTATGCAGGAGTTGGCCCGCCCACCACTATACAACTCACCAAAAAAACAAAATGGCTGCCACTTGTTCCTACACCACAGACACACACACAGACACACACACACACACACACCAGCAGGAAGGCCTCAGGGCGCCTGCCAGCACCAAATCCTTCACCTTCCCTCTGTTCAACACACCAAGCGGGAGTCAGCTGCGACAGGCCCAAGCAGCCATTCACACAGCTTTCTACCACCAGCAGGTGACTGAGGGGCTGCATACATGCCAGGCTGCAGCGGTGTCATCCAACTCATGGCCCGCGTTCTACCAGCCAATCATGCAACTCATGGCCCACAAGTACTGTAGCGCCATCTCTACCCTCTTGCTGCACCCAACCATCTGTACTGTGTGCCCAGTATAGCGTCCTACACTACCAGCTCCTTCTCCATGTCGGAACAGCTACACATTTGCCTTTGAAAACATGGTCAAACATGCGATGGCTTCATTGAACTACAACTCCCACAACCCTTCCACATATTCAGTGGGCGCCATGAAAACCAACAAAATCGCCATTTTCATTCCGCACACTAAAGATGTCTAAGGATTGCGGGAGTTGTAGTGCAATTATCATTTCTCAGTGCATTGCTGTTGTCTCTGGGCTCCTCTCAGGCTGCTACATGCGTACAAATGCTCTTCATCTCACCGGCAGCTCACCTCTTCATCCTGTTCCTTCATGTCTGTAATGTTCACAGTGTCATTTGCTTCAATACATGGAAAGTTTATAACTACTCATCGTAGTTCTGCCTCATCCAGACATCAGCGCTATCCGGGAATGCTTCCTCATTGTATTGTGGATCTACTCTGTGTCAGAGGACTCAAGCACCTTGCTGCCACAACACAACACAACACGCAGTGCCTGCCATGGTTCCTTCGTTGTTGTGTCTCCTCCTTCTACTCAACATAAGTTCGTGCCCTCTCAACACCTTGCACGACATAAAGAACCTTTTCAGGTCTACAGAGCATAACAATGCATTGTATAGCTCTCTAGGACTGAAAGGGTTAAAGTATGTTAATGTCATGCAAGGTGTTGAGAGGGTAGAAGGAGAAGTCACAGCAGTGAAGGAACCATGCCACGCACTGTGTGTTGTGTGCTCTCCGTTATGTGTTAGTGAAGTTAGGCAGCAAACACACCTCTGCGCACTCAACCCATGCACTTATAGTAAATCTTCTTTTTTTAATTCTTAATTTCACGGACATATAAAGTTTTTACGTTTTACCAGATGTTGTCACTGGTTTGTTTACCGCGATACAGCTCGGTACCGAATGGCTGTTCACATGGATATTTCAGCATCTGATAAGAACGAGGGAACAAGGCACAACATGGTAGGAGGATAGGAGCTCATTAACACCCATACAGTACTGAACTCTACCGCAGCCAGGTAACCACTGCATCCGGTAAAACTTTACAACTTATACATCCGTGAAAACAAAGATTTAAAACACACAGAAAAAAAAATTAACCTGTATTGGAGACACATGTTTTAACCCTTTGAGTGCCAGAGAGGTACGCAACGCATTGCTTTGCAATGCGTTCCATACCTCTCTGGCACTCAAAGGGTTAATTACTTATAACTGTATAGGAGGTGACTGTTCCAATCACCTCTGCTCAGTTAATCCTCCCCTCCCTCACGTTATTACACATTAAATATTCATTTCCGTTATCTGCTCCCTGTGTCCTATCTGCACCTTATACCTTTTGTCTACCCCACATGCCCTCTCTTTGTCCCCATGCAGACTCTATCCCTATTCCATTTTGTATCTGCTATGAACTGTTTGTGGTCCATGCTTTCTCATTCAAATATCTCAGCCCCATTACATCTTTCAGCCCAATTATTTCTATCTCAACTGCTTTCTCTCACCCCAACACTCTTTTTCTCACCATCCTCTTTATGATCCCCATCCTTAGTGTCATTCTAGCACTACCACTGGGGTTTTGCTACTACAAGGCTAGGGTGTCACATAATGTATGTGTGGCTCTATTACTACCGGTGGGAAATTGCAACTTTGACACTCAAATGGTTAAACCACACGGGCAACGCCGTCCCACATTGCTAGTATAATATATAAGGACAGCCTCAATTCTAATTCCCTCAGACCAGAGCGGGCATCGGCCCGTGGACAAGAAGGGGGGGGGGGGTTGCACATTATTCTGTCTCCGCTGCTGTGTGAGGCCGTTGAGGCGACATATATGCTAAGTATAATTTTAGATATTTAATTATGGGAATACGATTGGCTTTGAATAAAGTAAAAATATTTAATATGCATGGGGGCATTTATATTTTAACCACTGGCACACTACTACATAATTTAACCCTTTGGGCCCCAGAGATGTATGCAACGCATTGCTTTGCAATGTGTTGTGTACCCCTCTGTCACTCAAGGGGTTAAACTATATATTAGTGTGCCGCATATGTATGCTTGTAACAAAATTTTTCTGTTTTACAGCAAGAAGAAAGAAGACAGAAGGGAAGACAGAAGAGGAGAAAGAAGATAGAAGAAAGACAGAAGGAGACAGACAGTGGATGACAGGTAAGTTTAACACAGATTTTTTAACGATTGGTGCTTGACAGTACTGGGCAACCTACAGATTGGTACTTGACAGTATGTCAGGCACCAGTAGTTGTTTTTTTTTCCTTTGCAGTTGCCAAAACTGCCATTATTTAGCGGCGTTGTGGGAAATTAACATGCAAAATGGACATTTGGACACAACACCAGTTTTGTGGCCTAACGTCCACTGTGCTTAATGCCGGTAGGACATTTGAATACCGACCAAGATATTTTATTTTGTCGGTCAGTATCCATTTTACCTTACTGGCATTTTTCTACTCAACCATTTGGATCGAGCCCTAAACGACACAAATAAGCAATATTAACATGTGGGAAACACAGCCATAACCTATTAACCTTTTAATCACAAGCACATCAAATATGGGGTTGTCATTTAGTTTGAATCCTGTGACATAAAAAGGGATAGAAGGCTCCAGAGGCCGAAAATCAGAAATGGCTTGAACAGTTGGCAGATATAAACACCCTTCTGTCTCTTCCCTCTTCTTATATCAGCACTGGGCAACCTACAGACCTCTAGCTACTGTTGTACTACAGCTTCAGATAGCTTGAGAATTATGAAAGCCTTATTCCTCTGATCACTAGCAACCACAGAACCACATATAAGATGTTTGGTTCCGCAACCTGGTTCCACTGTCAACTGGTAGCCACAGATCCATACATACACTGCCTGATACCCCAGCCTTGTTCCAGTGGTAATAGCATAATCATATATACAGTGCATGATTCCCTAGCCTTGGTCCATTGTCTAGTGGTAGCCAAATAATCACATATACACTGTCTGCTTCACCAGCCTTGTTCCACTGTCCAGTGGTAGCCACACTGGGCTGGTTTGCGGCAAGAGCTAATGATGCTGTGCACCCAACCATGGTTATTTACAGGCTAAAAGCTCAATTAAAAGGGAGTCCTGGGGCAGGGGTGGAATTTCCCGGGATGGATGGTTAGACAAGCCTAGGTCATACACGGAGTGGGTAGACAGCCAGAGCCACAGGTCTGCACCAAATTGGGTGTCCACTACAATGGGTAATGCGAGAGAATAGACAGACAGAGCCACAGGTCAGTACCAGGATGGATGGTCAGACAAGCCTAGGCCACACACGGAGCGGGTAGTCAGCCAGAGCCATAGGTCTGCACCAGATTGGGTGTCCACTACAAAGGGGTAATGCAAAAGAGTAGTCAGAAAGAGTCACAGGTCAGCACCAGGATGGATGGTCAGACAAGTCTAGGTCATACACGGAGCTCAGGTGCAAAAGTAGAACTGTATAGAACACCAATGTAAGGGTAACTGGATGAAAATCCAGTTCCCTTTAAATACAAGGCGCCAGGAAGTAGATAGGAGGAGCCAGACTAGAACACAAAAGGAGAAGAAGATAGCCTGCGTCAAACACGCCTCCTTGCAGCCGTAATTGATGCATCTCTGTGCGTGATGCGTCTCACACCAGAACCTCCGCTGCGTCATAATGAGCATTCGATTCACCTAGCGCAGGGACACGGGCATCCGCTACAGACGCCAAGCGCGCCCAAGCCCAGTCCAAGAAGCTATGTGTGGGATGACGCAGAAGTGTCAATAAGAACGATACAAGTCCAGCACCAGCCGAAGCGGCGACGCTGGATATAGGTAAGCTGTGACATAAATCCATACAAAAATGTAATGTTATGCAGAGAAGTAACATAAACGTGCGCATGGATTCGTCAGCAAAGAAAGGTCTATGACATCATTGAAAGAGTAAAGCACCTGAAATGGAAATGGACAGGCCTCATAGCAAGGATACCCGATGGTAGATGGACCAAACACATTGTGGAATGGATTCCACTCAATACTAGATGCCCAAGAAGATGACAGAAGACAAGATGGGTAGATGAAATGACCAGATTTGTTGGTACACAGTGTCATCAAAAAGTATAGGACCGAGGTTGTTGGAAACTTGCTGAGGAGGCTGAAGATGATAATGATATATATCCATACCGGGGAACTCTCCGGATTTGCCCCGGAGACTCCGGTTCTGACAGAGCTTTACCGGGTCTCCGGGGCAGAGGCTGATTCCTCCGGATGTGGAGAGTTTCTATTGAAACTCTGCCACATCTGCTTTTTCTCCCGTTGTGCCTCCGTCCCCAGCCTTCTGTGTGACACATTTAACCCTCTGAGTGTCAGAGTGGTACGGAATGCATTGCTTTGCAATGCATTCCGTACCACTCTGGCACTCAAAGGGTTAAACCCCCCCCCAACACTCAAGTTAAGCCCCGCCCCTTTTTGACGCGATTAGCGTCATTTTTGTTACCCCCTGCTGAACAGAGGACTACCCTCCGGGTAGCCCTCAACTGAAAGTTCCCAGGTATGTATATATCTCTCTATCTCTATAAATATATATATATATAAAGAGAGAGAGAGAGAGAGAGAGAGAGAGAGAGAGAGAGAGAGTGAGTTTAATATCTGCTGTCTGGCAAGGCAGCATATGAATCCACTTAGCCATACATGGGAACTCTCTGCATCTGCTCCGGTGAATCTGATTTTCGGAAAAAATGACCAGGTCTCCAGGGGGCAGAGGCTGATTCTCCAGCTTTATGGGTTCAGGTGCCCATTGTCCTACCAGTTATGCCCTCTCCTATCATCATTTGGACACAACTATGCCCAGTCTTGTGTGTTTCTCTGGTGGTCTTGGATGCAAAGTTTCCCAGGTATGCTCTTAACCCTTCAGTGTCCACTTGAAGATGAAGAGGCAGTAAAGGCCCCTGGGTACCGGGCTCAGTTGCAGCTTTACCCTAGGCAATCCCTATAGTTACACCACAGAATCAATGATAAAAATAAATGAAAGTGATGCAGTATTGTTTAGTCTGCTTACTGTGACCCTGAATTAAATGTCAGAGAGTAAAGTGTTATTATATTGCAGATAAAATCATCTAGGTATTTAAACAGATGCTCCAAGCTTGTGTCAGACATTTAACCTATTCCAATCCCTTTGGTGCTTGAGAGTTCTCCAACAGATTGAAAAGCAATGCGTTCTCTAGCATCCAAAGGGTTATTTCTATCAAGATGTCAGACACCAAATAAAATGATAAGCAAAAGGAACTAGAACTATTTTAGAGCAACCAACTACACTATAGGGGACAAATAAAAATACTCATCAATTCTCATTGATTCAAGTAGAACTTTTAACCCCCTTGAATGTTAATGAGATCTTCAATAACTATTTCACAGTGAGTTGGAGACCTCTCTAGCCTTCAAGAGGGTTAAATGTCACATTTAAATAAATGGGATTTGTTATATCTCCCCTCTGTTGTAGTTGGTTTGCCCCAGAATTGCTTCAATTCTTCTTTGAACATCAGACTCTGCCAGCGGAGGTGTGTTGTAATTAGCTTCCAACTCGGGCATTTGTACGGATGACCTAGGACTCTGGAGAAACCCAGAACACCAACCCAAATAACCACAGAAACACCTGAGTTTGATGAATTATCGCTTCAGTTGTTAATTTACTTTAAAGGGATAGTAATGTTTCATAATAAAGCGTCTCTAATTAATCATCATAGTATTTGGACCTTGGAGAGTGCTATATCAATACTGTCAGACTTGTAGTTCAAGAGTAATTAAATGATAAAGTATCCCCCTCCCGCCCATTTTACTGATGTAACACTGCTCAGCCAGATCAGAAGAGAGGTGCCCAGGTAGACGGCAGAGAGGGACAATATTCAATTAAGATAAGGGAAAAACCTGAAAGACCTGTCAAGGGGGACTGTGTTGAAGAGATGGCTTACACTAGGTAAAAGGGGCTGGAGGGGAAACTTTGCTTGTGATTATCTCTCAAACCATAAAGGTTTGAGAGATAAGACTTATATAGCTCTTCATGTTTTTTTACTGCCTACAAAATAAAATAAAGATAAAATGAAGTATTACTATCCATTTAACAATTTAGATGTAGCAGACGTTAGTTCAGAATATCATGTAGATAAGGCCATAAGTGGTAAGTCGTGCTACACAAATACCGTGCAGAAGCAACAACATTATCTGATGTCAAGACAGACGAATAATCCCCAGGTCCAAGGATCAACCAGGAGAGATCCCTTCAGACCTGCCAAACTCAGTTGACCTAGAGATCCTCCAAAATTAACCATTTCCAAAGGTCATATGACCATCCGGCTAAATTGCCACTGCGGCAATTACATTACTGATTTTTTTTTTTTTTAAAGTGGATCTATCACTTTAATTCGAGTTTGCATATTTGAAAACTGCACTGAAAACTGCCTATATGTCACGTTAACCCAAAGTCCAGCAGATGCCTAATTTAGTCGATAGTCACACTTTTATTTCTGTAGAAAGAGAAACTAAACACTTCCTGGTGCTGCACAGAGCTGTATGATACATAATTGAAACATCTATTAGCATATGACACATCACTGAAAAGGCTTCATTAGCATATGCAACATAAGTGAGTTGCTTAATTAGCATATGAAAACATCACTCATGCAGCAATGTGCCGCAATCAGCATACATTAGCATATGAAAGAAGTGTGAATATCTCCTGAACTGTACGCTTGCTGGCCTTTTGGTTAACGTGACATATAGGCAGTTTTTAATGCAGTTTTCAAATATGCAGACTTGAATTAAAGGGATAGTAATACTTCATTTTAACTTTATTTTATTTTGCAGGCATTAAAAAAACATGAAGAACGATAAAAGTCTTATCTCTCAAACCTTTATGGTTTAAGAGATATTCACAAGCAAAGTTTCCCCTCCTGCCCCTTTTACCTATTGTAAGCCATCTCTTCTCAGATGTGGAATGCAGTCCACAGACCAGACAGATAACAGCAGGGGACAATCTTCTTTATATGAAAACAATGAAAGCCCTGCCCCCCTTGACAAGCTTTTCAGGTTTTTCCCTTATCTTAATTGAAGATTGTCCCTCTGTGCAATCTACCTGGGCACCTCCCTTCTGATCTGGCTGAGCAGTGTTACATCAGTAAAAGGGGCGGGAGGGGACACTTTGTCATTGAATTACTCCTGAACTACAACTCTGACAGAACTGAAATAACACTCTCCAAAGTCCAAATACTATGATGATTAATTAGAGCTGCTTTTATTATGAAACATTACTATCCCTTTAAGGTGATAGATCCACTTTAATTCTCTGTTCCATTCTTTTTTTTTTTTTTTTTTTTTTAGAAGAAAGACCAAAGATTACAAACAAGATAAAGAAACATGTTAAGGGGTGGAGGGAGGGGATCGGCATGCCAGGATGCCAATCAGGAGGATAAGGAAGTAGAATAAATTATTGCACTTCCTTTATAGCCTCCATCCTGACTTAAACCACCCCAGCTACATCATATCCTGCACAAGACAAGCCTCCCATATAGTGGTGTGGGCCACCCCAGGCCCATGTCATGGCCCACTCCACTTATGTTTCCAGGAGCCTCTTTATAGTGTACAGTGTTTTAATGCATAGCCGTGCATACACTCTGCTATTATTAAGACTTTTTTTATAAAAACATTTATATTGTAGGGCTTTTCCTGCTGTGTAAAAGAAGGAAATTCACACTGATGAGAGAGTCGTATTTCCAGAATAAACTCTTGTTTTTTTACATTGAGTGAACTGGTCATATTTTAATTATTTTGTTGAGTCACTGAAAACAGTTCTCCATTGAATGTGACAGGAACTGCTGAGTCATGCTGGTAGTTTAAACTTTCCAGAAGTAATGATGCTTTCACTCACGTCCTGACAACTGTTATAACATTTGAAGAAACCAGCTGACAGTGCTGAGAGTACCCTTGCTTTACTCATCAGGATAAGCCCTATTACATATAGGTTTTCACAAAAATAGACTGCTTCTTTAAGACTTTAATGCCAGCAAGCGCCAAACTCCTCCCCTCTAGTGTGCGAGGGGGTACAGTAACTATAATATCCTCTGCACATTGTTAGTACATAAGGTTTAGCAAGGTACTGGAGGAAAGGAGCACCCCCAAAACTCCCGTACACCTTCCTATTATTTTTTCCTTTGCACAAGGGCATTAAGGGTAGTATATTCAGTAGTTTAGGAAACTGACTTTAGGCAGGCATAGTACCAAGAAGCATTTCACAGCAAACCTCTGGCAATCAAAGGGTTAAGTCTGAAGTCAGTAAAAAAAATTCCTTCCTGATTCCAAAAGGCATTTGTAATGAAAGGTGCAAAATGTGCAATTCTAGAAACACGAACGGCACATTCAGTTAATTCATTCAAATCTATTTGTTCATTTAATTCCTTCATTCAGTCACATGCTTACGGCACAATTAATCAAGCATCACATGCACCTTGATGTCAGAGGTCCAGCGGTGTCTTCAGCAATGATTGGCTAGCTGGAGTGGTGATGTTACGTGCATCTATGAACCCTCCATCTAGATGCTGATTAGCTGGGAGGTGAGGTTACTCCAGGGCACAATACGTGCCCTACATAACCCCACAATACCTGCCGAAGGCAGAGTGAGAACTCACACTGGCTAAGGCAATAGCCTGCGCAGACATTTTTTATTTTATTTATTAGATGTGGAGGTGGTGACAGTGGTGGCAGGATATTAGGGAGTAAAAAAAAAATCTGCTGTTATTTATACTGAAGATGATGGAGGACCAAGTAGTTGAGGACACCACGTGACCTCCAACATCAAGGTAACTGTGGTGCTTGTTTAACGTTTGTGGAGGGGGTATGTTACAACTGGGAGAAAGTTAACCCTTTGAGTGCCAGAGGTACGCAGTGTTTTTGCAAAGCATTGTATACCCCTCTGACACTCAAAGGGTAGTTTGCATGATCATGTATGCACTCGTTAGTTTAGCAACAGAATTGTTCACTGAAATTCTGACTAACTGAATATGGTGCTTTGGTAATTTTGTTTAATCCAAATGGGTAAAAAACAAAAACAAATATTGTTCAATGTTCTCTAAGTACATCAGTTTCAAAATTATACTACGCATACTATGGCTCGTATACTATGAAAGTAGTACAATTCTGGAGCAAAACAAATGCACCTTAGAGAACAAATTCAAATTCTCAAAAAATCTCCCTAATTTGGAAATATAGATTTTGACAAGTGAAAAGAACCATCTGGCTAACCCAGTCTGCCCATTCTCTATTAAATAAAAAGCTCAGCTGTATCTAGTTCTCGGAATAGATTGATGACAGTCCTAGGCATTTTTGAATTCACTAGCAGTATTTTTCCCAATCAAATCTACTGGGAGTCTATTACCCTTTCTGTAAAGTAGTATGAACCCAACTTTAGATCATGACCTCTTGACCTTTTTTTTTTTTTTTTTTTTTTTAAATTGCCTCCCCCCTAAAGCATATTAAACTCCTTAATATATTGAAATGCTTCTATCATATCACCATTCTACATCCTTTCTTCCAACATATACTTATTAAGTTGTTTGAGCCTATTCTGGTAACCTGTGTCATGAAGTCCCTGCACCATTTTAATGGCTCTTCTTTGAATTGCCTTCAATTATTAATGTCCTTCTGGAGAACTGTAAACAATACTCCAGGTGAAGTCATACCAGTGATCTATATAGGGACATTAGTACCTCTCTTTCTGCTGTAATGTAGCTTTCTATAAAACCAATAATTTAGTTTCCTTTCCCTACTGCTTTACTGCCTTGAGATATCTGATATAATGACACCCAAGACCCTTTCCTCTGATATTTTTGTTAGCTCAGTACTGTTAACACCATATTCCAGCTCTTTGTTCCGGTGTCCTAAATGCATTATCTTTTTCTTTTCAGCATTAAATTTTAGGTCCCACACCTTTATGCATTTCTCCAGTTTTCCTACGTTTTCATGCATTTAGATTATATCTTCTGAAGAGTCAACCCCATTGCAGGTTTGTTGTAGCATCTGCAAAAAAGGAACACCTTACTTTGAATACCACAGTAATGGCAGTAATTAAGATACGGAAGAGAATGGGCCTTAGCACTGACCCCTGTGGCATTCCACTAGTAACCCCATTCATTATGACATGCTGTTTCCTGTATTATTTATCCAATCAACTACCTTTGAGTCTAGTGCCAAACTATGCCTCGTATGAATGAACTTCCTATGTGGTACAGTACGAAAAGCTTTGTTTAATTCCAAATATGCTAAATCTCCTGCTCTACCCTTGTCTAGAACTTGAATAATATAATAAAAAAATTAAAGCAGATTTATTTGGCAATATTTTCTTTTTGTAATGCAATGCTGTCCTTGATCTTACATGTCATTAGATGTCAGATATGAAACAATTATTCTTTTCAATAGGATTTCCATTCATTTCCCAACTACTAATGTCAGACTAACAGGCCTATAGTTGCCACAGTCCTCTGTACTGCCTTTTTTGTGTAATGGCACTATATTGGAAACTTTCCAGTTATGTGGAACCACTCCTAAATTCTTTTAAATGGGGATTTAATGCTAGATAGGTTGCCAATGCATTACTTTGCAGTGCATTGGTGACCTCTAGTATTATGAGACCCAGAAGTTTAGCAGGTTAACTGAACTAGGGTCTGAAAAGTGAACCTTGATGTTCTTTCTTTGTTACAGTGAGAGACACTGAACTTGCTTAACATGTCATGATAGTCTCTTTTTCCCTCCACCGTGCTGACAAGGAAAATATATGCACTAGGTTGTGCTCTGCTTCACATGAGCACCAATTTACATTATGATCATAAATTCTCTTGTATTTTTTCTAATTAAAACTTGAGTATCTCCTGTTTAACTAATCAGATTTTCTAGCTTAAAAGAACAAAACAAAAACTTACAGTACTCATCAAGGCCCTTCTACTTGTTAATTTTGGTAACAATCCATAAGCTACAGTAGGCTGTAGGTCTGTCTAAAATTTCTCATAGCACCAAGGGGGAAACAAATATTTTTAGCAGTTTGGTAATCTGAAACTATCCAATCAATTTTTATGAAACTTGCAGGGTTTGAAGATACTGCCGGTCTGACCTGAAGTACAACATTAAAACAATTTCACTGCTGCACTTAAAATATATAGGAAAAACAATAGTTTGAAATAACATAGAACTATCGATCAAAGTTAAAGGGACAGTATTGTTTCATAGCTCCAATTAGTCTTCATAGTATTTGTGCCATGGAGAGTGTTATTTCAGTACTGTCAGAGTTGTAGCTCAAGAGTAACTGAATGATAAAGTATCCCCCTCCCGCCCCTTTTACTGATTTAACATTGCTCACCTCAGAGCAGCAGGGTGATGTCCAAGTGGATTGCAGAGAGGGACAATCTTCAATTAACATAAGGGAAAAACCTGAAAAACCTGTCAAAGGGGACAGGGTTTTCATTGTTCTAACAGTAAGAAGATTGTCCCTTGCTGTGACCTGTCTGGTCTGTGGACCAGATTCCACATCTGAGGGGAGGCGGCTTACACTAAGTAAAGGGAGCAGGAGGGGGAAACTTTATCATTCAATTACTCTTGAACTACAACTCTGATAGTATTGAAATAACACTCTCCATGGCCAAAATACTATGAAGATTAATTGTATCTGCTTTTTTTGTAACAAATTACTATCCCTTTAACTTATATGTCATACATAGATCTAGGTCTACAAACTTAGTTTTTTAAATGCCAGGAGCCACTCAAAGGGTTACATTTGGCTTACACCTGCAGATAACTATTTTGTACTTTAGTAGTCTCCCCTGACTCTTATCTTAAAATTGTGCATATGTCTATTTTTAGCCATGTTGATTATGACAATAAAATGATCACATTATGACATTTTGGAATCATAATGGTGATTGCTTTAGTCTATGATTTTTAATTCCAAGGAAAGTATGATTTATTTTTATTATGTTCCTAGCTAGCACCTCTCTTCCCCTTACACCGATACATATTAAGGAGGTTGTTTCTTGATACTGCTGTTGAAGCTGTTATTTCTTGATTTTCTTTTGTGTTGCATGACATAAAACAACCACAAATTCTCAGTGATTTTCCATTCTCTGTTCTGCTCACTGTATGCACAAATCCTGCCTAATCTCTTCCCTTAGTCCACCCACTTTGCTTGAGTCTCAACCATATTATGGCATGATTATTGTTGAATGGCCATTTGGACAATGCCACCTCCCACCTCAGCTCTACTCAATTCTCCGGGGGCCGGAGAATAAGTTGTTCCCAGGTATTAATCATGTGATCAATATCAGATTACTAATAAGTTCCCAGTCATTAAACATGATCAATATCAGGTTACACATTCACATTGTTCGTGTTTTTCACAAAATTGAAAAGAAAGAAAGAAAGAAAGAAAGAAAGAAAGAAAAAGCTAAAAACATTTTGCAAATATTATCAGGAAGTGTAACTGAAAAAATGGTGGTTCAGAGGCCCTCAATTGTTGTGGTGGATGGGGCTAAATATATGAGTCAAAACATCAATATAGCAGCTTGAAGGAGGATGCCCCATGGGTGGCAGGGGTGGTGAGTGGGCAGAGTGATACCACCAGTGGGCATCTTTGAGCTAGAAATGGGAGTGAGAGGGGTATAATAAAGTCTCTGTAGAAAGGAAAAATAGTAAACATCAGTACATTCTGAGGTCTCTAGGTGCAATTAGAAGAGCTACTACTATACATACCAGTGATTGAAACCTGTGCTTCTCAAGATGTTTTGCTCATCTTTCAGATGCACAAGCTATAGAGTACCAAAACAATATTGTGCATTACAGCCCTGCCTTCAACTAAAGTAAAAGTGTAATTTCTATTGTTAATAATATATTTATTTTAATACAGTACTACCAATTAGCACATAGTGCTGTACATTTAATTTTTCAGTCACAGTGAGTCCCTGCCTCACAGTGCTTACAATCAAATTGTGACTCACAAGGAGCGAGCAATGGAATTGAGTCAGATGTGTCACAGGAATGACCTTATTCATCATGTTAATGAGGTGAAATTCCAGGGCAAACCAGCTGCGCCATTGTGTTGAACTTAACATTCTGTAAATTGAATTCCCAGTTAAAATCTTGAATTCAGAGACATCTGAGACGTATAGAAAAGGAACATATTGAAGACCTTTCTAGCATTTCAGAGTTAAAAGACCCATTTAAGGCAATGGCAATGCTCTTTCTGCCCTTTGAAGCAGTGGGTTTGCTCCAGAATTTTCCTCTTTTGCTTGATGAATAAGGTCCTCTGTGTATTGGCTTCATAGCCAGTCATTTAACCAACTAATCCACTCCTCTGACCCACCAAGCTTTATATGTGGGCCGGTAAAAGCAATTGCTTATATCTGTCAAAAATCTAACAGTCTGCTACTAGGATTTGAATATGTAATTGGAACTAAGCAGTTCATAGACCCAAATCTTTACAATAGCTAGACCTCTTCCTAGTCATGGACTTTGAACCCCTTTATTGCCCTGTAAGATTCTTGAACAGATAACAGGTGTGGGTAACCTGTGGCAATCCCATCAAATTATTGCAGAATACTTCTTCCATGCAAGGGCATTTAAATGTGTGGGTCTCGCAGGCCTTCTGGTTCAGCAGTCTCAGTTATACAGAAAGGAACCAGTGTTTGGCCAGACAACCTGGTTGTTCTGCTTTCATGGCCCATACAAATGTCTGCTTTTCTCATAAACAGGAAAAAGTAAAAGGAAGGTTGCAACAAAATGTAAAAGAATAGTAAACCTTTATTATGAAAACACATATACTTTACAGTTTTTCATAATGGTTACATCAGGGGTAATGGCACTGATGGTAGATATTTTGTTCCAAGGTTACAAGTAGTGTTGAGCGAGCATGCTCGGCCGATGCTCGGATCGGCTCGAGCATCGCTCTGCTCGGCACATGGCGGTACTCGTACGAGTACCGCATGTGCTCGCCCGCCATGTTCGGGTCTCCTCCCCGCACGTTTTGCGGCTGCTGCGCAGCCAATAAACGTGCAGGGAGGCTCTGACATCGGTGTAATGCCAGCAGCCATGTTGGCTGCTGGCATTACACTGATTGGCTGGCCAGAACCCGTGGTCGGGTGCTGTATAGCACCTGACCAGCGAGTTCGGCTCAGTCTTAGCCAGGGAGAGCTGAGGATAGGAAGGGAAAGTCAGTGTAGGGAGAAAAAAAGCAAAATTGTGAAAAAAAAAGAACCAAAAGTCCTTTTTAGGACTACTGTGTGTGGGGGCAGCAGGTTATTTTGTGTGGGGGAAAAAAAAAAAAAAAAAATATATATTCTGTTTAGTGTGCAAAGTTGCAGATTAGAGCACATTCTGTTTAGTGTGCACAGTTGCAGATTAGAGCACATTCTGTTTAGTGTGCAAAGTTGCAGATTAGAGCACATTATGTTTAGTGTGCAAAGTTGCAGATTAGAGCACATTCTGTTAAGTCTTCAAACTAAAATATCAAAGTCACATATTCCATTCAGTGTGCTTCGCCGCAGATTAGCAGCACATTCTGTGTACTGTGCAGAGTTGCAGAATAGGAAGAAATACTGTTAAGTCTTCAAACTAAAATATCAAAGTCACATATTCCATTCAGTGTGCTTCGCCGCAGTTTAGCAGCACATTCTGTGTACTGTGCAGAGTTGCAGAATAGGAAGAAATACTGTTAAGTCTTCAAACTAAAATATCAAAGTCACATATTCCATTCAGTGTGCGTCACCGCAGTTTAGCAGCCTATTCTGTGTACTCTGCACAGTTGCAGAATAGGAAGAAATACTGTTAAGTTTTCAAACTCAAATATTAAAGTCACATATTCCCTTCTGTGTTCGTCACCGCAGTTTAGCAGCCTATTCTGTGTACTCTGCACAGTTGCAGAATAGGAAGAAATACTGTTAAGTTTTCAAACTCAAATATTAAAGTCACATATTCCATTCTGTGTTCGTCACCGCAGTTTAGCAGCCTATTCTGTGTACTCTGCACAGATGCAGAATAGGAAGAAATACTGTTAAGTTTTCAAACTCAAATATTAAAGTCACGTATTCCATTCTGTGTTCGTCACCGCAGTTTAGCAGCCTATTCTGTGTACTCTGCACAGTTGCAGAATAGGAAGAAATACTGTTAAGTTTTCAAACTCAAATATTAAAGTCACATATTCCATTCTGTGTTCGTCACCGCAGTTTAGCAGCCTATTCTGTGTACTCTGCACAGTTGCAGAATAGGAAGAAATACTGTTAAGTTTTCAAACTCAAATATTAAAGTCACATATTCCATTCTGTGTTCGTCACCGCAGTTTAGCAGCCTATTCTGTGTACTCTGCACAGTTGCAGAATAGGAAGAAATACTGTTAAGTTTTCAAACTCAAATATTAAAGTCACATATTCCATTCTGTGTTCGTCACCGCAGTTTAGCAGCCTATTCTGTGTACTCTGCACAGTTGCAGAATAGGAAGAAATACTGTTAAGTTTTCAAACTCAAATATTAAAGTCACATATTCCATTCTGTGTTCGTCACCGCAGTTTAGCAGCCTATTCTGTGTACTCTGCACAGTTGCAGAATAGGAAGAAATACTGTTAAGTTTTCAAACTCAAATATTAAAGTCACATATTCCATTCTGTGTTCGTCACCGCAGTTTAGCAGCCTATTCTGTGTACTCTGCACAGTTGCAGAATAGGAAGAAATACTGTTAAGTTTTCAAACTCAAATATTAAAGTCACATATTCCATTCTGTGTGTGTCACCGCAGTTTAGCAGCCTATTCTGTGTACTCTGCACAGTTGCAGAATAGGAAGAAATACTGTTAAGTTTTCAAACTCAAATATTAAAGTCACATATTCCATTCTGTGTGTGTCACCGCAGTTTAGCAGCCTATTCTGTGTACTCTGCACAGTTGCAGAATAGGAAGAAATACTGTTAAGTTTTCAAACTCAAATATTAAAGTCACATATTCCATTCTGTGTTCGTCACCGCAGTTTAGCAGCCTATTCTGTGTACTCTGCACAGTTGCAGAATAGGAAGAAATACTGTTAAGTTTTCAAACTCAAATATTAAAGTCACATATTCCATTCTGTGTTCGTCACCGCAGTTTAGCAGCCTATTCTGTGTACTCTGCACAGTTGCAGAATAGGAAGAAATACTGTTAAGTTTTCAAACTCAAATATTAAAGTCACATATTCCGTGTAAGATGAAGAAGGCGGGTAAAAAGGGACGGGGAAGTGGACGTGATCCTGATAGTTCAGGGCGCGGGTCAGGACGCGGAGAAACTGTGCCTGGTGCCAGAGCACAAGAAAGAAAGACATCCACCATACCTAGCTTCATGTCTCATTTCACAGGGCGTCGCAGGACATCACTCTCGAGGTCCGACCACTGCGAACAGGTGGTCGGTTGGATGTCAGCTGATACTGCTTCCAGTCAGTTAAGCACCACCCTGTCTTCCACCAAGTCCACTCTCAGTAGCCAAGAGTCTGGTCAACATAATCCTCACTCTGATCATCCTTCCTCCCACCATACACGGTCTGGTCAAAGAAGTGATCCCACACTGGGATATAGTGAGGAGCTCGTCTCATCACCAATCCTTCATTTGACCCTCTCTCCAAGCACGCTTGCAGAGGAACATGACATCTTGTGCCCTGATTCACAACCTCTAGAGGGTACCCAATCACAAGAAGATGACAGATGTGAACGGCATTTAAGGTCAAAGGAAGTAGTGGATGATGATGATGATGATGATGAGACACAGTTGCCATTAAATCAACCACTATTTCCGTCTCAAGACCTTGTTGAGGAGAATGTTATACAGTTGTCAATGACTGAGTATGTGGTGGGATCAAGACATGAGGAGGATGATCAGAGTGAGGAAGTGGAGGAGGACTTGGTGGACGATGAGGTGACTGACCCCACCTGGGAAGGTGTAGAGCCGAGCGATGACAGCAGTCCTGAGGGTGAGCCATCTGCAGCACCGCAACAGGCTGGAAGAGGCAGTGGTGTGGCTACAGAAAGAAGGCGGACCGCACCAAACCGGCCCGCAAATGTTCCACGGAGCACCCCCTTGCGTAAATCTACCTTGCCAAAGGGTAGGTGTTCCGCGGTATGGCGTTTTTTTAAGGAAAGTGCGGACGACAAAAGAATTGTAGTTTGCAACCTGTGCCACACCAGAATGAGCCGAGGCATGAACACTAGAAACCTCACCACCACCAGCATGATCCGACACATGGCATCCAAGCACCGTAATAAGTGGGAGGAACGCCTGGATCGCCCATCTGTGTCTGCAGGCCACACCACTGCCTCCTCTTCCCCTGTTTTCGGTGCCGGCCAATCGCCTGTCGAAGGCGCAGGCCCGCATACCTCCCGCCCTGCACCTGTACCATCTGAAGCACCATCAGCGACCACATCCACTTCCCTGTCCCAGCACAGCGTCCAAATGTCGTTACCCCAGGCATTTGAGCGCAAGAGAAAATACCCAGCCACCCACCCACAGGCCATAGCACTAACCTCACACCTTTCCAAATTACTGGCCATCGAAATGCTGCCATTTAGGCTTGTGGACACTGAGTCCTTCCGCAGCCTGATGGCAGCAGCTGTCCCTCGGTACGCGGTCCCCAGCCGCCACTACTTTTCCCGGTGTGCCATCCCCGCATTACACCACCATGTGTCCCGTAACATCACCCGTGCCCTGACCAACGCAGTTACTGGGAAGGTCCACTTAACGACTGACACATGGACAAGTGCTTGTGGCCAGGGACGCTACATTTCCCTGACGGCACACTGGGTGAATGTCGTGGAGGCTGGGAGCGACTCGGACCCTGGGATGGCACGGGTGCTACCCACGCCGAGGATTGCGGGCCCTACCTCCATCAGGGTTTCCGCCAGCACCTACGTTATTGGCTCCTCCTCCTCCGTTTCCACCTCCGAATTCTCTACACGCAGCGCCACTCCCCCATCAGCCAGTAGCTGGAAGCAGTGTAGCACTGCAGTGGGGAAGCGTCAACAGGCCGTGCTGAAGCTGATCTGCCTTGGGGACAAACAGCACACGGCCTCAGAGCTGTTGCAGGGGATTAGTCACCAGACCGAGCAGTGGCTCTCGCCACTCAACCTGCAACCAGGCATGGTTGTGTGTGATAATGGGCGTAACTTGGTGGCGGCTTTGGAGCTCGGCAAGCTCACACACGTACCATGCCTAGCGCATGTATTTAATTTAGTGGTTCAGCGATTTCTAAAAACCTACCCCAATGTGCATGATCTCTTGACCAAGGTGCGCCGCGTGTGTGCACATTTCCGTAAGTCATCTACAGCTTCGGCCGGCCTGTTGAAGCTGCAGCAGCGCTTACAATTGCCAGCTCACCGGCTGCTGTGTGACGTGAGCACGCGCTGGAACTCCACCTTCCACATGTTGGCCCGGCTTTGTGAGCAGCAGAGGGCAGTAGTGGAGTACCAGCTGTTACACGGTCGTCGCCTCTCCGTTCAACTTCCTGTAATCAGAAGTGAGGAGTGGGAATGGATGTCAGACCTCTGCGAGGTTTTACGCAATTTTGAGGAATCGACACAGATGGTGAGCGGCGATAACGCTATTATCAGTGTAACCATCCCACTTCTGTGTCTACTGAAACGCTCGCTGCTCACAATTAAAACCGACGCTTTGCATGTGGAAGAGGTGGAAATGGGGGAGGAAGAGCTTACACAAGGTGATAGCCAGAGCACCCTCACTTCGTCTTCTCAGCGACAATTGGAGGAGGCGGAGGAGGAGGAGGAGGAGGAGGAGGAAGACACGGTTGCCTCCGCTACAGAGGGTAGCCATGGAACTTTAGTTCCATCTCTTCAGCGTGGGTGGGCAGAAGAGGAGGAAGAGGATGAGGATATTGAGAGTCATCCTCCTGGTGAGGACAGCGAAATTTTGACTGTTGGTACTCTGGCACACATGGCTGACTTTATGTTAGGCTGCCTTTCCCGTGACCCACGCGTTGTACGCATTTTAGACAACACGGATTACTGGGTGTTCACCCTTCTGGACCCCCGCTACAAAGAGAATTTCTCATCTCTCATTCCTCCGGTGGAGAGGACAAGCAAAATGGTGCAATACCAGAAGGTTCTTGTTGAAAAATTGCTCCAAAATTTTCCATCTGACAACGCTGGCGGCAGAGTACGTGCTACCTTGGCCAACCGAGAAGGGGAGAAAAGGGGAGCACACAGCAGTTCCGACAAAGGCAGGGCAACACTCTCCAAGGCGTGGGACACCTTCATGACACCCCGCCAGCACCCTCACCCTGATGCGCAGCCTAGTGTCACAAGGAGGGAAAAGTTTTGGAAGATGGTGAAGGAGTACGTAGCAGACCGTGTCAGCGTCCTCAATGATCCCTCTGTGCCTTACAACTACTGGGTGTCCAAGCTGGACACGTGGTATGAACTGGCACTCTACGCCTTGGAGGTGCTGGCCTGCCCTGCCGCCAGCGTTCTGTCTGAGCGGGTATTTAGTGCTGCTGGTGGCATCATAACAGATAAGCGTATCCGCCTTTCCACCGACAATGCTGATAGGTTGACACTTATAAAAATGAACAAGGCCTGGATTTCCCCTGACTTCTCCACTCCACTGGAGGAAAGCCCCGGGGGAACATAAACTCACTTTATATATGTTATGTACAATGATGTGAATACTCTGTATTCCCATTCACCCCTTCCACCCAAAAAACGGGTATATGGTTGACTCTTAATCTTCTCATCCTCCTCCTCCTCTTCCATATGCCCTGGGATATAATTTTTATATAGGGCCAGCTCACCAGCGGGCCCTGTGATATAATTTTTATATAGGGCCAGCTCACCAGCGGGCCCTGTTTGACAATTTTTATATAGGTCAGCTCACCAGCGGGCCTTCTCATATAATGTTTTATTGGGTCAGCTCTCTAGCGGGCCCTCTCATATAATGTTTTATAGCGTCAGCTCACTAGCGGGCCTTCGCATATAATGTTTTATAGCGTCAGCTCACTAGCGGGCCTTCGCATATAATGTTTTATAGCGTCAGCTCACTAGCGGGCCTTCGCATATAATGTTTAGGATGGTCAGCTCTGCAGCAGACCCTCACCCATAATGTTTTAGATGGTCAGCTCAGCGCACGTTTCCCTCTTAATCATGGCCTCAGTTCAATAAAATCAAGGAAATTTTTGGGAGAATTTGCCTCTGCGCACGTTTCCCTCTTAATCATGGCCTCACTTCAGAAAATCAAGGAAATTTTTGGGAGAATTTGCCTCTGCGCACGTTTCCCTCTTAATCATGGCCTCACTTCAGAAAATCAAGGAAATTTTTGGGATAATTTGCCTCTGCGCACGTTTCCCTCTTAATCATGGCCTCACTTCAGAAAATCAAGGAAATTTTTGGGAGAATTTGCCTCTGCGCACGTTTCCCTCTTAATCATGGCCTCACTTCAGAAAATCAAGGAAATTTTTGGGATAATTTGCCTCTGCGCACGTTTCCCTCTTAATCATGGCCTCACTTCAGAAAATCAAGGAAATTTTTGGGAGAAGTTGCAGATGATATACAAGTAAATATACAGCAAATATTGTTTGGTAACAATTTTTCGCCTAAAGTCATTTTTATTTTCCTTTTTGTGTGTTTTACGGTCAGTCTGTAAAAATGGCGTACTACGGGCGAAAGATCGTTCCCAGCAGCGATGTTGGAGTCCAAGATGCATCCAGACATCCTCCCTATGCTGTCCCTGAACCATTTCTGTGGTGTTTCCATCCTTTTCTTCCCTTTTCCTATGGACCAGGCACCCTCCCCTCATCAGAGCAGGGGGTGCCTGGTGTAATGCTCGAGTCCTCCCATTGACTTCAATGGGGCTCGGGTGCTCGGCCGAGCACTCGAGCCTCAGGGGGTGCTCGGTCAGAGCACCCGAACACCCGAGCATTGGGGTGCTCGCTCATCACTAGTTACAAGCATTGAAACCTTTTTTTTCACACTGGTGTCCAGATATATCACTTACAGTTCAGCTGGTGTCATGACAGTTATTTTGTTCCATTGTAATGGAGAGGGGTATCTGTAGCTGCAGTTCTCTATAGAATGTGATAGTAACAGCTTCATCACTTCCTGACAGTTTGAGATCACTTCCTATAAATTTTTATAGATTTAGACTAAAACATCTGCCACCAGTAATGGAAGTACCCTTGTTTAACTCAGCAGTGAAAGCACTCACTCTAAAATAAATAAACAATCCCATAAGATTCATACATTGGGAGAAAGATAGGGGCAGCACCAGTAGGTCTTCTTTAATGAAAAACAGGCAATTTATTCTTGTCAATGTTTTGGTACTTTGGCACCTTTTTCAAGACTTCTTCGGAAAGGTCCCAAGAGGACGTAAATGTTGACCAGAATAGATTATCTGTTTTTCATTAAAAAAGACCCGCAGGTGCTGCCGCTTTCTTTCTTTATGTGTGTGTATATATATATGAAGAGTCAAATAGTAGAGCACTCTCTGTATAAAAGGACAACTTGCCCAGGTGCCAGTCATAAGGCAGATAGGATGGAATATTTGAGAAGAATGAGCTGCACTCACAGGTCTTGTTGGTGAATCAAAAAAGTGCTGATTTATTGATCAACGTTTCAACCCTAAAATGGGTCTTTTTCAAGATGACCCACATTAGCGTTGAAACATTGATCAATAAATCACCAACAAGACCTGAGAGTGCATCTCATTTATATATATATATATATATATATATATATATATATATATATATATATATAGATGTGACGGTACCAGCAGATACCCAGCGTTGGTGTCACCGTCAACGATAACTTCTTCCCCAAAATCCACCAGCAAAGGCTCCCGCAGCATACAGCAATGTCCCCTAAATCACCAGGCAGAACTAGTGTCAGGGTAAACCAGAGAACTTTATTGAACAAACCAACAGACTTATATACAGAACAGTGGGGTCAGGGAACAATGGGGACAGACATGAGTGCATTAACTGACAATAGTGAGGGGCGGTGGGTAAACATTAGACAAAGGGCTGGGGCTGGATACAATGGGCTAGAATACACATTCACAATAGTGTCCTTTGTGCTAAAGCATCTTTTACATAATTTGATTTAGCCGCCTTCAAACCCCAGCCAATCCAGGGCTGAGTATGATGTGGCCAATCCTGGCCTATGGTGTCACACCCGCCTTTAGCCTATCAGACGCCATGGGCGGGTGGCTGACTGACCAATCCCTGGGACGCCTACTTTTCCCCATGTTAAGTCTATGGGGGACCTTTAAACATGGCACCCAGGGCTTTGGCCAATCAGGAGCCGGCCTATGTTCCACAGCCGGACGGCTTTTGTGATAGTCCTGCTGGCAGTCTCGAGCAATGTGAATTTAGTCCTTTGAAGGATGACTGAGAGGTTGTCCTTCCATATCCTGAGCCCCAGAGGTTGGGAAGGGTATAGGTCAGCCAGTAACCAGGGCATTTGTCCGGTTCCCGTGACAATATATATAGATAGATAGATACAATCAGCCTGGGCTTACCGGGACGGAATGGCACACAGAGATTAAAGATAAAACTCGATTTATTTAAACATTGCTTCACACCGGACGTTTTCGGTCCTTAGTGGACCTTCATCAGGGTAGTGATTGTACACAAAATGTGAACATTTTAAATACCTTAACATTAAAATGGTCAGATTTTGTGTACAGTCACTACCCTGATGAAGGTCCGCTAAGGACCAAAAACGTTCGGTGTGAAGCAATGTTTAAATAAATCGAGTTTTATCTTTAATCTCTGTGTGCCATTCTGTCCCGGTAAGCCCAGGCTGATTGTATCTATAAATGTCTATGGGATGTGCACCAGGCTTCTGTTTTTTTGATAATTTGAGTGCCACTGCCTATTTGTTTTTTGTCCTGTATATATATATATATATAATATACAGGATGTAAGTAATGAAGGTTTACTAATTATATATAACCTGTATTTGGGTCCTTCATTCACAATTCTCAATCAGGGTTTCTTAAAACTGCACTGCTTCCAAGAAAGACAGATACAAATATATCTTTAAAATAAAACTTTATTTAAAACATGCAGCATATACTTATTAACATCTCAGAAAGATAAAGTACATCACCAGTATAAACATATGACTTGATACATAGGACCGTATTTATAAAAATGAAGTGATGCAAATCTCAGGCAAAACCAACTTCACAAAAGGAAACAAATACAAATTCCAAATTGACTTAAACGAAAGTTGAATTAAAATTGAAAGGTTTCCAACTCATTTCAATGCGTTGGAGACCTCTCAGCATTCAAGGGGTCAAAAAGTTCCTTTAAATCAATAGGAATCAGGGGAATTTTTACGTCTCCCCTATGGTGCAGTTGGTTTATCCCAAAATGGCAGCTCTCCACTTCTATATATGAGGCTCAAGGAGCCGTATGCACAAAAAATGAACAATTCTGAGGTAACCCAACTGCACAGGGAAAGACTTACATAATTGAATGCCCTGGCACTCAAAGGGTTAACCCTTTGAGTGCTATAGGGGTACCTTTGGTACCCAAAGGGTTAAATGGGGCTTTTAACCCCTTGAATTCTAGAGGTCTCCAGTGCATTGCGGTGAGTTGGAGACCTTTCTAAAATTCAAGGAATTGAAATTCCAAGTTCAAATCAGTAATGTGGGGAATTGTTCACTCTCCATTATGGTGCATTTGATGTGCCCCAGAATTGCTTCTCTTCTCTATGTACATAAGGACTGAAAAGTGTTTATTACCGGGAACATTTATGATGCATTTTGCAACAGGAATCTTTATGGTAAGTAGAACAATAAATGTTTGATAAAGAACTTTTTGTATACACTGGATAGAGTTATATTTTGACATTTATATTGTGAGAATTAGTCATATTTTAATTATTGTGATGATGCTATTTTCGTGACATCTGCCTTTCTGCAGGCTGATTCTTGGCAATAATGGAGCCTGCCATAGTTAACCACATAGCGGGGAAGCCCAAAGATATAGGTTTTACAATGTGTTCAAGAAATATACTGATTTTAATAAATTTACACACACATTAGTCACACAACTGTCATCTGCGTGGGTCTGCACATGGATACTGTTTCCACTGTATTTTTTTCTAATTGCCATTTTATAAATAGAAGTGCTTCAGACTGATGTAATATGTCTTTTTTACATGCATCACTATCCCTGCTTTCACAGATGTCTGGAAACTAGAGGGACACAGTCTTAAACGTAATGTAAGAAAGTTTTACTTTACTGAGA
This sequence comes from Rhinophrynus dorsalis, assembly GCA_037306005.1. NCBI lineage: Eukaryota > Metazoa > Chordata > Amphibia > Anura > Rhinophrynidae > Rhinophrynus > Rhinophrynus dorsalis. The sequence continues at coordinate 456,368,045 of CM074722.1, forward strand.
GGGTAGTAGATAAGTGGAATAGTCTACCAGCAGAAGTGGTAGAAGTTAATACAGTGACAGAATTTAAACATGCATGGGACAGGCATAAGGCGGTCCTTAACATAAGAAAAGACCAAGGACCAAAAAAGGTTTGAGGTTGTTTTTTTTTTTTTTTACAGTAGGAAAATGGGCAGACTAGATGGGCCGAATGGTTCTTATCTGCTGTCAAATTCTATGTTTCTATGTTTCTTAATGTCACGGTTATAAAAATGTAAAAATATAGGTGAAGATGAAACAAATAAATTAAAGAATATAGGCAATTTGACTGTATCTATTATGCACTTATTTAGGACTACATCATTGTCTTTAACCCCATGAATGCTCTAGACATCAGCAATGCATTTCTACACAGTGAGTAGGAGACATATTTAGCAAACTATGGTATCACTACCCTCTTTCATGACAATAGTAACATGGATAGCTTTTATAAAATGATATATAAATATACATTAGTCATATTGGAAAGAAACAGTTACACTGGATTGTTTATAATTTATTCATTTTGATTAAGAGAACAGTAGGAGGGTCCTAAGCCCCTCATTGTACAGTCAGTTGTGTCTATGTCACACAGCCCACAGTGACAGTCTACAGCCACTGGGTAGGAGTAGTAAGGATCAATGTTATCCATGCAGTCTGGGATTTTCACTGTTTCGTAAATAATCTCCTTGTAGGTACAAACGTGTTGAGCTTTTGATATCAGTGGATGCTTTAAAGATTGATCCTGAAACATAAGGAGAACCATAGGCAATTACTATATAGTCATAGGAACCTAGCTTTTGACAGAAGCTTTTTTACCAGTTAGGCTGTTGTGCTATGAAGAACTAGGGGGTTATGTACAAATATATGATAAAGAGGTGATAGAGTGGAGATGACTTCTCCAGTGATATCACTTCTCCATTTCCTATGTTATTGTATGGAGCCTATGCATTAAGAAATCCAAAGTGTAAGAATTTTTAGTGCATTGGTTCCATAGAATAACATAGGACTTAGAGCAGTGATATCAATGGGGAAGTCATCTCCACTTTATCACCTCCTTAGCACTCCTTAGTGCATCTCCCCCTGGGGGGTTATGTATTAATGAGTGATAAAGAGGTGATAAAGCAAATATGACTTCTCCAGGGATATCACTTTTCCAGTCCCTATGTTATGATATAGAGGCTAAGCACTAAGGTCTCCAACGTTGGAGAAATCTTTGTGCATTGACTCCATAAAATAACATTGAAAATGGAGAAGTGATATCACCGGAGAAACATCTCTACTTTATCACCTCTTTATCACAACTTAGTGTGCCTCCCTCGTTGGACGTTATGCACTAATGTGTGATAAAGAGGTGATAAAGAGGAGATGACTTCTCCAGTGATATCACTTCTCCAGTTCCTGTGTTATTCTATAGAGCCAATGCATGAAGATCTCCAAATTTGAAGAAATCTTAGTGCATAGGCTCCATAGAATAACACAGGAAATGTAGCAGTGATATCACTGGACAAGTCATCTCCACTATGTCTCCTCTTTATCACGCTTTGGTGCATCTCCAACTGGGGAGAGATGCACTAAGGTGTGATAAAGAGGTGATAATGTGGAGATGACTCCTCCAGTGATATCTTATATCCTATGTTATTCTATGGAGCCTATAAAACAAAATGTGTCTGGCTTTGGAGATCTAAGTACAAAAGTCCATAGAACATAGGAATTGGAGATGTGATATCACTGGAGAAGTCATCTCCACTTTATCACCTCTATCATGACTTAACTTGTCTCCCTCATGGGGTGTTATGCACTAATGTGTGTTAAATCACTTCTCTAGTGATATCACTTCTCCAGTTCCTATGGTATTCTATAGAGCCTATGGATGAAGATCTCCAACGTTGAAGACATTTGAATGCATTGGCTCCACAGAATAACATAGAACTTGGAAAAGGGATATCACTGGAGATGTCATCTTAACTGTACCACCTCTTTATCACGCCTTAGTGCATCTCCCACTGGGGAAAGATGCACCAAGGTGTGATAAAGAGGTGATACTGTGGAGATGACTTCTCCAGTGATATTATATGTTTTTCTGTGGAGCCAATGAACTAACATTTGTCCAGCTTTTGAGATCTTAGTACATAAGCTCCATAGAATAACACAGAATTTGGAGACGTGATATCACTGGATAAATCATCTCCTCTTTATCACTGCTTTATCACCCTTAGTGCACAACCCCCCTGGAGTAATTCTGGAGTAAACCAACTGCACAATAATCATATATGGGAACTCTCAGAGTTTGACCCTGAGACTCAGGATTTTGACCCAAATCTCAGGGTCTCAGGTTGAGAGCACAGTGCTACCTATTATATATTCTGCTCCAAAAAAACTGTGTTCCCAAATTTCCATTGATTTATATATGGCATTTAACTCCTTAAACGCTAGATAATTCTCCAATGCATTGTGAAACAATGAGTTTGAGACATCTCTAGTATTCAAAAAGTTAAAATCCCCATTTAAATCAAAGGCACTGATGGTTTGCCTTAGAATTGCTCCTGTTACTGCAACATAGAGGACAAATAAAAATGGTCATTGATTTAAATAAAGCTTTTAACCTCTTGAATGTTACAGGGGTATCCAATGCACTGTAATGCAATTCTTTGGAGACTATTAAAGTATATAAGGGATTAAAACCCCAATTATAATCAATAGCAATATATATATATAATTTTTTATTTTTCTCCTATGGTGCATTTGGTTCCACCCAAAATTCTTTGTCCTTTCTTTTGTGCAAATAGCTTCGTGTCACTAGCATTGCTAAAGCTCAGGGCAACAGGCTCTTTAAAGGGATAGTAACACTTCGTTTTAACTTTATTTTATTTTGTAGGCATTAAAAAAACATGAAGAATGATATAAGTCTTATCTCTCAAACCTTTATGGTTTATGAGATATTCACAAGCAAAGTTCCCCTCCCCGCCCCTTTTACCTAGTGTAAGCCATCTCTTCTCAGATGTGAGTCTGGTTGTATGACAGTACAGATAACAGAAGGGGACAATTTTCTTTGTATGAAAACAATGAAAGCCCTTCCCCCCTTGACAAGTTTTTCAGCTTTTTCCATTATCTTAATTGAAGATTGTCCCTCTCTGCAGTCTACCTGGGCATCTCCCTTCTTATCTGGTTGAACAGGGGGGGGATACTTTGTTTGTGAATATCTCTTAAACCATAAAGGTTTCAGAGATAAGACTTATATCATTCTTCATGTTTTTTTAATGCCTACAAAATAAAATAAAGTTAAAATGAAGTATTACTATCCCTTTAAGATGACTTTTTTAATAATGTTTTCTATTCCACTAAATTAACTTTTAGAATGCCAGAGAGATATTCAATGCCATCTCTGGCTCTGAAAGGGTTAAACACTGGTTTTATAAATTTATAGCTGAAACATTTTTGCAGTGGTAAGAAATAAATAGATAATGGCTCAGGCCTCTGCAGCAGAAAGCCATTTCCACCAATGACTTCCAGCCATGATGAGAGGTGAGTGAATTTGTGCATGTGCTTGTACAATTGTGTGTCCGTGCATGTGTGCATGTAATGATGTGTGTGGGTGTGTGTGTGATTAAGTGCATGAGTGTGACTGCAACAAGGTTAAGCCCATTAAAATCAGTGGGCTTAACTTTCCAGGCTAACACTTAATGCATTTTCATTGGAAATTATTGGCGGAAGGAAATCGTTTTATCTACAAATGTAAAGGGAATTTTTGGAGAGAAATGATCATATGCAAAATGTATGTGGTTCAGTTCTTGGGACAAACTAAGTGCACCCCAAATAAACAATCAATGGAATGTTATATTCAAAGATAAAAATGTACAAGAAAATGTAACTTACTTAACCCCTTAAGGACCAGCGGTCCTGGGGTGTGTGGTCCTTTAAGGACCACATAGGGAATTCGGCGTGCCGCCCCACGTGACTGATCACGTATGCCGGCATGCCGAATGAGGGACTGAAAGAGATCGCTCCGGTCTTGGAGTGATCAACTTCAGTCCCCGGTATTACTCACCGCACTCCTGCAGGAGCGCGGTGAGTAAAAGTACGTGATGTACCAGGACCGTCACTGGTCCTTAAGTGCCGGACCAGCGTGACGGTCCGGGTACGTCACCGGACACAAAGGGGTTAAAATAATTGTAGAAAAATATATCTACTATATACACTACTGGGGAAAAAATACAAAAGAAGCAAATTAAAATGTGGTTTATGAAAGATGTTTGCAGGAAAACTAGGAATAATAAGCTGGCTTTTATATGGTTTAAGTCAGAAGGGTATAAAGAAAGTAATAGAATCCACAACCAAGCAATGATGCTAGCTTAAAAATGAGAAAATGAGTGTTAAAGAGAGCAAGATCAATCAAAAACAATTCTGTAAAGACTCAGTCTATCATGTCAATAAAGCCCAGGTGCACATTCCCCAAATATAATGTAGAAGTGGAAAGAATGTGGGCAGTACCCGTGGGACTTTTCAGTAAAGCATTAAATAAAGTAATAATCAGCAAGCAGCAGGTCAACGTTTCAGTCTAAAGAGAAAGGTCTGTTTAGAATGAAACATTGACCTGCTGTTTGCTGATTTTTAGTTTATTAAATGCTTTACTGAAAAGTTCCATGGGTGCTGCCCACATTCTTTCCATATATTTAACCCCTTAAGTACCAGCGGTCCCAGGGTGTGTGGTCTTTTATGGACCAGATCACTTGTGCCGGCATGCCGTGACTGATCACTTGTGCTGGCACACCGAACGAAGGACTGAAAGAGATTGCTCCGGTCTTAGAGCGATCAACTTCAGTCCCTGGTATTACTCTCTGCGCTCCTGCAGGAGAGCGGTGAGTAAAAGTAAATGACGTGCCAGGACCGTCAGTGGTCCTTAAGTGCCGGACCAGCATGACGGTCCGGGTATATATATATATATATATATATACATATATATATATATATATATATATATATATATTAAACTGGGCTTTCCTCTTGAGACTTCTCTTACATTCGACAGGGTTAAAACCCATTTTAATCAATGGAGATCATTTCTCTCCACTTTTTCATTGTGTATATGACCTGAAATCTAGTGATCAGTGTATCACCTGCAAGATAATTAATTTCTTCATGATTTGTGTTTTCCATTGAAATTGCTTCCCAGCCTATTAAGCATTGCTCTAGGAGGAGATTACAGCCACAATGTTATCTGTGACACTCACCTTTGTGCTGCAATAGCCAGAGCACCAGGTTGCATTCACAGTGAGGCAGGAGTTACAGCCCTCCTTCTCCAACACTATTGTCATGTTAGACAGCTCACATGTATTGCACAGAATCTCTTTCCAGCACAGCACGAACAAGTATACAAATAACCTCTCCATTCTAATGGGACAAAGCACAAAGAGAATGCTAGATATCCTTTCACATTGCAGTCTATCTACTTTATCCCTCTATGAATATTTAAATACCACATCAGAGCTGGTTTTAAGCCATGAAAGTGACCCTGTACCTTTTATCACTGACTCTGTACATTTTGGGTACTTTCTCCCCCAAGAATAAAGTGACCTGATACCTTTCTTTTTTAGAAAGTCACCTCAACCACATCTTAACCCGGTAATGCTAAAGAGAGCTCCAACATATTGCTTTGCAATGCACTTGAGGCCTCTCTAGCACTCAATAGTGCACAGTCACCATAGAATCACAGGAACAGGAGAGTTTATCACACTGGTGACTGTACATAATCTTTAACACAGTTTGTCTCACACCGCTGTAGCACAAAATTCACTCTCTTTCATAGAGAACTTCTGAAAAAAAAAAGTGAACACATGTAGGGGAGATGCCCTATGGTGTGATAAAGAGGTGATGAAGCAGAGATAACTTCACCAGGGAGACCAAGTATCCAATTCCTTTGTTATTCTATGGAGCTTATACACTAAGATTTCTAAATCTGCATAGCTCTTAGTGCATAGGCTCCAGAGAATAACATAGGAAATGGAAAAATAATGTCACTGGAGAAGTTATCTCTTGGTATCTCTTATTTACATGCCTGGCCTACCCAGAGGAGGAGGCCTGTGGTGCCATTGAGGGAGACAAATGATGCAGTTTGTATCAAAAGGGGGCAGGGCTTAATCATGACTGGGGCGGGGCTTCAGAAACATGTTAAAAATATAGGCAATAGGCTGGGAAGGAGGAAAAGTGGGCAGGAAGTGGGTGTAACTGACAGGGAAAGAGCACCAATGGGCAGAGTTTATTAAGAAACTGCCCACACCCCGGAGAATCAGACTCTGCCCCGGAGACCTGGTAATGCAGAGTCAAAACTGGAGTGTCTGGGGCAAATCCGGAGAGTTCCCAGTTATGCTTATTTATTACCTCTTTATTACACCTTAATGCATAATTTCCCAGGGGGTTATGCACTAAGGGCAAGATGTTCAAAAAGTCGACATAATGAAAAACTTGTCGGATCATGAGTTGGTGGTAAAAGAAGGACAATATTTTCAGAAGTAAGTCTGTCACGTTTGAAAATTCATCTAAAGAATTAAAAATCACGGTAAGAAGATCTCATTGAACATTAAAAATTCTGATCTTAAAAAATGTCTTTCATTTTGTCTTTGAAATGAAAATTTTCAAAGAAACAACAAAATTTTTTTGTCTTTGAAACAAATTTTTCTTCTCCAAGTTTAGACCATTTTTATTATGTCGGGAAAAAATGACGTTAATCAGACAAAAAAATGATGTTCAAAAGAATATTTTTTTCTGAAAATACCTTACATCATGATGGAAGATTAAACCACACCCACTTTTAAGATGGCTTTTCCCTTTGACAGAGATGGCGGAATTGGATGCAAAAAATGACTGAAACATATCTGGGAATTGACGGATCATGGTGTAAGAACTTTTTTATTCTGATTTTAGAAAATTTCAGTTTCCACCACTTTCTGAACATCTCGCCCCCTAAGGCATGATAAAGCAGTGATAAAGTGGAGATGACTTCTCCAGTGTTCTAAACTCTCAGAGTCATATGTTACTCATGAAGCCTATGTACTAAGGTCTCTAAAGTTAGAGAGAATAACATAGAATAACATAAGACTTGGAGAGTTTAGAACACTGGAGAACTTATCTCCACAAGAAATTGTGATCACAACTGTGCTTAAACTTTTAATAAAGATAGAAAAAAAACATCATGGGGGTTATGCACAGGGGTGCGATAAACAGGTGATAAAGTGGAGATGACTTCTCCAGTGATATCACTTCTCCATTTCCTGTGTTATTCTATGGAGGCTATGCACTAAAATCTCCAAAACTTAAGAAATGTTAGTGAATTGGCTGCATAGAATAACAGAGGAATTGATATCAGTGGAGAAGTCATCTCTACTTTATCACCACCTTGGTGAATAACCCCCCTTGCATCCTAAAAACCATTAAACTGCATCTAAAATATTGTATGTGATCCTATATGTGACTCGTTATAATGCGTTGGATACCTCTCTGTCACTTAAAAAAATGTTAACTGTTGGATACTGGAAATATCTCCAATGAATTTCTTTGAAATACACTCAAATGGGGAGATTCAGTAAGCAGTGATAAAGTGGAGGTAACATCTCCAGTGATATCACTTCTCCAATTCCTATGTTATTCTATGGAGCCAATTCACTAAGATTTCTCCAACTTTGGAGATCTTAATGCATTGTCTCATAGAATAACATAGGAACTGGAGAAGTGATATCACTGGAGATGTCACCTCCACTTTATCAGCTCTTTATCACGTCTTAGTGAATCTCCCCTTTTATGTCTCTAGCATCCAAGGGGTTAAATTAAATTAATCACTAAATATTATGACTTTTTGAAATCCTTGCACCAAATACATATAAACATGTTAATCGCTGTGGCTTTTACCATGGCTATATTGGGACAAAAAGGAAACTTGATTAGTTTGTAAAATATTTCACATAATTATGACAGCAGGGCTGATGTACTAATGGGGAAGTGGTTCAGTTCTGTGGCAATCCAACTGCAGCAGAATGAAAAATACTAATTCACCAAATCCCTGCTGATTTAAAAGGGACTTTTAAAACATTGATGGACATTCACTAAGGGGTGATAAAGAGGTGATAAAGTAGAGATAACTACTCCATTTCATCACTTCTTCAGTCCCTGTGTTATTCTATGGTGCCTATGCAGTAAGATCTCCAAAACTCAAGAAATGTTGGTGAATTGGCTCCATAGATTACCATAGGAAATGCATTGGAGACCTTGGGGTAGATTCACTAAGCAGTGATATACTATAGCTGATGTAATAATGGGGAAGTGGTTCAGTTCTGTGGCAATCCAACTGCAGCAGAGTGAAAAATACTAATTCACCAAATCCCTACTGATTTAAAAGGGACTTTTAAAACATTGATGGACATTCACTAAGTGGTGATAAAGAGGTGATAAAGTATACATGACTTCTCCAGTTCCTATGGTATTCTATGGAGCCTATGCAGTAAGATCTCCAAAACTTAAGAAATGTTGGTGAATTGGCTCCATAGAATACCATAGGAACTGGAGAAGTGATAAACTGCAGAAGACATCTCCACTTTATCACAGCTTAGTGAATCTCCCCATTGAATGCTAAGGGGTTGTGCATTAAGGTGTGATAAAGAGGTGATAAAATGGAGATCACTTCTCCAGTTTATCACTTCTCCAGTTCCTACGGTATTCTATGTAGCTTATGCACTAAGATCTCCAAAGCAGAAGAAATCTTAGTGCATAGATAGGCTCCATAGAATAACATAGGAATTGGAGAAGTGATATCACTGGAGGGGGAAGATTCATTAAGGGGTGATAAAGAGGTGATACAGTGGAGATCACTACTCCAGTTATTGCTTCTTCAATTCCTATGTTATTCTCTGGAGCCTATTCACTAACATTTCTTAAGTTTTGGAGATCTTACTGCATAGGCTCCATAGAATACCATAGAAACTGGAGAAGTGATAAACTGGAGAAGTTATCTCCACTTTATCACATCTTTATCACTGCTTAGTGAATCTACCCCAAGGTCTCCAATGCATTGCAAAGCTTTTTGGGGACCACAACTCCCGTCTTCCTCAATGAGACATGGATGTCTGGAATGATGGGATTTATAATCTCCAACAGCTGGAATGCCACATGTTCCTTATCCTTACAACGAGTGTCTTATTCACCAAGCTAAATTAGCACAATTATGAACTAAGCCATACTGGGGGGAAGAAAATTCCCACTTATTTAAATGGTTTTTTTTTCCCTTTGAAGGCTATTGAGGACTCCAGTGCATTGCAAAGAAATATGTTGGGAGACCTCTCTAGCCTTCAAGGGGGTGAATGAAAAACCCCATCAAATTAACAGTAATTTGGTACATTTTTATTTGTTCCCTATGGTGCAATTGGTTTGTTCCAGAAATTAGTCTGTTTAGATGGGTGAATAGAGGCCTAAAGGATAATTGTATTTTTATGAACTCAAAAGAAAACAATACCAGCTATTTTTATATCCAAGTACTAGTATGACTACGATGTGACAAATAAACCTCATGGAGGGAGATGCACTAGGGAGTGATAAAGAGGTGATAAAGCAGAGATGACTTCTCCATCACTTCTCTAGTTCCTACGTTGATATGCACGATAGCACATAGGCTCCATAGAATAACATAGGAACTAGAGAAGTGAAATCACTGGAGAAGTCATCTCCATTTTATCACCTCTTTATCATGCCTTAGTGCACAACCCCTTTAGTGACATATAGCACCATGGGCGGATTGTCCTATCGGGAGATCGGGCATCCCCTGGTGGGCTGCTAGATCATGGGCCGGTGGGGGAGATCAAAGGATCTCACTATCCCACGATATTTTGAAGGAGAGGTCTGTGTTGCCACAGGCACTCTCTGTGACAGCCTTCGCTTTCCTTGTTAACCCTTTGAGTGCCAGAGGGGTATGCAATACATTGCTTTGCAATGTGTTGCATACCTCTCTGGCACTCAAAGGGTTAATGCAGAGTGCCAGGATATGACATAATATCCTGGCAACTGCTCTCCCATGCCGCACAGGAACCACAAGGGGGCATCGATAGGGATGGTGGTGGAGCTAGTGGGCTGCTTTTAAAAAAAATGCTCGGGCTGGTATTTCCCTACAATCCGCCCCTGTATAGCACAATGCTTGTACATGGTGCTGTAAGTATGGCAATGTAATTTTTACCTTACCTGTATTATGGGTACTCTGCTCCCACAGTCTGAACACTGGCTAGGGAAATCCTTTTCCTTTTATATGTAGCCATTACACTGTAATTCACACCTTGAGGATTTACCAGGTATTAAAACATGTCTAGCGTTGGTTCTCTGTTGACATTGTAAGGATTAGTGTTGGCTAGACAGTCAATCCTTGTAAAAAAGCACAAAAGACTGCACATATTAAATAGGTCAAGAACACCGACATGTGGGTACTGTGTTTTCTATATAATGCAAAGCATAGTTGTTTTTCAAGCTAGATAAACTGAATTATTGTGATCATTTGTTTAACCCCTTAAGGACCAGATGACATGCTATGACCGTCACGGTCCTTATACCCTTAAGGACCGGTGACGGTCATAGCACGTCACATACTTTTTACTTACAGTGGTCTACCGGGAGCACTGTAATCGAAAACGGGGCTTAAAATTGACCGCTCCAAGACTGGAGCGGTCTCTGTCAGGACCCAAAGCGGCGCGCCGGTACCCGTAACAGGTAACGTGTATCGGCGGGTCAGCAAGGATCAAAACGGTCCTTAAGGGAAGATAACTTCCCTGGACCGCTGGTTCTTAAGGGGTTAAAAAGTAAGAACATATTCTTTACAGATCGAGAAGAGGAATTGCAAACAAGTGGATAACATATACAATCCAATACCAACATTGTCAAGAGCTAAGATGAGCAAAACTATTGTGAAATTGTAGTTTTCATATAAAACAGGCTGCTTCACAAGAGTCGAGTAATGATTTGTGAAAAAAAAAAGTCTCACTTAGCTTCAGACACAAATCAGAGCACGTTCCTGTCTAGAGCACTCGTTTGAACAAAGCGCAACAAGCAACAAGCAGATGGGGGCGCTTCTGTGAATGTAAACAAATGGTATCAAATAATAAAATCAGTTTTACTCACAATTAGTAGTCCACAGGATGAACTATGAGCAACCGGTATATACCTGCAGGGGATTTGTACCCGCCCCTGTACAGGTAACTCCGGTAATCGCTTACAGCATAATCCCGGATATCCAAACGACATTTACCAAGGAGGCAAATGATTAGATGATATCAATAAAATATTTATCAACCCCTTAACGACCCTTGACGGTCATAGTACTTCATGGGTAGATCTGAATTAACGACCCATGACGTACTATGACCGTCATGGAATTCCGGGCTCCCCCTGCGACTGCACGTCGTTCAGGGAGTCCAGAACCAGAAAAAAAAAAATGCTCCGTGGTCCTTAAATGACCGCCGCATGCATGCGCGGCCGGTCCTTGAGGGGTTAAAATACGCAAATACACCAACGCGTTTCTGGATCTAAACAATCCTTTCATCAGGGTGTTGAATCCGACAAATCCCCTGCAGCTTTATACCGGTTGCTCATAGTTCAACCGGTGGACTACTAATTGTGAGTAAAACTGATTTTATTATTTGATACCAGTTGTTTACATTCACATAAGCGCCCCCATCTGCTTGTTGCCCTTTTCTGGTTTTCTCCCTTCCTGTTCCAAAGGTGTTTGTCTGGGGAGCTGCTTGGTTTGATTGGATGCATCTGCGTGGAGGGCAGTGTAATATCCCCCACTTCCCTGATTGCCAAAGTTTATTCTGGTTTGCTACATCTAAATTTGAGTTGAATATTTATACCTTATTAAGATTGGATGAGTCTAAAAAAGATTTAACCCTATGAACGCCTCCTCTCTGTCTTTTCTTTTATTTTACATCTTTTGAACAAAGCACTTCTTCTTCAGGCAGTTCTCCACTGGACATCTCACCAACTTTTCAGCTAGAAGTATATGAATTTGCAAAAGCTGCTTTTTGGCAGGCTGGGGGAAGCCATTTTCCCCCCTTCCATACTTCATGCACAGCAGAGTGTAATCTGCTGACAAAGATGCATGCCTCCTAAGTGTCCCTTTATAGGAGGGACAGTGCTTCTTTGAAAATCAAATCTTCCTGTCCCTCTTTGCCACCCTGGTGTCCCTCTTTTTAGAGATCAGACTGTGTGATGTGTATATAAGTGTATCACATTGCTCCACAGCAATAAAACTCACATTAATGTCAGTTAAAACGTCAGTATACATGTCTATACATTAATCTGTGTAATTAAAATACTTTGGTCTATCTCTTTATTCAGTTTCACAGAGAGGTGTCAATAGGTCATAAAATAACCCCAAAATTATCAGTAATGCCCCACCCACAACAGAGTAACTGTCTGGACATCAGGTGAACTGTCTTGATACCAGGTGACGTGTTTGCTTTAATAAAAAACAACTGTTTGAGCTGTAATACCTTTGGAATGACCCATCTTCCAGGAGTATGGAAACCCTTTTTACTCAACTCAGGAAGAACCTACTATTGTTTAACTATGTAATGCCCTTGTGTAACACGGTATTGTCTGAACCCTTGCATTTTAAAGTGTTGCATACCCCTATGTCACTAACTATATAAACATATTCATTCATTCATTCATATGTTTTTCTAAAAATAGGTTACTATTCCTTTTAAGTTCCATAAAGACATGGAAAAGTTCATGCACACATATATACCTTTGAAAGCTGAAACCTATGGCTGTTTTAGGGAGTTAAAGAGGCTCAATTCTGGGGCAAACCAACTGCACTGTAGAGTGAAATTTAAAAAAATACCCAAATTCCTATTGATTTAAGCTGGAATTTTAACCTGTCTAGTATTTAAGGTGTTAATAACCCATTTAAAGCAGTGGGAGTCTTCGTTTGTCCCCTATAGTGCAGCTGATTTACTTCCCAGTTTCACCTCTTTTTTTACAGCCCATAGTGTTTCATAAGTAATCTTATATAATAATTCTCTTGGATGTTTGTCAGAAGCCGTCATGTGCAGTAGAGTCTGCCCGAACGCGCATAATGCTGGGAGTTCTGTGAGCATTGTGTGCTTTCGGGCGGTCTCTACAGTGCATGACTGCCTCGGTGGCAGGACGCAGAGCAGGACCGGCCTCTTAACATCACCCGAACCTTGGCTTTTACACTAGTAGGAATATATAAGTTAAGGTATATTTTAGATTAGTTTTCCTTTAAAGAGACCAATGAAGGAGCCGCTGCTGGAATAGTTCCATGACCCATTTATAATGCCATTTCCCGACTTCAGAATTTCTCTTTTCGGGCTGGCGCCCACAAAGGAATCTGGCACATACAGGCTTATCCATCACTGCGATTACTTGTCCAGGGCCTCATTAAATGTTGAGATGAATAAGGAATTATGTAGATTGTGATATGCTTTGTTGGATGAGGTTCTCAAGCTAGTAAGACAATGAAGTATGGATTTGTCATTATCATATTCCACAATAATTTAAAATGTACTCTATTACCTATATAAGTCTCTAAATACCTGTCGTAGCCCTATAATACCATAGCCTGCATTGCCATGCATTGTGGCATGCTGTTCAGGCACTACCTGTCTTAGCTCTCTAATAACACCGCCTGCATTGCCCTGCAATTTGGCATGCTGTTTAGGCACTACTTGTCTTAGCCCTATAACACCACTGCCTGCATTGTTCTGCATTGTGGCATCACATTCAGGCACTACCTGTCTTAGACCTATAATACCGCAGCCTGCATTGCCCTGCATGGTGGCATGATGTTCACGTACTACTTGTCTTAGCTCTCTAATAACACAGACTGCATTGCCCTGCATTGTGGCATGCTGTTCAGATAGGGTTGCCACCTTTTCTTCAAAAAAATACCGGCCATGGCATTCCCTCCATAGACTTAACATTGGACAGAAGCCAATTTTTTACCGGCCTGCTGGTAAAATACCGGCTGGGTGGCAACCCTATGTTCAGACAGTACTTGTCTTAGTTCTCTAATAACACAGACTGCATTGCCCTGCATTGTGGCATGCTGTTCAGGCACTACCTGTCTTAGCTCTCTAATAACACAGCCTGCATTGCCCTGCATAGTGGCATGCTGTTCAGGCACTACCTGTCTTAGCTCTCTAGTAACAGAGACTGCATTGCCCTGCATAGTGGCATGCTGTTTATGCACTTCTTGTCTTAGCCCTATAGCACCACAGACTGCATTGCCCTGCATTGTGGCATGCCCTTTGGGCATTACTTGTCTTAGCCCTATAGCACCACAGCCTGCATTGCCCTGCATTGTGGCATGCCGTTCAGGCACTACCTGTCTAACCTCTGCATTACCATACCATGCATTATGGCAAGCTTGCAGGCACTATACCTATCCTAGCTCTATATTATGGCAGCCTGTAATGACCCGCATTATGGCATGACAAGCAGGCACTTCCGTAGTCCTACTTTACTAAACTCTGCATTGCCCACCTCACCTAGAACTGAAAGGGTTACATGCCAGTGAGTGGGGGTGGTAATGTAGGGCTAAGGCAGGAAGTGTCTGCACTGCATGCTTAATAAGAACAATATAGCAATCTAAATAAATCAAAAACTAGTTTAATTTGTAAAAAAAAATGGCTAAAACAACAGATGAGTAATTTTTAAAACTCATTCAACATCACCATTTCTACTATAATGTCTGTTTTAAATGGAGCTTAAAACTACCTGAATGATAGAGAGGTCTCCAATCTCCAAGTAGACCTCTCTAGCATTGTGTGTGTGGTGTGTGTGTGTGTGGGGGGGGGGGGGGGTTAAAACTACCTTTTAAATCAATGGGAATGTGGGACATTTTCATTTCTCCCATATGGTGCTTGTTGCCATTTATATTATTAGGATAGGATAACCGGGTATATAAATAAGTTATATAAATATGGAGGCAAAAACACACACAGGTACTTCTAGCTTCTGTGTCTTTATTTTAGAAAAAAAAACTGCTCACTGCTTCTCTTCCTGTTGCAGCAGGAAGGGAAAGTTGACAACAAAGAAAACTTTACTTACACTTCTAGCAACCATACAATGAATAACATAGGCTACAGCACTGTGAGAGCACCTTTAGTGATATCTCAACAGTGCTGCTGTTTTGCCATAGAACCGCTCCTTTCTAGCTTGCTGAACGTGTACCATAGGGACATACAGTCAATTCGACATTCCACCTGTTACCTGTAAGTTCCAAAGGTTTACGAAGCAATGCTCTTGAGATTTCAAGGGTTTCATAAATAAGTTGAATAAAAAGAAAGTGGAAACAGGGGCCACATATTTCATAACACAAAAGAGAATCATGCTTAAAGGGACAGTAATACCTAAAATGTAAAAAAAAAAATGTTGTAGGGTTTATCCCCCTGAGTAAAACAAGAGTACTCCCACTGCTGAAAGATGTTTCATTCAAAAGTTATTAATTTTCAAAGTTGAATTTTTTAGGTGCAATATCACAGTGGCCTGAAATTTTACAGTGGCGCTGTTGCTACACCATCCTATGGAGATTTATGGTCCTGAGACCAGAGCTGTCCATAGGATCGTGTAGTAACAGCACCACTGTACAATTTCAGGCCACTGTGATATTGCACCTAAAAAATTCAACTTTGAAAATTAATAAAGATGAAACATCTTTCAGCAGTGGGAGTACTCTTGTTTCACTCAGGGGGATAAACCCTACAACATATTTTTTTTTACATTTTAGGTATTACTATCCCTTTAATACTGACTGTACATCATTATTCATGATCTGTGATATGTGTGTATATATATATATATATATATATATATATATATATATATATACTAGTGTACATGGGCCAAGGTCTGGGTAGTGTTAAACCTTTGAGCGCCAGAAGGGTACGCAATGCATTGCTTTGCAATGTGTTGCATACCCCTCTGGCACTCAAATGGTTAAGAGACTGCTACCTCACTGCTCCACGTGATGCAGTCTTGTGTCGCCTCACTCACGCGATGCAGTCATGCGCAGTAGAGACTGCCCGAACATGGGCAGTCTCTACTGCGCATGACTGCATCTTGACAAATTATTATATAGGATATATATATATATATATATATATATACTAGTTCAAGAGCCTGTTACACGGGCCACAGTGCCACTGCCAACCGGTCGCGGGGCAGTCATGCACAGTAGAGACTGGCCGTGCCACGAGTGATGCAGAGCTGGACGCTCTGAGAGTCCAGCTCTGTATCAGACGTGGCGCGGGCAGTCTCTACTGCGCATGACTGCAGCACGCTCAGCAGTCTGTACTGCGTATGACCGGTCATTACACACGTTTTAGCGAATTATTATATAGGAGATATATATATATATATATATATATATATATATATATATATATAAATAAAAGCAAATACACAAAGTATTGGTGCACATCCAAAGTTTCATCACCATTAACCCTTTAGTCTGTGGCATTGTGCCTGCATATCACTACTATATTAAAGATAAGGATTTAATCACATCATTTGACCACAGGATGCTAAGCTTGCCACCAACGCCAAGGTACCTCATTTTTGGCAAGTACTTAACCTTAATATGCTTTGTCTTATGAGCTGAATCTATCTCTTGCTTTAGGCATTTAATAACCTTAATTTACTTTATCCTGAGAGCTGAGTCTTTGTCAGCTTTACTCATTAATGGAGAGAGACGCTCTGTCAGGCATTATATAGTGTCCTAAAGACAATGAACATTACACCTGGGGGTGGGAAGGGTGCTTAAACCAATAGAAGCCGGTCAAAACATCCAAAACCTGTTTATATATATATATATATATATATATATATATATATAATATATATATATATATATATATAAAATCAGCCTGGGCTTACCCAAACGAGACAGCACACAGCAGGTAAAGTTCTTCAAGTTTAATGTGCAAACAAATGCTTCACAAAGCCAAAAGTTTTCGGTCCATTAACGGACCTTCATCAAGGCAAGGACCAAAAACATTTGGCTTTGTGAAGCATTTGTTTGCACATTAAACTTGAAGAACTTTACCTGCTGTGTGCTGTCTCATTTGGGTAAGCCCAGGCTGATTGTATTTGCGGATTTTTATGGGACGTGCACCAGATTTGTAGCATATACATGTTTTGAATGCCACTGCCTGTCTTATATATATATATATAATAGAAATGTGGGACTGCGTTGCCCATGTTATGACCGTTGGGCGCACGTGTGTGAAAGGCACACACTCTGATAAACACAGACATATGCAACACACAGACAGACCCGTACTCACAGTGAGCGGCAGAAACATGCAAAAGACATGCACACATGGACACACATATGTAACAGAGATGTACACACACACTTACAAATGCAACATACATGCGCATACACACATGCGTGCAACAGACATGCTCACACACAGGTAACAGATATGCACACACACATGCAGCAAACATACGCACACTTGCAACAGACATACGCGCACATACACATGCAATGAACATACGCTTACACGCTACAGGCACACATGCTACAGACACACACGCACGCAACCGACATATGCGCGCACAAACACACACACAGACACGCAACAGACATACACACACGGAACCGACATGGAACAGACACGCAACAGATACACAGACACACAACAGACATACACAGACACGCAGAGGGGACACTTACACAGTGATAGGAGCCCCCAGTGTGTGGAGGCTCCGGCTCTTGCTGGTTGGCATTGCAATGCGTTGTGCACCCCTCTGGCACTCAAAGGGTTAAGGTATAGAGAGGCATGTCAGAGTTAAATTGCAGTAGGAAGTGTATTCATATCTGGGAACTTTGACTTGTGGAGTCCCTGGAGGGGACTCATGTGGTGCTGATGTGGAGAGGCCAATGGGGAAATTTGGGTTACAAGTGGATGGGGCTTAATCGCGAGTAGGGGGCAGAGCTTAACATAAATGTGGAAAAGTGTTAGTAATAGGCTGGGGAAGGAGGAGAAGTGGGAGGGAAATGCAAGTTTACTATGTGAGGGGTTTGAACACACTCCCTGAGGGGTAAAACTTGATCCACAAGTGGTGTAGGAGCAAGTGGCAGCCATTTTGTTTTTTTCCTCAGTTGGATAGTGGTGAGCAGGCTGGATAGTCCTGCGAAAATCACTACCTATTGAATCACCCAATTGGAGCAGTAACTCCTCCTTACTGCCACCCTTGGGTGTGTGTGTCTCCTGAGGAGATATAAATTATGTAATGAAATATTCTCTTCTATGTGTGTGTCTCCTGAGGAGACATAAATTATGTGCAAGACACAGGACAGGCAGCCATCAGGTACACACTTAACCCACTGATTGCCACAGGGTTGTATATGAAGTTGTACCCCTCAGGGAGTGTGTTCAAACCCCTCACACTATAAACTTACATTTCCCTCCTACTTCTCCTCCTTCCTCAGCTTATTATTAACACTTTTTCACATTTATGTTAAGCCCTGCCTCTAATCATGATTAAGCCCTGCCCACTTTTAACCCAAATTGCCCCATTGCTCTCTCCACATCAGCACCACCTGAGGGACTCCACAAGTAAAAGTTCCCAGGTATGAATACACTTCCCACTGCCCACACTGCCCACCACTATCCAACCGAGAAAAATAAAATGGCTGCCACTTGCTCCTACACCACACACACCTCAGCAGGACCTGTAGTACAGCAGCACCAAGAGAACAAAATGGCACTCAAAGGGTTAAGGTAGGCCCTCATTGCTCAATTATTTCTTCACTGCCATCATTTGTCATGACAGACACAGGACAGGCAGCCATCAGGTACACACTTAACCCACCGACTGCCACAGGGTTGTGTATCAAGTTTTACCCCTCAGGGAGTGTGTTCAAACTCATCACACTGTAAACTTGCAGACTATACAGACAGATTGGCCCCAATACTAGGGAAAGAGCGCCCTCTATTATCCTGCTCCGTTTAAATAAAAATAGAATACAACAATAAAGATATTAATAATAATGGAAGTACAGATATTGTTACAATCCTATAGCCCTGTAGTGCTAAGGGCAAAACAGAAAGACAATATACACTACAATAAAGGAGAGCGCTAGTCTCTCTCTTTATTTAATGGTGAGAAGTACAGACTAGCGCTCTCCTTTATTGTATTGTATATACAGTATGTATATATATATATATATATATATATATATATATATATATATATGCCTAGTAAAGCCTTATCTAGAATGTAAAGCACGTTTTTGGGAAAAGTTCTTAAAAAAGGAAGTATTGAACTGGAAAAAGTATAGAGATGTGCACAACACCTGAGGGAGCAGAGTTTCTGAGTTAAAATAGAGACTAGCCAAACTGGTTTTATTTACATCATGGATATTACTTACACATATATTCAATGTCAATACAAAAAACTCTCTCTTTAGAACTATTACTCAAAGAGTTGAGCAAAAAACATTAATCCATTAAGGCTAGTGTTAAGACTAAGGTAAAAGCGATTTTTACTAAATGAAAGACAAGACTTTTTCTACAGTAAGGGCTGTAATGTTGTGAAGTCTTTGCCTCAAGATACTGTGTCTGTAGATCCTGTAGTTGCTTTCAAAAAAGTAAAGGATACCTATCTAGCTAAGAACAAGATCGATAATGATGACAGGTTTTTTACCTACTTTGGGCTTAATTGGAAATAGCTTCAGTAGGGATCTTTTGCTTTCCTCTGGAACAGGGGTGATATGGAGTGAGTTAAAGGGATAGTAATACTTTGTTTTATCTTGATTTTATTTTGTAGGCATTAAAAAAACATGAAGAATGATATAAGTCTTATCTCTCAAACCTTTATGGTTTATGAGATATTTACAAGCAAAGTTCCCCCCTCCCGCCCCTTTTACCTACTGTAAACAATCTCTTCTCAGATGTGGAATGCAGTCCATAGACTGGACAGATAACAGAAGGGGACACTCTTATTCCTATGAAAACAATGAAATCCCTGCCCCCCTTGACAAGCTTTTCAGGTTTTTCCCTTATCTTAATTGAAGATTGTCCCTCTCTGCAGTCTACCTGGGCAGCTCCCTTCTGAGAGAAGTGTTACATCAGTAAAAGGGGCGGGAGGGGGACACTTTGCTTGTGAATATCTCTTAAACCATAAAGGTTTGAGAGATAAGACTTATATCATTCTTCATGTTTTTTTAATGCCTACAAAATAAAATAAAGTTAAAACGAAGTATTACTATCCCTTTAAACTTGATGGTTGCATGTCCTTTTTCAGACTCACAATTATATTTATACCTGGGAACTTTTGGTTGTGGACTCCCCAAATGTTAGTAATAGGCTGGGGAAGAAGGAGAAGCAGGAGGGGAGTGGGAGGAAGACACTGGGAATACACAGTTGTGGACACAGTTTCATTAGAAACTCCCCACATCCGCAGAATCAGCTTCTGCCCTGGAGACCAGGTAATTGGCTGCAGAAACCAGAGTCTCCAGGGCAAATCCGGAGAGTTCCCAGCTATGACTATATTATTATGTTACATTCACACACCAGTCGCCGTAAACCAGTGAAGGGTCCTGACAGTGTGAGATGAAAATCACCTGTTGGTAGCTTGGACAATTCTGGAAACTGAGACATTAGGAACAGGCAGGGACACTTTGAAGCTTTTGTCTATGCAGGGTCACAATGAAGTGGTGAGATATTTTTGATACTTCAATCAAAACTGTACTCATTGAACATATATGATTTAAATAACAAGTGGATTCCTGGAATTAACTGTTGAACCTGATTTGATCATAATATCTCTTGCGGTGATAGACTGGAGAGAGTGAGTTACTGTACTATTGTCTGTGTGTGGTCTGGAGTCATGTGGAAATTACAATATTGTTCCATTAACATATTAAGTGGAACTTTCACCTGTCCACATTATCACTTAAGTTGAAGCTTTCATCTTGACTGTCAGTCTGTCTACATGGCTTTGAAATTAACTGCTAGTGGCCAGCAGTGAGAAAGCCATTTAGAATATTAACGTCTCACTGGTGGCAATGGTGTGCCAGCCCATACTATCTTACTGTGCATCAACTGATAAATAATTAATGCTAACTATCTTATAAACTATTATTTTAAAGAAAAAATGGTGAAAGTGCTTTTAAAAATCACCATAGTTACTCTTTAATACAGATAATGAATGAGAGCATATGTAGAAAGAAAAGTTAGAAATGCTCAACTAGGCTTATGAGCTAGCAGATACATGCAAGAGACTCACTGGGACTGTGTCCTCGCGCCCAGTGTGCAATCTCTTTTAGCTCACCAGTGCCATACACAGAGAGGAAATCTTCTGAAGCATATCATACTGGTCCTGCCAAATGACAGTCCAGCCACGAAATGCCAGACAGTTCCCCTCTGGACAAGGAGAACAGCTAACCCCAGACGTACATTTCAGCCTCATCTGTGATGTGCAGCTGACCCCTCTAGGCATTGTGAGTAAAAGGTCCACATCTGGATTCCCCTCATTACCCTTAGGGTGACCAATCCCCAAAGCAATTTGCATATGTAGAAAGAAAAGTTGAGAGGCTCAACTAGGCTTATGAGCTAGCAAATACATGCAAAAGACTCACTGGGACTGTACCCTCACAGTCCCAGTGAGCCTCTTGCAGGTATTTGCTAGCTCATGAGCCTAGTTTAGCATCTCTAACTTTTCTTTTGACATATGTGAATTGCTCTTGGGGTTGATCACCCTAAATGTAATGAGGAGAATCCAGATGTGGACCCCTTGCTCACAGTGTCTGGAGGGATCAGCTGCACATATCATACAAGGCCCAAGAAGGTTGAAATGTACGTCTGAGGTTAGCTGTTTCCCTTTCTCAGAGAAGAATTGTCTGGCATTTCGTGGCTGGACTGCCATTTGGCAGGACCAGTATGATATGCTTCAGAAGATTTTCTCTCTGTGCATGGCACTGGTGTGTTAAAAGAGATTGCACTCTGGGTGCGAGGGTACAGTCCCAGTGAGCCTCTTGCATGAAATTGCTAGCTCATAAACCTAGTTGAGCATCTCTAACTTTTCTTTCTACATATGCAAATTGCTCTTGGGATTGGTCACCCTAAGGGTAATGAGGGGAATCCAGATGTGGACCCCTTGCTCACAGTGTCTAGAGGGATCAGCTGCACCTCACTGACAAGGCCCAAGAAGGACAAAATGTATGTCTGGGGTTAGTGGTTTCTCTTGTTCAGAGAAGAATTGTCTGCCATTTTGTGGCTGGACTGCCATTTGGCAGGACCAGTATGATGTACTTCAGAAGATTTCCTCTTTGTGTATGGCACTGGTGAGCTAAAAGAGATTGCACTCTGGGCGCGAGGACACAGTCCCAGTGAGCCTCTTGCATGTATTTGCTAGCTCATGAGCCTAGTTGAGCATCTCTAACTTTTCTTTCTACATATGCAAATTGCTTTTGGGATTGGTCACCCTAAGGGTAATGAGGGGAATCCAGATGTGGACCCCTTGCTCACAGTGCCTAGAGGGATCAGCTGCACCTCACCGACAAGGCCTAAGAAGGCCAAAACGTATGTCTGGGGTTAGCTGTTTCCCTTTTTCAGAGAGGAATTGTCTGGCATTTCGTGGCTGCACTGTCATTTGGCAGTATCGATATGATATGCTTCAGAAGATTTCCTATCTGTGTATGACACTGTGTATCTCTAACTTTTCTTTCTACAAATGAATGAGAGCATTCAAAGTTGCTATTATATCTGTGTGAATAGCTCAAATCTATGGGATAGAGGGCACACCATATTCAAATGCTCTGTCATTGAAGGGACTAAGCAACAAATGAAGAACAGTGACAAGAAAGGGTACACTTTTTTATTTCCTCCAGCCGATAATGTTATCTGTGCAGTTTACAATTTGAAATATTTCACCCACAATCTCCATGGGCCATAATTTATTAATGAAGATCTCACTCTGTTATCCAAATTTCAATGTATTAAGATTATGTAAATTGAGCCTTCAGGGAACAGGCACTGCAGCTGAAACACATTGCGCTCCACTCCTTCCAAACTGACACAGACACTCATCTTTCTCATGGGGTTTTACTACAGTACCATAATAAAGAAATAAAAAAATCAGTAACTTTGGATCTGGCAGGTTTAAACTGTATATTCGGTCTAATCTGATTTATTGATTTGTTTACTTTTGCAAGTGCTGACTACTATTATGCCAATTCTTTATCCACTGGGTCCAGAAAAGAAAGAAGTACAATTTATGGACTGATTTCTATTTGGGGATTTCTATGATACAGTTTATTGGATAGGAAGAACAGGCTTTGAGTGATTATTCAGAGTGTGAACCTCGTCTTATTATTAAGAGAAGTTTAACAAGAGGTCTCTTCTGGGCTAATGTAATATTAAGACAAAGAAGTCAGCTGCCCACTGGTAGTAGGGGCTTCTCACAATCAAAGAATTGCTTAAAAGAGATCACAAAGTTTGAAAATGCAGGTTGAAGTAACTGTTGTGAACAGCACAGGCAATCGCTGTAGTTGTGCTGACCTGGTTGCCCACCAAGGTTAATGTGTATCAAAGTACTGCACTGCCACTCAACAGGTTGTTTTTTTTAAGGATCTTACTGGCACATAGTCAACGTTTCAACTTACTCATATGCCTTTATCAAAAAGATCCTGTCGAATGGCATTACTTCAATATAAACTTCAATATAAACATTTATATATATATATATATATATATATATATATATATATTCCTCAAATGTAGATATTCCATTCAAAATCAGCTGTTTCCAACTATAATAGTCATATGTCTACACTGTATTTTTGTTCCATTCAATGTTATTTTAATGGACAAGTTTTGCTTTTCTTTAAAAAATAAGGACATTTCTAAGTGACTCCAAACTTTTGAATGGCAGTATATATATATATATATATATATATATATATATATATATATATATATATATATATACAGTTGTGCGTATCAGGACATAATAACAATAATCTGTTCCTTACCTGGTCTAAAAATTATGTAAATACAACCTAAGATGAACAATACATGACATATTACACCATGTCATGATTTATTTAACAAAAATAAAGCCAAAATGGAGAATCCACGTGTGAAAAACTAAGTACACCTTATGATTCAATAGCTTGTAGAACCACCTTTAGCAGCAATAACTTGAAGTAATCGTTTTCTGTACTACTTTATCAGTCTCTCACAAAAGGCTTCTGCTTTATTATCTTATCCCATTTTATTTTATTTATTTCCTGAATGTATACGTGTATATATGCATAGACTCTACTATCTGATAGATTTGGTCACTTACAGTTAATTGGGGAACGCCAACTGATCGGACGTGTCAAATCTGGCCGTCAATCAAAGGCGTGAACCAGGATGTAATTAATCAATTTTCTAGAGGTCATTAGAAAAAAACCCTATATAAACTGCTTTTATTCTCTGGATTTTTATATATATCCATGAGGAAGTGCTCAATGCATGAAACACGTTGGGTGGGAGCTATATTGATCACCGACACACACGCACTACTGTCTGTTCTTTAACTTTTTCAAGTAGAGGCATTGGCATAATAAATTTAACTACAATGGAGTGGATGTTGGCTGTCCCTTGTGGTTTAAAGACGGGCTGAGTCTAGTGTGCTCTGGCGGTATTAATGTTACACAGGTTTATTTAAATGTTGTGTTATAATTTTATAATTTGGTATAATAAATATTTCTAAATACGACCTGATTAACCCTATGATTCAATCAACGCTGCTGATAAACACTTAGGTTAAAAGGAAACCCCTGGGAAATCCCTGACGGGGATTAACACGTAAGGAAAGCAAGCAAAATCTGCAATAGGTGGCAGACTAAAGGATACAGATGGAGAGATTCTGGAGGAGGATCCAAGCCTACTTAAACATGAGTGGATATTATTCTTATTCTCTTGAAATTAGAATATATTCTGATAAAAGGCTATCTCCTCTCTTGTCTATGTGAAAATGAGAAAAGCAGAATAACCTATTGGAGATTCCCTGGAGAGAAAGAAAGCGATTCAATGGCAACTTAGATGCAGGGGCGGACTGACAGGACCCAGGGCCCCTGGTCCAAAAAGAGGTCTGGGCCCCCTGCAGAAATCTCCACATTGCCCCTTCATCTCCACAATGCCCCTTCCACAATGCCCCCTTCATCTCTACAATGCCCCCTTCATCTCAACAATGCCCCTTCCACAATGCCCCCTTCATCTCCACAATGCCCCGTTCATCTCCACAATGCCCCTTCCACAATGCCCCCTTCATCTCCACAATGCCCCCTTCATCTGCACATTTCCCATCCACAATGCCCCCATCTCCACATCGCCCCTTCCACCATGCCCCTTCATCTCCACACTGCCCCTACCTCCAGTCCCTGGTGGTCTAGCGGCGCGGCTTAACACTGTGCGAAGTCCCGCGCCCCTCTAGTAATGCAGAGGCTGATGTCATCTCCTAGTGCTCTGTATTACTACAACGGCGCGCCAGCGGCTGTAGTTGAAGAGCAGCTGAGCAGGGCTACAAACGGGCCCCATAAGTGGCAGACGGCAGTGGCATTGCTGGAAGCGTCAGCGGGCCCCCTTCGGTCACAGGCCCTCGGTCCATGACCGAATGCCCATATGGTCAGTCCGCCCCTGCTTAGATGTAAGTCTAATATTATATTGCTTTTTGGTGTGGTACACAAGCTTCTAAAAGACTACTGTTCTCTTTTGTTACATGATCTATTTGAAAGCTGGACAGTTATTACTGAAAACAAGGAGAGAGTATTCGAGTGGAATACTTTGAGATTAATCGTTGTAAGGACTCATCAATTTCATATATGGGTATATGCTCTACATTACCATAATATATGTCTATTTTCTCTGGGCCTTTTTACTGTAGAATTAATTAATGATATGCAAATTTTGTTTTTCTGCAAATTTGATCAGTTGGTTACCTCTATCATCTCTTTTTCCAGTTCCATGTGGTTTGATCAAATCTTCATCATTTTGGATCTTACCAATTCTCCCACTGAAATCTCCCATTTTAAATTTGTTGTGGTGATTGTCTTGTTTGTAGAGGCATAATAAATCATCATAAAAATCTTCAACTTCATCATCACTGTGGCTACTTGTAGGGGCATAAACATTAATGATTTGAAGAACATAGCAGCTGTTTAGTTTAATAGCACAGGAAGCAATTCTTTCAGAAATATTTTCTACTTTTACAACTGAGTCTGTCAGTCTTGTGTTAGTTTGAATAAATCTGTCTTATAAAAGGTTGATAATGTCCCAACTGATGTTATTCAGTGCTTGTACTAGTTCCTCTAGGTGTGAAACTGTACTCATAGATAGAAGGTTAAGCATTCCAATGTTTAAAGACCAAAGTCTGCTTGATAGAACCCATTGATTCTTAGCACCCTCTAGCATTGAGCTAGTCTTCTTGCTGCAGTAGGTAGTAGGTAAAAAGCCTCCAGTGAATGAGGGCCATTTTTTTGTTGTGAAGCCATACTGAGGGAATGGACCATAATCTGCCATGCTTGTCCAGTATGGGTTGGCAGATTTTGGATCAATTTAGTCTAGTGTCTTAACTTTGATCTGTCCACCTTGGGTGATACTTCCAGGTGAATATGCTCCTGATGGCATAGTTCCCATCTTCATTGACATGCACAAACATTCCTGTCTCAAGAAGGCATTGATTGACCCATGGGAGCGATATATATATATATATATATATATATATATATATATATATATATATATATATAATATTACTATGTATGCAAAGGGCTACATTTATTTAAATAAAAATGGGGATATCAGGGTTTGTAAAGCTTGACTGTAAATTTAACAGAACTGTAATGTTTTCTTTTAACTTCCCTTATTTTATTAATACACAACAGAATATTTTACATCTTTTCTTTAATCATGTTTTTTTTAATCTTGTTTAAACTATTTGAGTTCTTCTCTTTCTTCTGTTTTCACTTGTATGAGCTCCCCCTAGCTGCAGTCTGTCGAAAAGCATCTGTGACTTTGTCTATGAATCTTATGCACAAAAGGAAAGATAAGAAAATCAACTGCACCAAAGGAAGCAAAAACATAATTCCCAAATTCTCACTGATTAAAATTGAGATTTTAACCTGTTGAATATTAGCGAGGTTTCCAATACATTGCTTCTGTGGCAGGAGGAAAATGGGGCAGTCTGTGTGTGTGTGTGAGTCAGGTGTTCCTTAAAGGGATAGTAATACTTCGTTTTAACTTTATTTTTTTTGTAGGCATGTTCAACCAGATCAGAAGGGAGGTGCCCAGGTAGACTGCAGAGAGGGACAATCTTCAATTAAGATAATGGAAAAAGCTGAAAAACTTGTCAAGGGGGTAAGGGCTTTCATTGTTTTCATACAAAGAAAATTGTCCCCTTCTGTTATCTGTCCTGTCATACAACCAGACTCACATTTGAGAAGAGATGGCTTACACTAGGAAAAAGGGGCGGGGAGGGGAACTTTGCTTGTGAATATCTCATAAACCATAAAGGTTTGAGAGATAAGACATATCATTCTTCATGTTTTTTTAATGCCTACAAAATAAAATATAGTTAAAACGAAGTATTACTATCCCTTTAACTCTACACTGTTTATGGCAATGTACTAAGCAAAAATGTAGATGATAAAAGGTTTCTCGAATGAGCCAGACATTGATGGATTCTATTGTTTGAAGACTGCAACTAAAACCATTATATACATAAGGGTTATAAAAGCATTTGGATAATGACATATATGAAATATATCGAAGTTACATGTTTTTGATCAAAAAGACAAATTAAGAATTTATCTTGGATTATATGATAATATAATTTTTGCATTTTTTAAAATACATTTTTTTTTATAGTTTTTATTTTTTCACAATCAGTCATATTAGTTAGGGTCAGAGGGTGAATAGATAGAGTAGAATATCATATTTCACTTTTTATGACATTTGTTGTCTTCCGATATATATATATATATATATATATATATACATATATATATATATATATATATATATATACACATATATACATATATATATATATATATATATATATATATATATATACATACATACTCTCCATGGGATGAGACTATGTGTATATAAATATTTTCATTTAGTGTTTTGTATATTGCATATTTCCACCTGTCTTATGCAGGATACTGGTTCTATGTATTAACAGGATTATGAGAGTAAAGTTTGGGGATTCATTTGGAAGTCCTTATCTGGTCAGTATATTGGGTATTCCAAAAAATAATGTATTACTCAATTACACAATTATAATTTTTCTCTGGAATGGTCCCTATAAAGGCACAGTAACGTCTCATAAAAAATGGTTCTAGTTTTGTAGAGGTTAAAAAATTAAACTATATGCTACAAATCCTATCTCTCATACCTCTATGACAGGAGATCCCGGGTTTGGAGACCAGACTGCGGCTCTACAGCAGAGCCAAAATCGTGTTATTTAAAAAAAATTACTTCATTGGAACGGTCTACAAAGTGTGCTTGCAAACCAGGCACACTTTGTAGATCTTTCCAGTGAAGTAATTCTTTTCCTATAACACGATTGTGGCTCTGCTATAGAGCCGCAGGCTGATCCACAGACTGGGATCTCCTGTCATAGAGGTTTGAGAAATAGGATTTGTAGCATATAGCTTAATTTTTTAACCTCTACAAAACTAGAACCATTTTTTATGGGCCATTACTGAACCTTTAAACAAGGTTTTGTTATTGGGAATTTTCCCAGAGAGAAAAGGTATCGTATAAAAATGTCTTATTTTTTATTTTATTTATTTTATTAACTGTTCCCCCCAATCCCAGTCATCAAACCCCACACCCCCCAAAAAAAATCCTTGTTCAACTGATTCTTTCCCTGCACTCCACCAACACAAGCACCCTCAGACCCCTTTTATACTATGCATGTGGGAAATAAACTAAAATTTGCTAGGTGTTGTGTGTAAATTCCCATTGATTTCAATGCAGTAAGCCAGGCGAAAAAACTTTAAAAATTGGACTACTCGCAGGAAATTTTCCACCAGGCAGGAAGTGCCATTATTTGCAGATTTTGGTTTGAGGCTAAAATGTTTGCCCATCCCTACTCATATCAATGGGGTACCATTTTACTCAGGAGTCCTCTAGCTACCTAACCCAATATGACATTCCATTATATTTGAAATAGCTAAAATATGAAAAAAAACTTTTTCATTGCAAACTATCCATGAGGAAGAAAGGCAAATGACCATTCTTTAAAATTAGAATAAAATAATAAATAGCAAGTAGTATTACATAGTTTATGTCTCGTTATTTTGTACCTGGAATCAGAATGGTGCAAAATGAAAAAAAATATTCAGTTGCTAATGTTTAAATGAAATTCTACGCATAAAAACTTAAATGTTGTAGAAAGGCCAGCTAATACTAAACCTTTACACAAAAGCATTTGATAGTGGATCATATTAAAATACACTCTAGGACAATTGTTTAACATTCACTTTATTGAATTTTAACTAAAAAGTGTTTTTTTACACACCGGGTAACATTTTTTGATCATGTTAGGGGATATCCACAAACCAATGATAATGTCTGAAAGTGCATAGCCTGCTGAAAACAAAAAGGTGTATGATGTGTTCATTGTTCCAGGAAATGAACCTGAAATTGTCATTTGACTGTAAACTGCAACAAGACTGTACAAGCATGCTTAGCAGTGAAATTGTTAAAGTGCACCTGTCTCTTTGAATTCAGGTTTGCATATCTGAAATTTTCCTTAAAGGAGCAGTAAACTTTTTTTTATGAAAACACACATTTTACAGAGCTTTTCCTGCTAAATAAAACAAGGTCACTCCCACTGCTGTCAGATGTTTTATTCAAAAATTATAACAGTTTAAATAATCAGGAAGTGAATTTACTATGTTTACTTCCTGATAGTTCTAACTGACAGGAAGTGACAGGCAGTTTCTATCACATTCTATGGAGAACTGTATGTCTCTGACTTTTCTGACTTTCCTCTCCATTAGAATCTAACAGGAAATCTAACTGGAAGTTGACCAATAGAGGGCACTGCTAATGTAAAAAACCATGGGTTTAAACTGTAATAAATCTGGAAATATAAATCTCTCGGCAGTGGGAGTACCCTTATTTTACTCAATAGGAAAATCCCTACAATATATATGTTTTCATAAAAAAAGTTTACTGCTCCTTTAAAACTGACTGTATCATGTCAGCCAAAAGACGATCAGATATACAGTTTAGGAGATATTCATAGTTTTCTTTGAATTCAGGTTTGCATATCTGAAATTTTCCTTAAAACTGACTGTATCATATTAGCCAAAAGACAATCAGATATACAGTTTAGGAGATATTCATATTTTTATTCATATATGCAGCTGGTGTAACAGCATGTGTGGGTATGTGCTTAATTAGCGTATGAAATTGCACGGGGAGAGTCTTTTACATTCTCTAGAAATAAGAGTATCAATAAGTACCTCATTAACTGTACATCTGCTGATCTTTTGGTGAACATAACACATGTCACATAAGCAGTTTTGAATGAAGTGTTCTCAAATATGCAAACTAAGGCCTGGAGCATGGGTGTTCATGAGGGAGGGCACAGGAGGGGACACTGCACTTTTTTCACCCATCAGAGTTGGATCAACATAGGGGCTGGGTAGGTTGGACCAGGGGCTCATATTTTGCCCCCCCCCCCCCCGGAACAAATTCTGTGGGCACTGATGGCCAGAGGTGTTCCTTCTAAGGTGTGCACATGTGAGAAACCCAGCCTAGAACTGATTAAAAAGGACTGTTTATGCATTGTAATAACAGATGTACCACTGGGCCCTGCCAAGTTTTAACTCTTTGGGGCAGATTCACTAAGCAGTGATATAGAGGTGATAAAGTGCAGATGACTTCTCCAAAGTTGAAGAAATCTTAGTGCATAGACTCCACAGTGTAACATAGGAATTGGAGAAGTGATAAAATGGAGAAGTCATCTCTACTTTATCACCTCTTTATCACCGCTTAGTGAATCTCCCGCCTTCAGTGCTTAGAGCAGTGTTTCTCAACATTAAAGGGATAGTAATACTTTGTTTTTATCTTTATTTTATTTTGTAGGCATTAAAAAAACATGAAGAATGATATAAGTCTTATCTCCCAAACCTTTTTGGTTTAAGAGATATTCACAAGCAAAGTACCCCCCCCCCCCCTGTTCAGACAGATCAGAAGGAAGGTGCCCAGGTAGACTGCAGAGAGGGACAATCTTCAATTAAGATAAGGGAAAAAGCTGAAAAACTTGTCAAGGGGGGAAGGGCTTTCATTGTTCTCATAGGAAGAAGATTGTCCCCTTCTGTTATCTGTCTGGTCTATGGACTGCATTCCACATCTGAGAAGAGATGGCTTACACTAGGTAAAAGGGGCAGGAGGGAGAACATTTCTTGTGAATATCTCTTAAACCATAAAGGTTTGAGAGATAAGACTTATATCGTTCTTCATGTTTTTTTAATGCCTACAAAATATAATAAAGTTAAAACGAAGTATTACTATCCCTTTAAATGTCAGGGTACACAAACAATTCAGGTTTCCAAGGTATCCCTGCAGGTGAGCACTCTTACCTGAGACTCTATGGATCTGCCCTGGTTTTCAGACAGGGGCTGATTCTCCATCTCTGTGAATTCAGTGGGAACCTCTCCCACTTTCCCTACCTGCTCTGCCCATTGCTGCTCCATTCTACCGACTTTCTATCCAATTCCAGGACAAATCACTCCTCTCAACCTGCCAGGCCTAATTAGACCTCACCCATATTACGATGCAAATCTCATCATGTCGACTCTCCTAGCCCTGTATGTTTCTCTGCGGCCCATGAACAAGAAGGTTCACAGGTGTGTCAGTAATCAGTGGCTCATTAATTATAATTATTCCACCAGTATTTAATTTGGAGTACCCTTAACTTTTTGATTGCCAGAAGGGTATTGATGCATTGTTTTTTGAATGCTAGAGGGGTTCACAATGCATTGCAAAGCCATTTGGCACTCAGAGGGTTAATCTCCTACCTTGTATACAAGTGTATCAGATTCTTCCACAGCAATAAAACTCATATTATTATTTGGGTAAACTTTAGTAGAAATGTTTATAATTTGATCTGTGTAAATAAAATAATTTGGTCTTTTTCTAAATCATTTATACAGTTACATGAAGAGATGTCAATGGGACATGCAATAACCTATAAATTCTCAGTAATGCCCGCCCACCAGTCACTCCACCAGCAACACCACCTAAAACACAAGCGTCCCTCTTTGGCCATTTGAAATTTTGGGGGTTCACTGGAAAACTTGTGAGGTGATGGGTGCCTGGAGAGCCAGAGTCCATCTCTCTGTAGGCCAATCTTTAGCTTTGTCAGAGACTCTGTCATGACTGGAAAGTAGAGGGTTACATTGGGTTTTCAAAAATCCTTCTTACACATTTATTTGTGAATGATCTAATTTCAAGAAACAATGGCCTGTTTGCCTCAATGTAGGGGGTGGAAATATTCTACTGACATCTTATGGGGATTTATAACTAAGTTGTAGACAACAAGTCTGAAAAACACCTACAATCTTATGTGTAGATCTTAGACATAGGATTATAAGTGACAGTTTAACATGACGTATGGTACTCCCTAAATACCTCACTGGGGACAAGATACAGACCTTATTGGTACAAAATAATACAAAAATAATATGGTATTGCTGCGCCATCTTCAGGAAAAATAGAATTATTGCTAGAAGAAGTCCCAAAAATCAGAAGTATGGTTTAGAATGGTCAATCAGAAAAGTGCAGATAGTCTGAAATCATAGTTTGATGATATGACTAATCAGCCAATCAAGAAAAGGGTGGGCTGTGCTTTCTGATAAGGATTCATACCTTATCATATACTAAGGCCTAGGGTAGATCTCTCTCTTGCTCCTGGCTTCTTTGAAATAACATCTAAGAATTCCAAGAGATACACACTTTGATTGTCTGGTAATTATATCTTTCTTTAATATTATTAATTCTGTAATGTCCTAAGAATTATATATATTTCCTCTATATTTGAGGAAAAATATTTTATAATAGTTTTGCTAGATATAGGCCTGATCAGCTGTAATGGCTGTAGTTTATTCTGGGAACTAATACATTTGGTTCCGGTGTCCTTTACTTGGGACACTTGGACAGGCTTCCAAAAACCTGGGGGGAGATCCACTAAAGGTTGGTGGTTAGGCAGAGTATGTCTAACAAAGTATGGAGATCATTTCGCCATAGAGAATACAACACCCATATGCATACCTCACAAGTGTCCCTCTTTGAGACCCAAATCCCTCTGTCCCTCTTTCCCACCAGGTGTCCCTCTTTTTTGACAATCAGACTGTGTGGTGTGTATATAAGTGTATCATATTACTCCATGGTAATAAGATTCACTTTACTGTTTGTTTACACTTCAGTATGTGTGCTTATAAATTAGTCTGTGTAAATAAAATACTTTTGTCTTGCTGTAAATCATTTATTCAGTTACACAAAGAGGTGTGTTAAGCCAGTGAGGTGTTTCCTATTGAGTAAAATAAGGTCATAAAATGTGAATACCAGTGTGATTTGAGGGTGTCTGTGGTCGAGATGTCATATAGCTGAATTTTCTATAGTTGCAGTGTGTACTCCTGTCATATTTTTTAAACTACTCCTATTAATCTTCATAGTATTTGGGCAATAGACAGTGTTAGTTCAATACTGTCAGAGTTGTAGTTCAAGGGTAATTGAATGATAAAGTATCTCCTGCTGCCCCTTTCACCTAGTTTAAGCACCTCCCCTCAGATGTGGAATCTGGTCACTTGACCACACAGCTCACAGCAAGGGACAATCTTCTTGCTCTGAGCATAAGTAAAACCCAGCCCCCACCCCTTGACAGGTTTTTCCTTATGCTCACTGAAGATTGTCCTTCTCTGTGATCCATTCAGACAGTCTTGCTGCTCTGAGGAGAGCAGTGTTACATCAGTAAAAGGGGCGGGAGGGGGATACTTTATCATTCAATTACTCTTGAACTACAACTTGAACAGCATTAAAATAACACTCTCCATGGCCCAAATACTATGAAGATTAATTCGGGCTGCTTTTTTTCTGAAACATCACTATCCCTTTAAGGACCAGTGACGGTCCTGGCACATCATGGAATTCAGAGGTGCCCGCATGGTTGCACACTGCTCGGGGACGCCTGAATCCAGTGCTGAAAATAAAAATCCCCTGTGTTCCTTAACTGCCGGCCGGTCCTTAAAGGGATAGTAACACTTCGTTTTAACTTTATTTTATTTTGTAGGCATTAAAAAAACATGAAGAATGATATAAGTCTTATCTCTCAAACCTTTATGGTTTATGAGATATTCACAAGCAAAGTTCCCCTCCCCGCCCCTTTTACCTAGTGTAAGCCATCTCTTCTCAGATGTGAGTCTGGTTGTATGACAGTACAGATAACAGAAGGGGACAACTTTCTTTGTATGAAAACAATGAAGGCCCTTCCCCCCTTGACAAGTTTTTCAGCTTTTTCCATTATCTTAATTGAAGATTGTCCCTGTCTGCAGTCTACCTGGGCATCTCCCTTCTGATCTGATTGAACAGGGGGGGGATACTTTGTTTGTGAATATCTCTTAAACCATAAAGGTTTGAGAGATAAGACTTATATCATTCTTCATGTTTTTTTAATGCCTACAAAATAAAATAAAGTTAAAATGAAGTATTACTATCCCTTTAAGGAGTTAAGAACAAATGAGGTGCAAAAAGCATTGCTTTGTAATGCATTACACAACCCTCTGACCCATAAAGGGTTTACTCTATTTTATTAAAAAATCAACAATACGCGCATCATGAACATTCATTTGTAATGATGAGCTAGACATAGTCTAAAGATCTTAATTTCCTGCAACAGTAATTGTTACCGATCAATTAAAATGAGCCTTTTGTTGCAAAAAGTAGACATATAAATATTATATTAAAACTTGTTAAACTAAAGTCATCTGAGTTTTAAACAAGCAATAATGGTGCCATTTTGGGATCCTGCAAAGTACCAGCTTATATTGAATATGATCTTATTAATTTTAGATTAGTGAATTGATTATATTTTGTTTTATTGTGATGACTACAATTCCTACAAGATGATGCCAAAAACTGATATTGCTTCAACGATTACAAAATCTATCTGCCTTACTTAGGAAAATGCATTTTTTAGCTGAACTCTAATTGTTTATTCAGATAATGTATTTAATGAGCAGAAAATCTGTCATTTTGCAAATGATACTTTGTTGGCTTGATCATATTTTTATTATTCAGTCTTTCGTTTTTTGAGTTCTACTGTTGCATTATGATTAACCCTTTGAGTGCCAGAGGTGTACGCAACGCATTGCTTTGCAATGCGTTGTGTACCCCTCTGGCATTCAAAGAGTTAACCCCTTAGTGACAGTCGCGTGCGCACGCAACTGTCACCTTAACACCCGTCTAAGATTCCGGAGTCCCCGAACCGCATGCAGCCGCACGGGGACCCAGACTTCCCGTACTACTTCCAGGACTTACCAGGTACGTCCTCTGTCACTAAGTGACAGTTTTTGCGGGACATACCTGGTAAATCCTTTGTCATTAAGGGGTTAAGCTGTTTTCTTAAAAATCTTCTAGTTGCCTATCTGTTGCCATTTTGGGATGGTCAAATGACAATTCACCTAATTCCCATTGATTTAAATGGGGCTTTTAACCCCTGGAATGCTAGACACAATGGAGGAGATTCACTAAATGGTGATAAAGAGGTGATAAAGTAGAGATGACTTCTCCAGTTTATCGCTTTTTCAATTCCTGTGTTATTCTATGGAGCCTATTAACTAAGATCTCCAAAGCTGAAGAAATCCTAGTGCATTGTCTCTATAGAATAACATAGGAACTGGAGAAGTGATATCACTAGAGAAGTCATCTCCACTTTATCACCTCTTTATCACTGCTTAGTGAATGACCCCACTTGTTTTGGAGACCTCTCTAGCATTCCAGGAGTTAACATTCCCATCTAAATCAATGGGGATTTTCATTTGTCACCTATGGTACAGATGGATCATTCCAGAACAACTCATCTTTAGCTTCCAGTTCCCTAACTAAAGAAAATTAGCTCACAGCGTTAACTCACCTTAGTGTATAGTAATATATATATATATATATATATATATATATATATATATAAACTAGTTGAAGAGTCCGTTAAATGGGCCACAGTGCCACTGCCAGCCGGTCGCGGGGCTCTGTATCCGCCGTGGCGCGGGCAGTCTCTACTGAGCATGACTGCAGCATGCGCAGCAATCTCTACTGCGCCTGACTTTGCCGTTACACACGTTTTAGCAAATTATTATATAGGAGATATATATATATATATATATATATATATAAAATAAAATATATATAAAGTGAAAATGTTATTATATATAATACTATACACTAAGGAGAGTTAGCGCTGTGAGCTATTTTTCTTTATTCCTGTTTCCAGTGGCGTTACTATAAGGGTCACACCTGCGACCGGACCCGTGCACTCCAGGGGTCCGGCCTCCCCTTGCGATCCCTCTGGTGCCCGCAATCTCCCACCGGCGCTCTAGTAATGCAGAGCACCGGGAGATGACATCATCTCCCAGCGATTTGCATTACTAAGAGGACCGCGTGGGAGCTCCAGGTAGGAGATGGGGGCATTGTGGAGATTGAGGGGCATTGTGGAGGGGTGGGGTGGGGGGGGCCTGTGGCACTTCTTGTACCAGGGCCCAGAGGCTTCTAGTTACGCCTCTACCTGTTTCTATATATGTCCTTTGCTCATTCTAGCAGCTCTTTCACTAATATTACACATACATTCCTTTATATTTTAGGCCTTTAAGAAGTTCATCTAGGCTTTCCTATACATTGTCTGTTTGCAACTGATTACTATTCCTCATGTGGCCTGCCGGGGTGGTAACATGTTACCTATAAAGGCTGATTGAGTTACATTCCTTTTTCATAGGTATCCACTCAAGGCAAGCACACAAGGCAAGTCCTCCTTTACACCTTTTTAAAATATTGTTTGTCATTTGTTTTTAATTGCATACATGGAGACCTCCAAGCATTCAAAAAGAAACTGTACTAAAGGGTCCTCCCCCATCTGGGGCTAATTTTAATTTTTATTTTATTTTCAATTTAGAATGTGTTTTCAGGTGTTTAGAGTAGATTCTTGCCACATACTTGAGGTACCTTGACAGGGTTGGCAAGCTTATCCCTCAAGTTTATCAACAGTGTTATTATACATGCCTAACACAGGGCACACTATTCACTATTAGACTGGAGGAGAGCAAGTTTGTTGTTTGTTTCCTGACTAAGATCCAAAGGGTCTTATGCAAGAAACTTAAGGGCTACAGTTCTGGAGCAAACCATATTCACAAAAGGGGAAAAAATATCTCCCATTGACTTGAGTGGGGCTTTAAAATAATTGAATGTTACATAGGTATGCACCTCATTTCCATGAAATGTTTTAGAGACTTCTTTAGTATGGATGGGCAAAATATTTTGCCTCAAAAGAGAAAAATGCAAAAAACAGTAGTTACCATTGTGAAGAAAAATTCCAGCAAAAAGTGCAAACTTCCTGCTTTTTTCACCTAATTATCTGCTGGGGTGCAACAATATCTGGTGCTTCTGGTGTCATTAGCACTAACAGCTGGTGTGCTATGTTCTCTCTGAGTCACAGCAGAAGGTGTGGTGGGGTGAAGGCAACACTTTAAACTGCTAGGGGACTTTGAAATCTCTCAGCCAAAGTACGTGTCTCAGATACACCTCTCAGTTTCAGGAAATTTTGGATATTTATACTAGTGGGGTGGGATTTTCACATAGAAAACACAGAAGGGAATAGGTAAAGTTCTCTTGAAAAATGGTGGTAGCATAAATGTGAAAATTGCATACCTCCCAATTGTCTCTCTTTAGGAGGGACAGTCCATCTGAGACCCAAATCCCTCTGTCCCTCTTTCCAACCCTGGTGTCCCTCTTTTTAGGAGATCACACAGTGTGATATGTATATAAGTGTATCACAGTGCTCCACAGCAATAAAACCCCCAAACATCAATAAAACCACAGCAATAAAACCCCTAAACATCATTATATATGTTTATAGATTAGTCTGTGTCAATAAAATACTTTGGTGTTGCTCCAGGCCATTTATTAAGTTACACAAAGAGGTGTCAGTAGGGTATGAAATCACCTAGAAATTCTTGGTAATGCCCCGCCCACCAGCCATGCCCCCAGTAACACCCCCTAAAATAAAAGTGTCCCTCTTTGGCCATTTGAAATG
This sequence comes from Rhinophrynus dorsalis, assembly GCA_037306005.1. Taxonomy (NCBI): domain Eukaryota; kingdom Metazoa; phylum Chordata; class Amphibia; order Anura; family Rhinophrynidae; genus Rhinophrynus; species Rhinophrynus dorsalis. Next base: position 456,406,439 of record CM074722.1, read on the forward strand.
TTGGGAGGTATGAATAAGCGGGACTTTTCACAGAAAAAAAGGGACACGTCAAGAATTTTCTGTGAAAATTCCTGCAGAAAAAAATAATAGAACTTTTTGTTCATCCCTACTCTTGAGCTTTCAAAGAATTAAAAGTCCTAAATAAATCAGTGGGAATTTTAAGACTATGCATTTCCTCCCTGTGGTGCCATTAGATGGCACCAGAACTGTTACTTTTCAGCTTCCTGAATAAGCCCCAAGTGGGGAGATTTATAGAACTGGAGTAATAAAGAAAGTGTCTATAAAATTGTTGCACAGCGAGATAAAGATATGTATAAATGTTTTTTTTTATATTTTCACTAAGTACTAACTCCAGCCAGTCAACTTTTTTGAAAAGGAGCATAGAAATGGCCTTGACCAAATACAAATTGTGTCACAAAGTATGTACAAAGAAATTTTTCCAAAATTAAAGACAGTTTTAATAATTAAATCTTAACTCCATGTAAAACTGTTTCTTAACCCCTTAAGAACCAGCGGTCCCAGGGTGTGTGGTTCTTTAAGGGCCAGATAGGGAAGTTCGACGTGCCGCCCCACGTGACTGATCACGTGTGCCGGCACACCGAACGAGGGACTGAAAGAGATCACTCCGGTCTTGGAGCGATCAACTTCAGTCCCCGGTATTACTCACCGCTCTCCTGCAGGAGCACGGTGAGTAAAAGTACGTGACGTACCAGGGCTGTCACTGGTACTTAAGTGACAGTCCAGGTATGTCAATGGTCCTTAAGGGGTTAATGGAAATATATAGTGATACTTGAGCATACAAAAATATTCTCATTTACAAATTATTCTGCACATTTTCCCCAAATATTCTCAGACAGATATATTTATAAACTTGACTTTACTTTTTATTAATAAGATCTGTTGTCACGAATGTTAGCAACAATTCTTAAAGGGATAGTAATACTTAAGTATTACTAATCCCTATAGTAAAGGACTACTTAAAAAAAAAAAACGTATTGCCCCCAGTGTCATCTCTCAAACCTTTATGGTTTGAGAGATGATCGCTTCTAAAGTTGCCCTCTCCCTCCCCCTTCCCCGTAGTCAGCATTCTAGCTGACTAAGGGAAATCCGGTCAGAGATCATCAGGCGGCTCCGCAGCAGAGCCGCGATCGAGTTAACTAAAAAAAAAAAAGTTTTATTTTTTAGTAACGCGATCCGGCTGTGCTGGAGAGCCACCAGAAAGTCGTACGACTCTCTTCCTTTCAGTCAGCTAGAATGCTGACTACGGGGAAGGGGGAGGGAGAGGGCAACTTTAGAAGCGATCATCTCTCAAACCATAAAGGTTTGAGAGATGACACTGGGGGCAATACGTTTTTTTTAAGTAGTACTTTGTTATAGGGATTAGTAATACTTAAAGGGATAGTAATACTTAATTTTAACTTTATTTTAGGTTGTAGGCATTAAAAAAACATTAAGAATGATATAAGTCTTATCTCTCAAATCTTTATGGTTTAAGAGATATTCACAAGCAAAGTTTTCCCTCCCTGCCCCTTTTACCTAGTGTAAGATCTCTTCTCAGATGTGGAATGCAGTCCATAGACCAGACAGATAACAGCAGGGGACAATCTTCTTCCTATGAGAACAATGAAAGCCCTGCCCCCCATGACAAGTTTTTCAGGTTTTTTTCCTTCTCTTAATTGAAGATTGTCCCTCTCTGCAGTCTACCTGGGCACCTCCCTTCTGCTCTGGCTGAGCAGTGTTACATCAGTAAAAGGGGCGGGACGGGGACACTTTCATTGAATTACTCTTGAACTACAACTCTGACAGAATTGAAATAACAGTCTCCAAAGTCCAAATACTATGATGATTAATTAGAGCTGCTTTTATTATGAAACATTACTATCCCTTTAAGTATTACTATCCCTTTAAACAGACACTAACAAGGCTTGTTATACACCTTCTCCAAAGGCCCATACTTATAACAGCAAACTGGAGTTATTCTGGAGTAAAACAACTGCACAACAGGGGACACATAAAATTCCTATTAAATTAAATTGGGCTTTTACCCCTTAAATGCTTCCCCATGGAGACCTCTCTAACCTGCAAGGGGTTAAAAAAAGCTTTATTCAAGTGGGAATGGGAATTTAGTAATTTTCTATTTGTCCCCTGTGGTGCAGCTGGTTTACTCCAGACTAACTCCAGTGGTGTAAAATTGTCTCAGAATGAGTACTAACTCCAGTCAGTTGATTTTTTTGAAAAGTGGAGTAGAAATGGTCTTCTCCAAATGAGAACTGAGTCACAGTGTAAAGAAATTTGCTAATTGCATCAAAAATAAAGTCAGATTTAGTCACTGAATCTTAACACCAGGTATAACTTGCTCTTAATGGGAATATATATTGACAGCTATGTATCCCCCAAAAATATGCTCATTTGTAATTCTGCATATTTTCTCAGAATATTTTCATAGACATATATCTATAAACTTGACTTTACTTCTTCATAAATATGACCCATTCCTGCAAATTTGCATGACTATTCTTAACCCCTTAATGACCAGCAGTCTGGGGAAGTGACCGCCCCTTAAGGACCGGTTTGATCGTGTTGGCGAGACGGCAAACATGATTGATGAAGTGTACTGGCATGCCGAACAGGGGTCTGAGAGAGACCGCTCCGGTCTTGGAGCAGTCAATTTCAGGACAAGTTTGTGCTTACAGCATTCCCTCAGGAGCTCTGTAAGCACAAAGCATGTGACCTGCCAGGACCGTTACCGGTCATTCAGGAAAAAAAGTGATGGTCCTGGCACATCACCGGTCGTTAAGAGGTTAAAGTTACATTATGAAGGCTCTTTATACATCTCCCCAAAAGTCTCCAAAAAGGCCCAAAACAGATCAATTTCCTAAAAGCAGTGAACGCTAATTGTTCCCAAATGTGGCAGCATTTGTCCTATTTTTCCATTGCTGAGCTAGTTTGCAGCAACAAACAGTAACACTATGGGACCAGGGGATAGGAGTGTTACATAAGAAAAGGTGGTTGGATTATTGCAACTATCATGAGTGTGTATTAAAGGAATAGAAACCATTTTTTGACTACATTTTTGTTTCATCGTCACCTTGGTCAGTTTCCAGGCAGCTTTCTGTCAGGAACTATGTAAGCAGGGAATATGTGAATACAATGTAATCAAGATACAATGTAGAAAATATAGCATACAATACTCAGTGCTGCAGGGATAATGTTGTATACTATCTATATCCTTTTCTAATGGTTAACTGACCAGAAAGGTCTCTGGGAACAGAGATCCAGGCAGCTCACTGTAAAGGACATAAAAGTGTAACGTATAGTTCAAGATGAAAAAATAATAAAAAGTATAGGTAATTTGACTTTTATATATTATGCACTTGCAGAATATGTGGTCAAAATAAAAGCCTACTATCCCGTACTTGGATTAACCCTTTGAGTGCCAGAGAGCTATCCAACGCATTGCAACCTCTCTGGCACTCAAAGTGTTAACTGATTTCACCTAAACATTCAGACAGTTTGCTGCAATGTTATATTTCAGAAGCAGTTTGTATTATGAATGCAGTGTCCCAGATATTATGTATGTGCAGTATGTGAGATTCTCTCTCTGAAATGTGCTGACCTTCCCGCAGCGGACAGCAGTTCTTCTGTACTTCACTAGAGTCCCTTCAGACCTTACTGAATGCACACTGATGGAAATCTGTGTTTTGAGTAGGTGAAGGAAAGATAGCCCTAACCTTGTCACTTGTCAAAGGAAAAATGAGCCGAGGAGAACTCACACTGTGATGTGACTTCACCTCTTGCCTCTAGATGGAGATAATAGTTTATTTTTTGCTCTGTGCTCTAAGGAAGTGCAGATTCTATCATGAAGAGAGACTGACACATACAACTAAATTGACAACTGGCACATCGTAAGTATTTGTAAACCATACTGAAATGCAGTGAAAAAATATGACTGTATATTATACTATTCCATAAAGGAAATAATCATCTTTTTTTAAGTCTGCTCCTATGGGAGCAGATTTAGGTTTTTTTTTATGTGAGAAAGGCTGGCGTAAACCAGTTACACCATACCTACTAACATTTCAAATTGCAAAAAAGGGACACTTGTGTTTTATGGGGTGTTGCTGGGGGCATAGCTGGTGGGCAGGGCATTACCGGGTATTTTTAGGCTTTTTCATGACCTATTCATACCTCATTATGTAACCTAATAAATGACTTATAACAAGACCAAAGTATTTTATTTACACAGGCTAATGTATAAACAGATATACTGACGTTTAAACAAACAATAATGTAAGTTTTATTACTGTGGAGCAATATGATACACTTATACACACACCACTCAGACTGATCTCCTAAACAGAAGGACACCATTGGTGGGAAAGAGGGACAGAGGGATTTGGGTCTAAAAGAAGGACTGTCCCTCCTAAAGAGGGACACTTGGGGGGTATGGTTACACTATTCCCCACACTGACACTGATTTTAATGGAACGTTTATCTTCAATACTAGACATTGTGAAGCAATGGTTTTGAGAGCTCTGTAGCGTTTAAGGGGTTAAGAGCCCCACTTAAATCAACGGGAATTATTTTCTGTCCCCTATAGTGTAAAAAAGCCACCCACATTATCAATTCAGGGCAAACAAATGGCACCATAGAGAGAAACTCACATTTATTTAACCCTTTGAGCACCATTGGGATATGCAGCACATTGCTTTGCAATGTGCACAGATGGATTAAGGCTCCATGGGACCCTAGGCCCCAAATCTCCTGATGTATGTATGTATGTATCTTTATTTATATGGCGCCACACAGTGTACGCAGCGCCTTACAATAGACATATGTTACAATAAATAAGAGGGGATGAAATAAGTGCGACATTCATAGAAACAATGGGAGAGAGGTCCCTGCCCCAAGGAGCTTACAGTCTAAATGGGTAAAGGGAGACATACAATGGGGTAAGAGGGTGTTAAGTGCTGAGATTACAAGTGCTGAGTTTGGCCAAAGGCAGTGCATGGTCCTAGTGCTCCAGAAGATAAGACTTCAGGGTAGACTTAAAGACAGAGGGGGGGTTTTCTAGACGTAAGGAGAGGGGTATGGAGTTCCATAGGTATGGAGCAGAAAGCGAGAAAGGTTTGAGACGGGAGAGGGCAGAGGGTGTGGATGGTGCAACAAGAAGTGCATTGTGTGCTGAGCGAAGGAAGTGGCCAGGAACATAATAGGAGATGAGGGAAGAGATGTAAGGAGGGGTAGCAGTGTGGAGAGCGTTAAAGGTGAGAAGAAGGACTTTGTAATTGATGCGCTGCTGAATTGGGATCCATGACAGATGTCTGAGAATTATGTGGGCAGGTTCAGTTTTTGGGGAGAGTGTGGTGATTCGTGCAGCTGAGTTTAAAACAGATTGCATAGGTGAAAGATGAGTAGCAGAGAGGCCAGTTAGTAGGATATTGCAATAGTCTAAGCGGGACAGAATGAGGGCACGTATAAGAGTTTTAGTAGTTTGTTGGGAGAGGAACGGGCGGATTTTAGCAATGTTGCGGAGAAAGAAGCGAGATGATCTAGCCACAGAGTTAATGTGAGGGGAGAAGGAAAGAGAGGAATCAAATATGGCCCCAAGGCAGCGTGCTGAGCTGACCGGATCAATATCAATTCCATCAACTGTAATGGTGAAGCTAGGTGTTAGGCAAGGTCTTGGTGGGAAGATTAGCAGTTCGGTTTTGGCCATGTTAATCTTCAGCTGACATTGTGCCATCCAGGAGGAAATGGCCAAGAGGCAGTCTGAAATTTGCAGCTGGATTTGGGGTGAAAGATCAGGAGTGGAGATATAAATTTGGGTATCATCAGCATATAGATGGTATTTAAAGCCAAATGAACTAATAAGTTCACCCAATGAAAGGGTGTACAGTGAGAAAAGCAGAAGACCCAGAACGGAGCCTTGAGGCACCCCCACAGACAGAGGGACCGTGGAGGAGGTGTTATTGTTAGAGGACACAAAAAGGGAACGTTGTGAGAGATAGGAGGAGAGCCATGAAGCAGCTAAATTTCAGAAACCAAGACTGTGGAGAATTTCAGCAAGCAGAGAATGGTTAACTGTGTCAAAGGCAGAGGATAAATCGAGTAGTATAAGTATTGAAAACTGTCCTTTGGCTTTTGCAGTCTGGAGATCATTAGTCACCCTGCAGAGAGCGGTTCAGTGCTTCTGAGTGCTGCTAGCAGGTACTGCCATTGTGGCTCTAATGGAAGGGGGAGCAACTAGAGGATGCTGGTCTCTTTCAACAAAAAGGCCATCTGACCAATGATATTAGTAGCAGCAACAGCAGGACCTCTGTCTGTGACTCTTCACTTGCACCCAGAGCCCTTCATATTACCATTGGCCCTGGGCAGTAGCCTAGGTTGACATAATTGATGATCCAGCTCTGGCAATTTGTCACATACCCTTCTGGCACGCAACAGGTTACATGGGGCTTTTAAGCTCTTGAATGATATGGGTTCTCAAAGCTTTGCTTCATAATGCGTTGGAGAACTCTGTGGCATTCAAGCAGTTAAAACTGCCATTTAAATCAATGGGTATTTTACTTTTGTAGTATAGTACAGCTGACTCACTCCTCTTCTCCCTTTGTGCATATGGTCCTTAGTAAAAAGACAGATCTGAGATGAGCAGCCACAAAAAGCTTGCTGGTATCAAAGCTGAACACTGGAGGAGATTGCCCGCTGGTATGCACTAAGGCTATTATACACTTAACTGTATACCCTGAAGTACAGCCACTAGCAAAGTGTTCTCATCACATTGCCAAAAGAATATGTCTTTATATGGAACATTAGTGCATCTTCTCTCAGGTACACTTTCTGGACACCGGGGGGAGATGCATTAAGAAATGATGAAGCAGGGATATAGCAAAGATAACTTCTCCAGTGATATCACTTCAATTCCTGTGTTATTCTATGGATCCTATGCATTAGTATCTCTCAGACTTTAGAGATCTTAATGCACAGATTCTATGGAATAATGGAGAGTTTATCACACAGGAGAAGTTATCACCGCTTTATCACACGGTAATGCATCTCTCTCATGTGGGTTATGCACTAAGGTGTGATAAGGGTGTGATAAAGAGGAGATAGCTTCTACAGTGGTATCATTTCTCCAATTCTATGGAGTATACGCACAAAGATCTCTCTCAATAGGAACTGGAGAATTGAACTTGCTTGAAAAGTTATCTCCTCTTTATTCTCTTAATCACACCTTTGTGCATCTCTCCCACCAGGGGAATATGAATAAAGGTGTGATGAAGAGGTGATAAAGGGAATATAACTTTTCCAATGTGATAAACTCTCCAGTTCCTATTCTATGGAGCCTCTGCACTATGGAGCGATCTTAGTGCATATGTTCCATAGAATAACACAGGCACTAGAGAATTGATCACAATGGAGAGGTTATCTCCTCTTTATCACCTCTTTATCACACCTTAGTGCATCTTTCCCCAGGGTGTTATGCTCTAAGACATGATAAAGTGGCGATAACTTCTCCAGTGTGATGACCACAAATTCCCATATTATTATTATCCTAGTGTAAAAGCCCATGTACATGGGCCAAACGTTCGGGCAGTGTTTACTTCTCATAATTGCATCGGGCAGTCTCTTCTGCGCAGTCGTGCTATGGCAGTGTCTACTGAGCATGACTGCATCGGACAAACATACATCTGGCCTTTTATATATATATATAGATAGATGGAACCTATGCACTAAGATGTCTCCAACCTGAGAAAACTTATTCCATAGGCCCCATAAAATAAAAGAGTCACTGGAGAATGTATCAGACTGGAGGTTATCCTTGCTTTATCACTTCTTTATCAAACACATTGCTTTCTCCCCCCAGGTTTCACTGTCACTAAGAGCTTAACCCTCTGGGTGCCAGAGAGGTACCCAACGTAATGCGTTCGATACCTCTCTGGCACTCAAAGGGTTAAAGTAATACTGAACCTTAATTTTAATGTTACGTATTCTGCAGGTGCTTGATATGTAAAGTCCATTGTCTATAATTTTTAACTATTTTTTCATCTTTATCTACATTTTTACACTTTTATGTCCCTGAGCTATTTGAGGGAGCTGTCTGAGTTTGTTTTCTGAAAGCTATTTGTACAAGAATGTTTAAAAGACTGAAACAATGTAGAAAAACCTGCTATTACATCATGCAGATCACACAGAGCTACAAAAAAGACTGCAACATTGTATTAATATCTGTGTTTGAAGTATCTGACCCTGTACTCTCTGGAAACAGAGAGCTCACTGTCAGGAAAACAAAAGTATAACTTAAAAACACAGGTACAGATGAAAAAAATATGTAGGCAATCTGGCTTTACACCTTTTACACTTGCTGAATATGTAAAATCAAAAAGGTGGTTGACTGTCACTTTAATATAAAAAAGCCCCACCAGTTTGAATTGTAATAATTCCATTCTTTAAGCAGTTGGGATACACTTGTTCTACTCAGCAGGTAAAGTCATGGAATATATTTTGTTTATAATAAAAGTATATTATTCTCTTACATTTGAGTATTTTGCTGTGTTTCTGACATTAACTCATGGATGTTCAAGCTTCCATGGAGATGCAAAATTTGTTTGTGTTAAAGGCGCAGTAAACTTTTTTTTAACGAAAACCTATATGTTACAGAATGCTTACAACAAGAACCGAAAAAAGGAAGAAAGCTCACAGCGCTAAACTCATCATAAAATATCCATATAATAAATATAAATTAAATGTAAGTATATAGATGAAAGATACAGATAGCAGCAAGGAATGAGAGGGTTCTCCAGTCCCCCTAACATTAGGCCTAGACCAAAAAGTGAAAACACGTACAAACAAACAGACCTGCACCCCTCTAAATGCTGTAAATAATGTGTGCCCTGTAATGTGCATATAAAATAATTCATAGTAAATCTTAGTGGAATAAGTGAGACTGTAGTTCCACAAATTGGCCAATCCGTGTGTAAGCTTACCACCACATCAAGGTATCTCACTTTATGGTAAGTCCTACTCTAATACACCTAAATATACTATCTAGATTAAAATTCTCTGAAGAAAGATGTTATTTGAAACGAGTTAGAGGGGGCCCTTTAAATGATATTATGATGTTTTAATTGTTATTTGTGAGTCCCAATGTAGTGCAATTCAAAACAACGTATATAAAATAAAATGAATAAAAAAATAAAATGATGTAGATGAATGACTTACCTGGTGCAGGGCCCATGTGGGCATGCATTAATAAAGTGATTACACATTATTCACAGCATATACATTAGAGGAGAGCAGGTCTGTTTGTTTGTACGTGTTACAGAATGTTTCCTGCTGATGAAAACATGGGTACTCCCACCATTGAAAGTAGAAACTGACGTCATGAATCAGCAGATTTTAGCACCGTGGAAAAAGTTGACGCTATATAAATAAAGAATAATAATAATAATATTCCATGAAAAACTGTCAGTGACTTTCCTCTGATAGAGAATGCAACAGAAGAACTAATTGGAATATAAACACTAGAGGGCACTGTTAATGTAAAGAAACAAGAGTTTAAACTGTTATAACTCTGAAAATATGCATTTTTCAGCAGTGAGAGTATCCTTGATTTGCAAAACAAAAAACAGAACAGGAGGCGCCAGATAGTGCCCTATCAACACTTATATAATCTCAATGGATATGAAATGGTAATACACTCACATGTATAGATCGCTATGTAAACAATACACAGCAATAAGGCATACAGGGAAATCTTACTGTCCCTGTTCGGTATCTCCAGGATCTCTCCAATAGTCCGGATAATTCCTAAGTAAAGGGGATAAATCCACCGTAATGAGGATTCAAAGACTCTCGTCCTTCTCCAAAACCTCAATAATAGATCCAAGCAAAAAAATAATAATAAAAAATAATAAAAAACAAAATAAAAAATCCCAAAATACAAAAAATAATAGTAATAAGCTCCAAAATACTTGTCCAGTAGAAAAAAATAATTTAATAAAACCAATAATCCCGCTAATAAACGTTTCGCTGCGCTTCGCGCTGCTTCATCAGTAATGGCGCAGCGAAACATTTATTAGCGGGATTATTGGTTTTATTAAATAATTTTTTCTACCGGACGAGTATTTTGGAGCTTATTACTATTATTTTTTGTATTTTTCGATTTTTTATTTTGTTTTTTATTATTTTTTATTATTACTTTTTTGTTTGGATCTATTATTGAGGTTTTGGAGAAGGACGAGAGTCTTTGAATCCTCACTACGGTGGATTTATCCCCATTACTTTGGAATTATCTGAACTATTGGAGAGATCCTGGAGATACCGAACAGGGACGGCAAGATTTCCCTGTATGCCTTATTGCTGTGTATTGTTTACATAGCGATCTATACATGTGAGTGTATTACCATTTCATATCCATTGAGATTATATAAGTGTTCGTGAGTGGAGGATTGTTTGGGGAGCAGCCGAAGATTGTGCCATCTAGCTGTATGAGGGACAGCTTTATCAATCCCTAGGCTTATTTTGCTGGTTTGCACATAAGTGTTTTTCCAGCATAGCCGTATGTGAGTATCACTTTAAAGGTGGTGGTGAGGTGCAGTCATCTTTCTATAGACGATATCATACGAGGAAGCGCCTCTTTGTTTCTTTTTTTCCTGTACTGTATCCTTGATTTATTCAACAGGAAAAGTCTTACAATATATATGTTTCCATAACAAAGGTTTACTGCTGCTTTAAAGGGTTAATAATACTTTGGTTTAACAATTTATAATATTGTAGAGATTAATAACAGAAGTAGAATAACCTACCTCAAATCTCTTAAAACTGTAGTTTGCGAGTTTGTAGAATTTAAAGTCCCCCCTCCTGCCCCTTTCAGAGTTGTCAGCACTCTATGGGACAGAAGCAGATCCTGGTCATTTGACCAGCAGGCAGCTCTTCAGCAGAGCCGTGTTAGCGCTATTTAGAATAAAATGCTTCATTGGAACGGTCTACAATGTGTGGCCTGATTTGCAAACCAGTATTACTATCCCTTTAAGAGTTGAGGGCCATTCTGTTCCTACTAGGGTAAACACCCGTGTACACGGGCCAAAGTGCCACCCAGCGGCTTTGGCTGCTGCCCCAAAGCCAGAAGCGGACACAGGTGGTGAGCCCCTGGAGGAGTCTGGCAGCACCGGAGTCTTGGGCGGCCTCTCATCCTTAGGCCGGAGCCGGCTGTACTGCTTTTCCCTCAGACGCCCCAACATCTTCTTTTTCCTCACACATTCTGACTGGACTACTCGGCTGGCTCGTTCAGACAGTCTCTTCTGTGCATGACTGCATTGTTTGGGCAGTCTCTACTGAGCATGACTGCATCAGACAAACATCCTAGCGTTTTATTATATAGGATGTACCCAGGTAGAGCTTCAACTTCATGTCTTAAACCTTTAGAGGACAAGAGGTTTGGTAAACACAATACCTAGCAATGCATTGCACACCCCTCTGCTTCTCAAGAGGTTAAATATCTTCTCTTTATGAAAAATGCATAGTGCAGGGGAGGAACAGGAAAAACTGCAGTCCAAGACAGTGACTGACAGCTTGTTGTCAGATGGATACTGCTGGACTACAGCTTGCAATATCCTCAACCAGCCAATGGCTGGACGACAATGATGGGAATTGCAGCCCAACAACAGCTAGAGTGCCAAAGGTTGCTCTTCCCTGCTCTACAACCGCAGTGGTTCACATGCAGTCCTGCATCATACATGTTTTCAAAACAGCAGATATTTAACTTTTTTTACGTGTCTAATATCTCTTAAAGAGGGACAATTGGGAGGTGTAGTCAAGTAGGCTTCCAATGTATTGGATCCCACTTTGGCATTCAAATGGTTAACTTCTTGTGGGCGAGAGGTTGTGTAATGCGTTGCAAAGCAATGTGTTGCCCACCACGTTGGTCCCCAGGGGATTAACTCCTTAAGGACCCATGGACTAACATAGGTCCAGTGTGTGATAACTACCCATTACGGTACTGGCACGCATGGCTGCACACCATTAGGGGAGTCCTGAATTGGTTAGTCAAAAAATTACTAATTGCTCTGTGGTCCTTATGTGCAAGCTGTGTGGCTTCTGGTCCTTAAAGATAGTAATACTTCATTTTATCTTTATTTTATTTTGTAGGCATTAAAAAAACATGAAGAAAAATATGTCTTATCACAAGCAGTTTCCCCTCCCGCCCCTTTTACCTAGTGTAAGCCATCTGTTCTCAGATGTGGAATCCAGTCCATAGACCAGACAGATATCAGAAGGGGACAATCTTCTATCTATGAGAACAATGAAAGCCCTGCCCCCCTTGACAAGTTTTTCAGGTTTTTCCCTTATGTTGATTGAAGATTGTCCCTCTCTGCAATCTACCTGGGCACCTCCCTTCTGCTCTGGCTGAGCGGTGTTACATCAGTAAAAGGGGCGGGAGGGGGATACTTTGTCATTGAATTACTCTTGAACTACAACTCTGACAGTATTGAAATAACACTCTCCAAAGTCCAAATACTATGATGATTAATTAGAGCTGCTTTTATTATAAAACATTACTATCCCTTTAAGGGGTTACATACCTCCCAAGTGTCCCTCTTTAGGAGGGACAGTCCCTCTTTTAGACCCAAATCCCTCTGTCCCTCTTTCGCACCCTGATGTCCCTCTTTTTAGGACATCAGACTGTGTGGTGTGTACATAAGTGTATCATATTACTCTACAGCAATAAAACTCACATTATTGTTTGTTTAAACGTCAGTATGTGTGTTTATAAATTAGTCTTCGTAAATAAAGTTCTTTGGCCTTGTTATAAGTCATTTATTAGGTTACACAAGGAGGTGTCAATAGGTTATGAAATAACCTGAAAATTATCGGTAATGCCCCGCCCACCAGCCACACCCCCAGCAACAGCCCCTAAAACATAAGTGTCCCTCTTTGGCAATTTGAAATGTTGGGAGGTATGGGGTTAAGGAGTGAGTTGGCAACTGTTTACCCAGGTGTATAAGCTATACTAGCTGATGGGGGGCATAGTTAACTGGAAAGAATGCCATCCCTAGAGACAACTGAATTATGCCTCCTGACAGCTACCTTGTTACTCTGCATGTCACAAGCCTTATTCACAATATGTTTCATGAAAAAGGAGTTCAGACAGAATTACACCCTAGGAATAAGTCTTTTATTTTGTTTAACCAAATTATTTACCTAGGTTGGTATTTTTCATACAGCACCCAGCTTAGGGTTGCCACCTTTTTGTAAAAAAAAGGCCATGGCATTCTCTCCATAGACTTAACAATGGACAGAAGCCAATTTTTTACCGGCCTGCCAGTAAAATACCATCTGGTTGGCAACCCTAACCCAGCTACAGGTACAATGACATAGATCACTTTTTTGCATATGATTATTTTTGTAGTCTACTGCTAGTTACTTCAATTTACGATCTGATAAAGACAATCGATCCTTATGAGCCCATCAGGATTATTCAAACCTGTTGTTTGTTGTGAGCAGGTATAATGTACATGAGACTTTAACAGAGATCATTGGACACAGGCAGCTGCATGTACACTGCAAAAAATAAGTTAACTCCTTCAGGACTAGTGGGGTGTGCAACAAATTGCTCCTAAAGGGGTTACTTGATATACTGCCCTGCTTTTTAAAGGACACCTACATAGATAAATCTATCTGTTAAACAAATTGTAAGACATTTACTAGGGTACAATTCCTCTTTAACCCTAATGGGGCCAGAGAATCTTGCATTACACTGCAGGCTCCAATGACAGTGAAAGGGTTCAATCACTCTTCCTTGTATCCAGTAAATGTTCCCTGCGGAATTGTAGAAGCCGAGCAGGTAACTGAGGAAACAAAGCGGAGGCCACTTAGGAATCTCTAAGACAGGGGGGAGGGGGAGGTAAAGAGAGAGGAGATATAAGGAGAGATGGACACAGAGACGAGCAGATGCACTGAGACTAACAAGCAATTCTGGAGCAAACCAGCTGCACTATATGGGTCAAATGAACATCTGCAAAATGGGTTTTTAACCCTATGAGTGCCAGATGGGGTACGCAATGCATTGCATACCCCTAGGTAGGGTTCAAAATTTCCACTCGCCACTAGCCAATGGTGAGTGAAAATTTAGCCCTGGCGAGTAGAAATTCAGCCCTGGTGGGTATGTTTTGACTTGCAGTGGCCAGTAACTTTTCAGGTCTGGCTAGTAGCAAAGGACTTAAAATTATAAGCCCTGCCCCTAGGGCACTCAAAGGGCTAAATGATAGCAAATGCTGAAAATAAATGCAGCTCCGATTAACCCTCATATTCAGTATTTCAATTAAAAAGTATCCCCCTCCTCCCTTTTTACCTGTGGTATGCTGCCTTCCCTCAGATGTGGAATCCAGACATGCAACGTGACAGAGAGCAGCAAGGGGCAATCTTCATACACTGAGTATGAGGAAAGCCCCGCCCCTCTTCATACCTCTCAAGTGTCCCTCTTTGAGACCCAAATCCCTCTGTCCCTCTTTTCTACCCTTTTGCCCCTCTTTTTAGCACATCAGAATGAGTGATGTGTATTACATTGCTCCACATCAATAAAACATACATAAATGTGTTGTTAATTGTCAGTATATGTGTTTATACATTAATATGGATAATTAAAATACTTTGGTCTTGCTCTAAATCATTTATCAGTTACACAAAGAGGTGCAGATGGGTGAAGAAATAACCTAAAAATTCTTGGAAATGCCCCGCCTACCAGGCACGCCCCCAGAAATGCCACCTAAAACAGAAGTGTCCCTCTTTCGTCATTTGAAATGTTGAGAGGTATGCCTCTTGATGAAGGAGACAGGATTTTCAGTATGCTCAGTGAAGAATGTCCCTCTCTGCTTTCCATCTAACCAGCTTAGAGAGGCAGCGTGACATAGGCGAAAGGGGCGGGAGGGGGATCCTTTAGAATTGAATTACTGTTGAACTACAAATCGGAGATTATTGAAATACAGCACTACATGGCCCACGGCATATGAGGATTACTTGGAGCTGCATTTATTTTCAGCCATTACTATCCCTTTAACCCACTGAATACTAGAGTGGTTTCTCTCCAACTCTTTGTGAAGATGTCTAGTATTCTAAGGGTTAGAATTTCCATTTAAATAATTGAGAGTATTAATTTGTCTCTTATGGAGCGATTGGTTTGCCCCAGAATTGCTCCAGTTGTCCTTAGTATATCAGCCTCAGAGAGAGAAGTAAAGAGAGAAGGGGTAAGAGAAGTAAAGAGAGGAGGTGGAAAGAGCTACAAAAAGAGAAGAGAGAGAAAGAGCATTATGCACAAAAAAAGGGGTCATTCTGGGGGAAACCATCTGCACTGGTTTACTTTTAAAATGGCGCATGTAAAATATCGTGTGGCTAACAGTTGCAATAACCATGTCACCGTGTTGAAAATGGCAACATGAGAATCTCGCTGTTTTCTGGAAAAGCAAAGGAGCTCAAAGTCATCCATTGTACAGCACTGCCCGGCT